>JADLZK010008945.1:0-649404 GCA_015847255.1 Hyparrhenia diplandra
GGAGGCGGCGGAGAACATTCTCCACCACCGCCCAGGCCTCCACCGCGCCTCCCTCCCGGCCACCCGCCGCCTGCTACCCCGGCCCGGCGGTGGCGGCGGCAACGGCGCCCAACAAGGCCTCCGCCCGCGGCTCCTCTCCATCTCCCTCTCTCATCCGTTCTCTCCCATCTCGGGGCCGTCCGGTCCTTCCATGGATGGTCGGGCAAGGGCGCAGGCGCCGATCCGGGCTGCCTATGCTTGATCCAGTGTCTGCTACCTCGGGATCCGTCAGCTCCGGCTCGTGCGCGGCGGCCGTCCAAGCAGGCCGGGCTTCCCTCTTCTCCGGCTTCCGGCGGGCTGCGCCGTCGCGGGTCCCGGCGCCGCTTCGTCGGATCCGCCATCCGGCGGCCCGCTCTAGCGATGACGGGGCTCGGGCGAGCATCTTTCGCGCGCCGACTGGCGACGGCGCTTCGGTGCCTCGGAGCCAGATCCTGGCGCCGGGTTGTCACCCACGCAGACTCGTTTCTACGGTGGTGCTTTGCTTGTTGGTTTTGGTGTTCTTCGTGTGCACTTGCGGGGGACCCCCGTGGTGCATGGTTTGGCCGCGGGCATGCCGGCGGCGGGGCTGCGTGCATGTGGATGTCTTCTTCACCGGATCTCTTCTTGGTTTTGTCGTCCCCGTGTGGCGGCGACCGGAAATCGCGGGCGATCCGAGCGGCTCAGCGGCGTGTGGCGGCCGGCCGGCATGTCGGTGTGCGCCTCCCGC
This sequence comes from Hyparrhenia diplandra, assembly GCA_015847255.1. Lineage (NCBI taxonomy): Eukaryota > Viridiplantae > Streptophyta > Magnoliopsida > Poales > Poaceae > Hyparrhenia > Hyparrhenia diplandra. Next base: position 746 of record JADLZK010008945.1, read on the forward strand.
TGCGTCGCGGGCGAAGTCCGGAGCTCCGGCGCGAGGTGTGGGGCGGCCGATGCTGTCAGGGTGCGCGCCTCGCCGTCGTCGTAGGCGAAGTCCGCTGCTCCGCTGGAAGTGGCGGCGGCCGGCGGTCGGGTCGCGCGCCTCCCGCTGTCGCGGGCGAGTCCGAAGCGGCTTTCGTGGACGCCTGAAGCGGATCTGGTAGAGCAGCTGTCGGGTCAACGGGGCCGAGGCACAGGTGGTGCTCTCATGGCGGTGCTGGTGCTTCTTCTTCGGGCACGCCGCTGGTGCGCTTGATTTTGTATGCTGGCGAAGCCGGCGGGCGGGTTCAGAGCCAGCGAGCCCCCATGCCTCTTCCTGGAGGGCAAAGAGGCCGGTTCAACATTGCAGCGTGGTGACATTGTCGAGGAGTCGAGGTGAAGGTTCGGTAAAGCTCGGCTCGCCTTAGGCCGGGCCGGCGGCGATGAATTTCCTTCTTGAAGGCGTTCTTGAAGAACCTCTCATTGCCTCCTCCTCGGCCGGCCAAAGTCACCAGTGAGTTATTGGCACATGAGTCGGGCGAAAGCCTTTCTGCTTCCGCCGGCAGATGATGATTACGCCCTGCGTCATTCACCTTCTTGAGGCATCATCAAGTGCTCCTGTTCCATGACACTTTAGTGGTTTCCCATTTGAGTTCTTTCTTTCTCCTTCTTTTGATGACCGTGGTTAGCCCCTCTCACTTCTATGCTAGAGAGTCCGTTGTGTTGCGTTGATCGGATATGCCACAATCAACGCCTCCGAAGCGCAGGGATGTTGTATGGTTTTAGTCTGGTTTCCCAAAATTAACTGGACGAAATCCGCCATTTGGGGCCAATATATATAAAATTCAGGTGGGGAACGCCTCCCCCGGTGAAAATTCAAAAAAAAAAAAAATAAACTGATACATAAGGGAGCTAGTGCATATTTCACTTTTGGGTAGATTACAATGTGCAAAGCCAATAAATTCAGTATCTATGTCAGTACTTTTCACTGCATATATATAAGACTGACTTCTAGTTTCAAGGTTTTTCTTTTCAAGAAAAATGGCATTCGCTATGCTGGGAGCACAAACAGGGAATGCCGGTTAAACTCTGAAATAGCATGTATTTTTTTTTTCAGAAATGGGATCAAATATTTTTCACAAGCACACAAATAATTACAGGTTCTCGATATCTCTCTCTGAAACCTTACATGATTCAATGGACCAAAAGAAAGATAGCATCTTGAGACACATGTTCGTGGCCAGTGTTATTACAGTTACCTAAAAAGTGGCTGCCAAATTTTCTGCAGGACAAGGCAAAAGCATAGCCCAAGCATCACTTTCAGTAAAAAGACCGAAGTGGAGTGGACTGAACTTTCAGTTGGAGCTCCAGTAGCCAGCCACTGTGTCCCCCACACAACACAAAGGTCAGACAAACCATACAAGCAAGAAGCAACTCTTGCAAACGATAAGGAGATGTCCATCCACTTGAACCACTCACATTCATATCGATCAGTGCTGCGCACTCAAATCTCTTGCTGAAACTGCTTGAAATGATGGGGCACGTGTCGCTCATTGCGATTATCCTCTCCATGGTTCAACAATCCCCATTGTGCTTCAACTGAAAATATGCTGCATGTAGTTCGATCTCTTTTTCTATCAGCAAAAGGAACAGAGATCCTGCCTTTGTTTCAGAAAACAAAAGGGGGTAAAACTTGACCCTAAATTGTTACATGAACTTGATACAGTTTACTGATCCTCGAAAGGCGTAACTACAGGTCTATGATCTATGGAATGTTCAGAGCTCTCCAGACATGATGAATCCATTAATGAATTTTCTTTGAGTACTAGGCTTTATGTAAGGTCAGAGAGTTACTTTTTACATAATCTTTTTAAAATTTTACTTGCACATATATGGCTTATCATTTCATTGTTCATACATACTTTTTGTTAGTCCCCCACTAGCTCACTTTAGGAGTACTTAGCAAGCACAAAGCCACCTATAGCTTTCTTTCTCATCATCTCTATGCCCTTTAATTGTTCCATCCATCCATCCATCACACTTGCCTCAACACCATTTTTTTTGCGACCGCGCCGTTGCGCGTATTTCATTAAGTAGAATAAAGCTCAAACAACAAGAAGCAACGGTAACCAACCGCTACCGATGCAAACCTAACCACTACCCGATACATCAACTCGGGATTACATAATGACCAATTTGCGACAAACCAACCCGCCAATCCAACTGAGCTGGGTCCTCGTCGGGCGATCCCCTCAAGATTGAGGTCCATGGCGGGAGAGGTCGAAAGCACCATCAAGAAGTAACTCGAAACGGGGCCGCTAGCCGGGCGGCATGCCGCGCGCCTCGAAGATGGACCTGACCTTCTCCTCAACGACGGCCGAGCCTCACCCGCGTCCACTCTCGGCCCAACTTCCGGAGTAAGAGGTTCTGGGCTTGCACAGTCGCATTGGGTCGCCACACACACACACACAAACACTCACTTGCCTCAACACCATAAAGAGCCACAAGCTAAGCTCCTCTCCCACAAACACTCACTTGCTCTGCAATCTGCACACTCGCACACACACACCACACACACACACAAGCTGTATGTCCTAGAGCTGCAGCTTGGCTTGTCACGAAAAGAAAAAAAAGAGCTTCAGCTTGGCATCAGAAGCCATGAAGAGCTCTTCAGCTGCACAAAGGCTGAAACTGAAACAGGAGCAGTCAGAAGATTGCAGCAAGATGCAGGAACTCATCGTGGCCTGATGAGCAGTCTTGAGCTCAGGCTGGGCATCTCTTCAGAAAATGGTGCTGGCTGTGGCGGCAGCGGGGGCGGCGATCCATGGCTTGGTGTTGAGTGCACCCATGGAGCCTTGCTGCCAGGCAAGCAGAGAAGGTAGCCCTGGAACAAGACCACCAGCGGCCTCCCCACCTCCGCAGCAGCCGGTGGGATGGCCGCCGGTGGGCGCGTTCCGCAGGAGCCACCTACAGGCGGGCGCGAAGACCGTGGAGGAACCGACGAGCAAGGTGAAGTCCGGCGAGCAGAGGTCGCCGCCGCCGCCGGCCACCATGTTCGTGAAGGTGAACATGGAGGGCTGCGCCGTCGGGAGGAAGGTGGACCTGCAGGCACACCGCGGGTACGCGTCGCTGTCGCGCGCGCTGCAGGCCATGTTCCATGGCTTCCTCTCAGGTCAGCGCAGAGCACGCCCTATGTTGGTCATGTCTCGATCACCATGAGATGTGAATGTGATGGATGGATCATGGATGTTGTGTGTTGTCCTGCTTTTCAGATTGTCAGTGGAGGATCGCTGGGAGAGAAGATGAGGACGACGACGACGACGATGAGCAGCCGGAGCCGACGAAGAAGGGGGCAAGTAAGAGCAGCAAGAAGGCGTACATCCTTCTATACGAGGACAACGAGGGCGACCGGATGCTCGTCGGCGACGTGCCGTGGGAGTAAGTTGTCGTCGTCCCCTGTTCTTTGCACGAACACTGGTAGATGTGTGTTAGTTGAGAGTCATTGTCGATGCTGACCTTTTTTTGGACCATGGATGATGGATGTTGCAGGCTGTTCATGGCTTCGGTGAAGAGGCTTTACATCGCACAGGACCCCAGGAAGACGAAGAACTAGCTAGGGCCTAGGAGTGACGTTGCTAGCTGCCACATAGCTTGAAGCAGATAGCAACAGTGTATGCTAGTGTTCAACTACCTTCCCTTCTTCAACTATGTAATCGTGTCCAGCATCAGTTCATATACAGCGTACTAGTAGGCATCTCTAATCTAATATTAATGTATAGGAAATTTTGCTTAATGTCTCAAACTTTGGTGAATTATTAATCGATCAATTAGCTAATGATGATGAGTTATTAATGATTCTAAATGAAATCAGACGTGTTATCTCTTCTTTCTTTACCTTCCTCGCGTATGTATAAGACCAAATCCATTCTTTTTTTTTTTTTTTGAAATATTTCAAAAGAACTACTAATCCTCATAGAACCTATCCAGGTTTTTCTTGATTATGAGCCACACCCGACCCAACCAACTCGTTTGGGAAAAAAAAAAAACCCACGAGCATATCAGGTTGGGTTTGAATCATGATTTTTGACAAGTGGGCTAACCTCACAAGTTTTTCGGCCTAAGTGCCTAACCCAAAATTGACTCAACCCAACTTTTGATGAGGTCTAATTTTGATATTAGTCTGCAAAGTTGTTAAGGTTTAGACAAACAAGACATGTGTAAGCCTAAAACTAGGAAAGCAAATATTACAAGAGGGAACGTCCACAGTACTCCTTAGGTATTTTTGTCTGTTCATCATAACCCGATATCTTGCTCTCCAGTGGAAGTAAGCAACTATTAACCTTTGTGAATAAAAGCAATGGAAAAGAGAGCCAATGATACAGGATGTATTCTTTCCCTGCCCGTTGCAGAGAGGGCAAAAGCAAAACTATTTGGCCTTCTGTTTTTCCCCTTTGCCCTCCAATGTACTTTGAAAGCTGTTCAAAAAGTTGCCCATGCGCCTTTGATCCCACCTAATGGAGTTTTTGAATTGTACTATATACAAAAGAAATTAGAGAAGCAATTATTACAAAAAGGTTTCAAAAATAAATAAAATTATAATAAAATAATATAAACTACCATGAGGATTTACAATAAATTATAAAATTAAATACAGTAATCATAATCGGAATTTCTAGTAATGGCTTGATTCAATGATTCTTTTTCTTTCCCATGTCAGCTGCTCTCTCCTCCTGGGCGTACTTAGGTAGGCTTTTGTGGGCTCACCCAAGCTGCGCCGTCCGAAGCAGCCCTAAAAGGAAATGGAGTCCGAAGCGCCAACAAACGGGCCGAAGCCCAAACGGTCCCCTCTCTCCCTACAGAAATCCGCCGCCGCCACGTCGCTCTCGGTCCCTCTCTAGTAAGGCCCAAGAGAGAAGAAACAAGGAGGGAAAAGGCAGTCAACGTAGAGGCCCGTAAGGTCCAATAGCCCACTAGTAGTATTGTAGGCGGCCTGGCCTCCTCCCGGCCGGCCGTCTGCCACCCAACGAGGAGAGCTTGGGCTTGGCTCTCCAGTCTCCCTCCCCACGCCTCCGCCCGTCTCCGTCACCGCCTCCACCTCCGCCCGCCCGCCGCACCCGTTCCCTTCCCGCGCGTCCCCCACAAGCTCTCCCTCCTCCTCCTGCTGCTACTGGACGCGCGCCGGCCCGAGATCCTCGCGGCCCCGTGGCCGAATTCCTCCTCCTTTCCTCTCCTCGAGTAAGGAACGAACCCTAGCTCTCCTCTCCTCTTCGCTTCCACTCGGTGGGTTCGTTCGTCCGCCAGGCGATCCGTTATCGTCGTCCCGTTCCGTCGAATTCCACACCTCCCGCCTCCCGCGGGGGCGCAATCTGAGCCCCCAACACTTGCTTCTCAGTCCTGCATCCTTTATTTGCAGCGCGTCCCTTTGCCGCGTCGGTGGATCCCAGCCCAGCCGCCTCAGCTGCTGCTGCTGTTTGGTCCCCACCAGAAAAGCAACAGCATCACCACGATGAAGCGCAAGCGCGGCCGCAAGCTGGCAGCGGGCAAGAAGGCTGCTGGTCCGGCGGAGTCCACGTCGCCGGAATCCGCGTCCAGTCCCAGCACGGAGGCGTCAGACAGCCCGCGACACCAGGCGGCGGCGGCAGAGGAGGATAATACTAACAATAACGCGCCGCCTGTCGTCGATGCGGGGCAGCAGCAGCAGTGCATCAACCACCCCGCCGCCGCCTCCTCCTCCTGCTCAACCTCAGCCTCAACCTTCTGAGCCACCTCGGAAGCCGCCGGCGGCTAATCCTCCCTGCGGACATAACGTACAGCAGGCCCAAGCTCGGAGCTGTGTACGGCCGTGTCAAGCTCAAGTTCAAGTCGTCCAAGACCGTGGACTCGCCGCTGCGCCCGCCGCCGCTGCAGGATTCTTCGGAAGCTCAAGTGCCGCCGCCACCTGCTGATGCTGGGAAATCGGAGAGTGCTGCTGCTGCTGTCCCTGAGGTAATGAAAGGGGCTGATGCGGCGGCGGCGGAGAAGGCTCGGATGGGGGGCAGCAGCAAGCAGACGGGCAGGGGCTTGAGTCGACGGACAAGGATAAGGAGAAGGAGAAGGTGGCAAGGAAAGTAGGGAGGCATTAAGATCAAGTTGGCTGGTCTGCCTTCTGTAGAAAACAGCACGCCGGATCGGAAAGCCGATTCGGCAGATGAGAATGTGATGAGCAAGCAGCAGGAAGCTCTTTTGGAAAGCAAAAAATGGAGGATGTGGTGGAGGTGAGGAGCTCACAGGAGTCGGAAGAAAAGCAGTCTACTCCGGAACATCAGCGTAATGACAAAGAGCTGGCTGCTGCACTTGAGGTGAGCAGGATTTGGCTTACTTTTATCTGAGGTCTATTGAGTTTTACCTATGATGAGGGATCTGCTGAGTCTGGATGATAATAACGGTTATCCTGTTTGCACTTGTTTCTCAGGCTATTAAGAAAGTTATGAAGATGGACGCTGCTGATCCGTTCAATGTTCCAGTGGATCCCGTTGCATTAGAAATACCTGTGAGTATTTGTGATATACATTACAGTTTCTTTCATTTGAGTTACACCACAACTCTGCATCTGTTAAGCATCGCTTGCCTGTTCAGTGTCGCACGCCAGCAAGGCAAAACTACCCCAGGGGTGGGGGGTAAATAAACAGTATTAACTAGATGGAGTGCACGATACATGTATTTTTTTAAGCTTCAGAAAAGACCATGCCTTCCAGATGAAATAACCTATGGGCAGCCTAGCACATAGTTGTCTCATCCCTTGAGAAAGTGATGGTAATACTATTGATCACTCATGCTGTGGGTTCAGAACTTCATATGCAGTTTCGGTAAATGTGTGTTAAATTTGTTGTTTTCCCTTAGTCTCTTCTGGTGGGTTAAGTCCATCCGCAAAGATCTAAATTTTGGGCTTGTACATTCAAGTTGTCTTTTCTTAGTACTAGTATTTAGTCATTTAGACTTCTGTCATGGGAATGCTTATCTAACTAGGATGAAAGCTTCACCTGCGAGCAAAAACCAGGTTAGATTAACGTGCTTGGAACAACAGTCCTGCATATAGCCTATTGGCTCAGCTCCAACTTTTTTTTTTTCCTTTTGTTTCTTTTTTCTTGGATTTCTCTATTGATGTCTCCTGGCCTTGGTGTTAACCCAAGTACCTAGCTATATATAAGTATATGCTTCTAGATCTATTGCTATTGAATATATATCTTTTGCCTATTCTTCACCTCAGCAGTTTCCCAACCCTAACACATATAAAACCTTGTAGGATTACTTTGATGTTATTGACACTCCTATGGATTTTGGCGTGATATGTCAAAATTTGGAACGTGGTGACAAGTATATGAATTCAGAGGATGTGTATAAGGATGTGCAGTTCATATGGGATAACTGTACCAAGTACAACAGTAAAGGTGATTACATAATTGAGCTTATGAAATGGGTCAAGAAGGGCTTCATGAAATATTGGTTGGCTGCTGGCTTGTATTCTGATGTGCCAGACAGTGGTATGTATTGGATATCTCACAGCTATCATCATTTGTCCTTAATTTACTTGTGTTCAATGTTTAACTTGATTCGATTCTTGTCAACTGCTACTATTTCAACTTTCAAGTAGTGTACAAATGAAATCTTTTTATATTATGTCATCAATGTCTATTTTATCTTTGATTCTTATGCTGGCCAATTATGATTTATTTTGAAATAATTCAGTGAGCAGTGAGGAAAACAAGCTTATTGCATCATGTGCATGTAGCCAGATTTTTTTTGTGGGGCTTTTGGATTATAATAATGAACTAAAAGGAAATGGAGTCCGAAAGCAAAAAAATGGAGGATGTGGTGGAGGTGAGGAGCTCACAGGACTCGGAAGAAAAGCAGTCTACTCCGGAACATCAGCGCAAGAGCTGGCTGCTGCACTTGAGGTGAGCAGGATTTGGCTTACTTTTTTCTGAGGTCTATTGAGTTTTACCTATGATGAGGGATCTGCTGAGTCTGGATAATAAAGGTTATCCTGTTTGCACTTGTTTCTCAGGCTATTAAGAAAGTTATGAAGATGGGACGCTGCTGATCCGTTCAATGTTCCTGTGGATCCTGTTGCATTAGAAATACCTGTGAGTATTTGTGATATACATTACATTTTCTTTCATTTGAGTTGCACCACAATTCTGCATCTGTTAAGCATCGCTTGCCTGTCCAAACCACCTCAGGTGTCTCTGTGTGTGTGTGTGGGTGTGCTGGTGGTGGTGGTTGTGTGTGTGTGTGGGGGGGTGTTAAATAAACAGTATTGGCTAGATGGTGTGCAATTTATATATGTATTGTTTTAAGCTTCAGGAAAGACTACGCTTTCCAGATGAAATGACCTATACGCTACAGCCGCACATAGTAGTCTCATCCTTTGAGAAGTTATGGTATTATACTGTTGATCACTCACGCTGTGGGTACAGAACTTCAGATACAGTTTCCATAAATGTGTGTTAAATTTGTCGTTTGCTGATGGTCTTCTCTGTCTTCTGGTGGGTTAAATCCATCCGCAAAGATATTTTGGGGTTGTGCATTCAATGTGTCTTTTATTAGTACTATTATTTAGACTTCTATCATGGGAACGCTTATCTAACTAGGATGAAAGCTTCACCTGCGACCAAAATCCAGGTTAGATTAGCTTGCTTGGAACAACAGTCCTGCATATAGCCTATTGTTTCAGCGTGGTAACCCAAGTACCTAGCTATATAAGTATATCCTTCTAGATCTATTGCTATTGAATATATATCTTTTTCCCTATTCTTTCACTTCACCTGTTTCCCAACCCTAACACATATAAAACCTTGCAGGATTACTTTGATGTTATTGACACTCCTATGGATTTTGGCACAATATGTCAAAATTTGGAACGTGGTGATAAGTATATGAATTCAGAGGATGTATATAAGGATGTGCAGTTCATATGGGATAACTGTACCAAGTACAACAGTAAAGGTGATTACATAATTGAGCTTATGAAACGGGTCAAGATATATATTCATATGGGATAACTGTACCAAGTACAACACTTGCTTCTCATCCTACATCCTTTATTTTTTTGCAGCGCGTCCCTTCGCCGCGTTGGTCGGTCGGTCGATCCCAGCCCGCCGCCTCGGGCCCTCGGCTGCTGCTATTTGGTCGCCATCCACCAAACCGCAACGGCAGGATTTAACGACGATGAAGCGCATAAGCGCCGCCAAGCCGGCAGTGGGCAAGAATGCTGCTGGTCGGCTGAGTCCTCCTCGCCGAATCAGGCCCAGTCCCAGACGGAGGCGCGCCGGACAGCCCGCGACACCAGGCAGCGGAGGATGAGGATAATAATAACAATAACGCGTGCCGCCGCCGCCGATGCGGGGGTAGCAGCAGCAGTGCATCAACCACCCCCCCCGCGCGCCACCTCCTCCTGCACAGCCTCAACCTTCCGAGCCACCTCGAAGCTGCTGGCTAATCCTTCTCGCGGACATAACGCACAGCAGGCCCAAGGTGGGAGCTGTGTACGGCCGTGTCAAGCTCAAGTTCAAGTCCTCCAAGACCGTGGACTCGCCAGCTGCGTCATAACAGCAGCAGCAGGATTCTTCGAACCTCAACAAGTGCCGCCGCCTGCTGATGCCAGGAAATGGAGAGCGCTGCCGCTGTCCCTGATGTAATGAAAGGAGCTGATGCGGCGCGGCGGAGAAGGCTCCGGATGGGGGGCAGCAGCAAGCAGACGGGCAAGGGTTGGAGCCGAGCGACGCGGATAAGGAGAAGGTGGCAAGGAGAGTAGGAGGGATTAAGATCAAGTTGGCTGGTCTGCCTTCTGTAGAAAATAGCACGCCGGATCGGAAAGCCGATTCGGCAGATGAGCCTGCTCCGAGCAAGCAGCAGGAAGCTCTTTTGGAAAGCAAAAAAAAAATGGAGGATATGGTGGAGGTGAGGAGCTCACAGGAGTCGGAAGAAAAGCAGTCTACTCCGGAACAACAGCGCAATGACAAAGAGCTGGCTGCTGCACTTTGAGTGTGAGTAGGATTTGGCTTACCTTATCTGAGGTCTATTGAGTTTTATCTATGATGAGGGATCTGCTGAGTCTGGATAATAAAGGTTATCCTGTTTGCACTTGTTTCTCAGGCCATTAAGAAAGTTATGAAGATGGACGCTGCTGATCCGTTCAATGTTCCAGTGGATCCCGTTGCATTAGAAATACCTGTGAGTATTTGTGCTGTACATTACAGTTTCTTTCATTTGAGTTACAATGCAACTCTTCATCTGTTAAGCATGGCTTGCCTGTCCAGTGTGGCATGCCAGCAAGGGAAAACCACCCCAGGGGTGTGTGTGGGTGTGTCTGGGGAGAGGGGGGGTGGTTAACAGTATTGACTAGATGGCGTACAGTCATGTTGGCCAGTGGCTGGTGGGCGGGACAGTGCCGCCGCCGACCGTATTGCTGCGGGGGGTGGCGGCCAGGGGTGGATGGGTGTCGATTAGGGTTTGGGGCTGTATATATGGGTCCTAGTAAAGTGGCCCTGGTGGGGCGGCATGTTGGCCAGTGGGCTGGTTCGGTGCAACCAAACCAGCTGGATTTGGTTGGGCTGGAACCAGAAATGCAGTTCGGGCTGGGGCTTCTACTAGTTATTGGAATTCCTAGGCTACTAATAGTATATGATAGAAGTAACCCCTGTCCCCTTGGTTGTTAGAGGCCAATTATCTTTACTGCTTTGTTAGTTAGTGGTAGGACCCCTTGATAGCCAATCTATAAGGCTTCTTGAGGGTCAAGTAAGAATCAAAAGCATCTACATCTAAAGTGGACTAGAATGCCCTTGGGGCCTGGGGGAGTGGGTGTGCTCCAGCCTATAAGAGCATGGGCAGCCCCTCCATTGCTTGTAAGATATTTTATCAGTTTTTCAATCAAAGGCAAAGCCAGCAGCTTTGGGCTGTGTTCATCTGAGATCTGATCTCATCTTCCCTAGCCTATGTTTCTAACAGTATATACCTATAATATATATATATATATAATTTATGGCTATATTGCCAAAACGCCTAGGAAGACGCCTAGGACCGAGTACTCCCGACTAGGCGCTAGGCAATGGGTCAGCGCCTAGATTCCGTCTAGCGCCTAGCTGAACTTGGCGCATGCATTTTTTAAAGCTTCAGCAAAGACTACGCCTTCCAGATGAAATGGCCTATAGGCAGCCTAGCACATAGTAGTCTCATCCTTTGAGAAGTTATGGTAATACTATTGATCACTCATGCTGTGGGTTCAGAACTTCAGTTACAGTTTCGGTAAATGTGTGTTAAATTTGTCGTTTTCCCTTAGTCTCTGTCTTCTGGTGGGTCAAATCCATCCATAAAGATCTAAATATTGAATGTGTCTTTTCTTAGTATTAGTATTTAGACTTCTATCATGGGAATGCTTATATAACTAGGATAAAAGCTTCACCTGCGAGCAAAACCCAGGTTAGATCAAGGGCCTGTTTGGTTCCCAAGGGACTAGGGACTAAATTTTAGTCCCATTTAGTCCCTAAATTACCAAACAAGAGGACTAGTGACTAATTTTTAGTCCCATTTAGTCCCTAGTCCAATAGACTCTTGGGAGGGACTAATTGGGACTAATTAGTCCCTATTTAGTCCCTAGTCCCTTGAACCAAACACCCCCTAACTTGCTTGGAAGAACAGTCCTGCATATAGCCTATTGGTTCAGCTGCATTTTATCTTTTCCTTTTGTTTCTTGGTTTTCTCTATTGATGTCTTCAGGTCTTCGTGTTAATAAAAGTACCTAGCTATATAAGTATATGCTTCTAGATCTATTGCTATTGAAGACATATCTTTTGCCTATTCTTTCACCTCACCTGTTATGGTAATATATCGTTGATCACTCACGCTGAGGGTTCAGAACTTCAGATACAGTTTCCATAAATGTGGGTTCAATCCATCCCGCAAAGATGTAAATTTTGGTGTAGTGCATTCGACGCCAACCAAGCCAGTTAGTAGTACTAGTATTTAGACTTCTATTATGAGAATCTTATCTAACTAGGATGAAAGCTTCTTCTTTTCTTACAATACTGGGAGCAATACCCTATCAGGGTACATTAACTTTCCTGCAATGACAATCCTGCATCCCAGGTTTATGTTGTGATATAAGAATAGGTAACAGGGTAACGAAAAGCTATTGCAAATTTGCAACCTCAAACGTGGATAAGTTCAGCAGCAATTTTATTTTCCTTTTGTTTCTTGGATTTCTCTACTTATGTCTCCTGGCCTTTGTCTTAAACCCAAGTTCCTAGCTATATAAAAAGTATATGCTTCTAGATCTATTGCTGTTGAATATATATCTTTTGCCTATTCTTTCACCTCACCTGTTTCCCAACCCTAACACATCAAACTTTGTAGGATTATTTTGATCATTTGATGTCATTGACACTCCTATGGATTTTGGCACATTATGTAAAAATTTGGAACGTGGTGACAAGCATATGAATTCAGAGGATGTGTGTAAGGATGTGCAATTCATATATATGTGTGCATGCAGCCCGGCGCTGCCCGCCCGGGCCCGCATTTTGGCCCGCCCGAAGACGGACGCCCGGTGACCACCGGGCAGGGCTGGCACGCCCGATGCACCAGGCCGTGCACGGGCCGGGCAGGCCACTACGGCGTGGCACGGCCCGGCATGAAGAACGCCGTGCCCGGCCTGTTATGCTTTGCCAAACTACGAACATTCCAAGCCCAACACATAAACAGCCCAACAAACAATGAACAGCCCAACAAAACATTCCAAGCCTCCAACTCCTCGTGACCTCGTCCTGTCGTCACCCTCGCTAGCACGCGCCGGCGCCGCGGCAACGCGCCGCTCCCGCCCTCTCGCCATCAAGGCTGGCGGACAAGCGCTAAGCGCGGCTGCCACCGCGAGCACCGCGGCGCTCCTTGCACTCTTTGCGCTAGCGCGCGCGCCCGCCCTCTCCCTCCTCTCACCTACGCTCTGCGCCGCTAGCGCTACCCGCGACGCCACAAGCCCCAGCGCGCTGGGCATCTAACCCGTCGTCGGCTTCATGCACGGCCGCGCCACGGGCAGCGGGTCCGCGCCGTGGTTTCCGCTCGACCGGCAGTGCTCGGCGGCTTTAACGCCTCCACGGCGGCGAAGGGCGTTGTGGTTCCACTGGTGCCGGCGGCACGGCACGGCGAAACGGCAACCCTTGGTCGTGCCGCGGCCGCCGGTCGAAAGACCGAGCACGCCGGAGGCACGGCACGGCCGACACGGGCGGGCGGCATCGGCGAGGAACGGCACGGCACGGCCCGGCGATGCCGGCGCGTGCGGAATGCGGCACGCCCGATGCCCATGTATAAATTCATATGGGATAACTGTACCAAGTACAACAGTAAAGGTGATTACATAATTGAGCTTATGAAACGGGTCAAGAAGGGCTTGATGAAATATTGGTTGGCTATGGCTGCTGGCTTGTATTCTGACGTGCCAGACCGTGGTATGTATTGGATATCTGAAAGCTGTCATCATTTGTTCTTAATCAATGTTTGACTTGATTCTATTCTTGCCAGCTGCTACTATTTCAACTTTCAAGTAGTGTACAAATGAGATCTTTTATATTATGTCATCAATGTCTATTTTATCTTTGATTCATATGCTGGACAATTATGATTTATTTTAAAATAATTCAGTGAGAAGTGAGGAAAACAAGCTTATTGCATCATGCACATCTATGTGCATGTAGCCAGATTTTTTGTGGAGCTTTTGGATTATTATAATGATCTAAGATGCGATCATTAATTCATTACAACCTCCTTAAGCATTCTGCTGCAATGGAAAACTATTGTTACACATAACTGTCATTCATTTCAAATCTGTAAGTTTCCTTTTACCTTTTCATGCATCTGTTCAAATATATGATTTACCCAGATGTTGTGTAGGTGGAAATGACAACCTGGTGATGAGGATACCAACGGCCACTCAAAAGCAAGGCTAAGAACATAAGGCGACGCCCAGGGGTATGTCATTAATCTATCCTGGCAGCTGCATGCAAGTTTTTCTTAATCTATTCTAGAAGCATGGAACTTCAGGACGCGTATAGAATGGGACACTTGTGATGTATTGTGTACTGATAAAGAGAGGCTGTAAATTATTTGACGGGAAAAAAAGATGATCCGCCCCATTAAAGCACATGCTAGACAATCTGCCACATTAACACTTTGATAGGTTATGACTTACCCTTTGTCTTTGCCAAATGCTGGTATGAAAATTTCAATTTGGTTTTGGGACGCTTATGCATGTATTTACTTCCTTATAAGGTCTCAGTTCCTGGTGGTGCGTTCTGCACCACCATCCCCTCACATGAAATGCACCACCATCCCATCACATGAAACCGGCACCGACAGGTGATGCTGCCCTCACGTGCATATTGGCTGGTCATTTAGTGAAGAATAAGTGCAAAACTGCGATATTCACAGATTATAAGAGAAACCACGGCATTAGCTTCTGAAACTGTCCACCTCTTAAGGATCTTTCAGTGTTATTCCATTTCCATTTCTGATACTGGATCAAATAAACTTGTTAAACCAGCCTATATTCTCTTGCAGCATTTTTTTTTTGGATAACTTCTTGCAGCATGTCAGTTGGCTACCGAACGAGTACTTCCTGAAAAGATTATTGATTTAGACCATCACTAGTCAACACAAAGAGCATGTATAGTTATTCCTCTTAGAAATACTCAGGGGTGGAGCTTGGTTAAGGCCAAAATGAGCCATGGCCTCCCCTGCCAATGCAATTTTCCACTAGTTAAACATTGAAATTGGTACTGTTCATTGCTGTTTAATTCAGAATTCTATGAACTGCCCTCCTCTATTTCAATGGTCAAGCTCCACCACTGGAAACATTGGAATTTCCCTGATGATGTTTCTGTTGAAAATTGCAATGATACCCGTAACGCTGCTTTATTAGATGTTGTTTAGTGTTTTTTCCTTTACCTTTTATTGTTCCTTTTCTTTAGGATAATTAGTAGTAAGATTTAGGCAGCACGAGAGCGAGATCCACTGGCCTCCGGTGAGATCCATGGTGGTGGCTCGACGGCCTCCCCACCCATGCGACAAAGATAACAGAGGCATGGTTGTTCAATTGAAAACAGTGTAATATGAGAGTATCAGAACACCAAAATGGCAACAGAAACATGAAGAAATAGAGACTAACACACATTTGGGAAGACCCTTGACCAAAAAGCATAACACAAAAGAAATAAAAGGATGTATATGTGCAAGCTAACCTCCATGTCATGCTGCTCAGAAGTGTTACTATCCATTCCAGCAGTTTCATTATCTATAATAGCCAATATTTCGTCCCTTTCTTTCTTACGCCTCTTAACTTGTGAGTAATACGTATGCTGAAAAAAAATCGCACAGGTCTTACGTGGTTCTGTCCTCGCGACCAGAGTTCGAATCACCTCTCCGTCACTGAAAAAAAATCGCACAGGGCCCCGTCATCTCTCACGCACGTTTCAAACCACCAGGGAACCGCCGCCGCCATGGGAGCCGACCGTCGTGCTGCCTTCAGCCCATGAGACGGGACGTCCACCACCAGATCGCACCACATTCCTTGTTCACGATCGCGACTTCCTTCGCGGACGAGCGGTGACGGCGTTCTTTGCGGCACGCGGGCGGCGTGCGCGGTGCCGCCATAACCGCATCGGCCTCCGCCCTCGGACGTCAGTGTCATCCTCGACCCACCATATGCGCAAGGTACGCAACCATCCAAGGTCTTCCTTCGCTGCCTTGTCCATGCCTGCATCGTCCTTCCCACGGTCCCACAGGTTGTTGTCTCGCCGTCGCCGCGCCGGCCATCGTCGGATCGCCCGCAGTCCCGCACGGCAGGCCAGTGTTATTGGACCCATGGCGATGGCGGACAGAAGCAGGTTCTGTGCGTGAGATCAACATCTACAAATCTATACATTTATTCACCGAGACGCCCGGCCGGTCCTGTGTTTTTTTCTACATTTTACTATCTTATTCTCTCCGATTTGTTTATTTAAATGTTTTTACAGGTATATTAGATGGGATCAGTTAGATGCTCTGTTCCCTCCTTGAATCCGAGTTTCTAAAAGGGCCTAGATTTGTATAGATAAAGTAAGTATTTGACTTGAATAACTGCTCCTTCCCATGCAAAAAGATTATTGTTGGGTGGAACAGAACTGCGAGGTGAGAGGCTTTGTTGTTGGCTGTTGGGTCATATGCAAAAGATTGACAAATCACAAATCTGAATGAGGAAAATATAAGAGAGATCCAAGAGTTTGCTTCAGAAGTAATTCAGTTTTTTTTTCGAACTGAAAAGAAGTTACCACAATCTACAAGTACAATGTAACAATTTTCCTTTGGATACTGTGAATTTGTCTGCATATGCAACTTTCTTTGTTTTTAACTGAAAGCACCAGTTTGATTCTTCAGAAATGAGAAGAGCTACTGACTGTATAGATCAATGGTCTTAGTTAACTGGAAGCACCAGTTTGTCCTCTTTTTAATCTGACGCGAGGTACGTGCTTATTTTCTGCAGTTATCAGGAGGAAGGAGGAGAATGGTGCTTCTTAGGAAGGCGATTACTTCAAAATTGACGTGAGTTCTCATGCACAGACTTGAATGCAGTAGCAAAATTGGAGTTCGTATGGTTTTTGTATAGATATCCAACTGGCAATGTTTTTTCTTAATTGGCATTCTTGGTTATGCATATTCTAAATTCGTACAGTCTACTGCCTGAAATTCGAACAAAGCATTGCTACTCTTGTTCTTCAGGTGCGCACATTAGCACCATTCACTAATCACAACTAATGCTCTGAAGGTCAACTAACGTTTCAGTTAGCCATCTCTGAAGATAAGGCTTTTTCATAATATGGAAAAAGTCTACATCACCCCTCAACTATGGGTGGTAGACTACATAACCCCCTAACCTATAAAATGGTACATATCACCCCTCGAACTTTCGAAACCGGTCAAATTACCCCAAAGCGGTTTTGAAAAATCATAGTAAATCACAGAAAAAATCGTAAAATGAAAAATCAAATTGTGTTAGACTCTAAATGAGTAGATCTACACAATGAATATATAATATGATATGCTTTAGTACATTTTTTTTACAGCTATGAGGAAAAACAGAAATTTAAAAGCTGCAGCAAAAAATGAACTAAAGCATGCCATATTATATGTGTATTGTGTAGATCTACTCATTCGAGTCTAACACAATTTGATTTTTATTTTACGATTTTTTTCTGTGATTTACTATGATTTTTCAAAACTGCTTTAGGGGTAATTTGACCGGTTTTTTGAAAGTTCAGGGGTGATATAGACCTTTCATAGGGGGGGGTTATGTAGTCTACCACCCATAGTTGAGGGGTGATGTAGACTTTTTTCCTCATAATATAGTCATGGCAGAGTTCAAGATTGGTTGCCTGGATCTGGATGACCAGCCACCAAGGATCAGAAATGTGCCCCCTTTATTATCTTTTGTTCTTTTAAGTTCCTTTTTTTTTGAATATATAATTTAGCATTTAATATATTCCAGTTACCAGTTGAGTTCTTTTTTTTTTTTTTGTTTCAGTTCTCCGTCAGCAATTTCAGTTTGCTCGGTTCTTCAAGAACAGCTGCCGCCATCTCCCTGTTGGCAGTCATGGGCCCCCACGACGCCGCATCAAACGAAAGGAGGACAAGAGGCCATCTTCCTGTGGAGGTATTCTGCATATTGTTATTTCTCATCGCAAATTTACTATTTTCACTTAAATGTTATGTGAAGATTCATTAGTGGACGATGTCAGAGTTGAAGCTAAGGTTAGACTGTTAAGGTTTAGTGTATAACATCACTAGATCATCATTACAAAAAGAGATGCTCACATGAGACTATTTTTTTTCTGGTGAAATATGTGACGCTTTCAAAAAATTTACAACCAATGAATTTCAAGTAATGGTTAATTTTTACTAGCTAAGTGTTTTTGATGTGACAGTGTTATCATATTCAGTTTGTTATCTACCTTATATTTGTTCAATCAGATGAAGATCTGTCTTTGTGTTGTCCAGAATGTCACCGTAGTGTTAGCACGGGCAATATACTAGTTATCTATAATAGCCAATATTTCGTCCCTTTCTTTCTTACGCCTCTTAACTTACAAACAGCGCATATGCAGTCACTTTTGTGGCGATCGTTCCTGCATTCGAACACATCATGTAAGAACAGCAAACAATATAGTCAATAGGACCCTAGCGGGGGTGGAGGAGAGATGTCTCTTAGTGAGGAGGACGCCGGAGGACAGGGACCGAGGGAGGTGCGCCGCCGGGTGGGAGAGGAGGACTCCAGGTGGAGGAAGATGCGCGCCACATGCACGAGGCCCACACGTGGCGGGCGGCCAGAGAGGCCATTACCGATTTATAATATGGTTTCCAGTGTGATGAAGAAAGAAGATCGTTCATGCTTTTACTCAGTTCATGTCTGATAAACAAGAGGGAACAAAGATATCAAAAGTACAGTTCATGTTAGGATTCTCAAATGGTTGTCAAAACAGTTCTTGTATGTTTCTCTATTATTTGATTTGTGTGGCTATGTGTTGCCTTAGTGTTAGCACGGCTATTTTACTAGTTGCCCCTGGTAGAACAAAATCTCATCACTTTCCACCGTCTCTCTTCCCGGCATTGGTCACACATGCACAGGAGACTAAGGGCGTCCCCAATGGTGTCCACGTTAGGTAGCTTAGGAGAAGGACTGAACCAATCGAAGAAGATCAAGACACAAAATGCACAGCGTAATCCCTCAGCTCGCAGACGTTTCCCAGTGATTTCTCTCTCTAACATGCTGACACACTCCTGCTGCTGTCATTTTTTTTAATCCATCTCGCTAGCAATTCCATTCTCCTCATTGCGGACGCCCTAAGAGCAAGCCCAATAATGGGCGAATCGACCGACATGTCAGCAGGGGACCTGACGTGGAAGAGAGAGCTGCATTTCGCGCCGAGCTTGGCGCTCCTGCCGTCGACCGGCTTATCGCCTAGTTCAACCCACTAAACGCTGCTGTATTGCCTCGTTTCTAGAGAAAAAAAGCAGCAAGTAGTGTCAAAGAAGTATAAAAATAGTTTTGTTGAGACAAGCTTGTTGTATAGAATCGGCTGTAAACTTCATCCCTTGCCTAGGTGGCTTGTCGTATCGACTAACTTATTAAACCTGCTCTAAACAGGTGCGGCAAAGCGCGCCTGCCAGCCTAGTACTCTGTGTACATGAAAAGGCACCACCGGTACATGTTGCTCCTAAAGCTTTTACCGTATGTTAAAAAAAAAAAAACTTTTACCGTACATCTTTCTTCCTGCTCCAACATGCAACACGCACATGAGCACATGCTTTGAATGCTATATTCTCGTCTGGGGAGCAACCCCCTGCAGACAGCTGCATATGACCCCCCAACGTTTGCTGTTCCAGAGAAAGGCGCGGCGGCATGCTCCCACCTACCCCTCTCTAACCTATTGAAAATAGTCTGTATAATAAAAGCCGCCCTATGTTGCTCTCTGCTCCCCACACCAGCTAGCATAGCGCGCTCGACTCAACCCCGCTGCCTACCCTGCCATCCAGTTGTCCTGCGCCGCCACGCTCACCGCCGGCCAACCGCCACCTCCACCCCTACGCCGCCACGCTCACCGCCCGGCCAACCGCCACCTCCACGGCTCCACCGTGTCGTGACCGCCTCCCCAAAGCCAGGGGAAAATCTTGAAACCTCATCGGCTGGCCAACCCTAACCCTAACCCTAACCACCACCGCCTCATCCGCGCCCTCTCGGTTGTGAAAACATCGCTGCCGCTCTCTCCACCCACCGCCTGCCCCGCCCCCCCTGCCGATTCGATTCGGGCAAGACGTTGTGGTCGTGGCGCGCTGTTACGGTTAGTGTCGAACGCCCGCCCGCTACGATTAGCAACACGCGCCAAATAGCAATTGTGCACTGATACCCAACCCCCGCTATCCGATCCGAGCAGGAGAGGTGGGCGACCAAGCAAGCTCATCATCGTACAACTCTGTAAAGCACCCTACACCAGCAATTCACCTTTGTTTTATTTTTCTTTCATTCCTACTACCGAATAGAATTAGGCCAGTCTTAGTGTCATGAGAGTTTCATTTGCATTAATTAGGCTGCAACATAGGCATTTTTTATGACATGACAATGTATTTAAGAAAAGAGAGAAGAAATGGATTTCATCTTGATGAAACTCTCTTGGCATGAATACCAACTTTCATTTCACATTGAGAGTCATGAAATTAAATGTTTATGAAAAACCACAGAATGAAACTCTCCATTGAGAGTAGGGGTTTCATCCAAATTTCATTTCATTTCACATGACATGGCGTTTTGAAAAAATGCTATGAAACTCACCACTGAGATTGGCCTTATGTTCCATTTAATCCCTTTGGATCAGATTGACCAACCATGGAAGCATTCAATCGTTCTTGGTTATTGCAAAGTTGTAGCCATAAGTCTTTGACAATGGTGCTAGTTATTTAGCTAGTCGACGTGGGAGGTGAGAGATAAAAGAAATAACTATTTTATATCTTCTTGTTCTAGTGGGCCCATATGCTTCTCCCTTAGATTCTTAGAATACGTGAAATAGATAGGTTATTTATTCATCACCAGTGACTAGTGACTACTCTCTCCTTAGGGTGTCCCTAATGGCTAGCTATTTGGCTAGCTATTATGACAGTGGATAGGAAAAGTAGGAGAGAGTAGTCACTAGCTTACCTAACAAATAACCTACTCCATTTCACGTATTCTAAGAATTTGAGAGACGAGCATGTGGGTCCAATAGAACAATAAGGTATAAAATAATCACTTTTTGTCTCTCATCTCCACTTCCAGCTAGCTATATAACTATCATTATTGCGGACACCCTAAGGAGCACACTACTGGAAAGTCTTAATCCTTGACATGGACGAATTACTATATTATTTTGTTTTGGGAGTTGGGGAGGACGTGCCTCGATAGCCCTTCTCTCTGGCGTGGCATCCAAAATCAAGCAGTTTGATATCATTCTCAAAGCTCATGCAATGGGCTATAAGATTTTAAAAAAAACAAAGAAGCTAAATTATATGGATGGAACAATTTGTGCTCCAACCGCCTAGAGCCCCTCAATAATGTTACAAGCTGTCATCATTTGGAAGCTACAACTAAATGTTCCACTTACTATACATGCACGTCTTTTCCCCACACCTACCTTAGAGTCCGAATGCTCCACTTAATTACATCCACCCAAGCACCGCCCTTACCACGCTCTTTTTTCCTCACCACTGCCATCATGGATGTATTTTGAAAAGGTCGATACAAACCATTCATTGCGTTGCTTGCGTTCCATATTATGATGATATAAACATTGATTACCGGGACAAATCAGTTTCATTTTATTCTAGGGGTTACGGAGGGAGTATATACTTATTTGATGTCATAAATCGTCATAATTTTTGATATAATTTTGGTCAAATTTAAAATGCTTTAAAATGACATATTTTGTAACGGAGGGCCCGCAGCTGTAGAGATTGAGTAATAAGTAGTTTATTATATCTCACTCCTGCACTGGACTGGTTTGCTCATTATTTTATCGGGCACAGCATAGCATGGCCAAGGAGAAGACCCGAAAGGGAGGAGGACGCGTCCAAAAACCCCGCTCAAGAAAAGGAGTGAAGTATGGCGATAGGTCGGACGTGTGGCGTCACTTTGTCAAAGTTGCTGATGCCAACGGGAATGACAAGAAGGTGGTGTGCAAGCATTGCGGTAAAGAGTACGGTCCAGAACCAGGAGGAAACCTAGTGAGACATTTGAACTCTTGCCTGCCGCTGCTATCCTCGTCATTCCCGAATCTCAGAGATGAGCAGCCGGCGTTGTTGTCGTCCAATCCCGGCCGGCGTGACGGATCAAATGATGAAGCCGTCGGTGACGGCGAGGCTGGCCGCGGCGAACCATCCAGCAGTAGTAGTCACGGTTCCTCGTCGTCAGAGCCAGTTACAACCAGCAGAGATGAGCAGCTGCTTGTTGTTGGATCAAATGATGCAGACGGCGAGGCTGGTGGGTGTGATGGTAAAGCAGCAGGTGGTAAAGCAGGCAAACTCGTGCCAACAGCTGGCAGCCCCAGATACTTGATGGCCTGCCGGCACCTGGCTCGGATGATGGCGTCGCATGGTGGATGCGACTCGTCCCTCGTGGAGGACATCAACTTCATCAAGTTCTTGGACGCCATAGGATTCGAGGTGCCCAAACGCGAGGAGATGGACAGGATGTGCCATGACTTGAATAAGCAGCAAGAAACAGCAGGAGGAGAGACAGTGTGCAGTTTGGCAGTGGGCATGGTTAGAATCATGGAGGCCGGGGAGATCATGTATACAACGTGCAACTTCATTGACAGTCAATGGAAGCTTCACAGGGTGATCAACGGTGCTCATGTGGCTGTACCTCTCGCGCCTGACTACTCTGGCCCATCATTATTGGATTGGCGATTCAGAAAACCTCTTGATGACATAGTGCTAAATGAAGCCGTCTTGGAGGATATTAATACTCCCGGAACAGGAGTAACTAGTGTGTTCGTGCCACAGGGAATAATAACGGACGCCAGTCGCATCCGCCTCAGGGATATCCATCGGCAGCAGAAAGTCTGTTCCGCCTACGTCGTCGACGAAATTCTCCACTCAGTTGCCCAATGCCTTGTGCCAGAAGAATCGTCACCGATCGTTCAGCAAATGAGGACCAACATGAAAAGTTTACAGAGTTTTACACACAAGTATTTTCAGCAAGCGGATCTTCCTTATCCCGGATTGGACTACCCAAGGTCGTACGACAAACAGTGGTATTCACTCTACTGTTCTTTGAAAATCCTCAGGTACTACCACGACTATAATGATTCTACTTCACATGATCTAGCTCTGAAAAAGCTACTACTAAAGGTTTGGGGTCAGATAGATCAATCCATTAAGGAAATTTCTAAGCCTAGCTGTCCCACCTCAAATATTTGTCTCGTGGAATTGTTTAACCTGAGGGAGGTTTTGAAATGTGAACTGAAAAAGGCTAGTAATAACCGTGCAACGGATGCTCTTAGGAAGGCGCATGGCACTCTAGACAAGGCTATAGAGGAATCATTTCTGGTCTTTTCTATATCACTCGTATTGGACCCCCGGTACAACCTTCATGGCTTACGTTCCATTCTCGAAAACGCATATGGCGAGGATGAAGCTGGAGCTCGCACCTCAGCTGTTGAAAAAATGATCAGAGAACTATGTCATCGTGATGAGTATATTAATTGGAGTGTCAGTTCTGCTTTCACCCCATGCCCCAAAACTCGCTGTTTACTGGACAAGGTCATTACAGATTATCTACGAAGAGCTCCTTTGAAATGCGAAGGGAAATATTTTGACATTCTAGGGTGGTGGAAGAAGGAGACGGACATTATGATGGACGACAATCTAGCGTTCTTAGGCCGGCTGGCAAAGGACTTTCTGGGCATTCCCACATGCAGTTTGCTATCTTCTGAACAGATCTACCAAGTCAGGAGCATCATTCGTCAAGCTGCACCAAAAGAAACAGCCGAGGAACGGGCGATAGCCCGGATGGTCGCTCAGATGGATAGCTTCCTGCGTGTGGAAGCAACTGCCTGCAGAATGGTTAGCTTACCGGTGTGGAAGAATCGCTTCCGGATTCGATCCCCATCGGGACGGACTTATCGCGCCTCATTTTTTTTCTTCTTAATACAAAGCCTCCTAGTTCCTCCTAGGTTGGTCTAATTTTTTTTTTTTTTTTTAAAAGAAGTAGCAGCCAGAGGCGGAACCAGACAATCAAATCAGGGGGTGCCAAGACCACTGGCAGCAGCACTACCAGTACCAACCAGGAGAAGAAGTACAACAAGATTTGTCTCAAGACTTTTCAGCCAAACCGTGCAATTAGTCTTTTCGTTTAGCTCAATTTAATCCTACATGCAAGCGTCAAGAGATTCGATGTGGACAGTGCACACTTTTTGGGTTCACTTTTTCGTGAACTAAACATGGCCGAAGATGACATCGACGCCATAATTCAGTACTCTAGTTCATACAAGGGGAAGGTGAGCGTCCTAACAGCATACGTATTACTCACAAGTTCAGTCCTCTGCTTTGCCTGCTGGCTGTGTTTTTGCTGTCTCCTCCTTTATACGTGCTTATTATTGTACGTTTAATTCAAATGTAGTCATGTTACCATTTCCTTGTGTCAACTAAGTTGGTTATCAGAGACAAGGAACGGGTTTGTACTGTTGTGATTAACAAGAAACGCCATGTGTTGAGCGTGAAATAAATATATAACCCGGGTTCCAGATTTGCCAGCCGAACGCGCATAGGCTTTTCTTTTCCTTTCCCCTGTCCGCGCTCGCATCTTGACCGGTCATACATGCCGCTCCGGAGCAGAAGGTCGCGTCGCCCTTCCCGAGGTCACCGCCGTCGTCGCCTGGGTTTTCCTCCGACGGCGTCGCATTAGCTGTTGGACCGACCCGCCGGAGTCTTCCCTCTGCAGCGGTGGGATCTTACTGCCTTCTTGGTGTTTTCGGCCGGCCTGCACCATCTTCTTCACCCGCCGCGCCGTCCCCTTGGCTCTGCCTTCGCCGTCGCACCTCGCCGGCAAATCCAGGTGCCACTCCCTCGATCCAGCCTCAGTTTGCCGTTTGCTCCACGTAGTCCTCCTTCCCTACTCATTACTTTATCCCCACTTGTTTGGATGTGATGATTCAAATGCCGGTCACGGCTGTGGATCCGCGTGCGCCCGACCTCGCGCGGGCCAACGTGGAGGCACCGGAAAGGAGGCTCTACGAGCAGCTTCAGCTCGACATCGGTAGACGGCCGTGCTCGCATCCTCGCCGCGGCCTCTCTTCTCCGGCGTCGCAGCGCAAGGCGTGGCCCACAACAGTTCTGCACGCCACTCCCAGGAGACCCAATGTTGGATCCACCACGAGATCGCTCCACCATGATCGTCGATTTGTTCAGCATCCGATGGAACAGAGTACGTGGCTGCTAGCATTTTTTCTTGATTTTGTTATGTGTTCACCCTGGTTCATATCTTTTTTTTTTTTTTTTTCTGTATGTGCATTATTGAGTATCTAACTATGTGGTCTATTCATTTTCCTAGCAGGATAAATTGTATCTATAGATTTATTAAAAAATTTGGATAATTGTTTAGTTGTATGACACTCCCATTTGTACTGTATCCGTGCATTTAATTTTATTGTGATCGAAAATTATTCTATTTGCTAGTTGTCTTTCTTTTTCAACAAATGTCCATAATTCTATTTTTGGTTAGGAAATGATGCTCGGTCAGATGCCACATTTTGTCTTGCTGATCTGAAAGTCCACTATAGTGTGAATAATTGTAATCTTGATTCCAGATAGCTTGGACATTAATACTACCTTCAATACAAATTTTTTTTTTTATTTTTGTGTATACATACAACACTACCATTCTCTGTTGGAATGCATCCATTCTCATTAGTTGGAATGTCAGTCCTGATTCAGTTTGTATCTTTTTACTAGATAGTAACAGAAGTTGATATTGTATTTTTGTAACTCCTTGTCATTTTTATTAGATTATATACCATATTGCTTTGAGGCTTCTGTCTGTGAGTACAGTTTTAACTAAATCTGGTGTCAATTAGCCTTTTTTCCACTTGCTTGTTTGATCATGCTTCCATAACTGATAATACAATGCATATATTGTGCCCTGCATGTGCTGGAAAATAGTTTATGCCTCAATGCGAAATCAGCTTCATTCATACTACCATCATTAGTCTGGAGTGTTTGCACGGTTATTTTTTTTAATTCATACTACCATCATTAATCTGGAGTGTTTGCACGGTTATTTTTTTAATTCATACTACCATCATTAATCTGGAGTGTTTGCACGGTTATTTTTTAATCATAAATGCCATCATTTGGGAAAGGAAACTACATGATACACTTTGGTCTCTGTTTTTTTTTTTTTTTGAACTAGAAGGGTCATTCATACTACCATGTTGTTCTGAAAGTCCACCAAATAATAAAGTGATTTAAGACCAAAATCACTTTTTTTAGGGGAAGACCAAAATCACTTTGATAAGGCTGGCCGGTGGCATTTGTGGAGATGCGGTCGAACACTCCTATTATACTCGGCTAAGGTATTCGGATAAAGATTATCCACTCCTTGCACATTAGATATATTTTAGATATGTTATATGAAATAGGACATGCTCTAGCAAACAGTTGAGCCAAATTTCATCAAATTAGAGAAGCTGGCAATAAACTATATATTAAAATTCGTGGTTCCTTCTCTCTTTGATGTCTTTTCCTTCGTTTTTTCATATCAAGACGGAGGGTTGATTCATTGCAACAATGTCTCATGGTGGATTCATCGATCGAGATCTGCTTTTCTACGGAGAGTCCGCTGCATTTTATGGGTTTAAGATCCATGTGTCAGGTACAAACATTATAATTCTGTATTTGCATTGTCTATTTTCATGTACCGCGCTAAAATCCGTTGGCATTCTAGCCATTGAAGCTTGAGTGCAGACAATTCATCTCTGCACTGCTACTGGTTGCCACAACTTTGTTCTTAATCAGATATGTCTGGTTCAGATCCGTTCTTCCTTATGATACGTGATGTCGTGGCCGGAGCCGAGGCGTCGGCCTCATCCTCCCATCTCTCATCCGGACGTGGCCTCTGGAGTGGATCTCTCTGCATCATGGTAAGCAGCTTGCCCGCCCCTCTTCCCTGAATTTCAAAATGGGTTGGGTCTTGGACCTAAAATCTCAGGGATTGCAGTTTCTTCTGCCTCATCTTGATCTGGAGGTGGACAAAGGCATGTTTGATTCAGAGGAGAATAACTGAGGGAGATCCTTAATCAAGCCAAGGTAATGTCTCTTCAGCTCCCCATTTTTTTAATCTGTCCCTATTTATAATTTGTTGTTTCTAGAGACATGGCCAATACTTTATGTTACTTGTAGCAGTGAGGTTGTTATTTTTTAGGTCAAATACTTATTTTCCCATTGTTATAAACCTGTTCAGAGCACAAATTGCAATATGATTAAAAAAAAAAAAAATACTTAATTGTTCACCCGAATTTAAATCTTTTTCAAATTACAGACCCTTTCGACTTCTCCCGACTAAATTGTGTCAAGCCCAATTTTTTCAGTTTTCTACTCTAATTGTTTGTAGGACAGTACCAGGTTCTGGAGTTCATAAGTAGGAATACAAATATACCTGTTTTTAAGCTTAATATAACCTTTACAATCTGATCAACCTATTTAGAGACAAATTGCACTAACCCTGTCGTTCGGGCGTGAGGCTCGTAGGCCCGCCCACCCACCCATGATGTCGAAAGTGGCAGCTTCTGAGCAGCTCCCCACATGCCCATGATTTCTTTGTGGTTTCCAGACCTAGTCCGCTCTGAACCTCTGGATCTCTCTCTACCACTTCTAGAAACTGCAGGGTTTGCTGTGCCTGATTATATTTGGAGATTGGAGGAGATTTATGACAATTTGATTTGTAGGTAGTTTGGAAGGATTCACATGGAGTTGTTAATCTAATATTTCATATCTTCTTGCAGGTACATGCTAGATGTAATTAAAAGGGATATGGACTCAGTAAAGGCGGCTACAAATGGTGGTGTCGGCAGATGAAAGAGCGGACTCGTGAGGTGGACAACGAAAAGGAGACATATGAGACGGTAACTCTCATCCAGGGTGCTCTATGGCCCTGCGGAAGCCTGCAAGTTGTGATCACTCTACATTCTGGTCTGTTTTTTTTTTTTATTTTTTTTCGGCCGATGAGTTCACACGTGTTGGGTCCCATTAGTTGATGCCTCGTGACAGCCCATTCAAAGTTATGTAGATTTTTTCTTGCTTTCTAGCACTAGTACGTCTTGTAATGCTGAAATTGCTTCCTGACTTGACATTATGTTCCGTCATGTATCGTCATGGATATATTTATATTTTAAAACCTTTCTCTGTTCTTATATGCACTGATTGATGCTGCTACAGCTAACTCAGATCGAGCTGGATGGTGATTTGGAGCAAGATTTCAACTAGCTGATAATGGCATGAGGTGAGAAAGAGCTGAGATAGCAGGTCCATGAGCAAGCAGGTCAGCCAAACAACCACAACTTTAGAATTTCCCTAGAACGTTATAAGTAAAATGATCTGATAGAAAGCTGGAGTAGTTCATATCCTGTGGCACATAGCACCTACGCTTGGGTAAGTAGTGCTCAGCTAGAGATTACTGTTCATTTTTCATTTTGATTCAGTTTGCTAAGTTTGGTAATACTAATCTGTGATGTTCACATTGAAGAATCAGGACACAATCTTCTTAGCTTATGAAAAGTATCAGAACTTTTATTTTTTTTACCTCATAAGTTCTAAACTGATTGTTGCTAAAAAAAAAATTGGTATGTCTTCTCTCCGTGTGATTGTTTCATTTAGCTGCATTTGTATCATACAGGCTACACACACTGCAGTGATGATTTATTGCGATGGTCGTATTGTAGGCTGATTAATCAGGCAACTTAGATAAAAAGCTTTTTCTTGTAAGATAAAAAGAGTAAATTAATGAGAATGGAAACATAGCTTAGATTGCATCCTTGTTTGCATATGCTTGCATCTGGTATGGAACCATTAATATATTGACCTGATGTAAGTGCATACATGCATGTATAAAAATCAGGGTACTGCCAACTAGTGTGGCTTAACACTAGTAGTTCTTTTTTAATATTCTTCCCCTGTTTTACATGGCATTTCAGTGTATAGTTAACATTAACATATATGTCTCTTCATTATTTTCATGTAATCATTCATCAGTTTGTTAATCTAATCAGTAATCAAACATGATTCCTGTATTAGATCTTGAATTGTGAAAGTTCTTTTGAGCTTAGAATAAAATAGAGGACTTCATGTACTAACGCTAAAAGATTTATCAGCCATCAAAAGCATCCTCCATCTACTCCCCCATGATTATTCACATAGATAGTTTCTTCTACTATTACTGATTTGTTTGTGTGGCTAAGTATACTTGAAGATTTACAAGAGTACAAATTTTTTTATCTGTTTCCATTGTAAATTAGCTTCTTTTTTCATCCTATAGTTAGCCTTCCACCAGTAGGAGACGCCGGCTTCATCTGCACTTGCTGATAGTGGCGTGCCACTAGCACGAAAAGGTACGCTGGAGAATCCTCTACACTTCTTTGGACTAATTACTACCTCCAGTCATAAATGTGGCATTCATTTTATGATTTATCTAGATCTATGCCCTTGCTGATATTAAAGATTTAAGGTTTTTAACTGTTAATGTGCTTTTGAAAACTGCATTTGTGAGCACCTGATGCTTATATGCTCTTGAATCCCAAAGCTCATCATGTGTGCTGTATGATTTACGTTGGCCATTGAAATTATCTTAATTATCTTTGCTTGGTTGACTTCTATCAATTGGATACAGGACTTGGGATGACATGTTTAGTCTATGTCTAAATATCTAAACTTTTTGTTGCCTTATGCTTGCCAACTTTTCTACTTATTATCATATGAATGTATGCAATAACAGTCACTGGATTGTTCATTTTTTCAGGCTTATTGATGGCAATTGGTAGCCACAGATCATTGCATCACATGTATCGTGTAGGTAGTCTTGCTGCATTTTTTTACTTGTTATTCGCCCGCTCATAATCATGGGATTACGCTGTTTTCATCCTTGCAAACTGAGCAGAGCATGAGAATCTCTTACTACTAAATTTTTTGTACTGCCATTGCGTGGATTCCCCTGTTTTGTGCCACCCTTTCTGTCAAATCTCTGGTCATGTTTTCTAGTTCCATTTTTCATTATATAATCTGAAATCATCTTGCACTGAGTTATCTGTCATGTTTAATGGAACTACTATTGCAGCTTTAGCAGTCACCTAAATTTTGTTCAAGTAATTTATAAAACTCATGCAACCCCTTCTGTCAACTTCCCTTTCATTGATTTCTGCCCAAAATTCTAGTCTTTTGCAAATTGCATTATCGTATCTTCATTTTACCTTATTGCTCACCCTCTTTCTATCCGTCTCGACCATGCAGTGGGACAACTATGACGATGTAACTTTGTATAATAGATATCATGTAGGTATTCTGACCAGTGATGTCGTAGTGGCGTAACCTGATCTTATGCTTAGTACTGTTCCTGATAATGATCTTTTTTGTTCCAATGACTATTGGAGGATGTAGTAATTTTGTCATTAATCTTGTAACAGAAGCAGAAATACAAGCCCGTTTCTATTCAGAGCAAAGTTGAACTAGTCTGACCAATGTCAAAACTCAGTTGTGATGAGTTTCCTTTTTGTTCATCTACTGCATGCAGCCTAAAGTGTGGCTCCTTTTGCAGCGGTGAAGCTGGAAATATCTCCTGATGTCTATCAGCAAGGCTAATGGACAAGGAAGGTTTTGGTATTAATTAAGCTATAGATCTCCAAAATGTTCTATTGTATTGCGATTCTATTTTAGATGTCATCGTGACTTATACATGTGATTGATGCTCAAACCATTCCCTTCATCAATATTGTAGTTTAAATTTCAAAGTGTAAACATCTCATGTTCGGTGAAATTTTGCAATATAGATTACACTTGTCAAAACTTTTCCTAGCGAAAATCTACACGTGAAAAATCGTGTATGTCGAGTGAATCGCACGAAAAAAAAAGCTGCAACATAAATCTATCTTCCAAATATAATTAATAATAAAACAGCACGTTCAAGCCATCAGGCTAAAAAGAAAGCCAACCAATTGACAAAAAAAAAAAAAAAAGAAATAAAACGTTGAAATGGTAAAAAAAAGACTATCAAACGGGACAAAGAAAAAATAAACGAAAATACCACAGCCGCATCAAATGCCGCCTGCCTCACCTGCAACGGCGTCAGGGTAATCGATTACCGACGACGATTTCGCCTGCTCCGTTCTCCCCTCACAAATCCCTTTGATGGGACATAAAGTGACGTTACGCGAAGCGTCGCTTGGCGCTGGGAACCACGACGACATTGTTCACCCTCCGACGATACATCTCCCCCCACGTCTTTGTTAGCCCTCGGGGCCTTGCCATGCCATCACAACGATATCGAGCAACTCTCACTCCATGAGGGGTTCAGGATCCACCAACAGAGCCCTCGGCTCCGCATGCAGCTGCACAGGACACGTGCCAAGAGTTTGTTCCAATTGTATAATAGCACAATTCCTTTTAACTTGTGAATTTCCTAAGGGCTCATGCAAATATATCTTTTTGCCCTTACTAATCCATCTTAAATTCTTATTCACAGGGCAAGCCCTGAACTTCTTTGACAGTATCTTAAAATTTAGTTCACACACATTTATCTTTGCACCCTTGTGATACATATAAAAGGCACTTTCTTGACAGAATCCACTGAGTCAACTCCAAGGGTACTGAAACCACTTTCTGTCAATGAAGGTTCTTCCCCTACCCATACAAATAGTTTTCCATCTAGATATAAAAAATGGGTAAAGCTTGCTGAAGAGAAGGGAAATAGTCACATCAGTTTGCCTTATATGTACATCTTCAAGGAATTGAGAGTTCTTTTTTCCCTGTGTATACATACAATACCTGGGATTGTTGTGTGCACCAGTGGAACTTCGCTACTACATATTTGAACATGATCCCTAACAAACATTTGAAATATGTTAGCGAATGAATAAAACAGGTAGCCTCATCAAAGTTCATGCTGCTACTCATGCACATCATAAATCCAAATGAGTATAACTTGCTGAATATACTTGCACATCGTTTGTGCATGTAGCATGAGGATGTATCACAAACAAATCCTCATTAAATGAAGTGTTTAACAAATCAAACAAATCGTTTGTGCATAAAGCATGAGGATGTATCACGAACAAATCCTCACAATGCATGATTCGAGTAGTAAATTTGATCTTTAGAGCAGTAAGCTTCTCAGGTTGTTGTAGATAACAAGGAATGTAACTGACCTCTATATTTAAACTTCTCAGGCTGCCATCTGCCAAGAAAGAAAAAAAAAATATTTTTAATTGCAAGAGAATAGATTAGGAGCTAAGTTTTCTTGCCTTCAAAGCCTGTTTGGATCTGCTCATCATCTAGTGGTTTGGTCTTGTCCAATAGGTGGCATGGAGACTGTCTTTGAGCCTCTTGTTCCCGCAGTTCTTTGCTAAAATGCTCCCCTGAATGGCACACATGGAACAATTATATAGAACAAACTGTGATTAAGCAGAAGGAACAGAAACGTGATTTTTAATCATTGCAAAAATAGACGAATTATACACTGCTACAAAACACAGTAATCCTAGGAACAAAAGTAGAGCAATCTATGGCATGCCTGCATGAAGATCACAGGCCGGCCGACCACTGCCCGCTGCCGTAGATCTTGTAGCACGCACCCATGCCACCAAAGATCCACCAGGGTAGAAGTAGATCACACAGTCGAATCCAACCACATCGAACAACTCGGAGGAGATGAAGCATATCCCATTTTTTTTAACTTGCCATGCATTGATCACCAGGTCATCACCGCAAAAAGAAGCTTTGATCGGATGAAGCAAAAACAAATACGCGTAGGTAGATCGATGGATATGTAATAAG
The DNA here is from genome assembly GCA_015847255.1 of Hyparrhenia diplandra. Lineage (NCBI taxonomy): Eukaryota > Viridiplantae > Streptophyta > Magnoliopsida > Poales > Poaceae > Hyparrhenia > Hyparrhenia diplandra. Next base: position 33,382 of record JADLZK010008945.1, read on the forward strand.
ATCATCCGATCCCAGGACGTTGACGCCGGCGGCAGCGAATTGCGCTGATTCAGATGGCGCCCGATCCCGGGACGTTGGCGCCACGATCACGGGATGTATATGTACCCGGGGGCGTGCCATAGCGAAGGTGGCTCCAGGCGACGAACGCGTCTCACGCAGCGCCCGGCGCCCGGCGCCGATGGCCTCGCAGCGGTTCCCAAGCCTTCGTGACGTGCATGAGAAACAAATGTGGTCGTTTATTTCTATTTTTAGTTTTTGTTTCTCGGTGACAAATGTCATCGTTTCTTTCTATTTTTAGCTTTTGTTTTTGCGGTGATGGGCTTCGAACCTTGGTTGCAAGGTGTGAATCAAACCTCCATGCGTGAGAATGTGCGGTGGACCTTGGTTGCAAGGTGTGAATCAAACCTCCATGCGTGAGAATGTGCGGTGGGAGGTGAGGGTGTCGGGCCACATGCATCAAACTTTCAATCTTAGCCCTCCAATCAGATGATGCTGTTTCGTGAGCCCTCTAACGGGACATTTATAGTATAGATTCGACATGCATTTGGTTGGGCAGCACGTAATAAGTTTTTGCTTTCTTATGAACTGGGGAGCTTTGCTCCTCGTTCCCACGGAAATACGCCGGGCCGCGGGATCGAACCCAGGGTGGTCGAGTGCACGGCTCTTTGAGCCTGTGCTACTGACCAAACGAGCACTTGCTCGTTCCCAATAATTTTTTGCTTTTGGCTCATGATTTGCATAAGCACAGAAATCTGTTGCGTTTCACTTGTTAATATTTACTAGAAAATATGCCGTGCGTTCTGCTACGGGTGAATGATAAATTTTTATTTCACAATATTTTTATCCAACATGAACCTTTGTAAATTATTTGTACAGAGTTAGACCTATATAGGTGCCAAACCTGGGCCTGGTCTCCGATTTCACGTTTGGGTCATTTAACACCAAGCCGAGCTAAAATGGGAGCTTAGCCGCAACCTGGGCCTAGGCCAGAAAATAGCCTTCGGGCTCTTCTTCTTGTCGGCCTAGTAGTACGATCCAACGACTGAGCTGGCTTTTCGGGCTGAACAAAAATAAATTATTTACAAACGTAGGACATTCAGCTCATCATGAGGGCACAAACAAACATTTTATATAATATAATATAATGTAAAGGACATCACATGTGTACTACATAAAATATCATATATGTGTAAGAAAAGGAAAAAAAAGAAAAAAAAGAATTAAAAAATAAGGATAAAAGTAAAATAAAAATAAAACAACACAGAATAAGAAAAAAAAACAAAAAGAAAAAAGAAAAAAATCACCCACGCATTTCGGAATGCAGGCAACAAACCGAGTCATGCATGCATGCAAACAGCCCAGCCACATGGGTGCGCTCGGGACACACGTGGAAGTGCCCTGCGTAAGCACGCGAGCAGGCCAGGCCGCACTGCGTTGTTCTGCGTTGTATGGGCTGGAAAGAAACTTCGATCCAATTACTACTACGTACGTTGGAGTCCCGGTGCAGTACGGAAGAAAATACGGAGTGGGCAGGCCGCAGGCAGACGGAAAAGCCAGGGAAGGCAGACAGAAAAAAAATGTGGAGGCAGAAATTTTCTCTCTTTATTAGTAGGTATAGATCCATCAGTGTCTCTGAATGCTTTTGCATTGGTCTTTGTGTTACAAAGCTTGGTTTTGTTGTGACCGGATTTTTTTTTCTCTGGCAGGAAATTTCACGGATGTCAAAGAGATCCATGAATTACGGGCTGAGGAATGTCACCGGCCCAGGACAATCATATTGGGCCGTACGGAGGTGTCACTGGAGCTCGACTGGGGTGCTTACATGGGCCAGCCAATTCAGCAGGAAGTGAAAGGTATGTTGCTTGCTTGTGCTACAAAAAAAAATACAGTACTAACATATTACAATGTCCTAGAATCTTATACTATTCTTAATTGGAGGCTCCAACCAATTTCTACGTTAATTCTCACCAGACTCGTTAGGAAAAAAAAAGATAATTCCTAGAAATTCTCACAATAATCAGAAATATTTAGCCATCAATTTAATAAGGTTTAATCATCACTAGCAAATATAACCATTGGATCAATCAATTTGATTTTCTAAGAAATTACCCACCATTGCCATTATGTAAATTAAATTAAACAACTTCCCAAATCATTTACCAAAGTTGCCGTGTGTTTTTTCTTCCAAAATTGCCATGTTTTTATCCGAGAACCCAACCCATCTAATCTGAAGGACATCCCTTTTTCAACAAGCTTCATCGGTTCCTCGATCTCCATGGTATTCGAATTCTGTTACCTACGTCCAGCGGCACGCGACATGCAAGCCTTTCAAAGATGGCTTCAGCTGTGTCGAGGATGGTGAAGTTGTTCTGGCAGGCATGAGAATCTCGCGAGTGCATTAGTCCACCTGGCAGAGTTTGAGGATCAATGTCAGGATCGGATTCGATAGGATCAAACACTAACCTGAATGTGAAGTTTTTGCGAGAATCAGCATGCAGATCGGTAAAGGCGCGCGAGTTGGTGCCTCAGCGATGTCAACAACTCCGCATGATGAGGCCGGCCACTGCAATTGAATGGCGCAAATTAAGGTTCTATCTCATCATTTTTGAAACGCCCACGCCGGGCTCCGGCGCCGCTCCCGGGCGACTTCGAGCACCTTCACAGCGCCCGGCGGGCCTCCGCCGCCGTCGCCCTGCCGCCGCGCGGCGGCGGCACCACCGGCCCTGCTCTCAACAAGGAGCTCCGCCGGCCACCTCTCTCCCCTCCTCTCCGGTCCCCCACCGCTCCCCCCTCCGGCTTCTTCTCCGCGAGCTTTCCGGCCATGGGGCGGCGGCGACCGCGGCGGATCGGCGCCCCTCCCGGCGGATCCGCCCCGGCGGCGCGACCCTCTCCTCCCGCCGTTCGGCGTCGCGGCCAGTCGCCCGGCGGCGCGCGGATTTGTCGCGGTGGCGGTCACCGGGCGGTGGGGAAGGCCGATCCGGCCTGCGGCGGATCCGGTCGCCCGGCGACCCCTGCGCGCCCCTCCCGCCGTCTCCTCCTCCGGCGGCACGTCCTCGGCCACAGGGCCCCGCGGTGGCGGGCTTTGGGCCCGGTTCGCGCCCGCCGTTGGCCCTCCCCCTGCGCGCATCCTTGGAGGCCTCCGGCCCGGCCGCCGCGTTGGCGGTGGCGCCCGCCGGGCTGCCCACCGGTGGAAGGCGGCTCGGACGACGGTGGCGACGCCAGCGCCACGCACCTCCTTGAGGCGTCGTCGTTCTTCCACCGGCCCGCATCTGCGGGGTGTGGCGACCGCCTTCCTCCGCTCGTCGTGCCTTGGTGGTGGTGCCCCGCGGTGGCGGGCCAAGGTGGTTCAAGTGTGCGTCTGCGGCCGTGTGGTGGCCGCCGCAGCGTAACCGGGCTCCCTCACCGGCGCGGACGATGGAGGTGGGACCCGTGCAAGGTTGGCGATCCGTCTTGCGAGACTTGGGTCGAAAAGACCTCGGGTGCTCTCTCCGGCCGTTGTCGGCGTTATGAGCGTCGATGTCCTTCCCGGGAAACGCTTGAGCATTCCGCGATCTCACGGGCCGCCGTCGCCCCTTCTGGTCGGTTTTGCTCGTCCTGGCTTTGTTCCTTGTGGGTGCTTCATGTTTACCTCACCCGGTGTGTCTAGCGAGTGGTGCCTCTGCCCCTAAGGTTCTCATTTCCGGCGGATGCTTTGCGCCGAGGGTCCTCTTCGCTGGTTCGGGCGGATGCTTTGCCGCCCAGCGTTTCTAGGTCGTCTCCGGTGGATGCTTGGCCTCCGAGGTGCTCTCTCTTTCACGAGCTTGCGTTTCCGGCATTCCGTGCTCGGCGCGGTCGTTACTGAGCTAGCATTTCCGGCTTGTTGCTGAGGTTCTTTGTCGCGACAAGCCGGCGTTTCCGGCATGCGTGGGCCGCCCGGTCGCGATCGTCTTTGGCGGATGGTCTCCCGCCCGGTGCGGTCCTCGTCTTCCGGCAGATGCTTTTCTTTGCCCGTGGTTGTGCGGGCCGGATCTTGGTCGTCGATTATCCAGCGGATGCTTTGCCGCTTCTATTGGCTCAAACGGATGCTTTGCCACCTGTTATCGCGTTTACCGTGATCGCCGCTACCTACCCGGGTGTTGTGTGATCTTTTTGTTGTATTAGGTTCATTGCTGGGGTTGTTAGTTGGAGGGTCCGCCCCATCCCCTTTTCGTTTCTTCTTTGTTTGTTTGTGTCGGGATTTCGTGAGTAACCCGAGGGTTACTCGCGTATCCTCTTTGTATCTGGTTACCGGCCCTTCTTTTGGCCTTTTCGCTTAATGAAAAACGCGCCAACTTAGGTGGGCGTGGTCTCGAAAAAGGTTCTATCTCATCCCCCGTGTGCCCGCTGGGAGGCTACACGCAGCCGCTTCTTCATAATCTGCTTGATGAAATCTCATGGGTGCATGGTTGGTGCCATGTGGTGGCAAGGTCTGCAACTGCAAGGTGCAGTACATGAATGCATGCATGTTGGCAATGCATCCTTTGTGGTCTCTGCATGAATCAATTTCCATGTATTGCCTTCCCCAGTTGATTAGCGGAAACTGAGATGCTTGATATGAACATTGCATCCACCTGACGACCTCAAGATGGGAAACATGCACCATTAATAAATTGTGACGAAGTATACATTAGACCGAACAATGAGTGTAAAGTACATGGTGTCAGCTATCAAGGTACGTAATGCATACTTTTGAAAAAAAAAGAAAATCATATATCTATGAGGGTCTGTTTAGATCACAACTGAATTATAATAACTAGAGCGTTTGGGTCAATGGATTATGATGAATTGATGATTGTTTATGGTTGATTAAAGTGGAAAATTATTTTACCCTTTATAGTTTGGCAATTGGACAATCGGTCGCAGGAGACACAAGTTGGACAATGGTTGGGCGGCAAGTAGAACTTTCAGCACCTGGTCTCACCTGGATTTTTAGATTATGGTAATCATGAGTTTTCATAACAAAATTAGTCCACCGTATAATCAACCCTGTTTGCATCAAAATGGTTACATAATCTAATTAGTGTAATCAAAGCACTAGTACATAAGTGCACTGTAGGGGCGGTTGAGGATGACTGTAGTGGCGGTTTTAAGAACCGCACCGCCCTATCGTGGTTTTAGAAATCGTATTTTAAAATGCAAAAAAATACCAGAAGATTTTTTAATCGGGGAAGGGCCCGCTAACCACCCACCATCCCTTTCCAATGTGATTTTATGTGTGTTTGCAAATGTTGCGGCAGTGGTGGTTCGAACCCATGACCCACCGCTTCGCTGAGAGCCACTGCCACTGCGCTACCCAAGTGTTTGTGTCCATATCTCATTCGCGTCCCCACATATTATACAAATTGGAGTGGAAGTTGACTATTTGAGGCCCTAAATAGATTCAAATCAAAAAGTGGTCAACTACAAACTTTCATAACTTTTCAATATCTACAATTTTCATTTAGGGTGTATCTCCGTCCGAGGTCGTTTTCTGAAATTTGAATTTTAAATTTGACACATAACGGCTTTTTGCATGACAAGATGGTTTCAAAATAAAAAGTGGTCAACTACAATGTTTAATAACTTTTCGAGATCTACAATTTTCATTTAGGTTATTTCTCCGTCAGAGGTCATTTAAAAATTCAAATTTTAAAATTTAAACATTCAAACCCCACATTTTGAGACATCAAATTAAGTCAAACGAAAAAGTGGTCAAGTACAAAGTTTTATAACTTTTCGAGATCTATAATTTTCATTTAGGGTGTTTTTCCATCCGAGGTGTCGTTTTAAAAAAAATAATTTTAAGTGCATCATTTTAAAATCAAAAAAACCCCTTTGTAGGGGTGCCTCAATATAGAGCCGCCCTCTGGGTGGAGGGACCAATAAATTTGGATATTGAACCGCCCGCTATTAGTAACGGGGTAATTTGAAACAAAACCGCCCCTACCGTGGGTCACCGTATGGGCGGTGGTCTGCGATGAAAGGAATTTGCTTCCTTTGTAAAGAGCGGCTCAAAATATAAACCACCCCTACTCAAAAAAGGGAGGCGTTCCCATAGTATCCTTTTGTACTAGTGAAGTGGTATCAAAATAAGATCTTATTCCTAAGTCAATATAATCACTTAGAATCCAATAACCTAGGATGAATGTGCTATCTGATTAACCGTCAAACCTATCATCTAAGGAAATCTTGAAACCAAGAGAGAAGGTAGGGTATATATCTTGAAGAGTTTCCTATGCAACTATTAGAGTCAAAATTAATGTTCATATGATATATAAAAAAATAACAAAACACAACCTAGATTCGTCCAACAGTTCTTCTATTCAACATCCTCTATTTAGTAGTAAACTAATCCTCCCTTCCGCCTTAGCTTTAGGGTGGCACATATTGTCCACCATATTTGTTATCTGAGATAGCAAGGGAACTATTAAAGGACAAATATATTTAAGAGGAATTTTTGTTAGGAAGCATCCTATATGATGAGGATATGGAGGATTAAGTTTAGAAGCTAAGGGCTCTTGAATATGAGGAGCTGTAGGGCCGGGTTGATTATAGTTGGATTATTGTATTCTAGAATTATTAGCAGGTAACCCCGTGCAAGAAGTTATCATTTTTTGTTATGCAAAATCACAGAAAAATTCTGCCTTATAAGTTATTTTACCATAGAGGCAACATGTGGTATATGCCTAAAAACAGTTGATTTGTTACCTAACAGGTAACCAAGACAAAAAAAAAAAAAAGTGTTGATTAACTAAAAGTGTTGTATATTATTCCAGCCAGTGACTTGGGCTCATGAGGTAGCAGAAATGATATACAAAAAGAAGTTTATATGGCAAATACATAAGAATATGTATTATGGATTATGATTATAATAATAAGAGAGTTTGGTGGGCGTGGCTATTTAGCGGACGACCGCGCAGAAGGCTAAGTAGCGGTCGATCTGTGACAAACTAACCTTTCCTATCTACTAGAAAATTATTCATTCCCGCATATTTCTATTTACGGACGACTCCTTTCCTATCTAGGAAACCATTAATTCCCACACAAAGTTAACTCGTGAAACAAACATTTAGACAGGAAAGAATTTATTCCCGCAATTTTTTTTTTTTTTGTAAGTTTTTTATTTTTAATAAAAAAAATAAGTTATAAAAGTTATACAACTTATAGTGTATAACTTACAGAACATAACAATAAGACCAAACTATAACATGTACCGTCTAACATATGCGTATAACTTTATGTTGTATAACTTATAGTGTACAACTTACGAGAACATAACAACAATAAGACCACACTACGACTTGTATTGTTTAACATATGTGTATAACTTATATTGTATAAAGTGTATGACTTACAAAACATAACAATAAGACCACTCGACATGTATTGTCTAACATATCGCATTATAACTTATATTGTATAACTTATAGTGTACAACTTACAGAATATAACAATAAGACCACACTATGACATGTCTTGTCTAATATATACATATAACTTATATTGTATAACTTATAGTGTATAACTTACGTAACATAAGAATAAGACCAAACTAAGACATGTCTTGTCTAATATATGTGTATAACTTATAGCATACAACTTATAATGTATAACTTACAGAACATAACAATAAGACCAAACTATAACTTGTAATGTCTAACATAAACTTATATCGTGTAACTTATAGAACATAACAATAAGACCAAACTATGACATGTATATATAACTTTTGACATATGGAGCTTAAAAAAATCAGCAAAAAAAAATCTTGAAACATATTCGAGTGAGATCTAGTTTTGTTCGTTTTTCGTCGCAGTAGAACACAACGGTGCAGACACAGAATTTAAAACGGATACACCATTTAGAAATTATAGCATTTTTTAAAAAAATATTTATTTTTTTTTTTTCGCTTGCATCACATCACCGCATGCAAAGGAAAAGACAAAAAGGAAAGAGAGATGAGACGAGAGAGCGCCGTGAAAAGAAAAAATAGTACAGCGCACCCGGATCGACCGCGAGTTAAATTAACTCGCGGTCGACCGCTAAAAAGGGAATTCGGGAGTTTGGGTTCTTTGATTTTTGTGGTGGATTATTGTTGGTTAAAGTGACAAATACACATAACCTCCAAAAAAAGTAGGCCTTGAAGAAATTGTAGCATCATTGTAATATATGATGATCCATCCATAATCTAGCCGATTGGATCACAATTAGAATATTTTAGTTAATTATTTTATCACAATGAATCCAAACATACCACAAAACAAATGCTCCTTCCGTTAGTTCTAAATTTTCTAGATATATAAAGTATATACTATATATAGATATAATGGTTATCTATATGTACGTAGCAAAAGTTTTTGCTATATGTATTTAGAAAACTAGAATGACTTACATTTTGCAATGGAGAGAGTAGTTATTATGGCATTATTGTGTCTTCAATATTATGAGTGGACATGGTATGACATGGGCCACTAGAAGCTTTTAAGCTGAAGCAAATAATATGTTACAAAACTACCATTTAAAAAAATCAAAACAAATAGATTACTACTATATGCATATGATCAACCATCCAATCATTTTGTCATATACTGTAGGCGAAGTTACAAAGGTTTTGGTTGCCCTGCTTGCTTGAGTGTCTATATGTTTATGAATTGTGCCTCTACGAAGCGTGCTTATACTACTACAATGAAGTGGCCATCCCAAGCGTTATTAAAAATGTTTGTACTATGGACGTCGTTCATGCTTGAGCGATTTCATCAAAATGTGAGTCAACATTTAAGCTTTCCATACATTTAGATATGTATATATGCTTTGATTTGTATGGTTTTATGTAATGCTAATTTACTTGCCTTTCTTATGATTATCATACAAGTTTCAAAACATAAATAATAATATAGTAAACCTAATCACATGATTTTGTGACCACTCTCGGGGAACATATTACATGTGTGTACTTATCCTTTTTTCTAACTACAAAGTGCACTTAACCCTTAATAGAGGTGGCATAAAAGATCTTATTACTAACTGAAGGGCTAATTTTATATAGTTCAACTGAGCCAACATTATAAATTACAGCCTGTACCCATATTGTTTTGGAACCTTTATTTGTCCTGACACGTTATTGAGAAAGGAATATATTTCCTTTACATAACAAATTAACAAAGATATAATTTATGAACATATCACACTAGTATGGATGGACTAGTAATACTACTAATAATACACTTTTCCTATCTCTCTTTGGAAAGAAAGTTGAAACGTGTGGCCCAAAAAGCATCTGCGCATGCCTGCGTGCGTCCTGGTCGGGTCCCGACGCATGAGAAGCGCGCGGTCCCGACACATGAGAAGCGCACCGCACGTGACCGAGAGGTAGCGTACATGTGTTTTGTCTTTGTTTTTTTCAAAAAAAGGTATTTTGTTCTCTATGTTAGAACATCACCCTTTTTAGTCCTTGTTTTTATAGAAAAAATTGTTAATTATCTTTTGTATGCTATAGTAAAATTATTCTAGCTAACACCGATGATACATCCCACCCTTAGATGATGATCTAAGGGTCTACCACGCGTGCAAGAAATGTTGGTTAAAATATGATCTAAGGGTCTACCACGTTGCAAGAAATTTTGGTTAAAATAACCAACATTTCTTGCAGCGGTAGACTTCTTAGACCATCATCTAAGGGTGGGATGTATCATCGATTGTTAGCTAGCACAATTTTACCACAACATCTGAGACAATTAATATTTTTTTTCTATACAAAAACAAGGATAAAAGAGGGTGGTGTCCTAGCACAAAGGACAAGATACAGATTAAAACAATTTTTAACACAGCAAACAAGAGACAATAAATTCGTGTCTCTGCTCATTTGGAGACCAACACGATCACCATTACTAAAGTATACCATATTATATGTTCATTGCGTAGAGATCCGCTCATTTGGAGACCAACACAATTGGATTTTCTATTTTATGATTTTCTTGTGATTTACTATGATTTTTCAAAACTACTTTAGGGGGTAGTTTGACCGGTTTTGGAAAGTTCAGGGGGTGAAATAGACTGTTTCATAGGTTGAGGGTTATGTAGTCCACCCCTCATAGTTGGGTGTGATATATACTTTTTCCAAATAGAAAACAAGGTCCTAATGACTAATCCGATGTCATTCAACTCCTTCGACAATTGGAACTAACTGTCCTTTACCTTGTCGTCCATCCTTGGAAAACCGAAACGAATTCTATCGTCCGGGGCATACCAATCACATTGCCGGAGATCACCATTAATTACCATAACCTAGCTCATCATTGTTTCTGCAAAACACACGTTAGTCATGGTAATTTATATTGTCAATCAATCATCAAAACCCACACCATGGGCCTAAATGCTTTTAGCGAGGAGTCAGCAGCAGAACGCATTCACGCAAGGCAACCGCAAGGCAGCGCAACATGGTGTGCTAGATCTTCGCGGGTCTCTTTGTGTGCACCTACATCGTCTTTTTTTTTTTTTTTTTTTTTTTTTTTTGCAAAAACGCCTACGTCTTCTAGAGGACAGGGAGCTCATCGTTGGAAATGCGGATTTGGCTCTCGAGAGGCTTCGTCGATACGGTAGGTGTGGCCATGCTGGCATACAAAAGGTACGAGTCCTTGTTTTCCTACACGGTAAACGGTAGACAGTCGGTCGACCATCGTTTAGCGTTTAATCTGTTTAAACGGGCGTTTAAACGGGGCCAAACAGGGCTAAACGGCGTTTAGACGGCGTTTAAACGGTATTTAGGCATAGACGGTGGTCTCCCGTCTAGCGTTTAGACGCTGTTTAAACGGCGTTTAATTCCGTTTAGGATATCAAGGGGTATGTGTCATGTTGCACGCAGGGGCGGATGCACGGCCAGGGCTGCCTGGGCAGCAGCCCCCCGGAGGAAGATTTGCCCTTATAATCACCTCATTATTTTCATTGATTCTCCTTTATTTAGCCCCCCTGACAATGCCTTTTTGTGCCTCCTGCAGTGTTATGGTGTTTGATGAAATGTGCAGGTCGGCAATTGCACATTTAGACTGCTGCGTGTTTGGATTTTACATACGACTAATGCACTTGCCACTGTGCAATATATCGGCTACAATACTGAAACCGATAGGCTTCTTGTGAAGGTCAGATAACGACTATTGTTGCAATAACTCAAGTTTTATTCAGTGGTGAACATGCTTCTATCATAGATCTAGCATGAGGTTAGTGCTCTGTACATTCATGGCTTATTGACATTTATTCTTCACTTTCAGGGAGAGTTTATGCCTTGGACATATACAACTCTAGAATATATCCTTTTGTAAGTACTGAACCCTGAAATGGTTCCTACATCTGCCATGCCTTCTTGGTGGAAAGCAGACGGGATCACGCCTCCAGGACGCCAATGCACCGGTAGCGTGGTGCAGGGGAGGCGGCAGTGAGCTTGGTCAACTGCTTCACGTTGCAAGGACATCAGCCTTATCGGACCGGACAAAGCCATCCAAATTAGAGGCCACCAGGGACACGGCGTTAGCGGACAACATCGAAAAAGAAAGAAAGCATGTCTAGAAAAAGACTTTGATCGCACTAACCGGTCGTCGATCCACGTAGCTGGATGCTCGCGGTTGCCGAGACGCCAGAGCGCTTTTAATAGAGTGGCTCCCCACCCATGCGCCGCCAAGGACATGCCAGGATGCTTGAGCGCCATTGCGGGGTGGTTGACAACCCGTGCACCGCAACCGATAGCCATGCGAAAGAAGCTAGAGCAAATAAGTCAAAATTTTAATTGTTTTTTTCCTCCCATGGCAGCGCAACGCGGGCATATTTCCTAGTAGTATATAAAATGTTAACATCTACTCTTGTGGAGTCCAAAATAATCAGATTTTCCTATTTATGATTTTTATGTGATTTACTATGAGTTTTCAAAGATTTACCTAAAATAAACATAGAGGTTAAGTGACCGTTTTGAGAGACGAGGGAGAAACTTCTGGTCTAGAATTGATGGAGTTTTTTTCCTAATTTTTACTGGGGTCGACACTCGCAAAAAAATAATGCGCTGCTCGGGCCTCCAAATGCTCTTGCATTTTTTTATTTTTTGAGAATCTCTTGCAGTTCATCCTGGGTGTTCTTGTTCTTGCTAACAAAGGAGTACCGTTCGTTCATCGTCCTTGCTTTGTTGTCCAAATAAATTCAGTCCCTAGCAAGCCGAACTCGCTCCGCTCTGAGCAGGTCCTCCCCCGGACCAGGGACAGCCTCGAGCCGGTCTTCTGGATCGGCTTCCTCCCCTTCTTTCCGTCCGTGCCCCAGTCACAAAAGTTCCCGATGCGTAGGTGCGAGGGCGTGGACACGTGGGGTATGGAGCGTTAATTTAAAGTTCGGTTCGTGGGGGTATACTTCTTCGGAATGATGGTTGAAAACGCGGGCGTGAACCAACTATTTTTGGTACGATAGCTTGGTACAATCCCCGTTCTTAAATGAACTATATAGTTATAATAATTATGTAATTCGTTGTGTACGTATGTTGTGCGAATATAAAATTAACTCAAGAATCAATTGATGATGTGGTCAAACTCCTAAAATCTCAAATATGACCCACTTAACTTAAGACCCTATTTGTCCCATAATACGGCGATCTTCCATTTACCATCTATAATACACATGTCCCATATTAAGCGGCTAAAAAGGCGAATTCACGACAACATAAGGCAAGCTCGAAACACAACCACGCCGCCGCTGCTCACCTACGCCCAATCGCCGTCCCTTGACCCGCGGGAACACGCCCGGGCGTCGTTCGCCTCTCATGTACTCACGTCGTTCCCGTTCCCGATCCGGAACGAAAGTTGCCGGTACGCGGATCATGCCTGTGTACCGCGTTCCCTGTGATTGGGTCCGTGCTCGCATCTTGACCGGTCTCCCTCCCTCCCCAGCTGCTCGCAACTGCCGCCGCCGCCCTTCCCATCCCAGCAGCTCGCAACCGCCGCCGCCCCCTCCTCCGCCCCCACCTCCCGGCGGTTCCCAGCTTCTCGCATACATGTCGCTCCGGAGCCCCCTACCTATCATATGCCCCGTCCGTTTCTTGATTCATGGAGCAGGTCGCGTCGCCCTCGCCCATCCCGAGCTCACCGCCGACGTCGCCTCAGGGTCTTCTTCCGATGGAGCAGAAGGTCGCGTCGCCCTCGTCCGTCACGAGCTCACCGCCGACGTCGCCTCAGGTCTTCATCCGACCGGGTCGCGTTAGCTTTTGGACCCGCCGGCGTCTTCTCTCTGCAGCGGCTGCATCTTACTGCCGGTTTGTGTGTCAGATCGCAATCCTTCGTTTCTCTGCTTCGGTCGTTTGTTTGGTTTTTAGTCAATTGAACCCGCGATTAACTGGTCATCAGGCAAAGCCAGTTGTGTTGATGCTGGTATTTTATGGAAGCCGCTGACTTTCGATCTTCCTCGGCAAGGATGGTTCTGCCAAGACTACTGCAGCTAACATTGCCGTCAGGTGACAAATCATATAGCTCGATTTGTGGTTCAAGCGTCCTTCTATTTGATGTTTGTTGACTCTCACAGTCTATACTCATAAAATTGCTTTGCTTTTGGTTACGTTAACAAATACTAGTTTGGTCCATGATTTTTGATGCTAGATGCTCAGGAAACAATTCAGAAGCTGAGACATTATTATTTTCTTTTGTGTGTCAACAGACAAATCGCTCTGATATTTGATTTCTGGGCTCACACATTCTTTGTCGAGGTTCCATCATTTTGTATGGACCCGCCCGGTCCCTCAGGTTAGCTTTACCTCCTTAATGATGTATTTATGTACTGTCAAATTGGTTCACTATCAGATTCATTGATATGCGCAAAGAATCATATTTATTCTAATAAGCTTATTCAGTGGGATATGTAATCTTCAATAATATTCATACATCAGGATAAAAAATTCAGTGCGAATTTGATGGTGGCATCAAATTCGTTTTTTTTTTTCTAATTCCATGATTACAGCTTCATAAAGCGTTTTTGTTTATTTTGCATTTGCAGAGGATGACCATGCCGAAAATCGTCAAGCCTCGTCTCCTAAAAGGTTCTTTGTCTCTTATTCACACTATGTTTTTTACATGAAGAATGACTCTACAGTTGTATATTCATTGTTTTGTGCAGTGAGTTTTAAAATTTAAGTTGTACAGTATTTGAAGGGATGCATACTAATTAGATTCTCAACCAATGTCTTCAGGTTGCGACTGCAGCTAATGAATAAGATCCCTGACAACCCAAAAATGCTTGTCTTTGAGAGCACTCAACAGCGGTCAGTGTATTTTTTTTCCTTATGTAGTTGCCATTTTCACGTGCTGTTCCTTGTTTTTCTATCAGTTAATTTTGATTTTTGCTTTTTAAGCTTTGAGATTCCTCTTCGACAAGACGAGGGCTTAACTTTCTCACATGGTACAACTTTTGCTTCGGCTTCACAAAATAGAGGTGATAAGGCCAATCGACGTACTATATTGTTAATCTGTTGCAGTATGGAGTTTGTATTTCTCATATAACTAGACAAAATTAGCTCCATTCATTTATAGCCTATCTAGCTATTTTTTTTATTATTATGATCTGATGCATGGATACATATTTAGATAACAGTTTAATTCACACGGATTCTTCTGTTCTGAAAGCTTTTAATATTCCCCAATTTTTGAAATCACAACCCATTTCCACATCCTATCATTCCTTTTCTGTTCATTTGTATTTTCCTTTATTCTTTCTTTCGGATTTCAGATTCAAGGCGTTCTCCTTCTAAGCACCCTTCGGTACCACCTACTTCCGGTGACCACTCACAGAGAAGGTACTTTCTAGTTCAATCTCGCTAGCCAGATTTCATACCAATTTCAATATTCCGTGTCATGTCAGTTTACTCTTCTAATTTGAACATTTTGTACAAACATGCCGTACTACAAATCTTGATATTATATCCATATGTACCGATACCCCTCCTTTTATGTGTCCCCCAATAGCTCATGGATCTTTTTTTTCTATTCGTTTGTAGGTCTCATCATGCCCAGCGTACTGTGGATACGGTTCCCCATAACTTGAAGAGAGTGGTATTTGAGAGCACACAGGAGAGGTCCATATGTGTTACAATTACAATTCCTTGTATTAATTTCTGTTGATATCTAATTAATTCCTTCTTTGGCCTTTTTAGGTTTGAGCATCAGATTCGTCAAGATCATGTGTTGCGTTCTGCACCTGGCCATGATGGTCATGACAGTGATGATGACTTCATGCCCTTTCCCAACACCCGTTCATCCACACACGTTGACAAATCAAAGCATGTTGTTCGCCGCACGAAGTCTAGGCACTCACGAGCGGGATGTTCGACTGATGAAAGTACAGAGGTGCCTAATATTTCTTTTCTTCTCCATTTTCGTCTCACAACAGTAATCATTCTAAAGTCCCTCTTTGTATGCATCAGGCTTCAATATTTATCTAATTTTATTTTTCACTTACAAATTTGAAACCTGCATACCACCTTCAAACATTACATTGCATTCATTTGTTTCTTTCATTTTTATTGCAGTTACTCTTTCCGTTTATATATAACTAGCAGTGTTCTGCACATTTTGTTATTTGAAAAAATATGCTTCAATAGCCATGCTGAAAGGCTTGATAACTAGTCACGAAATGTTAATTATTAATGCTGAGATGTCAAAACCATCATACCTGAGTGATACATGATCTTTTTTGTGTTTGATGCCAAAATGTGATCAATATTGTTGTGCCAAATAATCTTTTTGTTACATGACCAACCAAGTGCAAACTACAAACCGTCTTTTCCTGTTTGATATTTCTCTAAAATCACCTAGGTAACAGAAGCCCAGTGTGCTACCATGGTCGCTTTGTGAGTTATTTCAAAAAAAAAAAAGAGAGATTGTTATCTGCTCTTATAAGGCCATTTATTTCTCATATACTCTTATGCAGCTGCCTAGGGTGGCCTTAGCACTAGAGTGATTAAGCTTATTTCCAGAATCTGTGCTCGCATTTCATCCTGGCATCTTCCATTGTTACCTAAAAAAGAAGCACTGTTTGTGCTATTCAATGTAAGAGACCATAGGAATATATGTTTCACTGACCATTATGAAGGGGCCTTAGTGTCTGCAGACATTATTCTGTATTGAGCATGTATGTTTTGCTTCAAGGTATTATATGTCTCAGGGAGTCAAATTCTTTGCTATTACTAAAAATATAGAATTACAGACTGTTTGCCCTACTATTTTGGTAATAACTGAGATAAGGTATTGCAGAGATAGCTCTTGGATTTACTATAATCTTGTCTAGGTGACTCAACCTCCTATGCAATGAATCCATATTTTGTTCAGCTCGTAACATATTCATCCATGTTCGGTTAGGCGCTAGGCGGAATCTAGGCGGTGACCTACAGCCTAGAGCCTAGTCGGGAGTAAGCGGAGCCTAGGCGCTCCTAGGCGTTTTGCTAGGCGGTGCCATCTACATACATATACCTTGCCACAACAGCCCACCTCCCTCCTTATCCTCTCCCCCGGATGCCTTCCCTCCCCTCTTTTGCCTCCGCCGCTCGCCCCGCATCGCCGCCGCCTCCTCTAGCCCCACCATTCAGGCCTCTTCCGCAACCGCGGGTCTCCGCCCGCTGCCTCCTCCGCCGCCCGCGGCTCACCCGCCTAATGCTCCCATCGCCGCTCGACCTCCGCGCCACCCCCACGCGTCCCTGCCATGGTGGATCAGGCCGCCTTTCATCAGCAACAGCTGGGCAGAGCCTAGGTACAAGCCTACCCCCCCCCTAGGCGAGGCGGAGGGCCATCGCCTAGAGCTTAAGCGCGCCTAGGCGCCGCCTAGGCGAAGCCTAGCCGAACAGGGATATTCATACTAATATGATAATGTCTTCAAGAATCAAGACACTATTTATAGTTTTGATTGAGAGAAGTCTATTTTGAGTTGTATATGCTTGATTTCTTCACTTTAACGCACATGTCATTGCCTGAACAGTATATGCACTACTGGGTGTTGTGAGTTCTGTCAATCAGCACATAATTGATGCGCCCACTGAGAATCACTCATTTGCCTCCAAGGAGCAATCTATCCCATGGGGTCTTGTTGTCTCTGTACTAAAGGATGTGGAGGCGGTTGTTGAGGTTGCTGCCTAGCACTTTGTTGGCGATGATCGCAAGTAGAGCTTTCTTGCTGTTACTGAAGCAGTGAAGTAAGACACGTACCTTTTTTTGGTTAGTTGCATATCTATTGACTATTGCTGTTGTTCAGAACCAGACAAAATGATACCAATTATGCAATATCTCAGAGCAGGTGTCAGGTTAGCTGCTTTTCGGGAGAGTGGATACAAGATGCTCTTACAAGGTGGGGAGGTGGCAAATGAAGAAGAGGTGACCATTCTCGAAAAATAATTATGGAGTAAATGGTAATGGAGTTCCAGCCATCTATCCGATGGATGGACAGGCTGAAATGGTCACAAAGCTATGACCAAGGGTCTGGATGGAAAAAATGGATTTGTGTGTAAGAGTCTTGAGAAAAGAGCAGTAGCTGCTTTGAACAAATTTGGTGAGAATGCAAAGATGATGAGTTCCATTTTTTTTTTGCCTAACTAGTTTGATTTTGGTCCTTAAACTCAAAAATACCACACAACGACCAAAAACAAACGGTTTGAATAGTCCAAGGGCCAAAACTTATGATATTTGAGTTTGGGGGCAAAATTGGACCCTTGTGATAGTTCAAGGGCCAATAATTGACTTCCATCCATTTAATTATCTTGATATTTCTACATGTGCTTCTGGGTCCTGGTTTTTCTTTTCTTATAGCTATGTTAAACCTTCTGTGCTGTGCAGTGATGGTGGTCGAGAAGCCAACTTTGGCAAGTATTTGGTCTGCTAAAGGGGGTACTGGGCTTTTATTTGTTTTAGGGGAGGTTGTTCATATATTCAGGCCACTTGTATATGTACTTTTGATCAGAAAGTTTGGAATCAAATCATGGACCCCATGGTTAGTGTCGATAGCTGTGGAACTTACAAGTCTTGGCATCCATTCCCATGCGACCGATCTGAATCACAGATTAGGGAAAGTGCATCAGCTCAGTTCTGCTGAGAGGGATGAGGCAAGTTGATTTCAGTTCTCTAACTAGTTGAATAGTGGTTACTTTTGTTTCATTGTATCCTCATTGTTGTTGAACTAACTATTCTTTGGTTTGATTCCATCAGTTGAAAAGGCGAAAGATGATGTGGGCCCTTTACTTAATGAGAGATCCTTTCTTTGCCAGTTACACCAAGTAATAACACACTAACCTAAGATGATCATCGCTCGATTGAAATTGAACCTTGTATGCTCATGCCTGCATTGTGTCCTGACAGGCGTCATCTCCAGAAGGCTGAACAGGTCCTGAATCCGGTGCCATTGATTGGTTTCCTTACAGGTACGTACGTTGTTCGTGCCTTTGATGTAATTTGTGTTCCATGAAAGCACATTGCAATAAGCGTTTTGTTGCTTGATTCATTGCAGGGAAACTTATAGAGCTACTGGAGGGGGTTCAGACAAGATATACATACACATCAGGTTCATAGAGATGGCCAGTCTGAGCCTGCTGCTTGCCTCTCGATTTGCCCAGGAGTACTTGTGCTTTGTGCGAGTTGGTTGATGGGTTCTGTTTTAATGGCTGAGAACTTGTGCCCAAACCTGAAACATGTACTGTCTTTTCTTTGCCAAATGTGGCATCCTTGTGACCTTTTCTTTGCCGAATGTGGCATCCTTGTGACCTTGTCTTGTGGCTGCGAAGCTGCAGCCACTTCATGATGTATGGCAGCAGATGAGAGAATTCAGAATCTAAGTATATAATAGTATACGGGTTTAATGCTAAGAATTGGTGTATTTACCATTTATCATGAATGACTTATTGCCGGTTGTAACATAATATGTCTACAATTCATTTGTTCCGTAACAGTGAAAATTGGATGCAACATGCGTAAGGGGCAGAGGTAAGTGACGTTATCACTGATTTGTTCCTGAATCAGATGAGGATGTTGAAAGTTTATCTGTATTGCCCATTGTTTAAATGGGACTAGGTAGACCAGGATTTCAACACCCATCCAAATGGGCATTCTAAATACAGGAGAACACGAGGTTTGTTTTAATTATCACTGTGACATGACCGACAGACCAAGAGCCCACAGGCTCCTTTCTCTCCGAAAGCAGCTGCAATCTGAAAAACTTTGCATTTTAACCCAAAGGCAACAGCAATTTGGCAGAGGGCAAAGCAAAGAATAATCCTTGCAACATATTTTTTTTTTCCTGACGCGAGGTCATCTCCATTTCCATTCCAGAATAATGGAAATAGAAGTGTTCAGAAGTAATAGACAGAGAGCTAGAAAGGAGAATGAACAGAAGATTCAGCCACATCTGGACCAGGATTCTGATTCAGGGACCGAGCCAGATGTGAGGCGGCCGTGTACAGGTGACATCCAA
This sequence comes from Hyparrhenia diplandra, assembly GCA_015847255.1. NCBI lineage: Eukaryota > Viridiplantae > Streptophyta > Magnoliopsida > Poales > Poaceae > Hyparrhenia > Hyparrhenia diplandra. The sequence goes on from JADLZK010008945.1 coordinate 52,840, forward strand.
CATGTACCTAATTTACTCACTTATGCTCCTGCAAAGCCCTTCCAATTACCGTAACAAGATGGTGTGTCACAAGCGCGCCATGGCTCTGTTCAGGGTCAGCTCATCGCTTACCCCGGATGCAGAAGCGCTCTTGGCCTTGCTGTGAGATTCACGGCTCGACTGTGAGCTCAAGTAGGAGAGAGACTGCAGCCATGAGACGAGTACCGGCTTCCGAGTGACATCATCAGACTCCGCGACATGGGCATGCATGTCATCGAACAGTGCATCCTGGCCTTCCTTTGGTAGCAGGGTCACGAATTCTGCCACCTCCTTGAGCAGGTAAGGGAATGACTGCAAAGGGAAGGAAATAGTGTTACTACAAAACATTGGACAAGCCAAGTTAGCCTCCATATTCATAAACATTCAATCAGCACGAGAAATATTTGACACTTCTCTTAGCTACTTTAGTTTCAATTATTGTTGGAGAAAATTCACTTCTATGTTTCTAACATTCTGCAAACCGACAAAACATACCCCCAATGCAACAATTGAGCTAGCTATCAGTTTTACAGAACTGTTGCTCTAAAACTAGAACTACAAGATAAAAAAAAGATGATCGTATTCTAACCTGAATATCCACAAGGAAAATTAGTCTCAGCAACAGATCCAATATTTTCTTACATGGATCTGTGCTCTCTTCCTATGATCTCCACAAGGATTTGTTCTGAACCTTTGCAACCTCGCAGAGATCTTTAGCCTTGACAACAAGGCTATGGATACAATAAAGAGTGGCAGCGCTGCTTGCAGGAAGATTTCGAGCAAGTGCTGCAACTCCTGATGCTAATCCATCAAATGGGGTTACCCCAGGATAAGCCTATTAATGAACAAAGTCTGAAATGAGTCATCTTCCAGTTAAAAATCAAATAAGAAAAAAAGATGCTGAATGGACTACCTCCAAAGATCTCTTGATGTAGTAAAAGGCAAGTTGCTCTTTCAAAGCTGCTCGATCATCCTAATCAGTATCACTGCCAGATGACAAGAACGATAACATCACAGAGTGTGAAGCACTTGTAACTTTCTCATTTGAATGCTGTAGATATCTTTTTTGATGCTAAGGGTCACATGATTTCTTTAATACTGAAAGTCTTTATAAACAAATTAAAAGTAATAAATAAGAAGACAAAACAATAGAATGGAATGCAAAAAGTATACAAGAACATGATTGAAGCCACTTTATCCTGAATCATATGAACTGGAATGAGGCCAACACAAGTTGGCACAACCCGCAAGTAAAATAGCATGCGCGATGTCTGAACCTATCTCTGTGCCAGATATATGTTATTCCAGCCAAGGTCGGTAAATCTGTAACACATCAAACATGAATCTTAACCAACAATTGCTAGCACATCCTGGTAGTAATCACAACATAGCAGCAAGAGAAGTGTCATCAAAATAACCTGGTTTACTTGTCAATTCAGTATATGAAGGCATTGACTCAATGAACAAAGCAGTAGCTGCTGCATTATCTTGATTGGCAAGTACAGCACTCCGGACTGCCTCAGTGTACTCAGGAAGACGCAGTCGCCTAAGATGTTCCACACAAGAGAACGCAACCAAGATTCTAGCAGCAACCTCGGGTTGGAACCCCTCGGATGATTTAGCATTCAGCCTGTGTCAAGGTGTTGATTGACCTGAGCCTTGACATACTCGACTGATTTCCCTTCTGCATTTTGAATCGACATCCGGAGCAAATCAGGGAGCGGGAGGAGCTCCTTCAGCAATCCCATACAGACACACTGTAACAGAGACTCATGAAACACAATCTGCCCACACCGCGTCAGTCCCAACGCGACACACTGAACAAGGATACGCCGATCATCGGGATTGGGAGTCATCCCTTCTGAAACAGCCTGCTCAGCTACAAACTGAATTGTCCGCTCAGGCACCTCCTTCAGCCATGGATCGAAGTCCAGTCGGTATCTCGCCGAAGCAACCCTCAATGCCCTCAATCCACCACAGGCCGCCATCACCACTGGAAACAGCACATAACCCTCACCCTCACACTTCTCCGGCGAGATCAGCTCAAAGAGCACCTGAACCTTCCTCGACTCAATGAACCCCATTACCAACCACTCCATCAGCTTAAGCATCCGAACACCAGTAGCCAGATTCCCCGTCCTCCCACAAATCCTAAGCAAGGACACAAGAATCCTTCTGAACATCAGCAGCCGCCAGCGCGTAACCAATCCCTGTAAGCGCGAGGTGGTCGACACTCTGATCGCCCCGCTCCACATCTTCAAGGATGCGGCTCACAGCCACAACAGGGTCATCGACATGGCCATTGGCAGACTCACTGCTGCCGGGACTCCTCGCGGTGGAAGCGGGTTTCCCGAAGCTTGCATGGCCGGGGAGATCCTTGGCGCTCTTGGCGACCGGGGAGGACTGGAGAACGCCGACCGTGAGACCAACAACTGCCGCCGCCGCTGCGCTTCGCCTACAGGTTTGACCGGGGGAAGTGCGGACAGGACACCCTATCGGCTCGCTGGGTCGGCTCGTCTCCTGGCCTGCGGTGGAACCAGCTCGCTGGGTCGGCTCGTCTCCTGGCCTGCGGTGGATCCGGCTCGCTGGGTACCGAATGGAGACAAACAGAGCTGATCGTCCCTTCTCCCAAACAGCGCCCCACAACACCGCCACTCGTTCTCGCCACACTCGTTCACCACAACTCGTCAAGCTTTTCCTCTCACCCCGGCCAGCTACCTCTCCCCGGCACCGCACTGCACCCACACCCCACAGAGCCACCCTCTCAGCTCTCCACCGCAGCCAAGGCGTGACCGTGCGTGTCGGAGATGAAGAACGAAGGGACTTCTGGCCTTAGTCGGTTGCTTTGCCGCCGCGGGCTGCCGTCGGTTGGCTTGTCTAACTACGGAGCACGGTCGACGATGTTGCCTTCACCGAGAGGTTAGACAGCGATCTCCATTTCTCCTCTGATATCCTGCGTAATTAGCTTAGTTAGCTTAGTTAGTGCCGGCGAGTTTTGGATTCGAATTGCTCCTCTGGTACCACTTTGGGTCGACTTTGGGTTGTTTTGTTTCGGGGTCCAATTGAACATTGATCATGTGCCTTCTGTGCATGCGATTCGACCACCCAGCACTAATCAACCATCTCGTATTGTTAGATGATGCATATCGTTTGTGATCGAGTGCCAGCCACTTTGGGTCGAATTTGGGTCAGCGTGGTGAAAACTATGCTGAGCTGCTCGGCCTTGAAGGTTTTCAACTGCCGATCCTAGCTACGTGTGGTCTTAAGGTCTCAAGAGACGAAGGTGCTCATAGTAGGTTGTTCCTCAACGAAAACCAAGCGTAACGGGTGTGCAGGGGAGTTGCCAAATGATTAAGTCATGGAGATTAACAAGAGCAACATTAACGAGATTGTGAGCAGAACGAAGAATGCCGGTCACTTTGGGTCGACTTTGGGTTATCTTGTTTTGGGGTCGAATTGAACATTGATCGATCGTGTGCCTTATGTGCATGCGATTCGACCACCCAGCGCTAAATCAACCATCTCATATTATTAGATGATGCTTATCGTTTGTGATTGAGTGCCTGCAGCCACTTTGGGTTGACTATGGGTCCAGTTTGGGTTACTTTGTTTCGGGGCCGAACATTGATCGTGTGCCTTCTGTGCATGCGATTCAACCACCCAGTGCTCCTTCAACCAGCTAATGTCATTAGATGATGCATATCGTTTTGTGATCCAGTGGTAGCCACTTTGGGTCGACTTTGGGTTGCTTTGTTTCGGGGTCGAACTCCAAACATTGATCTTGTGCCTTCTGTGCATGCGCAAATCCACCACCCCCACGTATCTCATATCATCAACTGATGCATATCGTTTGTGATATCGAGTGTCGCTCACTTTGGGTTGACTATGGGTCGATTTTGGGCTGATCTGTTTCAGGGTCGAACATTGATCGTGTGCCTTGCATGCGATTCCACCACACAGAGCTCCTTCGACCAGCTCACATCATCAGCTCATGCATATCGTTTATGATCGAGTGCAAATCACTTTGGGTCGAGTTTGGGTTGATTTGTTTCAGGCTCGAACAGGCTCTGTTTGGATTCGCTGTCTGATAATAATTATGGTCCCCAATAGTTATCTAGCCAGTAGTAGTTGATTTGGTTCAACTAGTAGAGCAATATTGTTATCTAAAGCTCAAGGTTACAATTAGCTACTCTATTATCTATATTTGTTTGGATCCCAAAGAAATAAGGAAGTCGTGAAGATGAGCCTGAGCAATATATACGTTCACTAAAACATGTATATATTCGACTTTGGGTTGGCCAGCACGTAATATTTTGCTTTGTCTTGTGATGAATTAATTCACGCGTAGGCCGGCATACAACTAAAAACAGGAATTCACTGCATTTCACTTGTTAATATTTATCCTGAATAAACCAGTGTCTCTGAGTGCTTTTGCTTTGGTCTTTGTCTTACAAAGCTTGGTTTTGTTGTGACCGGGATTTTTTTTTTGTTTTTATCAGGCAAACAGACCTTCTTCCATCAAGGCAGGAAATTTCACGCATGTCAAAGAGATCCATGAAATACGGGCTCAGGAATGTCGCCGGCCCAAGACAACCACACTGGGCCGTACGGGGTTGCCATTGGAGTTCGACTGGGTTGCTTACATGGGCCTGGCAATGGAGCAGGAAGTGCCAGGTTGCTGATACGATAATACTACTACTATGTTTCTTGTGCTTAAAAAATTTACTAATACTAATACTATGTCCTAGAAATTCCAATTCTAAGATAAATTTTGAACTGCTTTCAGGTACATGTGTTCTCGTCGCGTGCACCGTATGGCTGGCAGCAGTCTATGGGATTGAGTGCGAGAACCTCCATGGCGCCGTGGGATTCCCCAGCAGGTTGGTGAGCTTGAACATGATGCGCAACCTCTTCATCGACTGCGTTCAAGACGGGATCTGGGTGTGGGACGAGGGTGCCGACGTGGGCGAGGTGCTGGCCAAGATCAAGCAAATGAGAGGTTTGGTGGCACTCACGGATTATTCCGCGCACACACTCACACTGAAAAAGCATGTCTTGCCCCTGAGTTCCTGGGAGAAGCACTGGTGGGGCGACTACGGCGGTGACGGGCTCTCGCCGGTGCGCGTGGCTAAGATGTTGTGCAAGGCACCGTGCGTAGGGGGGGCTGTTCGTTGTCGACGCCTGGTACGGACCCGTCGACGCCGAGCAAGACGAAGAGCGGGTGTACAGCTCCCATGGATGCGGCCGGGACGAGTATATCAAAGATGTGATCGCTGGCCAGTTCCCTAAGGGCGAGACTGGGTGGCACGCGGTTGTGTGCCTCGGGTACAGATTCCGGGATGGCCGCATGCACGTGCTGGTGCTCGATAATCACACGTCGTGGGGCCCGTGGCGTTGGGTACGCCTGGAGGAGTTTGACATGATGTACACAGGGACTAGTCTGGGCGAGCCTCCATCTGGCCGCCATGGACACGCCATGTAACGACTATTCTGCTTTAATATAAAGTGGGAGGAGCCCCTAAGCATTGCTCCCGAGGATTAGGCACACATGTGCCGAACCTCGTTAAAAAAAAAAAATCATGCCTCCTATTTGTGTTTGTGTTTTTAAAAGCTTAAATGGCAGGTGTTCTGTCTTTCATTAAGAAGGAATAGTATATGCAAACAGAAGTTGCAAAGCAAAGAAGGATTTAAAACTAGCAAAACTGAAATAAAATTATATATGGATCCTCCTCTAAAGCTAGCTGTAGCTGTTGAAGATCACCCTAGATGGTCTCTAGAAGTTTTTGTTGCGAGCGTGCCTTGTTGTCGAAAATCCGCCGGCACCTTTCCTTCCATAAGTTCCAAACCGTGTAGGCATGGTATGAGAGTTTCTCGCTTCTTGGTGTTTTCAGTCACGTCTTTTGTTCAGAATATCAGATCGTGTCTTATCTTAGATTAATCGTCGATTATAACGTTAGTATCAATAGTCATCCACAAACGATTTAATAGTCATCAAATAAAAGGCCCAACAAGAACAAATGAGTAAATAATCCCAGGAGCTAGCTAGGCCCTTTCATGGTAGTTTCCGCGGTTCCAGTGCGCCACTTTGCCTCAGTGGCCGTCTACTTTACAGCTGTTGCATGGCGCGCCAGATTGTCTGGTGCGGCCGGCCGGATCATCAGGTTTAGTTGGATTGACGACCAAGTAATTGCATCGCACCGCGCCGATCGATCTCAGAAATCTCAATAGTAAGGAAATTCAATACCGCAGTCAAACAAAATTATGAAGCCCATGAACTTGCTTCATGGTCATGCAGGAAGGAGCCTTGGGGAAATGTAGACGATATAGTAACAAAAAACATATAGCAAATACATCATCTATTCAGTTCCATGAAGTACTGCAGGATGTATGTGAATGACCTACAAGGGAATAAAATTTGACATATAAACAGATCTAAACTATCATGTATAATTTGTGAACAAGCAAATTAGTAGTTAGTAAAGATACATGCATATGCATCAAACACTTGGTTATTTGGCTTTTGATTAAGCCATTAGTAAGAACGCAAGAGGCATAAAAACAAATATGATCCATGTCACCCCATTAACTCATTCGTTAAGGGTCATATCTAGTACAATAATAGAACTGTAGACTATTCCAATAGCAATTCTGTAAACCATGAAAGCTCTTTCATATTGCAAGGTTCTAAACATTTACTCATCAAAGTTCGCCTTAGGCCATACGTCAAACATCTGTGTTTGCCATGCACAAGATTGAAGGGAGCAGGAAGAAACAGAGGCTAGGCGAGTTCAGTTACCTTGGATTTGCATTGCTTAACTGACAACATTCTTCCTGAAATGAATGAATGATTTTTAAACACTACAAATTGCAACAGCTTGTAGCCAAGAAACCATGGACACATCGCCCTGAATTCTCCCTGCCATCTCTCAAGAGCGTGCATGGATATGCTGTAAATCTGTGGAAGTTTCGCCTTCTAGTTGGTGATTGGGGTGTTATTACCCAGTGCTGTAATTTAGTTTCTTTATGAATTGAACTCTACTAGAGAATTCATGCTGCCTCCCTCTCCCTTATGTATTCAGACATTTGCAACCGAGCAACAAGAGTTTTGTTGCTCCATTAATGCAATCAAGTAGGTGGAGAGTGCTTCTGCCTCCCGATCTCATAAAAAAAAAATCTCCCTGCCGAATGACTTGTGGTCCTGGCTCGAAAACCTCTTCTAACAACCAAGGTGTTAACACCCCAATTAGGTCGCCCACCACACCTTCTTCCTCCCTTCTCCAGCCACGCCACGCCAGCACGCCCCCGGCAAGGTCGGCGGCAGGGTCGGGGGCTTGCAGAGATGATCAGCTGCTCCTGTTGGAGGGGTGTCCCCGACGTAGGCGGCTGTAGGGAACGAGCGCGTTTACCACCTCACGCTTGTGCTGCGGGGCAGTGCCCTCGAAGTGGCTAAGCAACCACTTTGTAATCGTCGAATCTAGAGTCTACGAGCCGGCACCCTCCAGCCTACCCTCCCACTTGTTGAGCAAGATGCGACGGGCCTGCCACTCTAGTTGGGGATCCCGGAAGGCGGACTTGGCAGCAAGACGAACGCTCCATCTAGGGGAGTCCATCCGTCGTCAACCGTAACGCGTGTGACGCGGAGTCTTGGCGGCGAGTCGACGAGTGGCTGTTCTAGAGGAAGCATGAAGGAGTCGATGAAGTGGGTTACCTCGGCGAGGCTGGGCCTGGCCACGGCCGGGGTAGCCTGCTGTGATGTCGTCACGGGGCTGCGGGCGGATGAAGATCTCTAGATTGGTTTTGGCTAATTGATGACATCCTTAGGACTAATCTCTCTACACTAAGTGTTTGTATTAGTTGGAGATTGGTCAAGCCAAGGACGATGCATGGTGGTCATGATGGATGGATCGAGATGATTCAAATATTGATCAAGTGCATGACTTGGAGCGGATGGTGGATCAAAATGGGCTCAAGGCAAAGGTATAACCATAGGGCCATTTTGATTTTACACTCAAGACACCATAGAGGGTGTGAGTGATTATAGGATCGATAAGCCGTACTATAAAGAGGGGAAAACTATCGTACATATCGATCCACATGTGCCTCTAGGTTCAAAATCACTTGCATGCATTCTAACCTAGAGAGCTAACTCCGCACTTGACAAAAATGTTTTTCAAATTGCTAACTTGGTGGTCGAGGTGTTCTTCGACGAGTTGGCAACAAGAATCAAGTGGCGGAACCGTTTGGAACAACGGAGAAGAAATGGCGCACGAACGACGAACGGACGCCGGTCACCTGCAGGTGACCGGACGCCAGACAGAAAGCACCGGCGGCGTCCGGCCGGCTGGCGGTCCGATCGATTCGAAGAGTTCGAATCGGGCGCCCGGCGACCGGGCGGCGTCCGGTCATTGATCGGACGCGGCCGCGGCGTCCGGCCACCGGCGATTTTCAAACGGAAGTGACCGTTGGCGCTTCGTCCGGTAGTGACCGGACGCTGGACCGGTGCGTCCCGGTCACTCGAACGCAAGGCCCCGGTCGGCGCGAGGAAGTTGGGGATTTTCTCCCAACTTCCATGTTTCGGGTTGGGGGGTATTTATACCCCTTTGGCCGGCTCTAGGAGGTCTCTTGGTCATTTGAAATCATTCCATACTCCTCTAGAGCTAAGCACTCATCCTCCTCCTCACTCCTTTGCTTGAGAGCATCCATTCTAGTGAGTTGAGGTGATTCAAGTGCCCTTGCTTTGATCTTTGCATCTAGTGGCACTTGTGGATCGTTGTGAGCCGGTGGATTTCTTGTTGCTCTTGGGGAGCATCACCCCTAGCCGGCTTGGTGATTGGTGGAGGCGTTGGCAAGAGAAGGAGTTTGTTCTTGGCCACCTCCGGTGATTGTGAGAGGACCGTGCATCCTCGTCGGGACGACGAATTGCAAGATAATACATTGCTCGTGTCGGTGAGTACCTCTCATTTGCTTTGGGTGCGGTAAGCCTAAAGGCATTTGGCTTGGAGTGAGCTCCACACCGACCCACACGTGAGAAGGTCGACACAACGGAGACGTAGCTTGAGTGGTGCTCAAGTGAACTTCGGGATAAATCATTTGTCTCCCATTGTCTCTTGGTAATTGGCTTCATTGTCCATATTGTTGTTCATCTCCCGGTGATTGGATTGACTAGCCTCGACATTGTGGTATAACCTTTCTACACTCTCTTGCATTACTTTCCTAGTTAGTGTGCTAGTGTAGTTTGTGTAGACTTGCTTAGTTGCTAGTGCTAGTAGGTTGTTCACCTAGTGGTAAAGTAGCAACTTAGCCCTTGAGTGTGAATTAGAGATCATAGCAACTAGAATTGTCAATAGGAGGCTTGCCGACAAGTAGAGCTAGAGCAAACGCGTTTATCGCCATTTGTTATTCTAACAAGTTTGTCTAGTGTTTTGTAGAAAATTTTATTAGGCTATTCACCCCCCCTCTAGCCATTTAGGACCTTTCAGCGGAGGCCTCCCCGACCAATATCAGCACGAAGCTAGCAAGGGTCCGAACTAGTAAAATAGCAAAAAGTAAACTAGAGGATGTCATAGCCGGGGGGGGAGGTGACCGTGCGCACGGTGGTACGGGCGCGGCGGTGCGACAAATGCGGTAAAGTGCGGGCGCTTAGGAGGGGGGCGCTGGGGTAGGGGTAGGGGAGAGGCGGCTACAACCAAGAAGCGGAAAATATTGTTTATTGCTTGTCCCTAAAAGATTACATTCTACTTGTTTATATAGCCCTCCTATGAGACTTGTATATCCAAAGAATCTCTAAAGGTTTCATTCTACTTGTTTATATAGCCCCCTATGAGACTTGTATATCAAGCAATCTCTAAAGGTTTTCCTTATCGATTGGAATACCTTTTATAAGCAAGTCCTTATTATTTTCCTAATAGGGAGATTTTCTTATGGAGTGGAGTATCCCCTTCACACCAAAAAAATCTTAATCTTATCCTAATCGAACTCTTACTTTAATTGCCGAAGAAGTCGTGGAGGGACCGCGGTGGCGGGGCTACAAGGGCCAGGCGGGGCCAAAGGCCCTCCCCCCGCTGGCCGCAGCCCCTTGGCCCGGGTCCCGTTACCCCATCCTTTGGGGTGTGATACAGGATCTATGGAGACGAGCGCACTTGAATACTCAACAAATGGAGCAAAGAGGTCGAACAATAATTAAATTATTGTCAACAAGACGTGAAGAGGGGTTAGTAGAGAAGAAAAGATGGGAAGATCTAGTTTTGTCTAAATATACATGGGAGATCTAGTTTTGAAGGATTCATTGAAACAAATTCAATGGTGTAATCGAATTTAATTTAGTATTTTGGTTTGTGAGTTAAGACATTTTTAGTTAACTCAACTAGTGGGGCCCGCTGCTGATTCTCTCACCTCTTTCCCATTTCTCTCACGTGCGCCGCAACGTGGGGCCAGCAGCAGGGATAGCGCATCGACGCTATTGCGCGCCACAGTTGGCGTGGGAGTTGGGAATCTGGCCATCCACGTAGGCAGTAGCGCATGCTGCTGCAGCAAATTCTACTGTAAAAATCTTCTCCAAATGTTTTACGGTCTGCCGGTGCAGACAGTCTAAGCTCTCTTCTCCACCTGGGGCCGCTGTTGCCCCAGAGCCGCCAGAGGTGAAAGGTGAGGGGGATAAGGCAATCCGCACTCATCGTACTTTAAATCCATCCTTTAAAAGGAATAATCCGCCCCTGGTCATCGATATTCTCTCTTTTATATACAGTTTCTACGCACCCATCGATACTTTATATATCTACTCTATACCAACTACCATCGGTGAGACTCACTTGTAATTTTATCTACATCTAGTTTTGAAGGATTTATCGAAAACTAATTCAATGGTGTAATTAGAATTTAATTTGGTGTTTTGGTTTATGAGTTATAATGTTTTTAGTTAATTTAACTAGTGGGGCCCACCCCCTGATTCTCTCAGGTCTCTCATTTCTCTCGTGCGCGCCTTATGGGGCCAGCGACCGTGTTTACCGATCGTAAACGCGACGCCAGACTTTCAGGAACTGAACGCTCGCGTATGTGTCCCAGTACCGCACTGCAGCAATAAATTTGGTACTGGAGGGAGCGGTAGCACACGCCTCCCAGTACCCCGGTGCAGCGAGCCTAAAGCTCACAGGAGAAGGATCGAAGATTAACAATAAAGAATCCCACACGTTTGGAAGAGACGAAGAACCTGAACGTCCTGTCACTTCGGCCTGGGCATTCGGGTTTTACCCGAAAAATTCGGTCGAAGTTTTTATTTCGGTCTTTGTTCGGTCTTCGGTCTTCGGGTTACCCGATAAACTACAAGTTCGGTCTTCGGGTTCGGTTCGATTTGTTCGGGTAAAACCGAAAATACCAATATTCAGCATATGCACTCTATTGCCTCAAATGCCACTACCAACATCTCACCAACAGATTGCATACAGATTGTCACACATAAAAAACAAATTCAGTAGGAGAGCATACACAGCTGAAACCAGATTTCACCGGATTGTATTATCATTGCCGAAAAGGACTTCACAAGTTGCATAAATAAAATGCCAGAGAGGTCATAGATTCATTCAGCACAAAATAGTCAGATAGCAGCTGTTCCTGAGGGCAGAAGGACAAACAGGAGGAATAAGACACCGGAGACTAAAGCACTAAATAACAGCTGATCATCGACAGATGAACACCATCACTGCTAGAGTTCCAGTAGCTGTTAACGTCTTGCATGACATGGTTGATGGTTAATCTTTCATTCAGATCCTCCCAACCAAGCTGCTCTGTAACCTCAAAGTCAAGTCAAAGAGCCCTACCAAGGAATACAGTGTTAGAATAATCAAAGAGGGATTTGAGCACAGCATCTACAGAATGAATGATCACTGCATCTACAGAATGAATGAGCACTGCATCTACAGAATGAATGACCACTGCATCCCGCTGAAAGACAGTTGTAATATTCAATATATTGATGTCTTGACTTCACAGATGTACTGCAGAAAACATTAAGCAGCTGACCACATAATACATGTAAGATGCGAATCGTTCTTTGAAGGAGAGTCAGACTGTCAGTGCCTTCAACCAGTTCACCGACACATCTTGATCTTTATTTGAGTTGTGCAGTCATCTGTATTTTGTAAATACAGACACTTTTTCAAGTTTCAAAACTCCAATGCAGATATAATAGGTGATGCAAAGATTGACTTTGTGTCTATTCAGAACAAAGCATTGCAAATCGATTCAGAGATTCAGTGTGCTATTTTGCTTACAAATAACAATTAATTAATGTTCTTTTCCACCACTGATACACTAGAACACAGGATGATGTTAGAAAGCAATTAGTGCAAAATTTTGTGAGTTATCAGGTACTGCATAGTGCATACTTGTACATTACATTGTCTGAACTCTACATAGCAAAGCAATAGACTTGAAATTGAAAATAAGGACAATGGATCTATCTGCTAGCTGACTTCTACAGTAAACTGAAATGGATGTTTCAGTAGTTGGAAATGGGTGAAACAATGGATCCACACAAGTACTGTACAAAGTTATAGTGAGATGGGAATCATTGCATTACCTCTGCTACAGCAGCCACCAGACATTCATCACCATCTCCACTTCAACTAGGAAATGTAGGTAGCGGTTGATTGTGAATCAGCCATGCGTTTACCTTTCCCATCATTATATTCTTCAATCAACTCTGAAATTGACATGAAACAATTATTGCTTATTCCATGTACAGTACAAACAAAATGAAGAGACCAAAGTAGTCTAAATACCTCTCTCTAGTTCACCTAGTTGCTCCATGTCCTCCTGGATATTCATGGGAGTGGCTGTTCGCAACCAATCTTGAGTGCAGACTAATGCTTCCACCATGAAAGGAGTGAGAGAAGTCCTAAAGTCATCAAGTATGCGACCAGTTGTGCTAAATACTGACTCCGATGAGACGGTTGATATCTGAATTGGTAATACATCCCGAGCCAGTTTTGCTAATACTGGGAACCGTGAGGAATTAACCTTCCACCATGTTAGAATGTCAAACTTGTTGTCATCAGGTTCAGTATCTTCACTAAGATACTTGTCAAGTTCAGACTTGACACCTCCACTTACAGCACCATGCCGCTTCAGCTTCTTGGCAATTCTATGCTTCACTGCTTCTGCTTCAGGTGTTTCCTGGGAATCATCAGTCTGCACTGTCGCATTGGACGATGGAGCATATATGTTCCTATATTCTTCAAACAGGTCATGAACACAAGATTTAACAGCAGCCCAAACTTTTGGACTATTTTCCTCAGTAAATATCTCATCAATCGTTAGTTTGGTGTAGTCTGTCAGCTTGTATCTTGGGTCAAGCACTACAGCAACAAAGATCAGCATGTTTAGATTCTCCTTCTCCTTCTCCTTGTCCTTTCCCTTCCCCTTCCCTCTCTCATTCACATGTCTGACTTCAGCAGCCGGCTGATCATGCCAATTTCCCAAATATTTATCAAACTTTAGTTTCATTCTCTTCCCCATTTCTTGGCGCAAAGGATCCTTACTGCTCATCCAGCTGCCAATCAAGAAATTGATTTGTGCTATCTCAAACAGAAAATTGTGTGCGTTGACTTGCGAATTTTTAAAGAGACGCTCGGTGAGTCTGTAGAAGTGGCCAAGAAATTCAGCCATCTTCTTTGCTTTCTCCCAGTCTTCTTCATCCGGATGCCCTGGACCTTTGTTAATTGGTGACAAGTCAATAGTATAGCGAGGATCATCATCACAGTACTTTTGAAATACCTTGTCATAGCTAGTGGCTGCTTGCAACATTAGGTATGTGGAGTTCCACCTAGTGCAAATGTCTAGGTTCATAAATGCCTTGGTCTGAACCTTCTCTTCCTCGACAAGCTCCTTGAACTTTGCTAATCTAGAAGTACCATCCTTGATGTACTTAACAGCGGCTCGAACACGCTTCACTGAAGTATCCACTTCTTTAAGGCCATCTTGTACAATAAGATTGACAGTGTGGGCTGAACACCTAAAGTGAAGATGCTTTCCTTCAGCAATACTTGTTTTTGCACTATTCATGAGCCTCCTCAAGTAACTCACACCGCTATCATTGGAGCTTGCATTGTCAACCGTGACACACATGACCTTTTCTAGCCCCCAATCAAGCAAGCACCTTTGCAAATTCTTTCCAATGTCATCCCCTTATGGCCCTTTACTTTGAAGAAGCTGATGACTTTCCTGTGGTATTGCCAATTCTTGTCAATGAAGTGTGCAGTCACTGCCATGTAGCATTCTTGCTGCTAAGAAGTCCAACCATCAGTGGTTAAGGAAACCCTTTCACAATTATCCTTCAAAAACAGCTTCAGCTTTGCTTTTTCTTGAAAATAAATCTGAACAATGGACCTAGTTGCTGTCCTTCGGGATGGTGGACTCCAACCTGGGCAAGGTACACTCATAAATTTCTTGAATCCACTTTTCTCTCCGGTTACAAAAGGCATTTCGTCTTCTATCACCATTTCGAAAAAGCTTGCTTCATAGCTTCTGGATCATACTTCCATGTAACGCTCTCTCCTTTAGTTGCTGCCAAAGTTGTCGACTTGGGATCCTTGTTCTGGGCATTTGGATTGTGCTTGCAAATATTTAAATGCCTCTTTAATGCAGAAGTACCGTTTTGATATGTATCTGCCTTGAGTTCCCGACCACAGTACTTGCATTTTGCTTTCTTGACCACATCATTGTCATATTTTTATCTTGGTGAAGTGCTGCCAGATTTCAGACCTTTCTGCCATTTGTTTCCTTGTATTTTTCTCCTGGCCATTGCCATCTCCATCTTCACCATTCTCTCCTTGCTGCTCCTCAAGTTGGATGACCTCCATACTGCGCCTTCCTCCTGTATCATCTAGTTCCATGTCCTCTTCAGTTGTAGTGGGCATCTACATAGAGAATTGTAATTCAGTCATTCAATGCTAAATCAGAAAGAAAGTTGTTTTAATAAATAATACAGCTTGTAGCCTTGTAAGAAAACAACAACAATGCATTTGACTAGTTTACTGCAGCACTGGATGTTCAGAACAGTCATTCAGTGCTGAATTAGATGCACTCTGATTTGCTAGGAATCAAATTTTTAACTGGATAGATGGATAATGGATTAGTGGAACAGATTAAATGCACTAAACTAAGAACAACTTCTTCAGAACAACATTGTACTGCAGCACTGGATGGCTAGTTCTTCTTAGCAACCAAGAACTCATCACATGACGTCCCAAAGAGAATAACTGGAATAGCCCACTTTAGGATTTAGTAACGGGAATAGAGTATTTCTGCTCTTACATTGTTGCCCAGTTCTATTAGTTGGTGTGATTAAAAAGAATGTGATGGTTGACTGCTATGGACCAAACTACTTTTATCTAAAAAAAGGTTGCCTCCCACTTGTAAGATGAGTATTGCATATAAAATACAAACTTACTTTTCAACTCATACATAGAAAGTTTTTTTTTCTTTCACTGCATATAGGTTCGGTTCATTTGCCCTTTGATTCTCCAAAATTTGTAGATTTTATGTAACTTGGCTAACTATTAACAGTTTCCTGTTACCTTCCACTCTAAAAAATATATTAAAAGGGACAGTTTCCTGCATTTTGTTCGAGGCATGGTCATGGTACTCAGTCAGATAGCTGCTTGTTCTTGTCATTTTGGATGCCCAGGACACTAATCTAATCTCCAGAGATAGACACATGTGGTAGTGTATTTAAGCTGCAGTCAAAATTATTTAAGCTGCAGTCAAAATTTAAGCTGCAGGCTCAATCAATTTGTCTCATATACGCTGCATCCGGTGGAATGGTTTCAGCTGGTGGTTTCTTGCTATTTCTTGGAGGCAACAAAACAGATCGAATCAATGGTTTCAGAGTTTCAGTGAAGTATACATCGGCACGGCAGGCTGAATCAAAGGAATATAATACTAATAAATGCAGATGAGAACAAAAGAAAATCTAAGAACAGGAGGACATCTAAGAACAGGAGGACATCTAAGAACAGGAGGACATCTAAGAACAGATGGGAACAAATACATCTAAACTGCAGATGGGAACAAATGTTGAACAACAAGACAGAACAGGTGCACATACCTGGCTTGTCGTCGACATGGCTAGCGAGGGTCCTTCTTGCCGTAGGTACTGCCGGTGGTCCTTCTTGCCGTCGCCCTCGACGTGGTCTACGGATGCGCAGGGGAGTGGAGGCGAGGGTTAGGGTTTGGGGAGTGGAGGCGCAGGGGAGTGGAGGTGAGGGGCGCCGGGCGTAGGACGAGGCGCCGGGCGCCGGCGTAGACCGACGGCGGCCGGGCGGATGGCGGCGGCGCGGGCGGCGCACGGGTGCCGCGTCGATTGGAGTGGAGGCCGCGTTGAACTTGGAGTGGAGGCCGCGTATAACTTGTCCACAACTCGGTTCTGTTCGGGTTCTCGAGTAACCCAAACAAAAAACCGATAACCGATGTAGTGTTCGGTCTATTCGGGTTCGGTCTAACCGTAGGACCGAGGACCGATTGTTCGGTCTGATCGGGTTCGGGTTCGGTCTGATCGGGTTCGGGTTCGGTCTAATCGGGTTCGGGTTATTCGGTTTTTGCGCCCAGGCTGAGGTCACTGTCAGCGAGCTGGGAAACACGAAAGTAGGGGAGCAGAACCACCAAAGGTGGCCTAAAGGATCAAACCAACAGAACAGGGGTCAAGGCGGAATTTGCACCTTCCAAAAGCAACGACATGGGCAAAGGACGAGGAATCAGAAGGCAGGAGGCCAAGAGTGAGTGCGAGCAACATCATCCAAGATCAATTTCCCACGAGCGAAGGAGAGGCATGCGCCTCGCCAGCGTCATTCAGCTGCTCCGCCGTCAGTACTCGGTAGGCGAGAAGCTTCTACAGTGAAATCTCAGAGTGTAGTATTTTAGTATGAATTGTAACGAGTGAAGATGATTTGAATCTATATGGACATTTAAAAGGCCCGATGACCAAACACACATATATCCCAAATGTCTTTTTGCCTCGGGGCGCACATGAGCCCCCACGCGCTACCATAGGATATCTTAAAAGGGTCAGAGTTGGATTTATCTGTTGCCTCTCATGACTCATGAGATGCGTTGTTGCAGTCTGGACCTCTGACCGCTAATGCAGTGGAGTATGAATTCAGTAAAGAGAAATAGCAGAGTTGCAATAGATGAAAATAAGAAAATTCATGTGTGGTAATTGACTGTAGTACCTCTGTTATCTTCTTCTTGACTGTAGAGCGGCATTCCATCGAACAGTTCATGGGAAATTGGGAATGTGAGGGGTGCATGCTCCCCGAGAGCGTCCGTCGCTATCCATGGGGTCCCTGCACGTCTCGCGTGCTAGTTCAATTCCTTTTGCGTTTGTGCTGGGCATGCATCAGGAAGACACGGCCTTGGCCCGTGAGCCTCTCTGGCTGTGCCGGTGTGATTGACTGATGAAAAGACGAACGACCAGAGCAGAACATGGTTGTGCAGCTTCAGTGCGCTCGATCTCGAAGGAGCCAATGCATCCCTACCACATCGTCGCAGGCTCGCAGCAATAGCTTCACTGCACCGGCAGTCCCTTTGTCGACGACGTACAGTAGAGGAGTAGGGAACGACGAGGTGATTTCCCGCGGCGGCTACAATGGTCTAGCTCTAGCAAGTAGGCACAAACTAGCCGACGTGGCTCCTCACCGTTGTGTGTGTGGAGGGGCGACATGCGAGAGCAGGAGGGGATTGCGCGGGGAAGAGAATGGTTCTAGAGCGCGACGCTGCAGTTTTGTTAAAGCTATAGCCATGAGATCGTAACAGTAGGAACTATATATGGTTGGACGGACGAGATTAGTAGGCAACGTGGCCAACTGAAACGCCGGAGCTTCAACTCTGAAAGTAAAGATTTGTTCCTGACTTGCCTTCAGTGTTGGATCTGTACTACATATGTTCTTTGCTCGCTTTCCATTCTTTGGCTCGACATGGCAGCACATAAGAGTTGCACAGACCATTCAAATGCAAGAAAATCAGGTATGATATCTGGACAATATATATCCGGTCCCTTTTCGTCTTGTGTATTCCTATTTGTTCCGGTATAGTATATAATATATAGATTCTCTCTCTCTCTCTCTCTCTCTCAGTAAAACACTACTCCCTCTCGTCCCATTGGAGTTCGTCGTTTTGACTTTTAAACTTCACATGCCAACCATCCGTCTTATTTAAAAATATTTATGCAAATCATAAAATAAATTAATCAATATTGAAGTATCTTCATTAATAAAATAAGTCGCACCAAAATAAATTATATTTTGTGTAAAAATTTGAATAAGACGCAAGATCGAATAAGATCAAGACTAATCCAGGGGTGACAAACTCAATTGGGACGGAGGGAGTATTTGAATCAGTTAGGGAACATGTATGCGAATCCATGTTATTATGAATATGATGCCTTTGGTGAGCTTCTAGTTGCGAAGGAAAGAGGCAAAGTGCCGAGTACGGAGTATCTAAAGCAGGTCAGAGTGTCAGCGTCTCGTCGCCTACAGCCGGTGCGCCAGGGCCGCGCAGACTCGTCCCCGCACCCCGCTCGCTTCCCCGGGCGACCGCGGGGCAGCTCAGCTGCAGCTCTGGGTGGAACCCTAAACTAATTTGGACATGTGGATTTTGATAAACGATCTAGAAATTCAAATTTGGTGGGACCATCTCTTTCTAATTCATTTTTCAACTAGAGAGATCCATCGGACATCCGTGGACATCCAACTTCCACCTAGAGCTGCAGCCCCGCCACGAGACGACAGGATCCTGCTGCCTTCAGAGTTCAGACCATGAAACGTCGGACCATATTGTCATTGGAAGTAAGCAAAGCACGTGTAGGCCTAGAACCAAGAATAAAATTAAAAGGAAAAAACCGTCCAGGGTGCTCCCTAGGTAATTTTGTTTGTTCATCATAACCTGATATCTTGCTCTCCAATGCAAGTAAGCAGCTACTAACCTTTGTGAATAAAGCAATGGAAATATTCAATGCAAGGCAATGGAAAAGAGAGCCACTATATCAGGACGTATTCTTTCCTGGTTGTTCCAAAAAGGGCAGAACTATTTGGGCTTTTGTTTTTTCCCTTTGCCCTCCAATCTAACTAGGGAATTAAAAGGCGTTCTTCGGGAATTAAGAAAAAAGAATGCAATGATCATAAGAAAGAGTTTCATGTTATCATCTCTTCATGACAGGGGACATGAGTCTATCGGAGAGAGTAGAAATACCATTGTATTGAGTATACACTATTATTAATTTAGATCAAAGTGAGAAGCTATTTGAACTCGAAGTATTTGAACCGAGTATAAACAAATAATAATTTAGATCACATGGTGTATCGACTATTGCAAAGATGTTAACTTGCGGTAATAAAATAAAATACATGTAATTATTTATTTGAGTGAGTCCTTGGTAGCCGACGTAATTCTTTTTGCTTCGTTCTTCATGGATGATGGTGAAAATAATTTGCAATGGTTACCTGTATTAATAGCGAATATAATATAAATGTTAGATATTATATTTGATCGAGTACAGTTTAATGATTTATTCGAACTACGTTGGGTGCAATGGGAAGGCAAATGTTTTTTCTGTGATAAAATACTGCACTTCATGTTTAAACATCAGAAGTGTCATGTGAACCATGAATTTTAGAGGCATCTTGGAAAAAGCTGAGGCCTAAAGCATTTGTCATCACGGCGCTACAGACTTCGATTTTTCTTTTACCATTCTTTCCCATCGCTCTCCTAAATTCTTTTTTAGGTGGAAGGGTAACATTGTCATTGTGGACGTCTAACCCCTCCCTGACCCTCACCCGCAACCCCTATCCACCGCAACTTGCAGCCCGAGCCCGACGCAAGATCTCTCCCGACGGTTCCGTGCGTTGCCATCGCGAGCCGCCCCGCCCTCGCCGTCGCCGGCCTCGCCCTCGCCGTCGCGGTGGCCCTCGCACAAGGACCCCCTCCTCCTCCCAGTCCTCGTCCGCGCGCCGCCACCAATCCGCCGCAACTCCCACCCCGACCCCGACGCACGAACTCTCTCCCGACGCCAGGTTCCTTTCGTTGCCATCGCGCACCCGCCCTCGCCATCTCCGTGGCCGCCCTCGCCCTCGCCGTCTCCGTGGCCGGCCTAGCCCTCGCCGTCGCCGGCTCACCCTCGACGTCCGAAGTACCCAGCCAACGGCGGCGACGAGGACGAGCGGCACCTTCCTCGAGTTCGCCGGATTCCCACGTACCCTCGCCGCCATCCAGTCATCCAGTCTGAGGCCATATCGAGGTACCAGTTCCCTATCACTGTCTTTTTCTTTGTATCAGATACGATGATCCAATTCCCTGTAACTGTTTTTTTCTTCATATCAGATACGATGAAACAACGATTTTCATGTCTGATTAGTTTTCAAAAATATTCCGCTTTGAATTCTTGTCTGGAACTGTTCGTCAGTGCTGCACTAAGCCATTGGATTGTTATATAGTTTTAAATGTTTATACTAGGCTAGCTAGATCAAGCAAAATCGTATATGCTTGTAGTTGATGCTTTATTCTTCAAGGCAGTTGGATGTGGTTGTAAGGCTGTTGGTCTCTTTTTTCCTGTGTACTATTAACATTTCTAGTTACTCATGGAATATTTTTTGAAACAGGTAACCCTACATATATAATCAACACGGTACACAAATTCACTGTCTGAAGGTAAGCATGATTACAATGTCTTTGTTCTTGATGAATATTGGAGTTACTGATAGTTCTGTGATAATATTACTGATCATGCATACAGGAAAATTGTATAAAAAAAATTCAAAAATATAATCATATTCTCTTTGTTTGCATCCATGAAAACTGCACTACATGTCAAACTGAAAATGGACTTTAGCCACATGTGACTGAGCCTCAGTAACATTGGTATTTTCCAAGAACACATAATTTCTCAGCACTACTGAAAATACAAGTTTGCATATGTTAAATATTCAGTGAGCACATCCACCGCTCAGTCATCAAATTCCTATGCCTTGTCCAGCTAGCATGAAGGGGACTACTAAAGATGAATTATAAGGGTAAATTGTGCTCTCTTTAACGGTGTGATATTACCATGAGCAAGAGTCAAAGGTTAACGTATTGAATCCCATGTTTCCTTCTTACTGAAACCATTCTGAAAAAAAAAAAATCAGGGGTCTATATACTTGTTTCTTACTGTTACTGTAAGTCTGAACTCTGAAACTATTCTGGGAATTTGGGGGCTCCTATATTTCTTTCTTACTGAACAACCATCCTGAGAAATCTGTGTCACAATATTAACTATTGACATTCCCACTTGCATCTAGAATCCCATATTGAGGTGACGCTAGTTCTTGTGTTTGGGAGGAAGCATCTTTTTATCCAGATCATCATGTGCGCAGTTCTGTTGCATCACAAGTAACGCAGAATTCGCAGAATTGCTAATAGATGGTAGGCTGTTGAATGTCTCTGCTATGCAGGTTGTTTCTCTCTTTGCCAGTTGGTTATATTATCTTCCATACTACTTATTTCTGTTATCTATTTCTGTGTTCACTTAGCTTGAATATTGTATTCTATTCCTGGGATCTGCTAAACTCATTAAATGTTGATGTTAGTGAACTATCATTTCTGGTATGTTATTCTTTCTAGTATGAGAGCACAGAGCATGAAGTCTGCGTTTGCAATAATTCATATACCGTTAAAGTCATAAAATGGGTGACAGCTTTTGGATGTGCATCACTAACTAATACAGTACCTTCTTAAGTCTTAAACAAGCTGTCAACTTACTCAGTGAATAAGCAAGACTATATTTAATTCTGCATGGCCAAATATAGCTTGCGAACATTCAGGCAAATCGTGATTATAAGATGCATGCAAGAAAGATTACTCAGTAGTTCATCAGTTAATTAGCCTTGCAACCTGGTGTCGTGTTGTGCCTGTTTGGTCCTAGGAATTTCCGCACAGATTGAAATTCGTTTCAATCTTGTATGGACAGACATATACATGATAGGAGTAATCCTGTTCATTTAAATTTGTATTGGTTCAATATGTTTCCTAAAGATGCAACATGGTTTATTGATATTGTCATTGTTCCAAAATATCGTTCTCTGCCCCACTTGTTTACTTGTTTGGCACTTTTTTCTGGTGCTTGTTTTCTTGCATGGTGCTGGCTGGTTTTCAAATATCTCTGTTGTTTGCAGGTGCAAGTAGGCCTAAAAGAGCTCCCCTCTGGTGATCAAGGGGCGGGAGCTGGCAACAACACCACCTCCAAGACCTGTTGCAGACAACCGCATGTTGGCTTCACTTGCAGTCGTGTGTGCATGTTTGGTTCTTGCAGGCGCTGAACTGTACGCCTGTACGGGCATGTTGTCAAGCAAGCTGAGACGTCTGGCATTCGAAGTGGATTTGGGGTTTTCTTTACAGTTGAATTGAAAGCAAACGTTGGAAAACATGAATGTTGTTTGTCATTCAACGTATGCTGTTTGTCAGCGAAACACTAGCTGTGTATGTCGCAAATATTTTGAAAGAAACCTATCTACTCTTTTTTTTTTATTCAAAGAAACCTATCTACTCTTCGTGGGGACTAAAATTAACTACGATCTTATAGTCATGGCGTGGCGCCTCAAAATTTCGTGATCCTATAGTCACGGTGTGCGCGCGCCCTTTTCATCGCGCGTGGCTGTAAATGACGATCCTAAAATCACGGCACGGTTTTCCCGTAATTCTAAATTATTTTGTGTGCTTTGCGAGAATAATTGAGGCTAAAATAAAACAGTGCTGGCTACTAACAAATGCACTTGAGTAGCGTAATGGTGAGGCCCCTGTGGTATAAACATGATGTCCCGGGTTCAACTCTCAAAGGGACTTTTTTTTGTGTGTTTACAAGATTTTTTTGGTTATTTGTTCATATTTTCCTTTCTCTATATAAATTTGATTTTTTTTGCCATTTTAAACTTTGTTTTAATTTAAATATATGGGTACGACCATGTCATTAAAAAATTAAATGATTTGAACCATGTGTAACTATACATCCATCACAACCATGAACATCTCTCACTTACACCATGATTACATGTGAGATTTGTTCATGATTGTGAAAAATGTGTATCACCACAATCTCTAAATCATTTGAAAATTTTATGTCATAATCATACACCAGGATGAGTGGTCCATACAAGTTTTTAGATTTTTCTACCTAGTATCGGGTATTTTTTTTTCATTTTTCTTCAATTTACCATAAAATAATCACAATAATAGGTAAAAATGTTCAAAAAATGTATAAATGCACACAACATCATAGTTTGTCTCCATTACCATGTCATAAATTTTTCAAATGATTTGGACAAAGTGTCACTATGGATCAATCACAACCATGAACCTCTCTCATGGACTCACATGGCTCTATGTGAGACATGCCCTGGTTGTCAAGGATGTGTATCACCACTATCTTCAAATCAGCTGAAACTTTAATAGGGTGTTTATGGATCCAAAGTAAGATGTTGTGTGCATTTGTGCAATTTTTAGAGAAAGTTTACCTATTATTATGATTATTTGCTGATTTACTAAACCAAAAATGTAAAAAATACCCTAACATGGCTATAAAAATCTAAAACTTGCATGGGCACACCATTTTGGTGTTAAGTCATGAGAAAAAAGTTTCATTGGATTCTCGACAAAGTGGTTTGCACGACCTCACAAAGGCATACATGTCTCCCTACGGCTAATGTGACTATAAGAGAGATGTCATCACATGTGAGATATGTGAATCACCACTATCTCCAAATTATCGACACTTTACAAGTATGTTAATGGAGCCAAAATGAGGTGTCTATGCACACAAAAAAAATTACACAACAAAAAAAAAGAACATAGAGAAAAAAAAAAAAAAAATAATGGAAACACTATTAAAAAAAACATGGGCATAGCAGGGTTCGAACCTAGGAGCCTGGGTTCATAAACAAATTGGTATAACCATTGGGCTACTAAAGTGTTTTTGATATTAACCGAGAGTGATTTAATTTGAACCAAAATTATGGACAGGCTGTCGGCCAAGTTTCTTAACCACGAAAATTTCCCACCGCCGTATACCCCGCCCAGTGTCTCGCCAACGACGCTCCTCCTCTGCCCGCGCTACCCGCCCCGCCAAGTGTCTCGGCCAACGACGCTCCTCCCGCGCTACCCGCCAAAGGGGGGAAACCACGAAAATTTCCACTGTAAATTTAGGATCGCAGTTTCCTCTCCCCCCAAGCGCTATAAAGGGCAACCCTGCCCCTTTCAGCGCTGATAGCCGCCAATCACCACGGATCCTGACCCTTTCCCCCGCTGAAAGCCGCCAATCACCACGCCACCTCTTCCTCCTCCATGAAACCAACATCTGCCGCCGATCCGATGGGAAAGCGTCCCCATGATCTGATCACCTCTTCTTCCTCGATGAAACCAACATCTGCCGCCGATCTTAAAAAGAGGATTAACTTAGTCTTAGTTTTTTGGTAGTTTGAATATTGTGTTCTTCAAATATTTCCCAAGTCGAGGCTGTATTTGTTTACTTGAATAATCAATAAAGTCGTATTATCCTCAGATTGTGTGTGAATGAAAGTTCAGTCTTCCACGCTTAAAAGACCACATATGCAGATAGGGCATGGATGAGATATAAAACACACTTTGGGAACTACTGCAGCAACTTAAAGACCACATATGCAGATAGGGAGAAAATAAATGCCAGCTTAGGCAGGAGCGCCAAATAGATTATTGCTAATATTATCCTCGTCACGTAAAACACTGGCAATAAACAAAACAGAAATGGTAAGGATCGCACAATTGTCACAGGCTACCTTAGATATTCCATAACATTCACGACAAAATATCCAGAGCACACCCATGCTTGATAAACTTTGAAATGGGTTCACAGGAAACATATTGCGAACCATTATGACTTCTTATCAATGCAACAAGCTTGCTCTTTAGGCGTCAAACCAACAGAGAATTCAGATTTCATTCATCAAGGAACAATTGGATTACAATGATCGGCTACCAGGCTCCGTACAGAAGCTGGAGTCGAGTGCCACACACCCAGCCTAGTGCTACCTAAACCGGCTTGGCAAACATATCTCACAGGACCTAGGAGTCGTACCAACAGAGAATTCACAAGTCCATCGGCTAATATCCTAACACCCCTCCACCTCTCGCTGTCCAGGTCGCTGTCCCTCGCCTGCATTAAGTTCAGTATGTGATTCATCATGGTCCGAGTAGCTGCCACTAAAGTTCTCGCACAGACCCCTGTTTAGCAAATGTTTTTAATGTCAGATAACAGCATTAGTAATGCAGGTAACTGTTGGAAGCATAATAGGATCACTGATAACAGCATATGTAATGCAGGTAACACTTACAGAACTATCAGTCATATACTTAGAGATTTTATTGAGATAGCTAGTGCATCAAATTCAGTACAAACATCCCTTTCAGATAAAAAAAAAAAACAGCACCAAGCGTTGCTGGGCCTGTCGAACATTTTTACAGTTGAATCACCTGCAGCAGCAGGTATAAGTGATCACATGAGTCACTCTAACTAATGTTTTTTCATGCAGATCATCTACTAGTATGTTTAGAAGGTCCATCGCAGTAGAAGAGAGCTACCTCATTGGTGGAGTGGAGGTGCTCCGAGATGGAGTTGGAGATGAGAGACCTTGATTCTCCGGTCTTTCCATTGACTTCAAGCAAGGCAGCAACTGCAGCAGCATGGATAGAGCTCCATTTGTACCACCGGGCCTGTGTGACCGCCTCATAGAACTGCAACAACAATGAAGTTACCAGTTTATGACTAATCAGGTGATGCTATTTTCTTCTGCATGGACCATTTTGGAATTTGAAATATAGTTCATTAACCATAGACTTTCACTGGAATGTCCTTGGAATGCAAATGCACAAGTATGAATGAAATGGCAGTTCATCAGAAAAGCAGTTCATCAGAAAAAGGCACTCAGACAGACACTACGGTCGCTCCAATTCAGAGCTAACAACTACGAGCGAAAGTTGAATCGATTGTTTACAGATTGTAATGCGAGGTACAAGGGCAAGCAGAAAATTTCAAATCTATTATGTGTGGGAAAAATGACGAAGCTTTCTTGGTACGACTAAGCTCCTCTGATAGAGGTGAGAGAGGGGGCGCACCGGGATGGCGAGGGGTCGGAGTCCGTGAGGAGCCTGGAGAGCGCAGCGGCGCGGCGCGTTCCGACTTGGTGCCGACGCAGCTGCGGATGACGCGCCGGCCGCGCCCCCGCCACCGTGTGCTCCAGCTCCGACATGAGCTGCCGCTCGCTCCGCCACCGGAGCCGCCGCCCGACGCCACCCGGCGCAGCGAGGCCGGCGCCACGGGGAGAACCTCGGCCGCCGGGCAGCCGCCGGCGGCGCAGGTAGGACGCCACCGCTGGCATCGCTGCTTGGGCTGGCTGCCTGTGCTGATGCCCGATGGATGTGGATGACTGTGGCGACCGCAGCTCACTCCCCAGCACCCACCAGAGACGCCTCGCCGCCGGCGCCAGACACGACGATGCTGGTCCCGACCGCCGCCGGACGCTGCCTCTCCTCCCCCGGCTCCGCTGCCGACACCGACGCCAACAACGGCGCCTCATCTAATCCGCCTCCTTCCCTCACCACTCAGCCCCCTGCGCCGGTGCCGCTGCCAGCGCCAGCCGCCGAGAGCGAGACCGCCACCCACGCGTGCATATCCGCTCGTCGGGCGCCTCTCATCGCTGCGTGCCCGATCCGCTCGGCAGCGGCGGACTTGACGAACGAACCCTAGAAAGAACGACGAGTTAAAAAAAAAAAAACAAATCCAATCCAACTAACTAGGCAAAACAATATTTTGTGTTTATGGAGTTACCCTTTTACCCTTCAACAAAAAAATGAATAACGAGAATGCAATTATCGCCCATTCTTGATCCCTACATTTTGTGGAGGCAATGAGAGGTAATTTTTACTCCTATGGCCTTTGTCATAGACACGACAGAGGCAATTTTGCCTCCATGCCTTTGCCTCCCATTGCCTACAGCCTTTTTAGCCGTCGGATCGGTCGCTCTCGATCCATGTGAGCCATCCATTTTTTCCCCAATTATTATAGAAAATTTCTTGTCATCATAGAGCATCAATTTATAACAAAAATAAAACAGGAAGGCACAAACAAACTGGGGCCAAAGAACAACCAGAAACTAATAGAAATAGTAAGTATCCCAAATATGGCACACAGAATTTCTGAAACAATCGAACCTAAGAACCAATAGGCTTGGAAAATATGGAGATCTGAGTATATGAGTTACCTCTTATAGAATTGCAATGAATCACAGTTCATGAGGAGTCAATTACATGTAGCACCTCAAGTTGTTCTTTCCCTGGACCAAGAGATAGAATGTATGAGAAAAATGAACTGTGAAGTGAGAAATCAAGCAGCGTAATTGAAATTCATTGAATTATAACAAAAAATCAAAAACAGGAAGGTACAAACGAACTGGGACTGAAGGACAGCTCGAAAATAATAGAAATAGTAGGTGGCCAAATATGGCAGGCAGAATTTCTGAAGCAACTGAACATAAGAACCAACAGATCGGCAAAATACGGGAATTTGAGTATATTAGTTACCTCTTATGGAATCACAACGGATCACATTTCATGAGGAGTCAATTACATGTAGTATCTCAAGTTGTTTTTTCCCTGGACCTGAACCAAGAGATAGAATGTATGAGAAAAATTAGCTTGAATTGGGGGATAAACAACGGTAGTTATTCGCTTATTATCTCAAGAAAAACAATGCTACAGCCTGAAGAATCATCTAGGTTCGCTTTTCACTAGTCAGTAACTTATCACTTCAGAAAAAAAAGTGGTGATAAATAGTTAAATAAAAATATATGAGGCATATCTGTTCCCTGGTTTGCAGATATGACAGTAATCCATGCAATAATCTTATAATAATATATGGTGGATACCATCATGAGCTGTATTGCATTGAGAAAGCGATCAAACGCATGAAACATATAGCAAGAATAAAGGCAACACTTGATGCAGTCATTTGTGATTACATGCATATAACTTAATAACCTGACAACTGGCTGAGAAATTTTTCACAGATCCTAGTTTATTGATGCTCACCATAAAAACAGAACCATGAAAGAATTTCTGAACCAAACCATATCATTTTGCGTACCAGTAGCATGAGTTGAAACATGATACAATTAAGCATTTCATCATCAGAATAAATAAAAATAATAACATTATAACAACAGCATCGAGTTTTGGTCATCATAAGTTCCTTAACTTAGTATACAACCAAGTACAGAGCTGCAGTCTTGCAGAGTACACATCAGGGTTTCTGAATGTGTTAAGATTTAAAATGACATGCAAGATACTACTACAGTTACTTCCCATATAACCAGTTTGCTGGAATCATTTCATAGCCCGCCTCAGATAGATATTTTCCCATTGCAATTTGCAAGCAAATGCATATGCATCGGCAAGGCTAGGAAGAACATCCTTATGAGGCTTGGGTCAGACAAGGGATCGGGAATACTACTCACCATGGGTCCGCAGGGTTCACCACGCAAGATCGGGGTATTGGTGTCCGGATCCAGCGTCCCGCTCCCCTGTTGCAGCGTCGGCGGAACAACATTGAAACTGACAGACAGCACGATTAATAAACGGAAACACACCAACCCGGCATCCAGAACACAGATCGAGCGCGGATCGGAGCTCACCTGCCCGCCCTCGAGGTCGTCCGCCGGAGCCGTGCCTCGATCCGCGGGGAGGAGAATGCTACCGCAGCGCGAGCTCCGCGGGCCGCCGTGGTTGAGCGGAGGAGCTCGCCTGCGCCCCGGTGGCGGATTGGACCTGCGCGCGTGCCCTGGCGGCGGAGCGGGGCGTCACGTGCACGCCCCGGCGGCGGATTGGAGCTGGGCGGCTCGCGCGTGCCCCGGCGGCGGGTTGGACCTGCGCGCGGGCGCTCTGGCGGCGGAGCGGGCCGGCTCGCGCGCGCCCCTGTCGTGCCGGCACCTGCAGCCGGTCGTACCGCGTACACCAGCACCTTCTCCCCGTGCCTCCCCTCACCTGTTTGCGATACGGCAGAGAAACTGAGAGGGCATGTCTACCATTGTATATAAATCTTATGAGGCAAGTAACTGAAGGAATCCACCATTGCAAGTAACTGAAGCAATCCACCATTGATGGAGAAACAAATCATATTGCGAAGAGGAAGAGGTACGGGCGAAGGGACTGAAGCGGTTGTTCGAAGGGACGGGGGAGGAGACGCGTCGGAGGCCGCACAGAGGGAGGGGGAGAGACGGATTGGAATCCGGAGAGGAAGGGAAACATCGCAAGCCGGAGAGAAAGGGTAATTTCCACCGGGGCAGTGGTAGGAGCGACCAGTAACGGATTTGCAGAGAAGTCCTCTAGTGGCCTCCTTCTATATAGGGGTTATAGATTTGAAATTGTTCAATTCTTTTTAAAAGAAGCACAAAAGCTTTGTTGCTAATCTATCTACTACACTCCACGTAGAGAACCCCCACTAGGGAGTTCTCTCGACATGTAAAGATGTCACCCTCATCCCCACTAAGGTCATGACATCTGTGGCAGGCACCACTATTTAAACTAACCAAAAATCAAATTAAATTTCGATTACACTATTAAATTCTTTACGAAAAATCATTTAAAACAAGATCTCGTATGGATATATTTCGATCAAAATTACAGGTGAGCCCCACTGATGGTAGTTGCTGTAAAGTACAAAAATAAAAAAAAAAAGAGAATAGGAAAAAAGAAAAAAAGAAATAAAAAGAATAGGAGAATGATAGTAATATTCTAAATTATAGTTTTCTCCTTCCTACCCGCGCGCGGAATACCTCTAGTTTTATTAAAAAAAAAAAAAAAGAGAGGATGCATTCTTTCCAAGGCTGTTGTAAAAAAAAAAAAACGTGCCGAAGCCCAAACTGTCCCTCTCTCCAGTAAGGCATGGCCCAACATGAGAAGAAACAAAGGAAGGAATAGGCAGTCAAAGTACAGGCCCGTAAGGCCCAACAGCCCACAAGGCGGTGTCACCAGCGGCGCCGTCCGAAGCAGCCCTAGAAGGAAATGGAATCCGATGCGCCCAAAAACGGACCGAAGCCCAAACTGTCTATCTAGTAAGGCCCAATATGAGAAGAAGCAAAGCAGGGAAAAGGCAGTCAAAGTAGAGGCCCGTAAGGCCCAACAGCCCACTAGTAGTAATGTCACAAGGCGGCCTCCCTCCCGGCCGTCTGTCCCCACCCAACCCAACCCAACCCAACGAGCTTGGGCTCTCCAGTCTTCCCCCGCCTCCGCCTCCGCCTCCGCCTCCACCTCCGACCGCCGCACCCGTTCCCTTCCCGCGCGTCCCCACAAGCTCTCCCTCCTCCTACTCCTGCTGCTACTGGACGCGCGCCGGCCCGAGATCCCTCGCGGCCCCGTAGCCGAATTCCTCCTCCTCTCCTCTCCTCCGGTAAGGAACGAACCCTAGCTCTCCTCTCTTCGCCTCGGTGGGTTCGTTCGTCCGCCAGGCGATCCATTGTCGTCGTCCAGTTCCGTGGAATTCCACATCTCCCGCGCGGCGCAATCTGAGCCCCCAACACTTGCTTCTCACTCCTGTATCGTTTATTCATTTGCAGCGCGTCCTTGTTCCTTTGTCGCGTCGGTCGGTCGGTCGATCCCAGCCCAGCCGCCTCAGCTGCTGCTGTTTGGTCGCCACCAGAAAAGCAACAGCAGCACCACAATGAAGCGCAAGCGCGGCCGCAAGCTGGCAGCGGGCAAGAAGGCTGCTGGTCCGGCTGAGTCCACGTCGCCGGAATCCGCGTCCAGTCCCAGCACGGAAGCGTCAGACAGCCCGCGACATCAGGCGGCGGCGGAGGAGGATAATACTAACAATAACTCGCCGCCTGTCGTCGATGCGGGGGCAGCAGCAGCAGCAGTGCATCAACCGCCGCCGCCGCCACCACCTCCTCCTCCTGCTCAGTCTCAGCCTCAACCTTCTGAGCCACCTCGGAAGCCGGCGGCGGCTAATCCTCCCTGCGGACATAACGTACAGCAGGCCCAAGGTCGGAGCTGTGTACGGCCGTGTCAAGCTCAAGTTCAAGTCGTCTAAGACCGTGGACTCGCCGCTGCGTCCGCAACAGCAGCAGCAGGATTCTTCGGAAGCGCAAGTGCCGCTGCCGCCTGCTGATGCTGGGAAATCGGAGAGCGCTGCTGCTGCTGTCCCTGAGGTAATGAAAGGAGCTGATGCGGCGGCGGCGGAGAAGGCTACGGATGTGGGGCAGCAGCAAGCAGACGGGCAGGGGCTTGAGTCGACCGACACGGATAAGGAGAAGGAGAAGGTGGCAAGGAAAGTAGGAGGGATTAAGATCAAGTTGGCTGGTCTGCCTTCTGTAGAAAACAGCACGCCGGATCGGAAAGCCGATTCGGCAGATGAGAATGCGATGAGCAAGCAGCAGGAAGCCCTTTTGGAAAGCAAAAAATGGAGGATGTGGTGGAGGTGAGGAGCTCACAGGAGTCGGAAGAAAAGCTGTCTACTCCGAACATCAGCAGCGCAATGACAAAGAGCTGGCTGCTGCACTTGAGGTGAGTAGGATTTGGCTTACCTTTGTCTGAGGTTCTATTGATTTTACCTATGATGAGGGATCTGCTGAGTCTGGATAATAAAGGTTATCCTGTTTGCACTTGTTTCTCAGGCTATTAAGAAAGTTATGAAGATGGACGCTGCTGATCCGTTCAATGTGCCTGTGGATCCCGTTGCATTAGAAATACCTGTGAGTATTTGTGATATACATTACAGTTTCTTTCATTTAAGTTACACCACAACTCTGCATCTGTTAAGCATGGCTTGCCTGTTCAGTGTCGCATGCCTAGTTGGAAGTTGGATATCCATGGATGTCCAATGGATCATCTCTAGTTCAAAAAAATGAACTAGCAAGAGGTGGTCCCCTACAAAAATTGAATTTCTAGTTCATTTGTCAAAATCCATGGATATCCAAATTAGATAAGCCTTCCACCTTGAGTCGCATGCCAGCAAGGGAAAACCACCCCAGGTTTGTGTGTGTGTGATGGTGGTGGTGGTGGTGGTGTGTGTGTGTGTGTGTTGGGGGTGGTTACATAAACAGCATTGACTAGATGGCGTGCACGGTATATGTATTGTTTTAAGCTTGAGCAAAGACTACGCCTTCCAGATGAAATGACCTATAGGCTATAGCCGCACATAGTAATGTCATCCTTTGAGAAAGTTATGGTAATATACTGTTGATCACTCACGCTGTGGGTTCAGAATTTCAGATACAGTTTCCATAAATGTGTGTTAAATTTGTCGTTTTCCGATGGTCTTCTCTGTCTTCTGGTGGGTTAAATCCATCTGCAAAGATCTAAATTTTGGGGTTGTGCATTCAATGTGTCTTTTATTAGTACTACTATTTAGACTTCTATCATGGGAATGCTTATCTAACTAGGATGAAAGCTTCACCTGCGATCAAAATCCAGGTTAGATTAGCTTGCTTGGAACAACAGTCCTGCATATAGCCTATTGTTTCAGTGTGGTAACCCAAGTACCTAGCTATATAAGTATAATATCCTTCTAGATCTACTGCTATTGAATATATATCTTTTGCCTATTCTTTCACCTCACCTGTTTCCCAACCCTAACACATATAAAACCTTGTAGGATTATTTTGATGTTATTGACACTCCTATGGATTTTGGCACCATATGTCAAAATTTGGAACGGGTGACAAGTATATGAATTCAGAGGATGTGTATAAGGATGTGCAGTTCATATGGGATAACTGTACCAAGTACAACAGTAAAGGTGATTACATAATTGAGCTTATGAAACGGGTCAAGAAGGGCTTCATGAAATATTGGTTGGCTGCTGGCTTGTATTCCGATGTGCCAGACAGTGGTATGTATTGGATATCTGACAGCTATCATCATTTGTCCTTAATTTACTTGTGTTCAGTGGTTGACTTGATTCGATTCTTGTCAACTGCTACTATTTTAACTTTCAAGTAGTGTACAAATGAGATATTTTATATTATGTCATCAATGTCTATTTTATCTTTGATTCTTATGCTGGCCAATTATGATTTATTTTGAAATAATTCAGTGAGCAGTGAGGAAAACAAGCTTATTGCATCATGCACATTAGATGATGTGCATGTAGCCAGAATTTTTGTGGAGCTTTTGGATTATAATAATGAACTAAAATGTGATCATTACTACCTCGTTAAGAATTTGGTTGCAATGGAAAACTATTCTTACACATAACTTTCATTCATTTCAAATATATAATTTTCCTTTTTAACTTTACATGTGCATCCGTTCAATATATGATTTACCCAGATGTTGTGTAGGTGGCAATGACAACACTGGTGATGAGGATGCCAAAGGCCACTCAAAAAGCAAGGCTAAGAACAAAAGGCGACGCCCAGGGTATGTGATTAATCTATCCTGGCAGCTGCATGCAAGTTTTTCTTAATCTATTCTAGAGGCTAAACTATCATGCAGCTTAAGCTGATGTGCCATGCAACGTCAGTACTCATATAGAATGGGGCACTAGTAATGTATTGTGTACTGATAAACAGAGGATGGAAATTATTTGACGGAAAAAAAGATGATCCGCCCAGTAGAGCACTTGTTAGACATTCTGCAACGTTAACACTTTGATAGGTTATGACTTACCATTTTAGTCTTTGCCAAATGCTAGTATGGAATTTTCAGTTTGATTTTGGGATGCTGATGCATGATATTTACTTCCTTTTTAAGGTCTTGGTTCCTGGTGGTGCAGTGCATTCTGCACCACCATGCCATCACATGAAACCGCACCGACAGGTGACGCTGCCCTCACGTGCATATTGGCTAGTCATTTAATGAAGAATAAGTGCAAAACTGGGATATTCACAGATTATAAGAGAAACGATGGCATTCTCTTCTGAAATAGTCCACCTCTTCAGGATGTTTCGGTGCTACCAAACCAGTACTTTCTGAAAAGATTATTGATTTAGACCATCACTACTCAACACAAAGAGCATGTATAGTTACTCCTCTTAGAAACACTCAGGGGCGGAGCTTGGTTAAGGCTAAAATGGGCCATGGCCTCCCCTGCCTATGCAATTTTCCACTAGCTAAACATTGAAATTGGTACTGTTCATTGCTGTTTAATTCAGAATTCTGTGAACTGCCCTCCTCTATTTCTATGGTCAAGCTCCACCACTGGAAACACTGGAATTTCCCTGATGATGTTTCTGTTGAAAGTTGCAATACCCATAACGCTTTAGTAGATGTTGTTTAGTGTTTTTTTTTTGTCCTTTACCTTTTATTTTCCTTTTCTTTAGGATAATTATTAGGAGGGCCCTATTGACTATATTGCTTGCTGTTCTTACATGATGTGTTTGAATGCAGGAACGATCGTCACAAAAGTGACTGCATATGCGCTGTTTGTCAAGTAACAAGGCGTAAGAAAGAAAGGGACGAAATATTGGCTATTATAGATAATGAAACTGCTGGAATGGATAGTAACACTTCTGAGCAGCATGACATGGAGGTTAGCTTGCACATATACATCCTTTTCTTTTGTGTTATGCTTTTTGGTCAAGAGTCTTCCCAACTGTGTGTTAGTCTATTTCTCCATGTTTCTGTTGCCATTTTTGTGTTCTGATAGACTAATATAACACTGTTTTCAATTGAACAGCCATGCCTCTGTTATCTGCAACTGTTTGTCGCCAACATCAAAGTTGTATACTCATATTACAGTGTGTTCAATGGAATAAGCGTGCCTCAAAGTTGCATACTCATGTTACAGTGTGTTCAATGGAATAAGCATGCCTCTGCTGTCTGCAATTTTCTGTTTCTGA
Organism: Hyparrhenia diplandra; assembly: GCA_015847255.1. Lineage (NCBI taxonomy): Eukaryota > Viridiplantae > Streptophyta > Magnoliopsida > Poales > Poaceae > Hyparrhenia > Hyparrhenia diplandra. Next base: position 87,738 of record JADLZK010008945.1, read on the forward strand.
AAAACTTGACCAACCTAGAAGGCTAGGTGGCTTTTTAATTAAGAAGAAATAGACAGCCTTTAATTCACCAATTTTCTGTTTCTGTCTTTCTAAACATCAAAGTACTGTCAAGATGATGCTTGGTATGTATTACATCTGCAGCTCTGCTTGACTTGTTCCAAGTATCAATTTTGGCTGTTTTAGTAGAAGATTTGTTCACTGTACACTTAGTCATGGCACAATTGACTTTTTTTTGTAAAAAAATACCCTTTTTACTCTCTGCACTACATATTGTGATGTTCTTATTCTAAGAGTGTAAAGGACTAGAGGTAGTGTTTAAAAGGCGACTAGGCATCCAGGTGAGTGCTGGTCCTCCTTGACACCTAGGCGCCTAGGCGTTACCGTTTGTCAAGGAGAGCTGGGTACGCCTGGACGCCTAGGTGCTGCTTTCGAAACACTAAGTAGAGGTGTTTTCAAGCATGCAGGCTATCTTCATCTTGAGCTAATATATCCTTTGCATGTCAGGGAAACTCTGGTGCTAATAATCTTGGTAATCATGATCATGACACTTGCTCTAGCCAGGAGCAACCATCACAAACTTATGTGTACAAAGATACATCAGAAGCAAACGATTCTGGGATTCGGATGGAAGATGTTGGAAAGTTCTCCATTGACCAGACATCTAGTTTGCGACTTCCTGACTACGAAGACGAGGGTTCCAGACAATACTTGGAGGAAAAAGGTCAGGCCGAGTATAGAGATATGAACAGTAATGGAGAGCACACCCCCACTCAGCCTAATGAGTACTCTGACGTTGAGCATCACCAGCAAAAGGTAACTGTAGCTAGCCTTCCTGGATATCGTCAGCATTTTGTTTCTATGTATATCTTGTCATTATTATTGATAGTATTCTAGGATTAGTAGAGGCAAAAAAAGTTCTCTATAAGCTATATTGCTTAGTGGTTGGGATCAATTGATTAACAGTTTGACTTCATTCCTCATCTTGTCCTATGTCTGCTCGAGTGTCACCTGGGCAATTTGGTTTTGGTCCCACTCACATGTCCTGTCGGGTACACCTGTTAGTGGCTTACTGCCTCTGTGCTGTTTCTCTTTGTTATGACCCACACATCTTAAGTAGTACCAGAGGCAATCAGTATAGTGGGCACAAAGTCATTGTTGCATGCCTATGAATCTATGGAAAAGGTTAAGCTCAGCTTTTGTGTTCATGTCATCGCAGGGACAGACAGAGACCAGCCAAGAGGTTGAAATGGAGGAGGATTATCCAATGCAGCAGGAGAACCCATCATTCCTGCAACTCTGTGCTAGTCTCTTCCCCAGCAACGGGAGCACCACTTTCAGGGCGCGACATTCCCTATTCCGTCCACGACGCCGAGCTCTGGTGAAGGAGAGCCCTCTGCATGTAGCCATGGCGACGATAATGAAGCGTTAGGAATTTTTCGGCTTTGGTTTCGTGTGAAGAGAAGCTCCAGGCAGCAGCGCTCTGACTTTGGCAAAGCTGTTCCCTGAAGACATGGAAGCAGGTTGGAATGTTGAGGCCGATTAGTCTATACAATACAAGTGGACGTGGGTGCGAGATTAGTTGAGGCATGCCCATCTCTGTAGTCTGCATATGAGATTCAGAATTCTGTTTGATTTTTTCTATGAGGCTAATTGTGATAGCCGCATGTTAGTCGATTGCTTGCCGGCCTGGAATAGGGCTGGCCTGATGAAACACCATCACCCCTATAATTTGATGACCTAAAGGGTTTGTTTATTGTCTGGGCAAATTCTTCTCCCCAACTGCTCACCTGACCAGAGAGAAAGGAGGTTCCTCTTGCCCAAACAGAAGGTGGACTGAGATACATACATGATTGACAATCCAGACTTGAATATTTGCTGTGAATATTATACCTTATTCTGGTATCAGTTGGGTTCTAAACCTGTCACCTACTCTGTGAATGTGAGGAGGTGCCTTGAGACTAGTAGTACATTATATTATGATGATAAGAATGGCCATGGGCATGTGGCACATCGCCATGGCTTCTCTCTGATTCAGAGGGGATGATCACTGATGATACCCAAAAAAAAAGCCTCTGCTCGTCGCTTTACGCTTGTCGTTTGATATGATAATACACCTGTATGGTAAGTAAGGACCTAACCTAACCATGAACAGTGATGCTTCTGCTTTGGTTGGCAGCGCACAGTGAAGAGGAAATCTGTGCCATGGATCCCCATTCTTGAAGCATCCCTGGTAATCTCTGCTGAATGACTTTTTTGCAGTAATGACTTTTGGTAGTACATGTTGTTTCCCTTGTTGAGTAAACCTCGAGTGTACTGCAGGCAAGTAGGTGGAGTACGCATTCAGGTTCCAAACCTTTCCCACCCAACTGCCAATGCAGACCCTTGTTGGAAAAAAAAAAAATCAATGGTTACTCGTGAGATCATGCATGTGTGTACGTGTGTGTCTCTGACAAAAAAGATCCTTCCTCTAGTAGGTTTCTTTGGTCGGCTCTTGACACGATAAATAAAGAATCGAATAGAGTACAGTTGCAGAAATGAAATCCGTGTTGAATCCAAAATCTTGCAAAAACAAGTGGTCTGAAAAGAAGAGAAGTGGTCTGAAGAGAAGAGAAAATTCAGAAGAGGAGGTTCAAAAAAAGATGAAGTGGTCTGAAGAGAGGAGAAAATTCAGAAGAGGAGGTTCACAAAAATTCAGAAGAGGAGGCAGGCAAAAATTCAGAGAGCATCAGCAGGGCACTTTTCTCCATTGACACTTGAATTTGAACAGACCAAGTCAAGTCTACCAAACCAACCCAAAACCGGCCTCTCATCATCAACTCATCATCCATCTCTTCTGGAGCCTGGAGCAGCAATTTCTTATTTCTTTAATTATAGAAAGAAATGAAAGGAAAAAAAAAAGAAATGTTAGAAAAATTCCATTCCACGGAAACGCGTTGCTTTCCCTCCATTGCGCCCACCTACTAGAAAGAAACAAAAAGCGAAATCCAAGCAAAAGCCAGCGCACCCACTCTCCTCCTTCCTTCCCTTCCCTCCTCCTCCCGTCGTCTCCTCGATTCCCGATTCCTCGCGTGCCGTCCGTCGCCGTCCACCGCCGGGGCAGGGCAGGGCAAGCAACGGCTGCCTCGCGCGCTCATGTCGTCTTCTCCCTCCAGATGCCAATGTCTACCCATGCCCACGCCGGCCACCGTCGTCTTTTCCTCTTGACGAGACCGAGCACCACCACGCTACACCTCCTCGTCCTCCTCGTCACCGTCGTTCTGATCCCCGACGTGTGCTTCGCATCGAGACAGTTCTCTACGGTGGCCATCTCGCACGCGCCCAACGCCACGCTCGTCTGCGCGCTCGTCACCACCACCGCCGCCGGTGCCGGAGATGCCGCCGCCTCAGGCTCAGGCTCAGGCTCCAAGCTCCACTGCACGTCGCACCCCTGACGGCCAGCAGTTCGTGTACCCGTCAGCGGACATCCCCTACAACGCCATCGCAGCCGGGACCGACTTCCTCTGCGGGCTCATGGCGCCGCTCGGTGGCCACGCCGCCATGCGCTGGTGGTCCTTCTCCGAGGAGTTCGCCGCCAACCGGTCCCGTCCCGTCGGCCGCCGTCTCTACTGGGGACCCCTCGCTCCGCTCCCTCAACGCCGGCGGATCCCACGTCTGTGGCCTCTCCGATGACCATGACCCCACCTGCTGGGAGTGGCCGCACCTCGACCTCCCCGAAAGGTCTCGACTTCTCCCGCATCGCGCTTGGCCATGACTTCCTCTGCGGCATCGACAAGCGTGACAACACCAGTATGAGCTGCTTCGGTGGCATGACGGCGCCGTTGTTGACGCCCACTCCCGCGGCCTTCAAGACCCTCGCCGCCGGCCACCGCCACGCGTGCGCCGTTGACGCCGAGGGTGGTTTCGGGTGCTGGGGTGACGGTGACGTTCCCGACGTGCCGGCGCATGAGCTGCCGGGTGACATGCTTGCCATGGCGCTTGGTAATGACACCACCTGCATCCTCTCCGGCAGTGGTCGGGTCCAGTGCTGGGGCGCCGTCAAGGTGCCGGACCAGTATAGGAGCACGGATTTCCTTGCCATCGAGGCCGACGGCGACGCGGTGTGCGGGATCCTCAAGAGCAACTACTCCGTCGCGTGCTGGGGGAGGACCGACCGTTTCGGCGGCGGCGGCAGCCTGGTGTACAACAGCACCATGCCCGGCGCATGTGTGCGTAAGAAGACCTGCCCCTGCGACATTATCTCTGGCTCCGGCACGCTCTGTGGCACCGGCGGCGCCGAGGGCGGCGAGGAGCTCGCCATCTGCCAGCCCTGCTCCACGCCGCTGAACGCTTCCAGGATCCTCATTGCCAACGGGAGGGCTGTATCGTCGGACGGAGGCGACAGTGATAAGAAGAAGGACAAGACCCTGACCATCGCGCTCAGCGTCGGCGGCGCCGGCGCCGCGGTGCTCGCGGCGGCAGCGGTGGCGCTCTACCTCGTGGCGTACAGGAAGCGGGACAGCAACAAGAAGACGCTGACGCTGCGCCTCGGGGAGTCGTCGTCGCGGCGGCTGTGCCGCGACGTCGAGGCCATGGTCATGCCGGCGCCGCAGGTCTCGCCGCTGCGCCCGGCGCGGCCGCTCGGGTGCGAGGAGTTCACGCTCCGGGACCTGTCGCGTATCACCGACGGCTTCTCGGAGGAGAAGAAGATCGGCAGCGGCAGCTTCGGGTCGGTGTACCGCGCCAAGCTCCCCGACGGGCGGGAGGTGGCCATCAAGCGTGCGGAGCGCAGCTCCAGCGGCGGCGGCCGGCGGCGCCGCCGCTTCGACGCGGAGCGCGCGTTCCGCGCGGAGCTCCGGCTGCTGTCGCGCGTGAATCACCGGAACCTGGTGCAGCTGCTGGGCTTCTGCGAGGAGCGCGGCGAGCGGATCCTGGTGTTCGAGTTCATGCCCCACGGCGCGCTCCATGACCACCTCCACGGCAGCGGAAGCAGCGGCGGCAGCTCGCCGCTGTTCGCGTCGTGGGAGGCGCGGCTCCGGGTGGCGCTGGACGCGGCGCGCGGCGTGGAGTACCTGCATTGCTACGCCGTACCGGCCATCATCCACCGCGACGTGAAGCCGTCCAACATCCTGCTCGACGGCGACTGGACGGCAAAGGTGTCGGACTTCGGTCTGTCGCTTGCCAGCGGCAGCTCGGCGGCCGCCGCCGCCGCGTCGTCGTCCGCCACGGCCGGCACGGTGGGGTACATCGACCCGGAGTACTACCGGCTGCAGGAGCTGACCGAGCGGAGCGACGTGTACAGCTTCGGCGTGGTGCTGCTGGAGCTCGTCACCGGGCCGCAAGGCCATCCACCGGACGAGCCAGGACGGCAGCGGGTCCCCACGGAACGTGATCGAGTTTGCCGTGCCGGCGGTGGAAACGGGCAACATCACGAGCATCCTCGACGAGCGCGTGCCGCCGCCGCGCGGGCACGAGGTGGAGGCGGTGGCGCGCGTCGCCAAGATCGCCTCGGAGTGTGTCCGGCCACGGGGACGCGCGAGGCCGATCATGTCCGAGGTGGTGGCGGAGCTGGAGTGGGCCGTCACTCTGTGCGAGGAGTCTGTCGTGGCCGGCGCCGCCACGGCCGGCGGCGGGCAGACCAGCTCGGCACGGTGGCTCCCGACCTGTCGCAGTCGCGTTCGCGGTCCGAGTCCGACGATCCGAGCCCGTTCCACACCCGGGAGCTCAGCTTGGGATTCGGCTTCGGGCTTGGAGTCGGCTCGAGCCGACCCGTCACCCATGGCAGGTCTCACTCAACGATGTAAATTTTTTTTCCACAGTTGGTATACTACATAGGCTGAGTTAGTTGATGTCCATAAAAAAATTATTTTTTTATAAAAGGAAAAACATAGAGGGAGAAAAGTTCTTCGGATCGATTGGATCATTTCTTATGTGAATTGTTCCTAATTTGAAGTTTTGATGAATTTGTATAGATGAGAAAAAATCTCAGTGAGTGTTTGACCAAATCTGACATGTAAATTTAGTAGAGGAGAGTTGTGGGGAGGTGTAAGTAGGGGGGAGAAAGAAAGAGACTAGTTTCTTTTTATTTATTTATTTATATATATACAAAATTTCTTGGGGGTTGGTAGAGGGGTTAGAGAAGAAGATACACAGCTGTGACTTGTGAGGTGTGGCGATGTAACAACTGTACTTAAGCAACTGTTGTTATTAGAATACATTTGGAATGGGTGCAATCATCAAACGTACAATCATTTGATTTGATTGATTCTCTGACAGCAGGTGCCTATAGCTTGTATGACAATGCTTTGCTGTTCCTTTACATTTCTATTAGCAAATATATAGCTGTCTTGATGCTCCAGCATATAAATGGGATCTTCAGAAAAAAAAAGAAGAAGAAGAAGAAGAAGAAGAGGAGGAGCGAATCTTTTAATAAATTTGTTATTTCCTACATTGAATCGTAAATAATTTATTTGAACAAACTTGTAACTTATTAATTCCACTGATTTAAATAGGTCTGTCCAAGTGTTTTTGTTTTGTTTTGTTTCTACCGTAGGATATTGTGCTTAGGTAAAAAAATTTTTACAAGAATGCGATGATTAATGAGAAAAATTTGCTTTTGAGTAGGATGAGAATAACACCGTTTTTTTTGTCGGTAATAATGAAATATTAAGAGGGTGGAAAATGGCAACGGAAGAACGGCCCCATTTACTAGTGATATATGCTTGTTTGAAAAACATAGCAATTAAGCAATCTCTTTCAACCTTGACGTGTATTGTGTAATGAAAAAGTTGGATGTAGAAAATCAGTTCATTTTTCACTCCAATCTACGTGGATTGAGAGGGACTAAGTATGTTTACCAAACAAGGTTTTATTCATGTGGCGTACGTTTTCGTTGCCCCAACAATTTTGGCAAGATGAGCTAGTCCACTTAACTGGATATTAATTATTAATTGAAGCCTAATAATAGTCCACTAATTGTCGTCTATAAAAGTCGTGACACGGCTAAATTTCCTTGGAGCTTACGCATGGGAGCATTGAATTGTTGCATAACAATTCGGTACGGTGCTGCATGCATGGTTGTCGAATTAAAACCCCCAATTAGTTACTCTATCACCCATCAAGGTAGTAATATACGAGCCATTTGGTGGAGGCTCTACCCACTCACCAAACCGTCGATGTAACATGTATCTAGCTTCAGCGAAAATGACATAAATAAATACATATGAAACGAAAACCAAAGGTAATAAGTATTTCACAATCAACTTATTAATTGTTAATGAAAAAACGTGTGAAGTCGTGTTCTAGAAAAAAAAAAAAAAAAATTACAATCAGTTAGCTATTTCAACAACATATACATTGTCAAACCTACCCAAGAGTGGAAAGAAATAGTCGCCGGGCGCAGTAAATAATCTTGACATGCACGTGGCACGTGTAAAAAATATTGACTAAAAACGGCAAAACTTAGGTTTATCTAGCCGTACCACGTACTCCCTCGTCAAAAAAAATATCGCTTTTAGATTCTATTGACTTATTGTTTGACCATCCGTCTTATTTAAATTATTTGTATAAATAATATTTATTTTATTATGACTTATTTTATCATTGGAGGTACTTTAATAATACTTTATTTATTTTTATATAATTTTTTGAATAACACGAAATCAAACATGATGTCTAAAAAGCCTAAAACGATACTCTTTTTGGGACGAAGGGAGTAGTAGGCACATGCTTGCTTATTCATACCTTGATTTTAATTTGTCTCCCTTGACAGATAGAGGTAAATCTCTCATGTTTTTATAAACTAGACTAGAATTGATTCGTGTGCACACGGTATGAAAAGAAAACAAAATTAAAAAGCAATGGAGGACCGTGTCCCTCCTCCTACTCGATCTAAAGCTGAGCTACGTCACACACACACACAGATGAGGTGATAGGAGACCATGGATGGATGACAGCAAGGTAAATCTGAAAACAGCCGGGGAATTGATTCCGTCCACACGACCGTTTCGTTTCCAGAACAGAAACAACCGTTACCAACCCAAGGGAAAGGAATTGAAGGGGACAAAGAGACGGCCGGAAAGCTTGCACAAAAGCTAAGCCCAGCAACTAGGTGTTGTCGTGTTGTGTTGAGAGTTTCTTTGTGCAGAATATAGATATATATATATAGGGCGAGGTCAACTAGATGAGCTCCTGAGATCAGGGCCAGGCCAGGTCAGAGTCAGACACCCGGGATTCAGGTCTGGCCAGATCCGAGTCAACGCCACATCAGACAAATCTATATATCTAGCTGTATAATTGTAGAATTGATCCATCTGCTAGTGGACTCTTGTGATTATTTTTGTATATATTCTCGATCGAAGACGCGGTTTTGCAAGCCTGTCTGTGTCTCTTGCCGCCTCTGCATGCTGTGTGTACAGTAGAAACTGGCGGCACTACTGTCTGGACGGACGCAGCACTGAACACGCGCGTATGCACGGACCATTCAAACAAGATGATATGGGAAATTGGCGCCGAAAGTACGTGTGCCGGCGGCCGCGTATAGGGAGGGATTAGATTAGCTGATCTAGGGTACATACTCATGTTTGATGGAGAGGATTTCTATGCAATTCGTATGTCCTGGTTGCTTGCTTTTTTGTACGTACGCTTTCAGACGATTCAGAAAGTTGGAATAAGTTTCCTTCATATATTGATTTCTAGGGCCGTCTCATCGATGTCGTATTATGTGGACAGTGTACTCCTGCCGGCGGCTACTACATGTTGGCTTGTTTATAACACGTCCTCTTGCTTTCAAATCTCACTTTCATGATGTGTGCCTAGCTCATCTGTGCTGTGGCTGCTAATACACACCCAGTGTCCCAGTCTCGGCAAGAGCTAGTAGCTAGGTCGTCCTCCACGGTTTTAGAATTTGGATATGTATCTAGTATGAGCAAATCAAACCCAATCTCAACTCAGCTAGGCTAATCAAGTACGTGCAATGCAAGCAACCAAACATGTTGGTGTTGGTTGTGCTTGCTTGCTCATATACGGGACAGGCTACACTCATACACAAAACCAATCAAGCTCTAATGCAATGTGAGACTAATGTGAGGAACCAATCATATCCATAGTCAACAAATTAATATACATGTGGGACATTAGTTAACCACTACATCCTCCATTCCAAAGTATAAGTCATTCTGATTTAGGGTGTCTTTAATTTAGCTATCCATGTGTTGACACAAGGATATGTTTGTACCAACACAATACACTAGCGGGCTTTGGACGCCCTAGAGGTCGCCAGGACCTGCAACAACAGCAAGATGTATAGCATATCGACCAAACCGATCTAGAGACCGATAAGGCTGATGTGGAGCTCGATCTCGGCTGAAAAGGCTCTAGACCTCCAAAAAGATCCGTCAGGAGGAAGCAAGGCCGCCTAGGATGCTCACAAAACTCATGGAGAGAAGAGCCAAACAACAAGTAGTGGGGTAGAGGAGAGCAACTCAGGGCAAAAAGAGACATATGTGTGTGTTTTATGACGATTAAGGTATATGAGATTCAATCGCCATGATCCTCTGATATATATAGAGAGAGGGGATGATCTTATCCCTTTAGGAAACAACTCCAATATGTTTCCAACACAAAATTTACCTAAAATAAATATATTGTGAAACAAAAACCAAAGATAAGTTCCCATCCCAATCAACTTGTTAATGAAATACGTGTGAAGTCGTGTTCCAGAAAAAAAAAAAAAAAAAGAAAATTTTACAACCAGCTATCTATTTCAACAACATACGATACATCGTCGTCAAACCCAAAGCCTGGAAAGAAATAGTCTCTTGTTGTATCTATATATACATACGTCCAGTAAATATTCATGTTGACGTGCTCGCGGCACGTGTAAAAAACGTTGGACCAAAAACGGCAAAATCTTAGGCCCCTTGACATAGCTAAATCTTGTTTGTATAAAAATAGATTCATGAGCACACTATTTCCGGTATGCAAACAAAATTAAAAAAAAAGTACTGGAGGACCGTGTCCCTCCTACTCGCTCTAAAAGCTATAAGCTAGGAGTACGTCACAGGTGATACCAGCAGCAGTACAGCATGCACATGAGAACAGAACCAACCAACCAAAGGGAAGGGAAAGGGAGGACAAAGAGACGGAAAGCACAAAAGCTCAGCTCAGCAGCTACGAGTTGTCGTGTTGAGAGTGTCTTTGTGCAGGTCAACTCTCAGCTCCTGAGATCAGGGCCAGGTCGTCAGATCGGACAGAGGAAAGCCCGGGATTCAGGTCTGGTCAGGCTGGCTCCAATCCAAGTCAACGCCACATCAGACAAATCTATCTAGCTGCAGTTGCAGACTTGATCCTTCTTGCTAGTGGACTCTTCTGATTATTTCTCGATCGAAGACGCGGTTTTGCAAGCAGGCACTGTCTCTAGCTGAGTGTAGCGTAGAAACAGAAACGGCACTGTCTGGAGGCAGGAAAGGAGAAGGTAGCTGGCGATCGACGCACCACACGTACTGACCATTATAACAAGATGATATGAATATGGGAAATTGGCGCCGAAAGTACGTATGCCGGCGGCCGCGTATAGGGAGTACTCCAACTCATGTTTGATGACTGCAATTTCTAGTCCTTGTTGCTTGCTTTTGTACACTAATTTCACATTCAGAAAGTTGGTATAATAAGTTTCCTTCCTATATTGATTTCTGGGGTTGGGCCGTCCGTCTAACCTGTCGTATTATGTGGAGTGTACTCCTACGGGCGGCTACTACATGTTGGCTTGTTTATAACACACTCCCTTTCAACTCTCACTTTCATGACGATGTGTGCCTCTGTGCTGTGGCCGCTAATATGTACATACCCGGCCCGTGTCCCAGTATATCGGCACGTGGCACTTCTTCTGTATGTTTATATAGCTACCTAGCTAGTAGGTCGTCCTCCAGGGTTTTAGAATTTAGATATGTATGTATATTTAATAAATATCGTCTAGTACGAGCAAATCAAACTCCATCGTCTCAAGTCCAGCCAGGCTAATCAAATACGTGCAAGCAACCAAACATGTTGGTGTTGGTTGTGCTTGCTCTGTCCACCGGGATCCTTGCTCTCATATACGGGACAGACTTCACTTATAAACAAAACCATTCAACCTCTAATGCAATGTGAGACTAATGTGAGGAACCAATCATATCCATAGTGGACAAATTAAACAAGCATGACATTTAGTTAACGGCTACTTCCTACATTCCAAATTATAAGTTATTCTGATTTTCTAGGTACATATTGCTTACGTTCTAGGCCAAGTTGCCTAGCGCTGTGAGCTATCACAGGTGCCTAATTTTGGGCACTTGGGAATGTGATTTTTGAATGGAGGTGCTAGCTTTTGCGTTAGAGTCCATGTAGCAAACAACCCTGTAACTTTTGCTAAGCATTTAGATGTACATTTTGTCTGGATACGTAATAGAAAATGTGTATAGAAAATGTGCATGTATCCCCTAATAAAATCTAGATATAGGTTGGGTCATCATCAGCCTCCGGCAGCTGGCCGGGTATATGCATGCATGGTTGTTCGTGTACGTTGCTACTACTTGCTAGTACTAGTCAAGCCAAATGTGAGTGAGATCGTCGTTGACTAGTCGCAAATTAAAACAAACTAATTCCAGTGCAAGATATATATATACATTGTTCAAGCACTGATCGAATCATAGTTCCTCCATTATTGTACCCGATCGTCGTCCTCGAATCATGCATGTCGCTGATCTGTTGGTTCACCAAATGCATGCGTCGTCATTGCGTGCCATGTGAGTGCACGGCCATATCCTTTTCAAGTGAATGAAGCCAATTTTTTGGCATCATTTGAAACAACATTAGTACCTCTCCAATGAGGAATACAATTTTATTTACATTTAGGTCAGACTTGCTTATTAGTTTTGACGCGCAGTATATGTAAGCAAATATATATATTATCTTAAATGACATTAGTTATACGGTGTATTTTATACAAAAATAGTTCTCATAATTAATCTTCAATACCAGAAAATGTATTATCGATGTTCGGTGAACAACCAAATCGTCCGAGAATAACACCACAGATTCCACGGCTCCGCCAACCCGGTAGGCTCGTGTCATCAAGGGCTTGAGCTTAGCTTCTTGGGATAATTTGAGAAAGAAGGCCCGGTAATATGGATTTTACAAGGACTTAGCAAAAATGTTTCAAAATGTTTGATTTCGTTTTTTGATTGACACACCGCAGCACAGGTTTTGAGTATGCCATTTTGCGAATTTATGATCGTTTTCAAATAAGTATGTAGCTTCACGCACCCTTGAAAGGTAGGTTACACGTACACTAGGGTTTGAGGTAGATTTGAGGGCTTAGGGACAAACAACTACTCCACCGTGTATGAGGCATTGAAACAATGTGATCCCCAGTTGACGCCCCTCTAGAATAATTTGGAACTAACATTCTTGGTACTAGAGGAAGCACCTCATGTTTCTCATAGGCAACATAGATGCAAGAATGTACATTTTTTGCTTTAACAACTACGTCTAGATACACACATTATCAATTCCTCATTTGTAGATGGTGATACACACGGGGGATGATGGGGGCATATGAGCCCTACGGATGGGTGGGGACATATTAGCCGCCGCGATACTTCTTAGGATTGGGGGTGGCCTCGAGGATTGCAAGAAGCGGCCTACGGATGGGCAGGCGGGTGAAGAGGCCCACGCGACATGCCCCTACCCTTGAATTGACTACTTGACATACGTTAATAAGGGCTCCTCGCCCTTATTGCTGGTGTCACATAATTATATCTAAAACTTTCCTTATCTATCCTATTTTTATATATTTTAACTATTACCTCATGAAGAAGGTAATAGATGATCCTAACTGTATGATCTAATTAAATGATTGATTCACAGTCATTATTAGCAGCATCACTACAACAAAGCCCCACACAGACAGATCAGGAAACTTCTGATCAAGAAAGGGAGGAGCAAGAAGTGTTTTTATCCCTTGCTCAGGTGATATGTGATAAGCTGGACAGTGCAGATTGGGATGGTGCAATTCAGAGCACCGTTGATCAGAACAATACAGGGAGTGAGGAGCAACGACGTGAAGCATTTGTGGCCAAGCTCAAGACCATAATAGGCGACAACTGTCATCCAACAGCAGCGCAGTCCCCGAGAATTGTGAAGCTTTGCGGCGGATTGCTGAATCAACGCCGTGGAGCCAACAGTATGCTTAACACTTAAGAAACAAAGGATTTAAGAGTTCACTGTCTAAAGCTTCGAAAACAATGTCTGAACTTGAAAGCTGCATGCTTTTCGTGGGGACTATTATGGTCTTGAGCTTGACAGACTGAGAGAGAAAGATACACACATTATCAATTCCTCACTAGTAGATGGTGATACACACATGGTGGGGGGGAGGGGGCATATGACCCACAACATACTTCTTGGATTGGGATGGCCTCGAAGTTCTTTTATAGAAGCGGCCTATGGATGGCCGGGCAGGCGAGGAGGCCAATGCGACATGCCCCTGCCCTTGAAATGACTGCTTGACGGTTGCCCTTATTGCAGGTGGCTTGACGCACATCAGAAAACGAGGCTTAGAAAAGAAATGGGAGGAGATCGAGAATAATTAAGATATGAGTATACCGTTGTTGCCGTCAGAGGGTAAAAGATAGTTTTGGTGGAAAAAAAAAGGATGTCGTCGAGGTAAAGATCCTACTATGGCAGGAACGAAAAATTAAGACGGACATGGCCCCACAATTAAATTTAACATGTACAATTAGATCTAGAGACAAATAATTAATTATCCAATGGTTCTAATTGTGTATGAAACTTTGGGTTTATATATACTCCCTCCGCTCCAAATTATAGTTCACTTTGACTTTTCTATATACATTAATTTTGTTATGCACCTAGTTATACACTATGTCTAGATACATAGTAAATCAAATGAATCTAGAAAAGCCAAAAGTGAACTACAATTTGGAACGGGAGGAAAGTATATAGTAAGTATAGATATAGACATTATTTTTTTAAAAAAAAAAAAAGAAAATTCAACTCCTAAGCTCTCGTGGCGGGATGCAGGTCATGGGCTTTGCGCTGCAGTTGGGAAGTCAACGCCGCACCAGCCGAAGCTACTAGTAGCTGTAATCGGAGACCTTTTCCTTGGAGATGGAAGAAAGCTAAGCTGGACGCGGTTTTGCCAGAAGGCAGCCCGCAGGCAGCAGCAATGCCGAGTTGCCGACCTAGCTACAGATGCAGAGATACACGTATAGACTGATGCCACACGTCTTCGCCAACAACCAACCGCGCAAGCGGACGGGGGAACGAGCGCTAGCTCAGTTGGCAGTGCTTGTCGGTGTGCAAGCTGCCCGTCAGCGTTCGAATCCTGGATTCGACGCTGGTGCTCCCACCGGGATTTATTCCCATAATATTCTCGATCAGCCTCCTCAACGCGTGGAGCCACAAAGGAATTGCGACTTCTCCGTCGCCGAGCCTCGACAACTCTAGTTATCTCTTCAAGGACGCGTCTTTGATATCTGTGTATAGTTGTAGGTCTGGTTGTATGTAAGTGGTGTGTGTGTGAGGTGTGCGTGTGTGTGGTGTCGGTGTGTGTCTGTGTACGAACAGATGCTACAGCTGTATCCAGATGAGAGGTGTCAGAAAAAAAAAAAAAACCGCGCAAGCGGACAGCAGTGGCCCAAAAAGCGTTGGAACTACACGGCACGTTCGGAAGAAACCGAAAACTAGTGCTTCTGTTACGAGGCTCCTATATGTTGTGTATTATATTGCCCTAGCTAATTAATTCTTTCCTTCATACTCTATTAGCTTAACAAACTGCAACTGCTGCTGCAGTCGTTTCACATCCTCCGTCAAAGTTGAGTTTACAAAGGTTGCCACCAAACACAAGTCTCAAATATATCTCAACTCCAACTTTCTAAACTCAGTTCTCAATTATATATATATATATAGGCGTTTCATATATAGTCACACAAAGTCACAATGCAACAATGCTCTAATTAATTTGCACTGACCGATCGATGATATTAATGACTATATTTATAGTCAAATTAAACGCGGCCGGCAGTAGATGCACTACTACGTTACGCGTAAAGCGCGACTATGGGACTATGGTCTGATTCAACTGCATGCGACCAATCACCACCTATTAAAAGATTTAGAAGGCCGGGTCATTTGGAGACAGCAGGAAGAAAAAAAGGTTCATGAGATGAGAGAAAGTTCTGATGCATGAGGGGAGCCCTTACTAGGTTGGTGATTTGTTAGGTAAGCTGACACCGACATCCACATTATAGATTTCAACGGCCGGGCCGGGCCGGCCCGCCTGGCCCGCCCGTCGTGCCGCGTGCGGGCCAGCCGGCCGAAGCCGCGTTAACGTTGGCACGCCGTGCCCACCGGGCCGTGCCCGTCGATTGCCAGGCCCATGGGTCGCCCAGCCCGCCCCATGTGCTCGTTAAATCGGCCGGTCGGCTCGGTGAGCCTGGTGAGAAATTGCGGCCGGCCGGCCCGAGGCCCGAGAGAGAGGGAATGGAACGCCGCACGCCGCCTCCCCGTCCGCACGGGGAAGCGACGGAGCCGGCCGCATCACCGCCGACGCCGCCGCCAGCGCACTGACCTAGCGCCCGGTCCGGCGCAAGCCGGGGACGCGAGTGGAGAGGCCGCGTTCACCGGGGAAGGGGAAGAGGAGGGCGTGGCCGCCGCCGCCGCGGCGTGGTCGGCATGGAGAAGGGCCGCGGGCGTGGGGAGGCACGAAGGAGTGGCCGCTCGGGGCCGGATCCGGCGGCTCCGGCGCCCGCCGCTCCCATGGCCGACTGGGGAGGGGCGGACGCAAGAGACAGTAGTAGAGGAGGCCGAGCGGCGGATTGGAGAGGAGATAGGGGAGATGGGATTAGGTTTCATGGGCCTCATTTTTTTTGGCATTCCCAGTTTAAGGCCCGTTGCTTCATCCCGTGCGGGCCGTGCTCATGCCCGTGCTTGGGGGTTGGCCCAAGCTCGCGACCGGGCGCCGGGGCGGGCCAGCCCGGCACGTTGCCTTCGTCTTGGGCCATGCTTGGGCCGAGCCAAAAGCTCGTGCTTCGGGCCGGGCCGTCGGGTCGCGGGCCGCATGGAAAACTATAATCCACATATATATCACTATCAGGCAAGCCAAGCAAAGGTACCTCAAATAGTGCACGAGTATACGTATGTACTGTGCATGGATGCAAAGTCCACACATACGTGCGGAGTTGTTGTTGATTTAATTTACTAACCAAAGATACACAGTAAAACTAGACTATGTCCTAAAATCAATTATGGAAACGACTATAAGGACGACATGAATATAAGAATGAAATGAGTGTGCGTACTTCACACACATATGTAGACCGACCAAGCAAGAAGCGTTTACGTAGGAATACTATTAAGATTACGTAGGAATACTAATTTTTAGTCTCATTTAGTCCCTAAATAACCAATCATAAGGATTTGAGACTAATTTTAGTCTCAATTAGTCTCAATTTCACTAGACTCTTGGGAGGGGCTGGGGACTAATTTTTAGTCCCTATTAGTCTCTAGTCCCTAGTCCCTCCATCCAAACATGCCCTTAGTCTTGTGGTCAGAATTTGTCTGACTTATCTCGTTTCTAGCATGTCGATCTTATAAGACACTATAAGAGTTTAATTCCAAGGATCTATATATTCCTCTTTTTTTCTCAGTATGAGTACACATATGCATGCAATGATGCAATGGTTGTGGAAGTCGGTTTCAGGAAAAGTTAGCAATCTATTTCCATCTCTCAATGAAGAGCCTTCCTTTTGCTAGCTAGAGGCAGCTGGTAGTAGTAAAAGGTTAAGTTTTTCTTTTCTGAACACTGTAGTAAATCTAGGTTAACTGGTAGCTAGTGACTGAGACAACGGTGCTGTTAACGTGTGATGGAGAGATCATTGTCAAAGGTAGTGGCTGAACGATCGATCGATCTGCAAATCGATCAATATATAATCCTGCCAATCGATGGATTGGACTAGCTAGTGTGTGATGATTAATTTCGATATGGGTGCGATGTGACGACAATATATGCAAGGCCATTTTCGATTCAAATCGTTCTCTCTCTTGCTCTGATTTGCATCCTAGCTAGCTTATATCGTGTGGGTCCGTCGTGGCAAGCCTCAAAAAAATTTAGAGGTTACTTTTTATCATATTTCATAATTTGTAATTTTATTTAGATGAAGAATGCATGATAATATTTTGTAGGCACGTTGACATTGTGACCTTGACTTAGCCGTTTTATGGGTCGCGCTGAACATGATTGAATTGAATAGTGTGTAGCAAGTCAGATATATCGTCGGAGCAGCTAGCATGCTGTGAGACATGCATGCTTTAGTTTTAGTTATATATATATAAATATGCTGTATCGAGCCAACATATATGTCTCCTTTGTTTCTAGACGACGACGTATATTAGTATGGTTACATGCATGTCATGCATGCATACTCATCTATTGTTTGGGCTGGGTTTGTTAATTTCCTTCTCCTGTATATTCAAGTAAAAAAAAACTTGATAATTAACAACGTACGCAATGCAACTTCCTCGTGGAAAACAACACTATGTTGCTTTCAGATATATGATGATGGAACAAGGTGACATAAAAATCTCTAGTTAGGTGGCCACCAATTCCCTTGTTTCTTCACCCAGAGCACGCACGCAGCTTGTTATATATATATCTAATCCTTGGCAGCATCAGCAGCAGTATAATGAATGAATAATCGATCGATAGCTGCACCTATCCTGTCATCATATGGAGGAAAAGCAAAAACAGCGCCATCATCAAACTGAAACTTATCCATCAATCACTCCCAGCCACCTTTTCCTCCTCATCTTCACAGTTAGTAGTTCAATTCTGACCGTGAGCTACTGCATCAGTTAACGGCGACCGGCCACCCACCTGATGACAATTTTACACATGTGTACACCAAAGTAAATTATGGTTAGGTTATTAATTCTTAATAAAGCAGATCTAGATGAGCTCCTTTAATTTGGCAGATCACGTACACAGAGTGAGATTAATTATTAAAGAGAACTGTCTCTCCATCATGTAATTCATCTCTTTTTGTTTCTCATAAAGAAATTCACTTTCATTTTCACCTTTATTACCTGATGCCTGAGCCTGCAGATAGATGGACGACCCCTCTTTTTGTATGCAGATGAAGATCATGATGAGATTTGACAGGGATAGAAAAACACATGATGTGAAGGCGAAATAAACATGTATATGCATTGTGTTCATCAAGTTCTCTTCGTTTGTCAACTCTGCGAACGCACACACTTGGTCTGTATGTCCATCCACCAAACCAGTAGCATGACAACCATGATTCAGAAGCTCCCAAAAGAGAGCATGTCAGACTTTGTTTGGCTTATCATCCAAGGAAAAACAGAATGGAACGTAGTACAAGCTCTAGAAAGTAAGATCGACAAGATTTGCAGTACAACGCTGGAAGAGGAACATACAGGTAGGAACATTTTGGATTCTGAATTAAAATAGACTATGGCCGCCAATCGAAACGAAAGCGAAAAATCGGTTACCTGCAAAAGGGGCAGCCATGGTGGCGTAAGATGAAAGAGGAATTAAAGGGGAGGTTTTGACATGATTTTCCAGGTTATTAAGAGGGTCACATCTCAAGGGTAGGTAATAGATAGCATTGCTACATAAGAAAAAGGCCAGGTTAGGTAGTAGCCGCCTTGTGGAAGTATCATGCTAATTCTAGATTTCTTGAAGCATTTGCATGCAGTGATGCAGAGAAGCAAAAACAATGGAATAATGCTGATAATGCAAGGATTTATTCCTAGTAGCTCACTTCACCTTGACCTCTTCAAGTTCCAATCCTTGTGTTCACTCATCTATCCACGCTTACAAGAATTTTTAATTTCATTGTCGACCTACCGTGCTATCGATATCACGCACGATTCGCGGTAGTCAACCGGCATTTGATTTGAGAGGCATCAAGTCAGAGCTCTGTAAATAAACAAAACAAAAGTTTGTTTCAGGAACGTGTGTGTGAAGTTGTAATGTCCAGGTCATGCTGGTGCAACACAAGTTGATCTGATCCCCACGGACTCTGGAATTGACCATCCATCCAACTCTCCTAAACCTTTCACGGGGATCATGTGACAGATTCAGAAGATGACAACATGGTTTACTTTGGATTCGCAGCGTCATCGCATTTTTGTTTTCCCGGATTTTGTGGAGCAGCTTCTGACTTAGTAGCTTGTGGTACATGTGAGAAATGGACTTATAGATGTTTCTGCTGATAGTGATTTTTTTTTTTTTTGAGGGGACGGATAGTGATCAAGCTCAGTAATTTTCAAGTATCTGGTCGGCATTTTTTGCTTGTTTGGCAAGGAGAAAGAAAAAACAACGGAGGATGAGATAGCTGATTGGCTGTAAATTCCTGACTTGTAGAAGTCAGAGAAACATCTATACAGCTCCCATTACAGAAGAAAACAAGGTTCAGAGTTGGCTAAACTATGAATGTCAAGGAGACTTGAGAGAGCAAGCTTGTTGGACAAAATGTCAAGAATACAAAATGGATGGAGATCGATGCAGCTCCCACTACAGAAGAAAACAAAATAGAAGGTGCTAATCATACCTTGATAAGTAAGCAGGATGACAGGAGCGGGTGGAATAGTATGAGTTGGCTAAACTGAAATCACCATTTTCAAATATACTCCAGACGCTGTTTTCATGTCGGTGACGGTTGAGTTTCAGAATTCAGACGCTGTTTTCATGTCGGTGACGGTTGCAACGAACAAGCAATGCATGCACACGAATGCAGCAGTTTCAGACGATGTTTTCATGTCGGTGACGGTTGCAACGAACAAGCAATTCATGCACACGAATTCAGACATTGTTTTCGTGTCGGTGCCGGTTGCAACGAACAAAACCGTGTTGGCATGCAGATCAGGCGCTTCTTCTCTAGGATGATGAAAAGTTTGATGCCAAAAAGTCACCTCTGACTCTGAGCAGGACGAAGGTTCGAGTTCAGACCAAAAGTGCCACAAAATTTCAACTGCAAACAGCGTCTAGTTCTATGTATAGTTGTACACACGGTCATGGCAGTTACGCAGAACGCCCGTATTGTCATCCTTTCGTGCTGCTTCAATAAGCCTGCTTCATGTGATGGTTTCAACAACTACTAAGACAAAACTCTACCGGCCTGAATGCGCTCTCGCATGTGAATATGTTATATATATGTTCGTGACCAATTCAGGTGGATCATGTGAGTGTGGCAAATTCGAACAGGAACAACACACTCGCAGATTGAAATTCATGTGTTAAAAGTAGACAGGTTATCATTTATAGTATCTTCTAGATCCTGGAATTCAGAGAAACACACTGAAGAACAGAAGAAGGTTTGAGAGCAGCTACGTACAGGCCGGTGGGCAGGATTTTCGCCACTGTGAAGAAGGTGAGCGAGATGCTGCTCCTGCAGCGCAAGGAAACAAAATCTTCCGAGGAACTGCACGTGGACAGGATAACAACCCAGCGACAATAGATTCGTGCTCTGTCACACACACGATTTTTTTTTTTCTTTTCGGAAACTCTATGTAATACTATACGAAGCAGTTTCATGACAGTTATAATATATATGCAGAACAAGAACACTGTATCATCGTCCTTTCCAGCAACTCTAGTTCGTTTCAAAAACTAAAGCCAAACTATTATAATTTCTAGAGTCTGGCTCTCGCGTGTGAACATGTTATGTGATGCTGGTGCAAGTTGTCTCTCCAATCTCTCTTTTTTTTTCTGCAACATGCAAATTGAAGCTTCTGGAAATAGACCATGCATCCAACATGCATACGGACCTGGACCTGGAACAGACCATGCATCCAACTCATCCAACTCCACATATCCCGCTCAAAAAAAAAAAAAAAATCCAACTCCATATATATTCACCCAGTAGTAACAACCACAACTTCTTTTCAATTCACATATTTGAATAGTATGTTACCGGACTACCACTCAATTTCACGATTAAGGTATGTGTGTGGATAGGTGCCGCAGCTGCCTCCATCATGGGCCTCGCAGGGCCAATTGCTTCATTTCACTCAATCAGGTCCAGATAGCTTAGAGCTTGGCTTCTTGGGCCGCGACGTCTTCCTTCAGCCCACTTCATTTGAATGGTTCTTCTTCTCGCGCGTCGCAGTCGCAGCTTCCTTCTTCTCCAATGCGTGTACCTTCAAGTCTTGAACGTCGAGAGCAGACGGGCTTGCCGTAGATGTACTGACGGTGGCATAGTAGTAGACAGTTTACACGTTACTGTCACTTCTAGATCCTATCCTAGCTAGAATTTTTGCTTAAGTCACTCACATGATCATCACTTCTGAAAGAAGAATAAGTGAAGTTATATGTTCCAAGAACAATCTATAACAACTCTAAAAAGCAGATCATGTGCATTAAAACCGTGTACAAGCTAGGGAACGAAGTTAATAGCTGAGGCTGAGCCTAGCTAACGAAGTTAATATGTATTTTAACAGAAGTAGTTAATGGGCGACCGCCGTCGCCTGCGTGATGATTCTGTTCCTAAAAGTATCTCTGTCTTGGTCGGTTCGTGGGAACCTTGCTCCAGCGTCGGATCCGGCGATTACAGTAGGGACAACGCAATACCGCTTTTTCACGAAAAGCATATCTCCTCCAAGTTAACCGCTGCTTGTATCAAACGACGTGCGAATGTCACAATTGTCTCTTGGGTGCTGTAGAACCGAGCAATTGTGACCCTGACCAGATTATAGTGCTCAAAACTGGAGTCGACTTCCCAGGGCACATTCTTCCTATTCTTCCTTCTGCTGGCCAAACGACCGCAGTTATGTTCCATGAGCTTCAATTTGGCAAAAAAATAAAAGGCAGTGTAAGTATATATATATTTGATGATGTTGTTTGGTTTAGAGGAAACTAGTACGCCAATTCTGTCACATAGTTACTAGATCATAGATAAATTGGAATAGTGATATATAATTTGATCGAGTAATTGTACTAAAGCGTGCTCACATACATACCTTGATGTAGAGTTCCTGTAAGTGTGGTGCAGATTGGAGGAGGAACATAGTCCAAGCAAGGCCGCACTCCCGGTGGACATTCTTGAGCTTTAGATTCTTAAGCTTGCTAAACACATCTGTCAAGCGTCTTGAGGTTTCTGGTCGAACCCAAATCTACACAAACAAATTAAAAAAAAAAAACATTACTATATATATATACAGTATGTATATATATAACATGCGCAATTAAAATAAAGACTACATCACTACTTACATAAAAACCACTGAAATTGAGGCGTAGATCGGTGAGGGCAGCGTTGTGGGCATTGGCAAGGATGCGGCTTAACCTGATGGTCTCATCTTTATTGTCGATGTTGGAAAAGACGCTCATGGTGATTGTAGTGAGTCGTGGGACATGACCCAAGGATACAAGCCACTCTGTTATCCAAAACCAACCAAACAAAGTGAAACTCTCTAATCTGGGAAGCCATAGGAGCTCGATGGTTATAGGTAAGCACCTTATGATGACGATTTCTTTAAGCCACGCATGGCGCACACGCCACAACGTTCCGCGATCGGGGCCGCAGAACTCCAAGGTCAGCTTCTCCAGCCTTGTACAGGTAGCGAGGATGTCGTCCAAGCTATTAGGTCCACCATGTCTTATGTTCTCTAGGGTGAGCTGTGTCAGTTGGGCTCCAAAAACCGCAGGGCAGGCGTCAAAGAGAGCCTTGAAGCGCCGGCCGTACCCAGCCAGATTGTAGTGACTGCTCGGGCTGTCATCGTTCGTGATCGTCAGATCGACCTTGCGCACCTTGCCGCTGGCCACGGCGTCATCGAGGAGACGTCCCAGCAACATGTAATTGTGCCTGAGGTGGATTCTGATGTCGACTATGTAGTGGACGGTGCCGAAACTTTTGTTATTGTTATTGTCACTGCCACCAGGTCTGGACGCCAGCAGCGCTGTCAACGCGTTAGCCATCTTATCTGCCGCTTCGGAGAAGAAGACGTCGTCCTCCACCTCGCCGTTGACGGCAGCGCCGTCAGGATCATCATTGCCTGGCCAGAAGTCGGCGATATCCAGGTCAAGCCTCGGCAAGTGAGCTGGAAGACACCGCCATCGCCGGGAGAGGACTCCAGCCCGGAAGGCCTCACGGAAGGAGAGCTTCTCCAGGATTGAAAGTAGGACGTCGCTGGGCAGCTGACTTAGCAAGTCTTCCTCCGATGATGGAATAGATGAGGACTCCATGATGATCAGCTACCTTTTCTCCAGTATAATGCAAATCACGCACATGCAACTAGAAACAAATTAAGCAGCGTTTGATGCATATATATACGGAGTAGTATTGGGTGGCCTATTACGATCCACGTAAGACTACGTGATCGGTATCCGTTTCCATTCCGTAATCGAATACTCCTACATCACGTCCCCGTCTCCCGAGAACGGCTGCGTCACCGTCATGACGCAGTTCTTCGCCGCCCAGAGCCTCGGCATGAAGGACAATTATATTAGGAAAAAGTCCAAATTACTACCCTGTGTTTTCACTCAAGTCCAGATAACCCCCTAAGGTATTGTTTAGTTTATTTTACTCTGGTAGTTTTACAAACCGGTGCACTTAACACCTTTTGGCACTAATGTAATCCGGTTTTCCAGACGTTGCGGCTGTTTTGCAATTAATTATGCCACATAAGCAGGATGACATGGCCAGAAAAGACACACACATATTTGCATTCATGCAGGGGACGATCGCATGCATATCATTGAACAAAATAATATACACCTTCGATATATGTGTGCTCGCTCGGTCCATCGACTGGGATTTTAATAATAATTTCCTTATGCTCTACGGCATATTTGCGTTAGTGAGCAGTGCAAGAGACCGATCGATCACTGCGTCGTACTAGTCAATAGATGCCCGGCCGTAATAATCACCGCTAGCTGCCGCTCTCGATCAGTTTTTTTTTAGCTGGCGGTCTTTATTTATTAACCATGGTGGTTTTAATAACCGCCACGGTTAATGTGGCCCAAGCCGCCGGCCCAAAAGCCCAGAAAACAGCCCAAAAATCGGGGTGCATATATATAGAAAGATGGACACCTTAGGGTTTCAGATTCAGACTTCAGCTCTCTCCCTTCGCTCGATCCACTCCCCTCTCCCCTCTCTTCACTCACCGATGGAGCCCTCTCCCTCGCCGGCCCTCTCCCTTACCCCTTCTTCCCGGCCGGCGAAGCCATCCCTTCCCCACTCCATCCCGACGGCGGCGGCCCGAGCTCCCCCATCCCGACGGCGCCCCGAGCTCCCCCATCCCGGCGGCGTTCGAGCTCCCGGGCGGTGGGGGTCGGGATCCGGGCGGCGGAGCTCCTTCTTCCTCTCGGGCGGCGCTGATCCGGGCGTGGGATCCGGGCGCCCGGCACCTGGCGGCGCGGAGCCGCGCGGCGCCGGCGGATCCGGCGGCATTGGAGCTCCCGGCGGCGTGGGTCGCGGATCCGGCGGGCGCGCCCTTCCTCCTCTCGGCAGCTTGGGATCCGCCGCGGCGCTGCCCGCGAAGCGGGATCCGCCGCTGGCGCCTCCGGGCGAAGCGGGATCCGGCCCGCGACGGGCGGGCGGCGGGGACCCCTAGCTCGAGCCCAGATCCGGGCCTGGATTGGGCTTTTTTTTTTTTTATTATTTACCATGGCGGGCATTTTGACCGCCACGGAAAATCGAGCATTTTCGTGACCTTTCATCGGTGGCGGTTTTAAAAACCGCCACGCAAAATCAAAAAAAGTCCGCCCGCAAAATCAGTTATCTAGTAGTGAAAATTTTTCCCAGAATAGAATATAATAATATATATAATTGTCCTTTTTCTAATTATGAATAGATATAATTATTAGGATTGGATATGTATTTTGACGGCAGTAGTTGATCGACCGTCGCCGTCTGTGATGATTCTGTTCCTAAAAGTATCTCTGTCTTGGTTGGTTCGCGGGAACCCTGCTCCATCGTCCGGATCCGGACGACCACAGTGCTTACAATGCAATACCGCGTTTTCATGAAAGCATATCTCCTTCAAGTTAACCGCTGCTTGTACCAGACGACGTGCGAATGTCACGATTGTCTCTTGGGTGCTGTAGAACCGAGCAATTGTGACCCTGACCAGATTATAGTGCTCAAAACTGGAGTCGACTTCCCATGGCACATTCTTCCTGCCGCTGGCCAAATCACCGCAGTTATGATCAATGAGCTGCAATTTTAGCAAAAAGGCAGTTTAAGTATATGTTTGTTAATTTGGTCTAGAGTAAAACTAGTAAGTCAATTCATTCCGTCATAAGTATATATTTGCATGGTGATATAAAATTTGATCTAGTTGTTGCTGTGCTAAAGCAAGCATGCTCCAAAAGAAAAGGAAAACGGAAAGACAATATTAAATAAAAAAAATCCCGGTACATACATACCTTGATGTAGAGTTGCTGTAAGTGTGGTGCACATTGGAGGAGAAACATAATCCAAGCAAGGCCACACTCTCGGTTAACATTTTTGAGCATTAGATTCTTGAGCTTGCTAAACGCATGTGTCAGGCGCCTTGACGTTTCTGGCCGAACCCAAATCTGCACATAAACAAATTAAGAGAAAAGATTAAATTATTAGTAGGAAATATTACATACTAGCTACTCACTTAGTTGCTAATTATAAATTACTTTAAAAAAATTAGTACATCCATTTTACAATCCATTTAAATATAATAATATGTCTAGATGCATACCAAAATAGATGTACCATAAAAGTTAACACGAATTATAAATTGAAACATGCGAAAAAAGCCAATACTACTTACATTATTACCACAGAAATTGAGGAGTAAATCGGTGAGGGCAGTGTTGTTGTTGGCAAGGATGCGGCTTAACCTCACGGTCTCATCTTCATCGCCGATGTCGCCACTCACGCTGATTGCAGTGAGCCGTGGGACATGACCCAAGGATACAAGCCGCTTTGTTGTCCAGAACCAACCGCGCAAAACGAAACTCTCCAGTCTGGGAAGCCATACGAGCTCTATGGCTTTAGGGAAGCACAACATGATGTTGATGTCTTTAAGCCACGCGTGGCGCACACGCCACAACGTCCCACGCTCGGGGCCGCAGTTCTCCAAGGTTAGCTTCTCCAGCCTTGTACAGGTAGCGAGGATGTCGTCCAGGTCAGGCCCACCGTGTCTCATCTTCTCTAGGGTGAGCTGTGTCAGCTGGGCTCCGAAAACCGCAGGGCAGGCGTCAAAGAGAGCCTTGAAGCGCCGGCCGTACCCAGCCTGCAGCATGCGGTGATTGCTCTCGGGGTCGCGGTCGCGGTGGTTGCGAAACGTCGTCGTGATCGTCAGATCGACCTTGCGCACCTTGCCGCTGGCCACGGCGTCATCGAGCAGACGTCCCAGCGACAAGTAATTGTGCCTGAGGTAGAATCTCATGGTCACTGTGTCGTGCACGGCGTCCAGACTGTTATTGTTGTTATTGTCACTTGCAGCAGGTCTGGACGATGCCAGCAGCGCCATCGCCGCGTCAGCCATCTTATCTCCCGCGTCGGAGAAGACGTCATAGTAGTAGTAGTCGTCGTACTCTTCCTCCTCGCCATCCTCTTCGAATTCACCGTCAGGCGGATCGTCACCATAGACAGCGACCGCCGCATGCGCAGCAGGTTCCACGTCCTCCTCCTCTTCACCGTCAGGATCATCGTCGGCACTATCGTCAGGGTCGTGGAAGTCACATTCATTGCCTGCTGGCAAGAAGTCGGCGATATCCAGGACAAGCCTCGGCAACAGAGCTGGAAGACACCGCCATCGCCGGGAGAGGACTCCAACCCGGACGGCGTCACGGAGGGAGAGCTTCTCCAGGATTGAAAGTAGGACGTCGCTGGGCAGCTGACTTAGCAAGTCTTCCTCCGATGATGGAGCAGATGAGGACTCCATGATGATCACCTAGCTTCTTCTAATGATGTTATGATGGCTTGTGATTAAACTAGCTAGCAATTTGGATCGATCATCGTTCGCACCTATTATATCTCTCTCTAATGCAATCACGCACGTGGAGCTGTTCCGCCCCCCCCCACCACCCCCAAAAACGTGCACATTCTTCCTATTCTTCCTGCTGCTGGCCAAACGACCGCAGTTATGTTCCATGAGCTGCAATTTGGCAAAAAATAAAAGGGCAGTGTAAGTATATATACATTTGATGATGTTGTTTGGTTTAGAGAAAACTAGTACGCCAATTCTGTCACATAGTTACTAGATCATAGATAAATTGGAATAGTGATATATAATTTGATCGAGTAATTGTACTAAAGCGTGCTCACATACATACCTTGATGTAGAGTTCTTGTAAGTGTGGTGCAGATTGGAGGAGGAACATAGTCCAAGCAAGGCCGCACTCCCGGTGGACATTCTTGATCTTTAGATTCTTAAGCTTGCTAAACGTATTTGTCAAGTGCCTTGAGGCTTCTGGTCGAACCCAAATCTGCACAGACAAATTAAAGCAAAAAAAAATATTACTATATATATGCAGCATGTATATATATAACATGCACAATTAAAATAAATGTATATAACATGGGCAATTAAAATAAAGACTACATCAGTACTTACATAAAAGCCACTGAAATTGAGGCGTAGATCGGTGAGGGAAGCGTTGTGGGCATTGGCAAGGATGCGGCTTAACCTGATGGTCTCATGGTGATTGTAGTGAGTCGTGGGACATGACCCAAGGATACAAGCCACTCTGTTATCCAAAACCAACCAAACAAAGTGAAACTCTCTAATCTGGGAAGCCATAGGAGCTCGATGGTTATAGGTAAGCACCTTATGATGACGATTTCTTTAAGCCACGCATGGCGCACACGCCACAACGTTCCGCGATCGGGGCCGCAGAACTCCAAGGTCAGCTTCTCCAGCCTTGTACAGGTAGCGAGGATGTCGTCCAAGCTATTAGGTCCACCATGTCTTATGTTCTCTAGGGTGAGCTGTGTCAGTTGGGCTCCAAAACAGCAGGGCAGGCGTCAAAAAGAGCCTTGAAGCGCCGGCCGTACCCAGCCAGATTGTAGTGATTGCTCGGGCTGTCGTCGTTCGTGATCATCAGATCGACCTTGCGCACCTTGCCGCTGGCCACGGCGTCATCGAGGAGACGTCCCAGCAACATGTAATTGTGCCTGAGGTGGATTCTGATGTCGACTATGTAGTGGACGGCGTCCAGACTTTTGTTATTGTTATTGTCACTGCCACCAGGTGTGGACGCCAACAGCGCCGTCAACGCGTTAGCCATCTTATCTGCCGCTTCGGAGAAGAAGACGTCGTCCTCCACCTCGCCGCCGTTGACGGCAGCACCGTCAGGATCATCATTGCCGGGCCAGAAGTCGGCGATATCCAGGTCAAGCATCGGCAACTGAGCTGGAAGACACCGCCATCTCCGGGAGAGGACTCCAGCCCGGAAGGCCTCACGGAGGGAGAGCTTCTCCAGGATTGAAACTAGGACGTCGCTGGGAAGCTGACTTAGAAAGTCTTCCTCCGATGATGGAGTAGATGAGGACTCCATGATGATCAACTAGCTTCTGATGATGATGGTCTGATGGCTTGTGATTAAACTATATACAGTATTATATCTCTCTCCAGTATAATGCAATCACGCACATTAGAAACAAAGCAGCGTTTGATGCATATATATACGGAGTAGTATCTATTACGATCCACGTAAGACTACGCGATCAGTATCCGTTTCCATTCCGTAATCGAATACTAATAATACTCCTATATCACGTCCCCTCCGATTCCAAGTCACGTGAGGCCCTGAGCCCTGAGGCAGGCCTGCGGGCCTGTTTGGTTGCCTGACTCCAGGCTGACTTGACCAAATTGAGCCAAAAACGAGGGTTTGGTTGCAATTTTTAGCCTGTTAGCTCAGGCATGTCGGTACCGCCGTATATAACTTAGCTAGGCTCTAAAAAATGGAGGGGTGGCCATTTTTCTGGTGCCTGGCTTGGCCAAGCTGTCGGCCCGCTCCTCTCACCTCCCACACGCAACTGTCACCTCCTGCACCATGGTCGGATCTCGCAGTTCTCCTTCGCATGCGCCACGGCCACCATGGTTCTCCCATCCACCTTCTCGCCCTGCCCCATCGGAAGACTGCTGCCTCTCCGCCACTACTTGTGCGAGGCCTGCAGGCACGCCATGGCCGTCTCACACGAAGTTGGATCTCTGCCTTCCAATCCACACGCGGTTTCCCCTTCCCGTTAGAAGACTGCTGCCTCCCGCCACTACCGTGCGAGGCATGCACGCGCGTGCAATGGCCATCGCCACGTGAGTCGGGTCTCCAACTTCCCCATGCGGTTCCTGGGCACCTCAACTCTACCCATGGCGACTTCGGGCGGCGGCGTTGAGGTCGTCGTCCCTGGTCACGAGCAGCCCCATGACGAGACCCGGCACGCGGCAGGACCCACGAACAACCGAGCTCGAAGCCCCGACGAGCTTATCCAACAACTTCTACCCCGGCGGCACAAGCAATGGAGGGTAGGCCTGGTGGTCTACGTGGCGTTGACTAGGTGCTCGATGAAATGCTAAGGTGATTGGAGGCGGGAGGTGAGGTGATGGTGCTAAAACTCACCTTAGCGGGGAAAGGGGTGAATCAAAAAGAAATTTGCCTGGCCTCAACCCAGGTGCACAAGTGGTAAACTCTGAAGACGCGCCTGTCAATTTGACCTGCAATTGATAAAGGGAAAGACATGATGAGTAACTGGACTATGAGTGTCGTCCATGTCGTCTTTACTTAAACTGGGCTTCGCTTATTTAAAAAAAAAAAACTAACTAGGCTTGCAAACTTGTCAAATAGGTTCAGCCCAAAGGACTCCATGATGATCACCTAGCTTCTTCTAATGATGTTATGATGGCTTGTGATTAAACTAGCTAGCAATTTGGATCGATCATCGTTCGCACCTATTATATCTCTCTCTAATGCAATCACGCACGTGGAGCTGTTCCGCCCCCCCACCACCACCCCCCAAAAACGTGCACATTCTTCCTATTCTTCCTGCTGCTGGCCAAACGACCGCAGTTATGTTCCATGAGCTGCAATTTGGCAAAAAATAAAAGGGCAGTGTAAGTATATATATATTTGATGATGTTGTTTGGTTTAGAGAAAACTAGTACGCCAATTCTGTCACATAGTTACTAGATCATAGATAAATTGGAATAGTGATATATAATTTGATCGAGTAATTGTACTAAAGCGTGCTCACATACATACCTTGATGTAGAGTTCTTGTAAGTGTGGTGCAGATTGGAGGAGGAACATAGTCCAAGCAAGGCCGCACTCCCGGTGGACATTCTTGATCTTTAGATTCTTAAGCTTGCTAAACGTATTTGTCAAGTGCCTTGAGGCTTCTGGTCGAACCCAAATCTGCACAGACAAATTAAAGCAAAAAAATATTACTATATATATGCAGCATGTATATATATAACATGCACAATTAAAATAAATGTATATAACATGGGCAATTAAAATAAAGACTACATCAGTACTTACATAAAAAGCCACTGAAATTGAGGCGTAGATCGGTGAGGGAAGCGTTGTGGGCATTGGCAAGGATGCGGCTTAACCTGATGGTCTCATGGTGATTGTAGTGAGTCGTGGGACATGACCCAAGGATACAAGCCACTCTGTTATCCAAAACCAACCAAACAAAGTGAAACTCTCTAATCTGGGAAGCCATAGGAGCTCGATGGTTATAGGTAAGCACCTTATGATGACGATTTCTTTAAGCCACGCATGGCGCACACGCCACAACGTTCCGCGATCGGGGCCGCAGAACTCAAGGTCAGCTTCTCCAGCCTTGTACAGGTAGCGAGGATGTCGTCAAGCTATTAGGTCCACCATGTCTTATGTTCTCTAGGGTGAGCTGTGTCAGTTGGGCTCCAAAACAGCAGGGCAGGCGTCAAAAAAGAGCCTTGAAGCGCCGGCCGTACCCAGCCAGATTGTAGTGATTGCTCGGGCTGTCGCCGTTTCGTGATCATCAGATCGACCTTGCGCACCTTGCCGCTGGCCACGGCGTCATCGAGGAGACGTCCCAGCAACATGTAATTGTGCCTGAGGTGGATTCTGATGTCGACTATGTAGTGGACGGCGCCCAGACTTTTGTTATTGTTATTGTCACTGCCACCAGGTGTGGGACGCCAACAGCGCCGTCAACGCGTTAGCCATCTTATCTGCCGCTTCGAGAAGAAGACGTCGTCCTCCACCTCGCCGCCGTTGACGGCAGCACCGTCAGGATCATCATTGCCGGGCCAGAAGTCGGCGATATCCAGGTCAAGCATCGGCAACTGAGCTGGAAGACACCGCCATCTCCGGGAGAGGACTCCAGCCCGGAAGGCCTCACGGAGGAGAGCTTCTCCAGGATTGAAACTAGGACGTCGCTGGGAAGCTGACTTAGAAAGTCTTCCTCCGATGATGGAGTAGATGAGGACTCCATGATGATCAACTAGCTTCTGATGATGATGGTCTGATGGCTTGTGATTAAACTATATACAGTATTATATCTCTCTCCAGTATAATGCAATCACGCACATTAGAAACAAAGCAGCGTTTGATGCATATATATACGGAGTAGTATCTATTACGATCCACGTAAGACTACGCGATCAGTATCCGTTTCCATTCCGTAATCGAATACTAATAATACTCCTATATCACGTCCCCTCCGATTCCAAGTCACGTGAGGCCCTGAGCCTGAGGCAGGCCTGCGGGCCTGTTTGGTTGCCTGACTCCAGGCTGACTTGACCAAATTGAGCCAAAAAACGAGGGTTTGGTTGCAATTTTAGCCTGTTAGCTCAGGCATGTCGGTACCGCCCGTATATAACTTAGCTAGGCTCCTAAAAAATGGAGGGGGTGGCCATTTTTCTGGTGCCTGGCTTGGCCAAGCTGTCGGCCCGCTCCTCTCACCTCCCACACGCAACTGTCACCTCCTGCACCATGGTCGGATCTCGCAGTTCTCCTTCGCATGCGCCACGGCCACCATGGTTCTCCCATCCACCTTCTCGCCCCTGCCCCATCGGAAGACTGCTGCCTCTCCGCCACTACTTGTGCGAGGCCTGCAGGCACGCCATGGCCGTCTCACACGAGTTGGATCTCTGCCTTCCAATCCACACGCGGTTTCCCCTTCCCGTTAGAAGACTGCTGCCTCCCCGCCACTACTCGTGCGAGGCATGCACGCGTGCAATGGCCATCGCACGTGAGTCGGGTCTCCAACTTCCCCATGCGGTTCCCTGGGCACCTCAACTCTACCCATGGCGACTCGGGCGGCGGCGTTGAGGTCGTCGTCCTTGGTCACAGGCAGCCCCATGACGAGACCAGGCACGACAGGACCCACGCGAACAACCGAGCTCGAAGCCCTGACGAGCTTATCCAACAACTTCTACCCGGCGGCGGCACAAGCAATGGAGGGTAGGCCTGGTGGTCTGTGGCGTTGACTAGGTGCTCGATGAAATGCTAAGGTGATTGGAGGCGGGAGGTGAGGTGATGGTGCTAAAACTCACCTTAGCAGGAAAGGGGTGAATCCAAAGAAATTTGCCTGGCCTCAACCCAGGTGCACAAGTGGTAAACTCTGAAGACGTGCCTGTCAATTTGACCTGCAATTGATAAAGGGAAAGACATGATGAGTAACTGGACTATGAGTGTCGTCCATGTCGTCTTTACGAAACTGGGCTTCGCTTATTTAAAAAAAAAAACTAACTAGGCTTGCAAACTTGTCAAATAGGTTCAGCCCAAAGGACTCCATGATGATCACCTAGCTTCTTCTAATGATGTTATGATGGCTTGTGATTAAACTAGCTAGCAATTTGGATCGATCATCGTTCGCACCTATTATATCTCTCTCTAATGCAATCACGCACGTGGAGCTGTTCCCCCCCCACCACCACCCCCCCAAAAACGTGCACATTCTTCCTATTCTTCCTGCTGCTGGCCAAACGACCGCAGTTATGTTCCATGAGCTGCAATTTGGCAAAAAAATAAAAGGGCAGTGTAAGTATATATATATTTGATGATGTTGTTTGGTTTAGAGAAAACTAGTACGCCAATTCTGTCACATAGTTACTAGATCATAGATAAATTGGAATAGTGATATATAATTTGATCGAGTAATTGTACTAAAGCGTGCTCACATACATACCTTGATGTAGAGTTCTTGTAAGTGTGGTGCAGATTGGAGAGGAGGAACATAGTCCAAGCAAGGCCGCACTCCCGGTGGACATTCTTGATCTTTAGATTCTTAAGCTTGCTAAACGTATTTGTCAAGTGCCTTGAGGCTTCTGGTCGAACCCAAATCTGCACAGACAAATTAAAGCAAAAAAAATATTACTATATATATGCAGCATGTATATATATAACATGCACAATTAAAATAAATGTATATAACATGGGCAATTAAAATAAAGACTACATCAGTACTTACATAAAAAGCCACTGAAATTGAGGCGTAGATCGGTGAGGGAAGCGTTGTGGGCATTGGCAAGGATGCGGCTTAACCTGATGGTCTCATGGTGATTGTAGTGAGTCGTGGGACATGACCCAAGGATACAAGCCACTCTGTTATCCAAAACCAACCAAACAAAGTGAAACTCTCTAATCTGGGAAGCCATAGGAGCTCGATGGTTATAGGTAAGCACCTTATGATGACGATTTCTTTAAGCCACGCATGGCGCACACGCCACAACGTTCCGCGATCGGGGCCGCAGAACTCCAAGGTCAGCTTCTCCAGCCTTGTACAGGTAGCGAGGATGTCGTCCAAGCTATTAGGTCCACCATGTCTTATGTTCTCTAGGGTGAGCTGTGTCAGTTGGGCTCCAAAAACAGCAGGGCAGGCGTCAAAAAGAGCCTTGAAGCGCCGGCCGTACCCAGCCAGATTGTAGTGATTGCTCGGGCTGTCGTCGTTCGTGATCATCAGATCGACCTTGCGCACCTTGCCGCTGGCCACGGCGTCATCGAGGAGACGTCCCAGCAACATGTAATTGTGCCTGAGGTGGATTCTGATGTCGACTATGTAGTGGACGGCGTCCAGACTTTGTTATTGTTATTGTCACTGCCACCAGGTGTGGACGCCAACAGCGCCGTCAACGCGTTAGCCATCTTATCTGCCGCTTTGGAGAAGAAGACGTCGTCCTCCACCTCGCCGCCGTTGACGGCAGCACCGTCAGGATCATCATTGCCGGGCCAGAAGTCGGCGATATCCAGGTCAAGCATCGGCAACTGAGCTGGAAGACACCGCCATCTCCGGAGAGGACTCCAGCCCGGAAGGCCTCACGGAGGAGAGCTTCTCCAGGATTGAAACTAGGACGTCGCTGGGAAGCTGACTTAGAAAGTCTTCCTCCGATGATGGAGTAGATGAGGACTCCATGATGATCAACTAGCTTCTGATGATGATGGTCTGATGGCTTGTGATTAAACTATATACAGTATTATATCTCTCTCCAGTATAATGCAATCACGCACATTAGAAACAAAGCAGCGTTTGATGCATATATATACGGAGTAGTATCTATTACGATCCACGTAAGACTACGCGATCAGTATCCGTTTCCATTCCGTAATCGAATACTAATAATACTCCTATATCACGTCCCCTCCGATTCCAAGTCACGTGAGGCCCTGAGCCCTGAGGCAGGCCTGCGGGCCTGTTTGGTTGCCTGACTCCAGGCTGACTTGACCAAATTGAGCCAAAAAAACGAGGGTTTGGTTGCAATTTTTAGCCTGTTAGCTCAGGCATGTCGGTACCGCCGTATATAACTTAGCTAGGCTCCTAAAAAATGGAGGGGGTGGCCATTTTTCTGGTGCCTGGCTTGGCCAAGCTGTCGGCCCGCTCCTCTCACCTCCCACA
This sequence comes from Hyparrhenia diplandra, assembly GCA_015847255.1. Classification (NCBI taxonomy): domain Eukaryota; kingdom Viridiplantae; phylum Streptophyta; class Magnoliopsida; order Poales; family Poaceae; genus Hyparrhenia; species Hyparrhenia diplandra. The sequence continues at coordinate 122,606 of JADLZK010008945.1, forward strand.
CGCAACTGTCACCTCCTGCACCATGGTCGGATCTCGCAGTTCTCCTTCGCATGCGCCACGGCCACCATGGTTCTCCCATCCACCTTCTCGCCCCTGCCCCATCGGAAGACTGCTGCCTCTCCGCCACTACTTGTGCGAGGGCCCGCAGCACGCCATGGCCGTCTCACACGAAGTTGGATCTCTGCCTTCCAATCCACACGCGGTTTCCCCTTCCCGTTAGAAGACTGCTGCCTCCCCGCCACTACTCGTGCGAGGCATGCACGCGTGCAATGGCCATCGCACGTGAGTCGGGTCTCCAACTTCCCCATGCGGTTCCCTGGGCACCTCAACTCTACCCATGGCGACTCGGGCGGCGGCGTTGAGGTCGTCGTCCTTGGTCACGAGCAGCCCCATGACGAGACCAGGCACGACAGGACCCACGCGAACAACCGAAGCTCGAAGCCCCGACGAGCTTATCCAACAACTTCTACCCGGCGGCGGCACAAGCAATGGAGGGTAGGCCCGGTGGTCCGTGGCGTTGACTAGGTGCTCGATGAAATGCTAAGGTGATTGGAGGCGGGAGGTGAGGTGATGGTGCTAAAACTCACCTTAGCAGGAAAGGGGTGAATCCAAAGAAATTTGCCTGGCCTCAACCCAGGTGCACAAGTGGTAAACTCTGAAGACGTGCCTGTCAATTTGACCTGCAATTGATAAAGGGAAAGACATGATGAGTAACTGGACTATGAGTGTCGTCCATGTCGTCTTTACGAAACTGGGCTTCGCTTATTTAAAAAAAAAAAACTAACTAGGCTTGCAAACTTGTCAAATAGGTTCAGCCCAAAGAAAGACATCATTTGTCACCTCTAGGCCTAAAAGGTTACCTACCATTGACTCTAGATCATTTGGTACGAGAGAACCGAGCCTAGCTCAGGTGGCAAGCACTGTCGGTGTGCAAGCTGCTGGCGTGGGTTCGATTTCTAGAATTGAACTCGTGTCTCACCGGCACTATTCCTCAAAATAAATTTTGTTGCCTCCTCATGTGGTGCCACAATGGTCCCTTGACTCTGTTGATCTCGCTAAGGACACGATCTCTTCATAGTTGTGTGTGGTTGTAGGTATTGATATGTGCGTAGGGGTGTGAGTGGGTGACAGTGGTGGTGCTAGGGTAGGGAAGCATGCGGCTAGCCGTCTCTAGATCCCTTGACTCTGTTGATCTCACTAAGGACGTGATCTCTTCATAGTTGTGTGTGGTTGTAGGTCTTGATATGTGAATAGGGGTGTGAGTGGGGTGACAGTGGTGATGCTAGGCCAGGGAGGCATGCGGCCACCATTAGAGCAGGGGGAGATGACATGATGCAGAGAGAGCAAGGGAGAGAGCAATGTGCAAGAGAAGAGGGAGGGGAGCAATAAAGCCTTTCAACTAGTCCCAGCAAGACTGGACCCTTTATAGGATTTGGATTCTTCTTTCCTAACAAACTCAAACTCAATCTCTCAACTAACCGACTCTTTCCTAATCTACTAAGCTTTGGTATAAAAACTAGATAGTGAAAGAGGCGCTAGGGTTGGGGCGGTGACGCTAGGGCACCTTGCCAACCTCCTTGTGCTCTTTTTGGTCTGTTTGTTCCGCCGGAGAATGCGACCCACGTTGTTAGTGTGACGATGATATTGGGCTTCCTCGTTCTAGGTTCAACTAGAGTCCATGTGGAATTGTGCAAGAAAATGGTTATCAATCTTCAAATAGCTTATACTTTCTTTTTAAAAAACTGAGGTAGGAGATAATTAGGAAGCTTTCCCAACCTCATTATTTTTTATCAAATTTTGCTTTAGTCACTCACATAATCATCACTTCTGAAAGAAGAATAAGTAAGGTTATATGTTACAAGAACAATTTATAAAAACTCTGAAAAGCAGATCATGTACGTGTATTAAAACCGTGTACAAGCTAGGGAATGAAGTTAATATGTATTTTGACGGCAGTAGTTGATGGACCATCGCCGTCTATGATGATTTTGTTCCTAAAAGTATCTCTGTCTTGGTCGGTTCGCGGGAACCTTGCTCCAGCGTCCGGATCCACGCGATCACAGTAGGGACAATGCAATGCCGCTTTTTCACGGAAGCATATCTCCTCTAAGTTAACTGCTGCTTGTATCAGACGACGTGCGAATGTCACGATTGTCTCTTGGGTGCTGTAAAACCGAGCAATTGTGACCCTGACCAGATTATAGTGCTTGAAACTGGAGTCGACTTCCCAGGGCACATTCTTCCTGCTGCTGGCCAAATCACCGCAATTATGTTCCATGAGCTGCAATTTATTAGCAAAAAAAAAAAAAAGGCTGTGTAAGTATATTTGATGATGCATTGATGTTGTTTAGTTAATTTAGAAAACTAGTATGCCGAGGCCGTCACATATATACCTTGATGTAGAGTTTCTCCAAGTGTGGTGCGCATTGGAGGAGGAACATAGTCCAAGCAAGGCCGCACTCCCGGTTGACATTCTTGAGCTTTAGATTCTTAAGCTTACTAAATGCATCTGTCAAGCGTCTTGAGGTTTCTGGTCGAACCCAAATCTGTACAAACAAATTAATTAAATGCTTAATTAAAGCAAAAAACATTACTATAAACCTACCAGAAACATGCGCAAAATAAAGGGCCGGGTGACTACAGTACTTACATTACCGGCACCGAAATTGAGGCGTAGATCGGTTAGGGCAGTGTTGTGGCCATTGGCAAGGATGCGACTTAACCTGATGGTCTCATCTTGATCGACGACGCTGGAACCGCCCATGGTGATTGTAGTGAGTCGTGGGACATGACCCAAGGATACAAGCCGCTCTGTTATCCAAAAGTAACCCAGCAAAGCTAAACTCTCTAATCTGGGAAGCCATAGGAGCTCGATGGCTATAGGGAAAAAGCACCTTATGATGTCGATTTCTTTAAGCCACGCATGGCGCACACACCACAGCCTCCCGTGCTCGGGGCCGCATTCCTTCAAGGTCAGCTTCTCCAGCCTTGTACAGGTAGCGAGGATGTCGTCCAAGTTAGGTCCACCGTGTCTCATCCTCTCTAGTGTGAGCTGTGTCAGTTGGGCTCCGAAAACCGCAGGGCAGGCGTCGAAGAGAGCCTTGAAGCGCCGGCCGTACCCAACCAGAATGCGGTTATTGCTCTCGAGGTCGCGGTCGTTGTCAAGGCGAAACGCCGTCGCGATCGTCAGATCGACCTTGTGCACCTTGCCGCTGGCCATGGCGTCATCGAGGATACATCCCAGTGACATGTAATTGTTCCTGAGGTGGATTCTGATGTCGACTTTGTGTTGTGGACGGCGAGACTTTTGTTATTTTTATTGTCACTGCCACAAGGTCTGGACGCCAGCAGCGCCGTGAACGCGTTAGCCATCTTATCTGCCGCTTCGGAGAAGAAGACGTCGTTGTAATCGTCGTCATCCTCCACCTCGCCGTTGACGGCAGCACCATTAGGATCATCATTGACAGCGTTCTCCACAGCCGGTTCTCCTCTTCACCGTCGACAGGATCATGGTCAGCAGCATCGTCATGGTCGTGGAACTTACGTGCTTTGCCTGGCCAGAAGTCGACGATATCCAGGTCAAGCCTCGGCAAGTGAGCTGGAAGACACCGCCATCGCCGCGGGAGAGGACTCCAACCCGGACGGCGTCACGGAGGGAGAGCTTCTCCAGGATTGAAAGTAGGACGTTGCTGGGCAGCTGACTTAGCAAGTCTTCCTCCGATGATGGAGTAGATGAGGACTCCATGATGATCACCTAGCTTCTGATGATGATGGTCTGATGGCTTGTGATTAAACTAGCTAGCAATTTGGATCGATCATCGTTCGCACCTATTATATCTCTCTCTAATGCAATCACGCACGTGGAGCTGTTTTTTTTTTCAAAAACGTGCATGGCACGTTCTGCATTCGTACGTTGGTCTAAGTCTATTACGATGCACGTAAGAGTGTAAGACTCCACGATGATCGGTATCCGTTAGAATCTAAACATAGGAAGGGACTGAGAGAATATAAACCTAGTCAAAGTTGATAAAGTTTGAAGATATAATTATTGCATGTATTTTCTATGAACCTAATCAAAGTTGATAAAGGTTGAAGATATAACTGTTGCTGTTTCCCAGCAGAGGCAGGTGCTGCCCTCCCTCCCTCACTGACGCGAGCGGACAAGCGCGCATTCCTTCTCTCTGGTGACTAGCAGCAGCGCCTGCTCCACTCCGGTCAAAAGCAGGAAACAGCAAGCTGCAACGGCAGTCAACGCTGCTCCTGTGAGCATGATGCACCCTGCCCCTCTAACTTTTTTTTTTTTTAAAAAAATCTGAAATTCTCGTCACATAAAGTATGTACTAAAAGACGTATGTTCGAACTATAAAATAATGTAGGCAAACAAAATAATTAATTACACAGTTTAGATATATATTGTGAGATAATTATTTTGAGCCTAATTACCCCATGGTAGGATAATATTTTCTACAAACAAACAAAAAGTGCTATGGTGCTTTTCAGTTCGGTACCATCCCGATTTTTAGGGAGTAGAGAGCTTTCACAGCATTTCAGTATTGGGCTTCCTCATTATATGCTCAATTGGAGTCCATTTGAAATCGAGCAAGGTTAATAGCGACGTAAGGTTCTTTATAGCTTTCTCCTAGCCCACGCCCGACCGGGCTGTAAGGTTTTTTGTAACCTTTTTATAGCCCACACATATAGTGGTGAGCTCTTAACTATTAATACATGAGTCACTTGTCTATCTCATAATAAAGTTCCTAGGTTTTTGTGAATGAGCCGGACTTAGGCTAGTCTCAATGGGGGGATTCATGTCACTGTTTTCAACGCATCCAAATTTTGGAAACTTGTGCAAAAGAGTTTCATCCCCATGAAACTCTCTCCACTCCCACCCATAAAACTCTTATCACATCTCTCATCATTAATACGGTGCCACATCAACCTAATTAATGTCCATAAAACTCTTATGAAACTTCATTGAGACCGGTCTTACAACCCACTTCTCTCCTCTCCTCTCCACCTTAGTATTTAGCCGGCTTGCTCTTAACAATCTTCAAATAGCTTTGATTATTTTTTTAAAAAAAAATTAAGGTAGGAGATTTATGAAGCTTTCTCAACCTCTTATTTTTTGACAAATTTTGCTCTAGTCACTCACATTAGAACCTCAGAAATAAGAATAAGTGTGGTTATATATGTTACAAGAATAATTTTGACAACTCTGAAAAGCCGATGATGTGCTTTAAAACCGTGTACAAGCTAACTTACTGATAAAATTTTCCTCAAAAAAATCCACGTTTCCTCCCTCAATTTTTTGCGAAGTCTAGTCTTCCTCCCCGAACCACAAAAGCGGGCAAATCACCTCCCACAACTTTTCAAACCGCATGTTTTCCCTCCCTAGGGTGGTTTCGAAGGTGGTTTTGTATTTTTCTTTTTATTTATTTTGGCTTAATCTTTAAAAAATCATAGTATGTCACAAAAATGATAAAATAAAAAAATCCAATTTTGTTGGACTCCACGTAAGTATACACAGTGAATATATAATATGATATGTTTAGTACAAAATTTGTGTTATATATTTAGATCTACGCTAATATATAATTAATTAGAATAACTCATATTATAGTTACGTTGGAAATTATGGTGAAATTTCTATGGTGTTGTAATTATTATATGCTTAAACTGTAGTAAAAATTTCAAACTCACTAGATCATGTACATCTTAGTTATATATTTATTTAGGGTTTGTGCTTGTTAAATCTAAGTAAATCTAAATAACTAAGTTATGCATGATCCAGTGAGTAAGAATTTTTACTACAGTTCAAGCATACAATAATTAGGCTACCATAAAAAGTTCCCCACAATTAGACTATAGAAATTACAATTATGAACTAATCCAATTAATTATAAAAAACATATATCTAAATCTATAATAAATAAAATTATACTAAAGCATACCATATTATATATCGAATGTGTATATCTTGGAGTCCAAAAAAATTGATTTTCCATTTTATAATTTTTTTCTGTGATTTACTTTGATTTTTCAAAGATTCAACTGAAATAAATAAAAAGTAAAAGACAAAACCACCTTTAAAATCACTCCAGGAGGCAAAACGCATGGTTTGACAAGTTGAGGGATTGCTCGGTTTTACAGTTCACGGAGGAAAAGCGGAAAGGAAAAGTAATATTTTTTCATCATAAAATGGACTAAGCCCAAACAACCTAGTTTCGAATTGGCCCATAAAATCTACGACCACATGAGCCATGGCTGATGTGACAACTTATGGTGAAAAACAGACTCGTTCCAGCATTATTATTACGATGATGTGTTGTGTCACTAATTCTACCATGTTTTCACACCCGTTTGTTGTAGAAGCCGCTTAGAGAAGCATCTTGTATGACGATTGGCCGATCGCCATTTCTTCACTGGATGATTGATGTCGACATCATACGTTTAGTGACATAAAAAAACATCTATTTGTTTTACTCCATCACACTGACTTGTAACAATGGCATGTTGGCCGAACCTTTGTCAAAGGCAAGAAGAACATATATCTATTACAGTATTACTAAAAGTATTCCATTTTATTTACTCTTGTTTGAATCCAGAGTACATGCGTGTAGAGCCTAATAACTGGGAGTTCAAATGGAGCCATGCCAAACACATACGTACCCTGCTCCCTGCATCAAGAAAGGGCTCTGTTTCTTCTCGATCTAGTCCGAAACACACAGGATCTCCAGTTGTACGCACGCATGCATGTTTCACATTACAGGCCTAGGGTGAAGTGAGGATTATTTGAACAAAAAGACAAGCAATTGCAAGTCACTTGCAACAGCTCTGACGAACACACCTTGACATGTATAATAATCCCAAAACAGTCTCAACTGTGTCGATTCAAAATTTTCAGATACAACTTTTAGTACTATACATATATAGTTTGTAGTCTTTGTACTCGTATTACCATAACTTTGAGAAAGCATGAATGGAGTACCTATACAGAGCTCCTCCAGCACGTAACAGCCCTGAATATAGCTGCCGCGGCCTTGCTACCTCTCCACCCCCTCGTCGTCCTCCTCGCCGCGCCCGTGCCGCGGTTGCCGCCGCCGGTCTTGGCCATATCGGGCGGCACGGCGGCGCCGCCCCGATGATGATGATGATGATGGCGACGCCACGAACGCCGCCGCGACGACCGCGACACGGCGGCGTCGGCGAAGAACGGCAGGACCATGGTGTGCTTCTCGAGGACGTAGTGCAGCGACGCGAGCTCGAACGAGTCGTACAGTGGGCTGCCGCAGTCCCACGTGGCCAGCACCAGTTCGTCTTCCTCTTCGTTGCCTCCTCTCATCTGCAGCTGCAGCTCATCAGCTCCTCTCGCTGCCTCTCCTTGCTGCTGCATGGTAGCTTCTAGCTTGTACTGGGAGATCAGCTGGTAATCATCCCAGGGCCAGCAGGGGCTATCAATCATATCGTCAGACACTTGACGGCTGTGCCCTGTGTATGTGCAGGTGCCAGTCACCTTCTGTGTAGGTGGAGGAAGCAATGGCGGTCGCCTTCTATGCAGGTAGACAAAGCCATTGCAAGGACCAAATACCGGTGGGTGGGTGTAAGTAGTGTGTTCTCTGATCAGCGACCAGAGGCCGATCCAAGAGGAATACTGATTGGGACCAATAAGTATGAGGAATCCTAAGTATAATTTCACAGTGCAATAAGGCCTTGTAGTAATTCATTTATGTGAGGCACTTTATTGTATTTGTAAAAAAGACAGTAACTCCTAATACCATATTTGGAATGCTGCTTTGTGCCATCAGTCACTCCAAAAAAATAGTAGCTAGATGTGCTAACTTTTACATGCCACCTGAATATTTAGACAGTTTGTAAAAGATGGCACCATCAGCACAGGGAACAGTTGAGAAGCAGAGCTCCAGTACCTCTATAGTCAAACTAATGATTAGTTAGAAACCAAGTTCTTTCAAAATGCCAGCATAATGCAGCTTCAAAACGACAGCCACGTTCAACATTGATATTTCTAGTTTCCACAAGTTAAAGAGTTACAGGCTCCCCTGGAGGCCAGGTCGGCACTAAACAACAGGTATCGAAATGTCTGCTTGGTGATACACTCAGAAGCTAACAAAGTGACATGCCGGTTCAGTTTATTCCTCGTCATCTGCTGTTGCATCACCGAGCCACCCTTAGGGTGCAGATGCTTCTCCCTCCTCTGGAAGTCAGTCAGGCCTTTGCCACTCCCAGTGACACCCACCTTACCTCTGTGGTCATCCGGTGATTTGAAGATGCTCTCCTTCTTGCGACCAGAGAAGAACCCCACCTGCAAACAAACCAACAAAATTCAGCCAATCTGATTCTCGAAAAACTGGGATGCAGATGCTCATCATAGTATGAATGCTGAGGATAGGCAGGTACCTTGAGATTGAGATTTCTAACTTAATCAAAGAGTGTCTAGCCAATTTTTGTTTACAAAAAATATGGTGTGGGGGCCAAGAAGCTACCTTTTGGATTTCCCTTTGGTTTGAAACTGCTGCCATGCATTCTGCCGCTTGTTTTGGGCAAATTCAAGTTGCTCAAAGCGGGTTTTTGATTTGAAAGCATGTATTTTCTTTTTCTTTGCAGCTTTCTGCAAACATAAAAGGGTCAGTAAGAACATTAGGTTAAAGTCAGTTGCAACTTGCAAGGCACATTATCGAAAAAGAAAAGGCAAATTCACTTACAACATCCTCAGGATCACTTGGTTCGATGTAAGTTTGGCCGGCAAGCTACGTGCCTGAAAATCAGATGTTGCTGCTTGTTCAATTTTCCTCTTTATTGCCATTTTTGTAGCTTCAGCTTCCTTTTCAGCTTGTCTCAAAGCATCAGCTGCTTCTTCCTCAAGCAGCCTCACATTATCTGGGTCCACCTATATAAGGCAGTGAAATTAATAGCTTAGAATAACATATATTATAGAAGTTCAGAACTATATATGAATTACTAATTACTATATAGCAATATTACAAGACAAACTTAAACAGGATAAATTTAGCTAGATAACACATCACACATGTTCATGAGAACAACTCCACCCATTAGCAATAAGTTTCGATGAACAAAACATTTGAAATTGCAGGTCCATCACATAAGTAATATGAGAAACAAATTCTGTACTGTGCAACTGAAGTAGTTGTTGGCTCCATACTCATATATGAATATATACCAGATCTATTTGAAAAGAAAAAAATATATTACTTTCAGAAAAAAAGGAGCGTACCTCTTCCCTGTTTCCCCAGCCATCGTAGGCTACATAATAACCATTTGGTGTCAAAGCTTCAACTGTTGCATTATACCTGGAAATTCAGATAATCAAACATGCTGTAATGGAATGGTTTGAAAAATATTAAGATCATCTAGACACAAACAATTCTATGTATATCAAAGAGAAGCTCACCACTCCCCATCTTCACTCCACACAGCTTGAACTCTAGTACCAATGGCAAACTTATGGGAATGTGACAGGTCATCCAGTCCCTGCCACAAGACTGTCAGAGTAGTGTAGGAAGACAAGCCATTACATTTCAATGTAAGCAACACAAATTGTAATTCTTCAGGACAAATCCTTTATCTATGGAACAATTGCCATGTATTTCTTTCTTATTCAGAATTTCAGTTAAAGGAAGGCATCTAACGAGTAATGAAGAAAAAGCTACCTCAGACTGCACTCCAGCTGAATAATTTGGTGGTAATAGACCTGCAGCATTCTGGGCACTCTCAGATTGCTTCGCAGTTGCCAAAATCTCTTCGGTTAATGTTATGACCTGCAGCGGTCACAAAAAAAAAAAAAGACATTAAGCATCATAAACACAAGCAAACCTCCCAGTATTATTAAATATGCGCTAGTTTCTTTCGAGATCCAACTTAGAACAGCAGCAGCCACACCCAAATCAGGAGTACAAACCTGCAATCAATCAAGATAAAGGGTAATGGACAACTTTGAAGCCACTGAATTTTTACATATTGTTCACTACTATTAATATGGTTGCTCAGACAGTCCCTACCATTGTCATAATCAACCTTCTCACCTTTCAAGGTTACAAAAATCTAAATTCCCCAAAAACAAATCTTCTGTTGCAAGCGGCCTTTGCATGCTACCTTGCTGGGCATGGCTCCTTGTAACAAAAGAGAGAGGAATCGATAGCAACATGCCCCAAAAATCAGACAAGAAATCAAGCATCCATTTGCAAAAATCATTAATCCGATGTTTCTGACGTGTAGCTACACAAGCATGAGGGATCACATAATTACAGGATAAAATAAGAAATGAACTCACCTCTTGAAGCTCTTTCTCCATATCAATATATTCAGAAATTCCAGGGTCATCCTTTTTCTCCTTGATAAGCTTCTTAACCTGAAACACATGGACATAAGAGATATCAGTAAAATAGATTTGGAAAGAAACAAGGAATTAGCATGAAACTTTCATTGGGAAATAGGGATAACAAGGATCTCAACTAATGCAAACCTCACTATTAATCAGTGACCAACAAGTCAAATGTGGTGCCAACATAGTTTATTATTGGCAGTTTCCATACAGAAGAAAACAGTGCACCACCTCTAATTGAAGAACATCATTCCTCAAAATCAAAATCACCAGTGAAAATAAGAATTAGACCACAGAGGGTCTGAACAAGAATGAGGTTCCATGTTGTAAACGTCGACAACAAAGTCGTAAACCGAAAGACATGTATGTATACGACTGGATTATACTACCTAAATGGCTAAATCCTATGTAAGGTAAATGATTATGTTGCTAATTCAAAAGGTAAAGGCTAAGCTCGACCCTATTCATATGAACACAATACTTCAACATGCACATAACCGAGCAAACCTTTGCTAAGTATAATCTTATTACGCATAAACGTTTTGGACACCGAATGAAACTTAAATTAATCAAACCCTAGACTAGAATCAGCGCAGTATCCATCCATAGTCCAGGAATCCGGTTTACAAGTTACAACCACGCGAATCCTGGACCGCAGGCAGACGACAACACTCGCTAGAACGGATTGGAACTAGAAGCAGAATCGCAGGCAGAACGGAAAGGAAAGGGGGCGCGGCGAGATCGAGCGAGGGGAGCGGGGAGAAGAGACCTCGCGGAGCTGCTCTTTGTAGGTAGAGAGGTTGGAGGCGAGCTCCTCCACGCTCAGGTCCTCCATGCCTGCCGCCGGCGCCGATTCCGCCGCCCCCCCCTCCCTGTCCCTGACGCTTCTCCCCGCCTCGATTCGATTCGATTCTCTCTCTCTTTCCCCCAATTCGAGTTCTGTTTTTTCCCCTCCCCTGTTTTCCGATGGGATGGGATTTTTATTATGAGCAAAAAAAGATTAGAAAAGGCCGAGTCGTGCTCGTGCCCCAATCTTCCAGATGGGCCTGGCCTCATCCTGGTGCTTTTCAAGCCCAACTTCATTGGCACCACATGGGCCGTAAAAAAGAGATGGTCGGCTTAGTTTGGGGATATGTTTTTTTTGTTCAAGAAAAATGAAAAATATTCTTCTAATCTCTTGTATCCAAGGATTGTGAAAAACTAAAATGGATATCTTCAATATTAAATATGCATTGAATATATCTATTCATAAACTGATACAATGATGTCTTGGGTGCACCATAGTGTATCTATCATTCAAAAATGCTTGATTAAAGGTTCATCAAGCATCAATACACGAATCCTTTGTAGACGGCGACTATGATCACTTGGCTTACCTATATATAGAGAGCTCGTAGCTAGGCCAATGTTCTGGTTCTATACAGAGCATCAAGTTTAAGGCTTTGCTCATTCACCGTACCTATTTGGTCATCACTTGCTAATTAAATTAAACTATTAATTAGCACTAAGATGTCACCTAAGAAAGTGGCTATTCTCTTTCTAGTAGCTTTCACAGCAATTTCTTCTCTTGACACTGTGACTAGTGGATGCTGCGATAAGCCATGTACGAGTAAACAAAAGAACTACATCTTGCACGTATGTGGGCCCTACATCATGGCATCAAACCCCGTAGGCTGCCACCTAAAGATGATCCATGTTGTGCGGCCGTGAGAACATTGCAGAGCCACGGCGAGGGATGATGCAGTGTGTCATCGATCTACTAACACACGCAGAGAGTGGGCAATACAATCCAACAGTGATGCTGTATTTGACAAAATATTGCACACAACGTTCATCTAAAACTCCTCTTCCATCTGCTGAGGTAAAATAATCATGTTGTTCATGATTCTTTAATTTCATACTAATCCCTCACAACATGCAAGTGTAGGAGAAGCTAAGAATGTGGTCATTCAGTAAATCATGTTTCCTTAATCCTTACCAGGTCATGGTGTAACGACGCTGAAACGAAGTGCATGGTCATCGCTACTACAAAAAGATTTCTGGATCGTGAGCCGATTGTTTTTTAAAATCGAATGTTGATAAAACCGCTAATTGAGTAATAAAATTGATTAAAGCATGGCCATTGTGACTTGTATGATTGTATCTTGAATTGTTCCTAGCATGGTATATACTCTCACTAAATGATAAGCGGGAGCGTTAATTTGGTTAGATTAGCGAATATACTCAATTTGGTTAGATTAGCGAATATACTCAAACGTTGCAATAGAGGAAAAAAAATCACCGCATGTCCTTCACCTAATCTCTACTACATCAAGAATGAAAAGGAGAGGGACCACACTTATCTTCATCTGGTGTGGCTTAGTCTATCACCTCTTTCATGTGTCGGTTGTTCGCTACTCCCCACTCCCATCCATCCCCTCTCCTCACACAACCCATACCACACGCACGGGCATTTACCGTTCATTGTCGCTTCCATAATTATATAATAGTTTTTTTTTCTCCAGTTGTAACACACGGGCACATTTTGCCAGTTACATAAAATTAATCAAAGCATGATTGTGTCCTTAATATTCATGAAACAACATTCTCCCAGATGATTTAGTGGGAACTATCTGTTTGGTTAGATTTGATCAAATAATTTGACTTATTACCTCCTAGTAGCTAATAGGGTAATCCATAACTATCATTACCTGCTTGTGCCAATATAAGAAAGGACTTCTACCTTTAAAATTCATCCCAAACTATTAAGATGAGTTGGTGCTTCATTGAAAGGCATCAATTGGTTAGAAAAAAAAAACTTTTCTTCGTAACTTTGGTGATTGGTTAAGGTGAATTTTGTTCCCTAAATAGGGAGGCACTAATTGTGCAATTATTGTCTTGGTACTTGATTGAGGGGAATTGGTTAGCTGAGTAGGCAGTAATTAATTATGTTATTTTAATCTTAGTGCTTGTTTGAGGGGATTATAGTTATTCTTATTTCTCTCGTCCTTAATCTAGAAGTCCTAATATTTTGTTGGAAGAGAATAGAGAAAACGATTGAATGTCCATGCATGTTGTGAGTGTATGTTGTACTGTGTAATTCAAAAATGTGACATGTGTACATTACGTTTTGGAATACACCGTACAAGTTAAAGTGACGTGACACGCTCACATGATGGTTTTTATTGTGTATCGTGACACGAGAGAAGAAAGATGTATGTGGCATTTGTTTTGGGAGGAACTACTTTACAGTGCTCACAAACCTTTTTAACTATCCAAAAATCTCTCATCTCTGTTAGGATCCTCTACTATCCCTCCACCCACCCACCCACTAAACAGTAAGAATTATTATTCTCGATCTCTGCAGGTAACATTGTCACTTACTCTATTTTTTTCCAAATAGAAACAACAATTTAATTAATAATATCTTCTAGTTTTCTCTCTTCTTTAATAAATGTGTAGCCGCCTAGCTGAATATTTGGTCGGTGTGATGCATAATTTGAATCTTAAAGGGTGTTACATGCATGTTCCTGCAAACTTCTAACTAAATCAACCATTTTTAATAAAACCACCATATAATTTAAATCAGATCTAGTTACTGGCTTCTGTGCATAGGCAAAGGCGTGGACCGTGGACCACCTTAAAAATTGATCAAAGGTAAAACTATAGAGTAGATGAGCAAACTAAAATTATGAAATTTACATATCGACCATCCTATAATTGGCCTTATATATTTGACTTGGGGTATAGTCGGTGTTGATGATAAATGAATACGGGTGTGGATATCTGTCTCTCAACAGCGCAGTTGTTCTCCAGGTTAAATGTGGGTCTGGCAGAGTCATCATTAAAACATTGAGCCCCCGCTGCCAGAACATGAGAATGGATGCTTCAATATTACTCCCTCCGTCCTATAAAAGTGTCATTTTTGAATTTTTTCTATCGAGTTTGACCATTCGTTTTATTCAATTTTTTTTTTTTGCAAATAATAAATTAAATCAATAATTATTAAAGTATCTCTAATGACAAAGTAAGTCATAACAAAATCAATAATATTTATACAAAAAATTTGAAGAAGACGAGTGTTCAAATAAAATTATAAAACCAAAGTGACACTTTCAAAGGGACGGAGGGAGTAAGTCATATCTTAAAACTGAAAATGGATACCTTCAATATTAAGTGTTGGCATTGAATACCTCTGGAGATGTCTCCATAAATGATACAATATCTAGGTTGCACGATAGGGTATCTATCTTTCACAAGGTTCAGTCAAAAGATTTAGGAATTAAACCTTTTGTATACTACGAACTGTGTGCTTTGCCTCCTATATATATAGCATCAAGCTTAGGGCTTTCTTCATTCACCTATTTGGCAAGTCCGCACCGCACTTGCTAATTAAATCATATTAACACTGATTTTTTTTCTCTCTAGGAGAGCTGTGCAACACACTGAATAATATGTTACTTAACAAAGTAGCCGTTCTCCTCCTACTAGTGCTGGTACTAATTCCTTTTGACCATGTGAGCGGATGTAAATGTACAAAGGAACAAAAGAAGGTCATTTTGGGAGCATGTGAGCCCTACTTCGTGAAATCAAACATCCCTATGCGTCCACCCAACACAAATAATCCCTGTTGTCACGCTGTGACAATACTGCAGAGCCACGGCGAGGGAATGATGCAGTGTGTCATCAATATACTTAACCGTACAGAGAAGAGGCAATATGATGCATCAAAGATGCTATATATAAAAAGATTTTGCACAACACGACTCTCATCTCATGCTTCAACTGCTACATAAAGGTAAAAATCATGTGTTGATAGTTCCTTTCATACTTAGTCCTCCACAAAATGCAAGCATGGGGATAAGCTAAGACATTGGTCAATGATTTTCTCATGATTCCCTGGCAGGTCATGGTGCAAAAGTTCCTGATGATGAAGTAGTAGTGGAGCATGCATGGTCATACTGAGGAGTCTGAAAGAAGATATACCATACACCCGGTAGCTAGTTTAGAAATATAATGAAATAATAAATAATGGATCAAATTAAACTATTGTATGTCTCCCAAAATGTATGGTAATTTCATATAATTGTAAAAATGGTCTATTAACTCTAAATTGAGTTAATAGCTCATTACATTTTATTAAATTGTGGAGGAATGTGGAGATAATGGGGGACAAACAGATGGCCAAACGGTGGCACTGGCCTAATAAGACATGCCCAATGATTCTCAAGAAACAAAGCATGATTATCTATAATAACTTTACTAAAATGACCGTGCATTGCACATTGAAGATAACCAAAGAAACCAAAGCACACAAAATCAACTTATTACACATGGCAAAACAATTCAAGAAAACTTTTTGACAACTTGCACCCTTCATCTAAGCACCGGCTAGCTGCAGCAATTTGCAAGGTCTGCCTAGACCTGTGGGCAATACTCCCGAACTGTCAGCTTAGTTGTTGGCGCTGTCTAGGCCAAACCATCGTTGGCAATACATTCCATACCATCATCCCAAGTCAGCTTGAGTGCATTCAAAGCCGTATTGTGGGCAATGCACTGTGGGCAATGCTCCACAATGGTCAGCTTAGTTCTAGAAGCAACTTTATCCACGATATACCTTCTTATAGCCACCACTGCTCTAGCCGCATTCTCGAGCTCAAACTTGTCATAGGGCAAGCCCAAACCATTATAGCAACATGTAGACCTACCATCACCAATGGTATCCAATGTAAGGCTCTCGAGTGAGACTGCGCTCTTGACAATGCAACATGTTAGCTCAACCAAGCTCTTTGTGGAGTGGAATCCTGAGATCTCCATACTCTTGAGGTGGTCGTGGCGCCGTTCTGGTAGCTCCTTCAAATCTGAAGAACCTACCAATTCATGCTCCATATCTGGCGGAGGTACCTGAAGACAACGTAACATTAAAACTAGGAAGTAGAAAATTGAAGCACCCAAATGAGCATCTATTAATTTGCTGGATATATAGGATGGATAGGGCCTTTACGTACCTCCAACCACCAAGTCTCTAATGAAGGAGACGCATCCAAGAAAGAAATCAGAGAAGAATAAACGTAGGATGGCGACAAGGTCGATGAATAAATCTGAATGTACAGGTGCTTTAGGTTGACGAATTTGGAGCGCAGCATTGGCGTATTCTCCTGCACAAAAGATTATATGACATGTTCAGATTAATCATGCACCTTCACATACAACGGTATATATGACTATTGTCGATTGTATGGATACTTTTTGCATAGTATACCTCATGGCCCGAACATAAAGTCAGAGTCTCAAGATTTGGCATAGTGGATGGAAGCACAGCACGAGCATACCGGACGCAATTCCCAATGGAAATCAACCCCAAGACCTTCATCATTTGTGATGCTTCTCCAAGCTCGAGTTTTGGAAATACTCTGGAAAGACTAAATCTAGAGATACTTGGAGCTTTGTTCTCTATAATTTTCATAGCATAACATCGATCAACTAACAGGTAGCTGAGCTTCTGCAGCACCGGAGGTATCTTCAGGGAAATTATTTCTTTGCACTCATTGAGCTGCAAACTCTCCAAAGCAAGGGAATTGGAAAGAAGGCACTCTAATTCATCCCCGTGATACTCACAGAACACAGACGCAAACTTGTTAAGCTCCTCAAGGGTCCAAGTCGAGCCCTAGGACGGAAGACACAATAGTCAAGTTGAATAGACCGAATTGAGTTTCTAACCCCAGCAGATGATAAAACTGAGCATTGGAAGTTCTGCTTTAAAAGCTGCCCAAAGGAGTTGTGCTTTTGAGGCAGACAAAGGTTGAGCTCTTGAATCCTCCGCAGAACGGAGGGTATCTTCAGGGAAGTTATCTCTCTGCAATCCTTGAGGTCCAAGCGCTCCAAAGCAAGGGAGTTGGAAAGAAGGCACTCTAATTGATTCCTCGTGATACTCACAGAATGCAGACGCAAACTGGTTAGGCTTGTAAAGGGCCCAAGATCAGCCGTGGCACGGAAGGCGCAAGAGTAAAGATCAAGAGACTGAATTGAGCTTCTAACCCCACAGATAAAACTGAGCATGGGAAGCAGTACTTTCTAGATATGAATGGAGTCGCAAGAGTCAACTCTTCAATCCCTGGTTTAACAGCAAACTTGAGCCACCAGTCGATATGAGGAAAGCAAGTGTATTCATCACTTAATTGAAGCCTCAATATCTTCACGCCAGTTCCTGAGTGTTTTTTCGGGATGCCTTCTATTCTCCGGCCTATATTTCCATTTTGTTTCCAAACTGTTTTTGAACTTAAACTCAGTTTGGGATAACATCTCCATGAACTTAGAAAGGCCTGAGAAAGGCAAGCAGCACGAGCAGCAGCATCCAATGGCATTAAAGAATGTATGTGACGCCAGACATCCTGCATGCACAATGATGAGAGAAAATTTCAATATTAAGGTCAAGTGGTGTTTCAATCAATCAGATAAAGGCAACAGGTATGGAGTTTCAATCAATCAGATAAAGACAACATGTAGGTCTCAGGATGCTTACAAAAAGGAGGTTTATATTATAGGAGTGGTGTTTCAATCAATCAGATAAAGGCAACAGGTATGGAATTTCAATCAATCAGATAAAGACAACATGTAGGTCTCAGGATGCTTACAAAAAGGAGGTTTATATTATAGGTATATGTTTAAATTGCCAACTCAATGTAACAGTGGCAGGTAAACTTAGCAATTCACAGTGAAGGTTATGCTAAAAAACAAATCACAGAGAAGTTTATCTGTAACAATATTATTACTAGAGGTTTTTTATAAGCGGGGCTAAGGCCTTTGGTCTTAACATTTCCTACTAGGGGCTTTTATGACAATAGAACAAAAACACATACTCTGCATATAACCACACAGAGACAGAGTAGACAATACATCTATCAAAACGCAAGAGATGATGTCTTATTGTGCAATATCGTCATGTCAAAATCACACAGGTGAGAGATCTTAATTAGGCTAATATGTTTATTTGTTTGCATATTTTCAATTCATCAAGAGACAACAATACAGCATCAACAGGCACATGCCTGATTGTTATCACTGTCACTACTCTACCTGAAGCAACTACTCAAGAGAAGGCGCGTAAAGCTGACTGAAACCGTCCCATCTACTGTAGCACATCCGGCAACAGCGAGGAAGCAGAGTACCCGTGCTCTGCTCTTCGTCCCCAAGTATGTCTTCCCACCCTTCCCCAATTACAGTTATCCTAACACTGATTATGCAGATATGCTCAGGTTCTGCATGGTTTTTTTTTTTTTCCTGAAGGAAGCAGGAGGGGTTTTAGGCCTCTACTGATATATTATTAGGAAAAAACACACACACACACAAGGTTCAACAGATACAAAACAAGTTAAGAGACAAGGAAAGCAGTTCTGCATGTTTAGATCTTGAGCTCAAGAAACCAACAAATAAATAGAATAGCCCCCTTGAGATCGATTCGTATTACCATACCTCAGGAAGGCATGGGGTTGAATGCCCTGATTTTTGTCCCTCTTGAGAATCATCCTCACCAAGTCGTTCAGAGGAAGGTGAGTCCTTACTTTCATCCGCTGGAGTAGCATCGAATCCATCTGCAAGCCAACAAGCACGGTTAACATGATAGCCTGCTACACCTCGAAACGTCGATCATCAGTCATCAGAGAGACATAGACATGAGAACTCCAGCTGAAAACACCTCGAAATTAAAACGATAGAGTTTTATTAGGCTTACCTTCCAACAAGCCAGCAGCGCCGTTCGCCTCCACGAGACAATCGTCGACGTGAGAGGGAGCCGACGAACGAGCACCCGCGTCGTCGTCGTCGTTGGCCTCGCTGAATGCACCGCGCGGCAACGCCATGACGACGGCGAGCTCCGGCGACGACGTGATAGGTCGTCACGGCTGGACAAGGACTGCTTCGAGATCAAGATCGTAGGAGTAAATTTATTTCAGAAGAAGAGTTTTCTTCTGATAGGAGATCACCATGTTTTCCCTAAAATTAATTTATGGTCCAGCTTTGTGCCCCGTGGGCTCAAAGCCTTCGTGTGTGGCCTGTTTACGTAAACTACTAGTATATCATCAGATCATGGCCCATGGCCTTTTGCTTTTAACCATTTTACTTTTCTATAAAGATTTTTTTTTTTTAAGGAAAAAAGTTACTTTTTGACAACCTAATCCATCATCTGCAAGATACATTTTGCCTTCATATGTTACTCGATTTCTTAGATAGTTATTCATCTGTTCTTAGTTTATTTATTACTGCTTTATATATGATACACTTTATTATTTTTTGATTCATTTGTTCGGTTCCTCTTATTTGTTTTTTTGGTTGTTAATTTGGTATTTTTCTTGGTTGATGCAGGAAAAATGGATGCAACGGAAATGGGAAGGCCAATAGCAAAACAACGAGTCATGTGTCCAATTTTATATTTTTTGCATGATAAATTATGCAAAAATTGATTTCAATTTGTGATTTTTACTTATAGATAAAGTTTGCTGAATTATTGATTGGTGGCCATCGACGACCGAAGAACTAAGGACCTACTTTTGCACATTTTTTATCTTATTACTCTGTTGTAGTCTGTTACGTTAATTATATACTCCTTCCACTACTGACTTTTCAAAAAAAAAATTGACATGACTCCACTACTGACTTTTTTTTTTTTTTTTTGATAATACGTATCTGTATTTGTATTAAGGAAAACATACGATGGTACACAAATACAGATACATACAAACTGGATACAGAGACAGCTGTCGCTGCCAAACTACACGAAGACCCCTAAAAAAAAAAAAAAACTACATCGATGCCACTGGTTCCTTCGTGATCCTTCTGGAGTTGACCGCCTCGCCGCCAGCCATCGCCACCGGAGAAACCGTCGAGATCCACCATGAGCCGGAGAAGTCCCGTTGCCTGCTGGCTTGCAATGGAGTCGAAGTAGACACCCGTTCCGAAGAGCAGGATGAAGCCATCGGCGATGAACCATCGACCGGGGCGGCGCCCCAACTTCACCGACTCCCGGATTTGAGCTTCCGACCGGCGACCACCATCGCCGAGCGATAAAGAAGCCAGATCCGGCCGGCCACCAACCAAAGCCCGCACAGACAGCTCCGCATCCAAGCAAAAGAGAGGCAGCAGCGACCTCACCTGGAAGGCGATGAACCGCCGGCCTCGGACTCCAAACGAAGAAGCCCCAACCTCACCGATGGCGCTGGAGGAAGACGCCGCCGGGACGAAGAAGAGGCGGGCAAGTCTTATTCTGCTACAGCGTCGGCTTCTTCGCCTCGCCGACACCGCCCAGACACACACGCCGCAGAGGAACACCCCCCCGGCGAGACCTAGCTCCACCATCGACGATGGCGAGCAAACCCTAACCCTAGCCGGCGAAAACGACGACGCCGGCGGGACAAAAGAGCTTAAACCTAAGCCTATACAGTTCCTCCCGCCAAGGAGCCGGGCACCCCTCCCATCCCCGCCGCCAACAAGGACGCCGGAGGAGAGGGGGGCGGCGGATCGACGGAGGAAAAGCGAATCGCCCTCGAAGTCGCCTTTTCTCACTGTAGGGAGGGGAAAGACGGTTCGGACCCTTCACTTTGGATTTCGAATTCGACTCCACTACTGACTTTAATGCCACATTTGTCTACAACATAAATAATAAATAAATAAAATCAGTTTATAAAAATATAATATACAATCAACATTTCACTTGTAGGACCGCGGGCACAGCCAAGTACTGCCTGTTTGGTTCGGGGATTCACTTTCGTCATGAAGGTTGCTCTGCTACTGGCCTATCCAAGCCGCTACTAGGACGGCTAGAATCCATGCATGAAAGAAACCAAACAAAGCAGCTATAAAAAGTCATAAACATAAACATGTCCATGCCTCACGTGCACATCCACAAGTTTGACAGCTTCCAATCCTCAACATTGAAAGAACTAAGCACACTTCACTTAGCTAAAATTTAACATTATTATAAACATGACAACACACTTCATCTTTTACCGAACCCTTCATCTTGACTTCTCTGCCTATGCAGAACCATCATCCACTGCGGTGGCAATACACCGTGGGCAAGGCTCGATAACGGTCAGCTTAGTTGTAGGTGCAACTTTGTCCTCAATATACCTTCTTATAGCTGCCGCTGCTGTAGACGCCTCCTCGACCTCAGATTTGCTATAAGACATGCAACAATCATCCCAGCAACATTGAGAGTTACCGTAACGAAGGGTGTCCAATGTAAGGTACTCAAGTGAGACTGCGCTCTTGACAATGCAACATGCTAGCTCAACCAAGCTCTTTGTAGAGTTGAATCCTTTAATCTCCATAATCTTGAGGCAGTCATGGCGTCGTTCAGGCAGCTGTCTCAAACGCGAAGAACCTACCAATTCATGCCCCATATCGGCCCGAGGTACCTGAAGACAAAACCACATGAAACTGAATCAATGGATGCAATCCATTAATTTGCTGAAATGTAGGAGGGCAGCGCCTTACCTCCAGCCACCAAGTCTCCAAGGAAGGAGACGCATCCAAGAACGAAAGCAGAGAAGAATAAGCGTAGGATGGAGGCAAGGTCGATGAAACAATCTGAATGCTCAGGTGCTTGAGGTAGACGAATTTGGAGGGCAGCATTGGTGTATTCACCTGCACAAAAGATATATGTCATCATGTTCAGATTAATTAGTATAGGCATGCACATAACGGTAAGGCTACTGATGTACAGATGTATCGCCACCGCTTTGCAGTATACCTCATGGGTCGAACCTAAATAAATTGTCTCAAGATTTGGCATCATGGACGGAAGCACAGCACGGGCATAACGGATGCAATTCCCAATATTCAACTCCAAGACCTTCATCATTTGTAACGCTTCTCCAAGCTTGAGTTTTGGAAATACTCTGGAAAGGGTAAACCTAGAGATACTTGGAGATTTGTTCTCTATAATTTCCATAGCATCACAACTATCAACCAACAGGAATCTGAGCTGCTGCAGCACCGAAGGTATTTTCAGAGAAATTATCTCATCGCACTCAATGAGCTGCAAACTCTCCAAAGCAAGGGAGTTGGAAAGAAGGCACTCTAATTCATCCCCCGTGATACTCACACATTGCAGACACAAACTTGTTAAGCTTCTCAAGGGTCCAAGTTCAACCGTAGGACGGAAGACACAAGAGTTAAGATGGAAAGATCGAATTGAGTTTCTAACCCCAGCAGACGATAAAACTGAGCATGGGAAGTTGTGCTCTTCAGGCAGGCAAAGTTTGAGCTCTTCAATCCCTGGTGTAACAGCAACCTTGAGCCATCCGTCAATATAAGGAACCGCGTGGGCCTGGCAGCGCCAGCGGGAGCCGTCGCCGCGCCGTGCAACCTGCCGTGGCGCCCCGGAACATGGAGGGAGCCTGTGCGGCGGAGGCTTTCCTCTCCACCATCGCAAGGCCAGTGTCCCCTGCCCTGCTCCAACCTGCCGTGGCGCCCCGGAACATGGAGGGAGCCTGTGCGGCGGAGGCTTTCCTCTCCACCATCGCAAGGCCAGTGTCCCCTGCCCTGCTCCAACTCCCGGTGGGCAGGGGGCACGCGAGTCGTCGCCGCAAGACCGCTCGCCGCAGGACTACACCAACTCGTCAGGGACACCGTCGCAGCGCGCGGATCGCCGCCAGGACATGGCCACGGGGCAACAGCGAGGACTGTGCCAGGCAGATTCTCATGAAGCGCCTGGGAGTCATGGAGGAAGAAGACGTCCAGACTACTGACGACCAATTCCTGCAGTATGTCCACCTGTTCCAGGGGCAGCTCAACGACGCCGCCATCGCAGCGCTGACGGCCTTGTGCGGCCTGGAGGACATCCCGACACCGGGAGCAATTCAGGCATAGTGGAGCATCTTCCGCAGGGGGAGTTATTTGTGTTCATCATGTTAGTTGCCATGCTAGTCGTCAGGTGTCGTCAAGTTAGTCGTCTTCGTTCTTCGCTGCATGAAGCTTGTTCAAGCGCTATATCTATCGCCCGATCAGGGCAAGGTGGTGGCCAGGGGCCCAAAATCACCGCCGTCTTGGCTTGGCCTCTTTTGCTCCAAAGCCGCAAACGTCGTCATGTTGCGCTGCTGCTGCGCTCCCGGCGTCCACAGCTTACCGGACTGCATAATTATATACGCCTCCCCATATGGAATGACACTTTGCATCTTCTTTGTTTCCTTTGCTTCTTTGCTTGTATGGATACATGCACGCTTGTCTTCTATGTTGCTGCGTTGGGAGCTGCTGCTCGGCTGAACGACTTGGGGCTGACCGGACCCATCGAGGGGAAAAGAAACCTGTTTTTATGGCTCAAAAGAAGCGCAAGCTGCTGAATTGAACGTTAGAGGTTTAAATGACGTCGCAAGGCGTGATGTCATCAATCAACGGTAAGAGATCGGGCGCTACCATAGTATGTTTACAAGAGACTAAACGCAACAAATCGACGCCACCATTGTCACGCGGGACTGTTGGTCAATGCTTTGCAAACTCTTTTTGGCGCTACCGGCGGCTCAGGCGAGAGGGGCATCCGCTTGCGATAAATGAGAATTTTTCGCTCTATCGATGTTCGCCATTCCCCGCACGCGTTTCGGCGACCATAACCATGAGGGCCAGCAATGTCCAATGGCAGATCACAGTCGTATATGGGCCTCAAGATGACGACGAAAAGCTTATGTTCCTGCAGGAACTAAAGTCCATTTCTGTGCCCACCCATCAGCGATGGCTCATATTGGGAGATTTTAATTTGATATACCAAGCACAAGATAAAAACAATGCAAATCTCAATCGCCGCCTCATGGGCTCCTTCAAGGCAACAATTGATCACCTGGGGCTCAAGGAGATCAAGCTAAATGGACGCCGTTTTACTTGGACAAATGAGCAAACCTCCCCCACCATGACCAGGATTGATAGACTGCTGTGTACTCCGGAATGGGACCTCCTCTTTCCATCATGCTTCCTCCATTCAGTCCCTTCCCTCATGTCGGACCACACGCCTTTGTTACTTCATGGCACACTCGACCACTCCAACAACAATTTCTTTCGCTTTGAGAATTATTGGGTCAGGATGGAAGGCTTCCAGGAGGTAGTGCAAGCTGAGTGGGCAAAGCCGGTGAATACCATGCTGCCCATCAAACGTTTGCACATTAAAATGGCGAGAGTGGCAAAGGGTCTAAAGAAATGGCGCAAAGAAAAAATAGGAAACACAAGGCTTCAGCTAGCCATTGTGAAGGAGGTTCTTCTGCAATTGGAATTGGCCCAAGAATCAAGGCCGCTATCCTCCCAGGAAATTGAGCTCAGGAGGCGCCTAAAAATTAGAAGTACGGGATTGGCGGTCATTGAGAAATCGCGTATGAGGCAGAGGTCAGGCTTACGTACATCCGTTGTGGCGATGCCAACACCAAATTATTCCACATGAAGGCAAATGCTCGTCGGGAGAAAGAACTACATTCACGCCTCCCGAAAGAGGGAGGGTTGGTCTTCTCCCAAGAAGAAAAAGAAAAAAGTGGCCGAAGATTTTTTCGGCGAGCATCTAGGCACCGCCCACGGCAAGAACTTTGTCCTTTGATGGCGAGCCTTGGCTACACTCCTAGAGACCTACACCAGTTGGAGTTGCCTTTCTCTCAGGACGAAATACGCCGCACCATTCACACAATGCCTTCCGAAAAAGCACCGGGGCCGGATGGCTTCACGGGGATATTCTTCAAAGAGTCTTTGGGAAACGATTAAGGATGACCTATCGGCCGCTATTAACGGCCTTTTTCAGCTCAACTCCCGGGGCCTAGAACTTATGAACTCCGCAAATATTGTGCTCCTTCCAAAAAGCGGACGCCCAAAAAATTACGGATTTCAGACCCATCAGCCTCATGCATAGCTTTGCTAAAATCTTGTGGCCGCTCGCCAACGGACTAGCTCCCCACCTTAACTCCCCTCGGGTCTCCAATTGCGGAGTGCGTTCATAAAGAAAAGGAGCATACCGACAATTTCTTGTGCGTGCAAGCAGCGATCAAGAAAATGTACAAGGAAAAGGTACCGGCGTTGTTCATGAAGCTTGATATCCACAAGGCCTTTGATTGAAGGCTGGAGCTATTTACTAGACGTCTTGCGTGCCCTCGGTTTCGGCAATAGATGGTGTGATTGGGTATCCATGCTATTTCGCACAGCTACCTCGAGAGTGCTCATCAATGGGGTACAGGGTAAGAGTTTCCACCATGCCAGGGGCGTCCGCCAAGGGGACCCACTCTCACCGATGCTCTTCATCCTTGCCATGGACCCACTGCAGCGTATGCTTGACCTAGCAACACAGAATGGCGCCTTGTCCCCCTTCCCTCCACAACGGCCGGATGGAGAACCTCCTCAGTATGCGGATGAGACGCGGCCATCTTCATAAATCCTAATAAGGAAGATATCGACGCCATTCAAGTGATCCTCCGGGCCTTTGGAAACATCTCCGGCCTACACATAAATTTGGATAAGAGCTCTGTCCACCCGATCAGATGTGATAGCATTGACCTAGACCAAGTTCTGGCATCCTTCTCAGGAATCAGAGCCGCCTTCCCTTGCCGATACCTTGGGCTGCAGCTCCACACACGTGCTCTACGCAAGGTCCACATCCTGCCACTCATCGAGCGGATTGGGCAAAGACTTCTTGGATGGAAAGGGAAATGGCTTAACAGAGCTGGCCGCCTCACCCTAGTCCAGTCAGTCCTCTCGGCGATGCCTACCTACCACTTAACGGTATTCCCATTACCGGCGTGGGCTCATAAAAAAGCATTGACAAGATAAGAAGATCCTTCTTTTGGAAAGGCGAAAGAAGGCTAATGGCGGCCACTGCCTCGTCAGTTGGCCAACGGTAGCTAGACCGAAGGACCTTGGTGGGATGGGGGTTCCCGACCTCGACAAGTTCAGTAGGGCCTTGAGATTGAGATGGCTGTGGCAACAATGGGTGGACACGTCCAAACCATGGGCCGGAATGGAGATCCCATGCAATGACCTAGATCGTGCACTTTTCAATGCTTCTACAAGTGTCACCATTGGTGATGGCCACAAGGCGCGCTTCTGGCATGATAGTTGGCTAGATGGTGAGACCCCAAAATACCTTGCCCTGACTGTTTGAGCTTGTCGGGTTCAAGAACAGGTCATTTCTTTGTGAGCTCAGGAATAACGCCTGGGTAAATTCATTCATGGGGCGAATCACCACTTCCTTGCAAATAGAGGAATTTGTATCACTTTGGAGGCAGGATACAACAAGTACACCTAACACCGGGTACTCGACACCATCACACGGAGATGGACTGCAAGCGTGTACTCCACGGATCCGCATATAGGATCCAATTTTCAGTTCCTATAGAGCTTTTAGGGGAGACCTCATATGGAAGGCGCACACCGAGAACAAATGCAAGGTATTCGCATGGATCATGGCACGAGAGAAAACCCTCACGGCAGATAACTGCGAGAGGAGAGGTTGGCCCCATCGGGAGCATTGCTCCTTGTGTAACGGGCCCATGGAAACATGCCTCCATCTTGCCCTACTGTGCCCCTTTCACCAAAGCGGTTTGGGACCATGTCCTTCATTTGGGGAAGCAGTTCAACGCCAACCTACTCCCTTCAACCGCCGACCCAACACATCTCATCTCACGGTGGGAAGAGGCACAAGCTAGGATACCCAAGACCGACAGAAAGACGCTTTCAACGGTTTAGTCATCTACACCATCGGGCGTGTGGAAAGAGAGGAATAGGAGAATTTTCTCAAACGCGGTTTGGAGACGCCCGGTGCAAGTGGCATCAAGAACGAAAGAGGACATCCTACAGTGGAGGAGGGCCCAAAATTGGAGTGTGTAATCTAGTTTTATTTTGACTTCCTCATCGACCCCGTCCTTTATGGCTTGAGGGGACTACAAACACTCCTGTACATAAACTCTATCTCTTATCTTAATTGAGAGGCGAGCTCCTGCCATTTTACTTTCAAAAAAAAAAATTGTAATCATCAAGTAAATCAAGCCATAATATCTTCAAGCCAATTTTTTAAGTGATTTTTCAGGATGTTGTCGATTCTGCGTCTTAAACTTCCACGACCCACCGTAAACTTTTGCGAGCACAGATTTAGTGTGGGATAACGTCTCCAGGAACTCAGAAAGGCATGAGAGAGGCAAGCAGCACGAGCAGCAGCATCCATTGGCATTAAAAAATGTATATGACCCCAGATATCCTGCAAGCACAATACGGAATCAATTTCAAATTTGAAGTCTAGTGGATTTTCAATCAGATAAAGGAAACATTAGAACCAGATAGCTCTGTGCATGTTTGCAAGGGGCAGTGTATTACATATGTAATTTGCCAACTGAATATATCAGTGGCAAGTAAACTTAGCAATTGACAAAGAAGTTTTCCCCTAATAGTGTCACTACAGGTTTTCTAACAAGGAAGAAAAAAAACAGATGATAGCCATTAGCCAGCACAGATTAACTACTATTTTGATATCTAATAATTATCCATCATCCATTCTTGCCTGCATTCACACACACAGAGCAAACAATGTGTCTATCAAACAGACGAGATGGTGTCTTATTGTGCAATATCAAGCCAAAATTGCACAGGTGAGAGATCCTACGCTAATGTGATTATTTGCATATTTCATCCAGAAGCAACAATACAGCATCAACAGGCGCATGCCCCATTATTATGCATAAAACTCAAGTTCTGCACGTTTAGATCTTGAGCTCCAAAAACCAACAGAATAGCAGCCTTCAGAATTTCATGTTGCCGTACCTCAGGAAGGCGTGGGATTGATATTCCGATGTTTGCCCATCTTGAGAATCACCATCACCAAGTCGTTGACAGGGTGAGTCTGAGTGCTTTATGTCGTCAGTGGTAGCAACGGATCCATCTGCAAGCCAACAAAAAAAACATGGTTATGAGCCCGAGACGAGTAGATCAGAGAAACAGACAGAACTCAAGCTAATGACGCAACAGATGGATTAAGAAGCTCGATTGGAGACCTAATAAGTAGTATCCATGTGTGGCAGTCTAAATGAATAATTCTAAACGAAACTTCTATGAATGCAATGCCAGAAGAAAACAGCAAGCGAGCCAGAGAGAGGCGGATCGAGGGGCAAGATAGTTGAAGCTTACTCGGGGCTTGCTGCTCGCTCTGAATCCCCATGGCGCGCACACGCACCCTCCTTGAGAGATCTCCCGCGCGCGCTATGTTTTTGGTCTGGTTTATAACTCGATTGGGTTTGGATGAATGAATCGGAATTTGATTAGGGACCAGGAAAAGGAAATTGAAGGACTCTTGTGTCCCAGTTAGAACGGAATCGAACGAACACCGGCTGCTCCTGATCCGTGCCGACGCGATAGCCCTGACGCCACGCAGCAAACCGCCTGAGACTGCAGCCGCCGCCGGGACTACGGCTGCCCTGCTAGGACCTTCAACCAGCTAGAACAGGAAGAAGACACGATGTGTATTCACTGTGTAATAAGATCTATGAGTCCAATAAAATTGAATTCTTTACTTTATTATTTTTTATGATTTACTATGGGTTTTAAAGGTTCATCCAAATAAATAAATATAAGACAAAACCTTAATAAAAAACTCTATATTAAAGCATACCATATTAAATGTTTATTTTATGCTATTTACTATGATTTTAAAAAAATTCAGCCGAAAAAAAGAGACTAAACCACTGTTACCATAGCAAACCCACCATTAATGTAGCAAAACGACCATCCAAAACTGCTCGGGGATGTAATATGAATGGATTTAAAATTTCAAGGATGTGTTTTACCTGGTTTTAGGGTTCAGGGATCTAATCCCTCCTGCGAAATTAGCTTCGAAATGAGCAGGGTAAAGAAAAAAAGGAAAAAAAAACATAAAGCCCCAAACTGGATCATAAAATGGGCTAAAGCCCAAACAACCTGGTTTAGAAATTAGCCCATAAATGGTACAGCCATATGATGGCTGCCTGCCATAGGTTCATGACGCTGTTCGTTGATTCGTTCTTTTTATTTTTCATTTTCTGTCCGAATCTTTTTTTTTTTTTTTTTTTTTTTTTGAGTATCACAGAACTTCTCATTCATCAGGATCAGTATTACAATCGGCACCGGCTAATTCCACCAACCAGGTAGGAATTTCGTCGAGCCAAAACAAGCAGCGCTCAGTGGTCGAGACAAATTGGGCACAATGATCGGCCACTGAGTTAGCCTCCCTACTAACCCAAGCAATATTAAAACTTCTAAAATTCTTACTAAGCTCTATGATATCGAAACATAGGCCACCGATCGTGGTCCTAAGCCCCGTGTTACTCATCAAGAGGCTTTGTAGCTGAAGACAATCCACCTCGAGTCACACGTTCACAACCCATCTCCATTGCCAGTTCAAGTCCTTCCTTTGCCGCCATCGCTTCAGCAGTAAGAGCGTCAGGGGCGTCGTCAAGCCACCTTGCAGCTGCGGCCTACTGCCCCTGTATGGCTCCTGATCACCACACCAGCCCTCCCGTCACGGGGCGGACTGATCAAAGCCCCCATCGGTATTTACCTTGAACCAGCCCTCCTTCGGTTTCTTCCATCTCATCATCTTCTTTGATTTCTTTGGAGGATTGCTGACCAATTTTAGCGACGCTAATTCCTCCATTAGCTTTGCGATATACCGCACCATCGCTCACTGGTTCCCATGATCTCTGTCATGCCGCCCGAGCATTGCGGCTTGTCCATAGCGCCCAGGCACCACAAACAAAAATCGCAGCTACCTCTGCGGAGCAAATGTCAGCCTTGAGAATATCGTAGCCCACGAACATGGATGAAGGCGTGGCACCTTGATTCCTAGTAAGTTCTTGACTTCTTCCCAAAATCTTCTTGCCACCGTGCATTCGAAACCACATGAATTACTGATTCACACGGGTCTCCACACGCCGCAATGGCTCTCTTTATCAACATGTCGCCGTTTCATTTCAGCTACGGATGGCAGCGAGTTAGTGAGCACTCGCCACCAAAAGACCACGAACCTTTGGCGGAACATTCAGCTTCCATATCTCTCTCCAAGCAGAATTATCTTGAGAAGAGCTGGTCTCACCCGTATCTGCCATAGGCGCCATTTGGTTTTCCTTCAATAGATTATACGCCCGGCGGACTGAGTAGGAGCCATGTTTCTCAAAGGCCCGGGGCGGTATATCGAGACTCAACCTCGTGCTCGGCTTGATCTTGAGTACCTCCACCACATCTAGCATCACCATTGACTTCCGTAGCTCTCGATATCGGTTTTCGTTCCGGTATAAGCGGGTCAGCCCTTTCGCTCGGCCGTTCTTTGTCTCTAGTCGTATCAACGGTTTCGGTGGCCGAGCTCGGTATCCGGTTCTCGACCGGGCATCAAAATCACTGGACCGATCCGATGAATCAATCCCGTTTTAACACCTCTTGTCCATGCAAGATTGATCGCCAAGTAGCGAACTCCGTTTCTTTTTTGGTTCCGAGAGAAAGTTCGTTGAATTGTAATACTTCCCCTTGAACCCTAGCACCTGGCCCGAAGTCGGCCTCGTCATCAACCTCCGCCTTGTTTGCCCAAAGATAGCTTGGTTGAACAAGCTGAAATCCACGAATCCCATACCTCCATGTTTCTTGGACCGGGTAAGTTTCTCCCATCTTAACCAATGAATTTTGTGGTTATCTAAAGAACTACCCCACCAGTAATTTGAGACTGCCGAGGTCATCTTACTGCACACTACTGGTGACAGCTTAAAACACGACATAGCATATGTCGGAACTGACTGCGCATTTGATTTAATCAAAACCTCTCTGGCTGCACAACTTAGAGTTTTCTCAGCCCATCCAGACACAAAGCCTCTTAACCGATTTGGCAAATAGTTGAAAGCATCAGCTGCCCCTCGCTCTGCCACGGTCGGGAGGCCTAAATACCGTTCCCCAAGGGCCTCATTTGGAATCTGTAGCTTGTCATGTACCTCAGCCTTGCATTCAGACGCGCAGTTGGCACTAAAGAAAACTGCAGATTTTCCTTTGTTAACCAGCTGCCCTGAACCTCTGTTATATTCATCAAGTATAGATGCAACTTCGCTCAGCACCTTTCTTGGATGCACGGGTAAAGATCAAGCGATCGATGCGCAAAGAGTAAGTGGGATATCCATGGTGCATGAATCCCAACTCGTACCCCCACGGACACATATCTTTGGACCGATCTTTCTTATCATACTCGAGAAGACTTCCTCAGAGAGAAGGAGCAGGTATGGAGAGATTGGATCACCTTGCCTGATTCCTCTAGTTGGCTGGAAGCTATCGGTAAATATTCCGTTTACTCTTACCGAAAATGATGCGATGAGACACACTTCATAACTAGAGAACTCCATGACTCAGGGAATCCCAAAGCTGTCATGATTGCCTTCAGATAGTCCCACTCAACTTCGATCATACGCCTTAGCCATATCAAGCTTGATGGCACAAGCACCCGATTTTCCTTTTTATTCTCTCAAATAGTGGATGCACTCATATGCGATGAGCACATTTTATGCGTAATTAACCTTCCGGCACAAAGGCACTTTGTTCTTACGAGATAATCTCATCCGGCACACACCTCAACCCGGTTAGCCATAGTTTTAGAGCACAACTTGTATAAGACATTGCACGTGAGAAATTGGGACGATGCTTGTGACAAATCACGGGGATTATTTACCTTTGGAATAAGAACGGAAGGGTTTTATTTACCTCCTCAGGAAGGTCGCCACCATTCAAAAATCCCAACACTGCCGCCACCACACAGGGCTTGATCAATTGCCAATGTGTTTGAAAAAACCCAGCATTAAATCCATCCACACCTGGCGATTTGTTTGGAGCCATATTGAACAAAGCCAACTCTACTTCTTCGGTTTATGTAAACGGCTTCTCAAGCATTGAGCACATTTCATTTGTTACTTTCCTTGGTATGCGTGTTTACAAATAAGCTCCGGCTGCAAATTATCTTGTGCTTTGAAAAGGCTGGCGATAGAATTCACAAGCGGGACGCTCAAGATCTTCTGCTCCGTGAATGTGTTGCCGGCTTGGTCCGACAATAATTTGATCTGTTGGTCGATTCGGGCACGAGCTTTGGCTTGAAAAAAGGCAGTATTGCGATCACCTTCGAAGCCAAGAAATTCGTGCTCGTTGTTTCTCCATTGTTTCTTCTCTTGCTAGGACTGTTGACAAACGGTCCATGATGCCCCTCTCCTTGGCAGTAGGCCCTCGGTATAAATCTTTGCTTCTCTCGGCTTCAAGCTCAGCCGCGTAACTCCACATTTCTTTGTGCGGCCGAACCAAAAACCTCCCGATCCCGGACTTTTTAGAGACCGTTGAAGAGATGTGAGCCCCATAGCGACTGCGTGGTCGTGTGCTCCATCTCACGGATCCCATGTCCTAGTAACAAACTCCCTGTATTCTCCGTGATCACGCCACATGTTTTCATATCGAAAAGGTTTGCCTTTTTTCGACACCTCTTTTATTTGCTCCGGTTCTCTCTCTCACCCGACGAGCAAACCCGCGTGATCGATTCAGCAAGTGGAATATGGACGACCTCGACTCCCCAACGTGAGAGAAAGGCATCATCACCCAAAGCTCTATCAAGCGACCTTGACATTAGGGCACCATCGGCGGTTGTCCCATGTATATGGTAAGCCATGGAATCAAGATCGGTTAAGTTGCGATCATTTACTACCCCGCGGAAAGCCTCGTCTGCCGGGCCTCACGCTCGTTCACTCCCAAGTGCTCCTCATTTGCTAGAACCTCGTTGAAATCCCCAACGCACAACCATGGTGCGGTTGATTGTGCACTTGAGGAATCTCATGAGATACCAGCTTTCCTTTCTCCTCTCCCTCCTTGGCTCCCCATAGAAGCCGGTGACTCTCATCCGCCGCCACCCGTGGCCGATCGCATGACAGAAGCACATCAATATGTGACCGTGACTTACTCGCTCAGCCACCACTACATCATGGCGCCCGCGGCGGCGCTAAACCTCCACTAAGACCCTCGGACTTAACGACAATGGCATTGCTGAATCAAGCTCTCGTCTCAATCAAGGGCTCGTTCCTCCCCATTCTTGTTTCCATCGGAAAAACCACCGCAGGCTTCTTCTCCTCCACCAGCGGCGAAGTTCTTGAAGCGCCTCGGGCGCGCCCGCAACCCGGCGAGTTCACGCTTAGGAGATTCATGGCGCCGGCGGGTATTTTGCCCTTCGCGGCCGCCCGATCTGAGTTGGACATGCTCCCACGCCTCGGTTTCTTCATAGTAACAGATCCCCTTTCTCCACCTTAGGGCCATGACCGAATTGGTTGAGACGAGAAGTCACCGTACCAACCGGCACAATAGCTCCCGATTCCCCCACCGGCATGTTAAGATCCGGTGTTATGGCCCCCAAGGAGGTTGTCTTGGACTTACGCTTCGGTCCGCCCTCGTTTCTCATCCTCCTCTTCATCGACTTAAATTCAAACGTCGACTTGCCACCGGCGCACTTTCCTTCCCGCCATTAGCACTCTCTTTCTCCTGGCTGTTTTCAGAGGAGATTGTATTTCTTGTTCCTCTGAATCCCCAACAACACTTTGTCGAGTAAGCGTGAACGGACCTGGATCCTCTCCCCCGGGCAGGCTTGGTTCTCTCGGCGGTTTTTGGTACAGAAGATGAGCCGCTCCCATAGGATTCATTTGCGGTGCAGCGAAAGTTTGCATCCTCCGTTTCTTCTCCTACGGTGTGAAGCTGCACATCATAGGGTAGCTTCCCTTGTACATCACGTTAAATTTGGATTAGCACACTCCAACTCAGGAGTGTCCCATACGACCGCATGAAAAAAAACACACATATGGGAGTTTCTCATCTTTGGATCTTGAACCATCTTGGCTCTTCGCTCCTAGTCATCTGAGAGAAAGACCCTCTACGAATTGGTTTGTCAATTTCCATGGCAACTCTAGCCCTCAAGAATGCTCCACAGGCTTTCCCATCATTGTCCACATCCATCTTGATAACATCACCAATCATTCCCATTGCACGAGAGCCCTTTATGCGATTCATCCACCCCACCCGGCAAGTTCGGGATTCTTGCCCATATCTCCATTCGATCAAAGACAATTTCCTCCACAGTAAGTCTCTGGTCGTAATCCTTAAGCAACCACGGCATACCTTCCCACCATCCATGGTGTACCCTCAGAACTCTATCTAGGTCGAGTACTTCCAAATTCAGCAACAAGCGGGTTATCGGCCTTCTCACCTATCGGTCGATCTTCAGCCCGACGGGGTTGCCACGCCGGTTTTCATCGCCGATCGCACCGGATGAATGGGGCCCGGCACCGGAGACAACACCTTCCCCACCGCGCCGTCTCTGCGAGGCTCCATGATTTCCTCATCGTCCTCCTCGCGAGAAGTCCATCACCTCCACCTCGGTCTCGGTGGTGCAACTTCTTCATCATGTCTTCCACATTAGGGTTTTGGGCAGCGCCCCTACCCTTGTCACTTCCCACTCCTCCGGACGCCATGGCAGAACACGGAGAGGGGCACACCAACAAGATGCACTGTGCCACAGCACAGCCACCAAATCCAACCCGACCAAGGAAACCTAAGCGGCAAACCCTAGCGGTAATCTGTGGTCGGCGGCGCCAAGAACACGGCTAACCGATGATATGCGGAGGCCGGCGCCACACTGCAAGTTGGCGGCGGGGCTTGGACACCGGAACCGGGTGGTAATCGGTGTTTGCTGATCCACGATCGTCGGAGGCGCGATCTAGATCGGGGTCGGGTGGGGAATCGCCCGAGTCGCCCAGCCCGGAGGCACCGTAAAACACGGACATTCTGTTTCGAGTTTTTTTTACAGCTTGTGCGCCGCAAGTATCTGGGAGGGAGCCTAGGGACCGTGAGATTTCTGTCCGAATCTTTGTGCAGGGCAGGAAGAATAAATCAGGAAAAGTATTCCAGTGCGTGTAGAGTATATATAACTGGGAGTCTAGATGGAGCCATTGCCAAACACAAACATGTACCCTGCCTGAAGGATAAGGAAGGGCTCTGTTTCATACCTGGTCGAGACAGGATACCGGATGGGACACACGCATGATGCGAATTCCAGTTGCATGCATGGATGTAAACAAAATACACGGAATTGCAACAGCTCTGACGACAATTCATGCAACACGAAAATCCCACAGCAACACACGGGAAATTCATCTAGTTCTAAGAAAACTAACTCAATGGTTAATAGGTCCAACGATTCTCAAGAAACAAAACACGATTATCTATAATAACTTTACTAGATAAAATAATCAGAATAATACATGCAACACAATTGCAAGATAACTTGTCCAACAACCAGAGAAACTAAACACGGTTCATTGGATAAAATCAAAATTATTATACATGGCAATACAATTGCAAGATAACTTATGATAAGTTCCAGGTCCACCTTATTACATCTTAGCACCAGTTGCAACTTGCAAGGTCTGCCTATCCCAAGTTGTAGGGAATAATGTCAGACCATCATCTACTAGACCATCATCCACTGCAGTTGCAATGCACTGTGGGCAATGCTCCACAACTGTCAGCTTAGTTGTAGGCGCAACTTTATCCTCGATGTACCTTCTTATAGCCACCACTGCTCTAGAAGCTTGCTCAATCACAAACTTGCTATGGGGCACGCCCACACCATTAGAGCAACATGGAGACCTACCATCGTCACTACGAAAGTGGTATCCAATGTAAGACTCTCGAGTGAGACCGCACTCTTGACAATGCAACATGTTAGCTCAATCAAACTTTTTGTGGAGTGGAATCCTATGATCTTAACAGTCTTGAGGTGATCATGGTGTCGTTCTGGAAGATGCCTCAAAGGTGAAGAACCTACCAATTCATGCCCCATATCTGCCAGAGGTACCTGAAGACAATGTAAAACAAGGCAATTGAATCAATGAATGCAATCAAATTACTGAGTCACTACATATATTAATTTAATAAATATAGTGCCTTTACCTCCAGCCACCATGTCTCCAAGGAAGGAGGCGCATCCAAGAAAGAAATCAGAGAAGAATAAACATAGGATGGGGATAAAGTCGATGAAGTAATTTGAATGTACAGGTGCTTAAGATTGAAGAATTTAGAGGGCAGCATTGGTGTATTCTCCTGCACAACAAATGTGGTCATGTTCAGATTAATTATGCACATAATGCTATGACCACTATTGTATGAATAATGTATCGCCACTTTGCAGTATACCTCATGGTTCGAACTTAAATTTAGAAGTTCAAGATTTGGCATAATGGATGGAAGCTTAGCACGAGCAAAACCAGCAGCATTAGCAGCATACAAGTTCAAGAGCTTGATCGTTTTGCGTTGATTCTCCAAGAAAGAGTTCTATATCACATGTACCACATCTTCCAGAAAGTCTAAAATTGGAGATACTTGGGGCTTTGTTCTCTATAATTTGCAGAGCACGACATCCATCAACCAACAGGTGGCTGAGCTGCTGCAGCACAGAAGGTATCTTCAGGGAAATTATCTCTCTGCAATCCTTGAGATCCAAAGCGCTCCAAAGCACCGGTGTTGGAAAAGAAGGCACTCCAATTCATCCCCGTTATACACACAGAATATAGACACAAACTTGTTAGGCTTCTAAAAGGGGCCAAGTTCAGCCGTGTACGGAAGACACAAGAGTCAAGTTGAAGAGACTGAATTGAGTTTCTAACCCCGCAGATAAAACTGAGCATGGGAAGCTGTACTTTTTTTTTGTATAAATGGAGACACAAGAGTCAACTCTTCAATCCCTGGTGTAACAGCAATCTTGAGCCACGTGTCGATATGAGGAAAGCATGTGTATTCCTTACGTAGATGAAGCCCCAATATCTTCACGCCAATTCCTGAGTGATCTTTCAGGATGCTCTGTATTCTGGGCTTTAAAGTTTTGTTGTTTTGTATCTTAACGGTTTCGAACTCAAAATTAGTTTGGGATAACATCTCCAGGAACTTAGAAAGGCCTGAGAAAGGCAAGCAGCACGAGCAGCAGCATCCATTGGCATTAAAGAATGTATATGACGCCAGACATCCTGCATGCACAATGATGAGAGAAAATTTCAATATTAAGGTCAAGTGGTATTTCAATCAATCAGATAAAGGAAACAGGTATGGAATTTCAATCAATCAGATAAAGGCAACATGTAGGTCTCAGCATGCTTGCAAAAGGAGGTGTATATTACAGATAGATATATGTATAAATTGGCAACTGAATGTAACAGTGGCAGGTAAAAACTTAGCAATTCACAGAAAAGTTTATCTGTAACAATATTATTACTAGAGATTTTTTTATAACCGGGGGCTAAGGCCTTTGGTCTAAAATTTAACAGAGGCTTTATGACAAGATAAAAAACACACATACTCTGCATATAACCACACAGAGTAGACAATATGTCTATCAAAACGCAAGAGATGATGTTTTATTGTGCAA
The DNA here is from genome assembly GCA_015847255.1 of Hyparrhenia diplandra. Lineage (NCBI taxonomy): Eukaryota > Viridiplantae > Streptophyta > Magnoliopsida > Poales > Poaceae > Hyparrhenia > Hyparrhenia diplandra. The sequence continues at coordinate 160,393 of JADLZK010008945.1, forward strand.
TATCGTCAGGTCAAAATCGTACAGGTGAGATATCTTAGGCTAATATGATATTTGCATATTTCAATTCATCAAGAGACAACAATACAGCATCAATAGGCACATGCCTGATTATGCAGATATACTCAGGTTCTGCATGTTGTTTTTTAAAGAAGCAGGAGGGGTTTTAGGCCCCAGCCTAGTTTTATTAGAAAACGCAAACAAGGTGCAGTGTAGGTGCAACAGATACAAAAAACAAGTTAGCGACAAGGAAGGAGGTTCTGCATGTTTAGATCTTTGCGCTCAACAAACCAACAGATCAATACAAATAGCCCCCTTCAGAATATTATGCTACCATACCTCAGGAAGACATGGGGTTGAATGTCCTGATGTTTGTCCCTCTTGAGAATTGCTATCACCAAGTCGTTGACAGGGTGAGTCATTAACTTCATCCGCTGTAGGGCAATGCAGGGCTAACACACAAAAAACTACTTTCAGAGAGGGCACCTCAGTATAAATTTTGAAAATAGGTACCATTGATGTCAGGGCAAAACACATAAAAAACTTTCAGGTAGGGCACTATTGTAGATTTACGATGTTGTTGATAAACAAAGTCCTAAAAAATCTGTGAAGCCCAGCATTAAATAATTATTAGTCTATCTATAAACAGCAATGTTCTGTGCAGCCTCAAACAAGACATCTGCTAAGCATTCTTGGCAAATCATGATTTGAGAAGCTCATCTACTTGTTGAGTGTACACTGGATGTTCAGTGTTACCTGAATGACATTTAGAAACAAGCAACCACCTATCTAGATACTCGTAGCATCCTGTTGTTGTATTAAAGCTAAGAAAGAAAAAGGCAGGAATAATTCAGGTCTAGCAACAGAACAATGAATTCAGGTTCAAATTTGATCAGTTTCCCCACAACAAAACCTGAATAGCATAGAGATAAGCGCACGTACATGTTACACTATAAGTAGATTCATTCAGGTAGTTACAAACGACACATGCCCTAGATTATACCCCATTCCATTGCAAAACAAGTCATGAGGCAGCCAAAAGACAAGAGATAGTTGAACCCACACCTGCGGGCTCGGTTGGGGTCGAGATGGGCATTGGGGCGGCGGCTCGCGGCAGGGCTGGGGCGGCGGCTCGCGGCAGAGGGCTGCGGCGGCGGCGGCGGCTGCGTGGGGCGGAGTTGCTTCAGCGGCGGCGGCGGTCTGTCGTCGCCACAGGCTTCAACCCAAAAACACCCCATGGGCTGATGCTCATGTCATATGGGCCCATTTGTGCAAACAACCAGGAGCTCATGGCCCATGTCTTTTTCTTTGACCATTATTTGGCTCCTTAAATACTTTTGAAAAAAAAGTCATTTTCAAAGTACTCCCTCCGTTGGTGTACATACCACATGTTTACTTGATTTATAGAAAATACACATAACATTTGTATCTCCAAATAATTGTTAAAAACTGGATTCAAAGATCTTTCCTATTTATGTATTATAAATTTTAATATTTTTCAATATATATTTAATTAAAATTGTTTCTCGAGAAAGCACAAAGCGACACTTATATTTAATTAAAGTTGGTTCAATATATATTAAACCACTAAGGTTATTTTTTTATATATTATGTATGTTATGTATTAAGCATTGTTAATTGATACTCTCCTTTATTTATAGCTATACGTGAGATTTGACTTTTAGGACTCATATATTGTCGGGGGACCTAAATATTGGGCCCCGAGACATTCTCTTAATAACGAGAAGCCGTCGGTCCGTCGGGGCCCGGTAAAACTCAGCCTATCATCATCGATTTAAGAGCGGCCCGGTGGCAAGGGACCGGGCCAAGGAGCCATGGCGACTATCTGGAAGCAGGAGGCGGCCCCAAGCGGCCCATAGGAGTCACCACGACGAAGGACACCGAGTAAAATACTCGGTTTAAATCTACAAGCAGGTCTACGACCGGCTTGTCTTCCTCCATGACCAAAGCGCCGGCCAAGGCGCCCGGGAGTGACAAAGGTCGAGGAATTTCACAAGAAGGAGGACGAGCGCTCCACGTCATCGCCTATTGACCCAAACCTCGGACCCGGCTCCGATCTCCGTCCCGCCCGAGGGCAACCCACCGGGCGCTTGGACACAACCTCGTCCGAGGGTGGCCTAGCTCACCACCCTCGGGCGCAAAATCCGTCTCGCCCCAGGGAGACCCGGCTCTCCATCCTCGGGCAGGCGGCCCAATATCTCACCGGGGTCATAGACCCTCGGGCATGGGAGGTTCGTCCGAAGGAAGGGGAACAACCGCATTCAATGCGGTTGCACGGCCGACGATATGGCGGGGCCATCGATTACGCCGGTCAAATCAACTTTGCCAAATCCCACCCCAATCGTGATGGGACACAAAGCTGAGCCGGTGGCGCATTGCGCCCGCTCGGCACGGGGGAAACAGGGTAACTGCTTGTTCATTTCCCAGAACTACCGTCAAAGGCGCCACGTTGAGCCGGACCCTCGGGCGCACAACATGCCGCCACCCGGCGTTCTGGGCCGCCCCCTCGCCATGCGGCGGACTGTGAGGGGCGCCTCCACGCATCTAACCGGGGAGGCACCGAGGAAGCGGCACGTCCACCATCGGATCAAGACGCGTGTCATCATCAAGCCGGCGCCCGAGCTAGCCAACCCTCGGCCTTGGCGCATGCAACGATGCGGCCTCGGGAATTAGCCACCTAGGCATCCATATATGTAAACATTGCTTCCCCCTTCCCACTATAAAGGGGGGTAATGCCCCCTTAGTGGGGATCGACACCCGGCGATTCTAGCGACAACCACCACCACCACCACGATCGCGAGGCTTGGGACCGGCGTCTCTCCCTTGCAACCGCTGTAACCCCTACTACGAGGCTCTCCCTTTTGAGCACGAGGTAACACGGCGGGACTCCACCGGCGGGCGTAGGGCCCGTTATGCTTTGAACCGGGATAAACCGGCCGTGTCGGTGTCCATCTTGCGCTACGCCATTGGGGGAGGGCACACGGCATATAAATTCTTTATTGCCGGCACCGAGGCGCCCACCGCTCCGGGAAACGCCGACATATATGGTGTGTATTTTGTTGTCCTTAAAACCAGGTGTTATGCCGATTTATTAGCCTTGATGTAAAATTCCTTCTATAATTTAGGAGCGACTTATAGAAAATTGTTGGAGATGATCTTATTTATTTCTTTAAATACTTTTTGGTGAGTTGAAGAACTCCATAGTTTTGAGAATAAATTCTCGGGAACTCCTGGAGATGCTCTGTCAACTCTCGAAACCATTTTAAGTTACCTCTTTGGCCTTTTTCGAAGTGGTTTTCAAGGTAGCTTGAAACCATTTAAGTTAGTACCTCTTTGGCCTTTTTCGAAGTGGTTTTCAAGGTAGCTTTTGCAACATGCTTTAGCTAAAAATCTGATAAACACATCATAAGGTTTTGAAAAGCACAATTTTTTTTTAACATTCTAAGAATAATAAAAATTTTAGAGATATATTGGACAACAAGGAAATCAAATAAAATATTTACAGACCAAATATGTCTAATAGCTTGTAGAAAAATATTTATAGCTCTATAAAATGGGAAACATTGAATATTTAAAAAATTCTTAGAAAATATTTTGCTCTAACAGACGCAAACTTGTTAAGCTTCTCAACGGTCCAAGTTGCGCTATGAGCCCCTTGACTTTAGGCAACATAAGGTTAAGCTCTTCAATCCCTAGTGTAACAGCAACCTTGAGCCATCCGTCAATACAAGGAAAGCAACTAGATTCATCAAGTAAATAAAGCCATAATATCTTCAAGCCAAATCTTGAGTGATTTTTAAGGATGTTGTCGATTCTGCGTCTTAAACTTCCACGACCCGACATAAACTTTTCTGAATACAGATTTAGTTCAGGATAACATCTCCAGAAACTTTAAAAGGCACGAGACAGGCAAGCAGCACGAGCAGCTTCATCCATTGGTGGCATTAAAGAATATATATGACCCCAGATATCCTGCATGCACAATGAATGGTGGGATAAAATTCCAATTTTAAAGTCAATTGGATTTCAATCAGATAAAGAAAACAGTAGAACCAGATAGCTCTTTGCATGCTTGCAAAAGGTTTTTTCTTTTAGAAGTAATGGCAGGAGCTTTGCCTTTCAATTAAGATAGGAAAAGAGAATTTTTATGTACAGGAGTTTTAAGATTTTCCTTAGCGACACCGGAGAAGGCAAAAAGACACAAAAGAAAATTTACACGCCCCAAGAGTGAGCCCTCCTTCTTTGTGCGATATCCTCCTTGATCCTTAGGGGCGACCTGAGGCGATGTCTCAAACTTGTTTGAGAAAATTCTCCTGTTTCTCTCCTAAAAGGTATTATTACTAAAGGTTTTCTGAGAAGGAAAAAAAAAATACACATACTGATGGTCAGCACCGATTAACTACTGTGATATCTAACTATCCATTCCTGCGTGCATATGAGCACACAGAGCGAACAATGTGCCTATCAAACACACGAGATGATGTCTTACTGTGCAATACCAGGTTAAAATCGCACAGGTGAGAGATCCTACATTAATGTGGTTACTTGCATATCTCAACGAGAAACAATGATACAGCATCAATAGGCACATGCCTCATTATTATGCATCAAACTCAGGTTCTGCATATGTTTAGATCTTGAGTTAAAAAACCAACAGAATAGCAGCCTTCAGAATTTTATGTTGTCATACCTCAGGAAGGCATGGGATTGAATATCCCAATGCTTGTCTCTTGAGAATCACCATCATCACCATCACCAAGTCATTGACAGGGTGAGTCTGAGTGCTTAATGTCGTTAGTGGTAGCAACGGATCCATCAGCAAGCCAACAAACAAAACATGGTTGTGAGCCCGATACGAGTAGATCAGAGAGACAGACAGAACTCAAGCTAATGACACAACAGATGGATTAAGAACCTCGATTGGAGACCTAATAATCTACCAAACTGAAAATTAAATAATATCAAAATATTTTTTTTGAAAAAAAAAAACTAGTATCCATGTGTGGCAGTCTAAAATGATGAATCGTAAGCTAACAACAGACTAAAAAATCGAGTTTCTTTTTATGAATGAAGTGGCAGAAGAATATAGCAAGCGAACCAGAGAGAGGCCAAGGGGCTTCAAGCTTACTCGGGGCTTGCTGCTCGCTCTGAAACTCCATGGCACAAGTAGAAGACGACACAGCCTCCTCCTCAGATCTCCGCTCGATTGGGTTTGGAGGACGATTGAATCGGAATTCGATTGAGCACCAGGAAAAGGAAACTGAGGGACTCTTGTGTTGTGTCCCGGTTGGAAAAGAATCCGCTTGGACACCGGCTTCTCCTGATCCGCGCTGCCTGCCGCAATATGGCCGGCCCCGAGCTGTTATGTTACTCCACGCCACCACCGACGTGGCCTCCTGCTGCCGTAGCCGTCGGTCTCCTCCTCAGTGGCGGCAAGAAAGGGCCGGGCCAGGCTGGGATGGTGCTCTGCTCCTCGGCGGCTGCTCTTTCAGCCGACTACTCAAATGCAGCCTCTTGAATTTTCTGCTGAAGTTTGTCGTCCTTGATTCTGTTTGCTATTTAGATAAAATTTCTTTTCATGTGAAAAATAAATTAATAAATATATGTGTATACAATCCTTCTACTGTAAATAGAGTTTTACAATACACGTGTGACACACGCACGTGAATTTTAATTTAATAAAAGTTCCTTCATCCTCCAGCTATAACATCGCCAAATCCAGAAATTTTAAACTGTAGCCTGAAATCTCAGCCATTTGCAGGCACCTGCACAGGAAGTTTGCAATTTATATCCTTCCCTATTTACACAATCTGTAATGCAATCAGTAATGATAAGACACAAAAATGGAGCTAACTTCATGTACCTCTCGACCTACCTCATGAGCCAAACAGCAGTCTCCTGAGTCCTGACATTTCTCCCCTGGCATTCTGCTGAGTTATGACCTCCCTCCCTCGCAGTCTTCTGAGCTAAGACCTTCCTCCCCTTGATTCTTTTGGCCTCGTCACAAACAGATTGAAAGAAGCAGGAAAAAACCGGCACCGACAAAGTACCTTGTCATATACTCCTATCTTCAGTTCTTTATACACACATAGCTGGAAATTCAGATATGAAAATTGCAACTCCGACCTGAGTTAAACCTTCTGTCGGAATTGAGCAGTGAAAATCCTTTTCAGTACCAACAAGTTGCAGTTTCCATCCAATTTCATAAAGAGCCAGCAGAGAAAAGAATCGAAAAGATCATGATGCAATACTACATCATGTCAAGTTGTCAACATTGCTCAGTGCATAAAAAAGGCACTAGGTTGCAGAGCATATATTAATTAACAATGACAAGTTCCATATGCTTAATAAGTTTCTTTTTTCCCACTCGAAGGCCATCCCCATTTCCATTTAAAGATAAACAGAAATAATAAGCTTAATAAGTTAAGAGAAAAGCAGTAAGTACAAAACATATGCAGGAATTTAAATAAAATAGAGCTTAGTTAACCTCAATAATTCTCGTCAGATTCAGGATCATATATTACATGTACAAACTGCAATGCGCCATTATAGCATTAACTTAGTTAAGCTTTGTAGTTAAGTTTTCATGAAGACCATTGGCCACGCCAAAACACATCTAATTGAACTAGGATTTTTGCCTTCTCTCTTTGTTATGCCGCTGTTGTGATCAAGTGGTCGAACATATGCAAGCAAAGCATCTGTGGCCACATTAATTAGCATTAAGATAGACAGGTCAACTAACCAACCTTGGCATGTCTCAAAACCATATGAACTATTTACATATGGAGCAAACCATTTTGCTATGGAAAGGGAGTTTTTCAAAATTTCGTCAAACATAGGCTAAAAACTGGATGACACTCTTGCATAATCAGTCCTAGATATAAACTCAATAAAGCACTCTCACATAATCAGTCCTAGATCTAAATAGTTCAACCAAACCTCATCCCAAATACCTCTGCATCAGAATTACCGGAACAAAAATGAAGCACAGACAAATCAAAGCAAGCATGAAGATAGCATTTCCATTTTCATTTCCATTTCGGAGAAGGATCTCGCTTGCATCAATTTTTCCAGAGGACAGTACGCTACTACTACTATGATAAGAGTAACAGAGGGACAAATCTACCATCATCCATCTTCGTACAACTGCAGGACCGATTTGATCTTCACCTCAAAACACAAACACCGGGAATTTGAACTAACTATGACTGTTCACACCTCTAACCCTAGCTTCACCATCACCCCCGAGGGTAGTCGCCGCCTGCCTCGGCCTCAAGCCTCCGCCTCCGCCTCCGCATCCGCTTCGTCGGGGGTATAGGTCATGTCCAGAAATCGACTGGCCTGGGCGACGAGGTCATCGATGGAGTCACGCAGAGAGGCATCGGTGGTGTTGTTCCCACGGGCGTCGGCGGTGTACGAGTTGACGCGCTGGGCGAACTCCCTACACGAGACGGTAAAGGATCCGCCGCCAACAGCGCGGGCGTACTCCTTGAGCTTCTGAGCGCAGGCGTCCATGATGACGAGCTGGGTGGCATCCGTGGGGTGGCGGCGGAGAGTAGGGAGGAGCGATTCCTGAAGCAGGAGCACCAGATTGCACACATCGGCGATCTTCTTCAGGACCTCGCGGTTGGGGATAACGCGGAAGAAGTCGATGGTGGTGTCGTCGTCTCCGTCGACCGGGAGATTCATCAGCTGTAGGACGGGTCCCGCATCACGAACCCTAATCTCCCGACGCTGCTCCTCCTCATGAGGCACCCGGTCCGCTTCGGATCCCAGCACGAGCTCCGCCATGTCCGAGGAGGCGAGGATGGAGGTGGAGGTGGATGGGGGCGATGGGGATGGGGATGGGGATGGCGACGGCTGCCGTGGGAGGAAATGGGCCGGATAATCTAATAGATTATGTTGGAAATGGGCCGAGTAATCTAATAGATTATGTTTGGGCTAACGGTTTGTGTGACTCGCCGTCGCCGATCACACCGTCTCCTGAAACAGAATGCAGACGGGGTTGGACGGGCTAGGCTTTGACGGGCCAGGCCCATGCGAGCGAGACTCAAGCGAAAAGTAATTAAAAAAATAATTTTATTACATGGATCTTTGACAAAAGTTAATTTTTGTCTTTTTTGAACCCGTCGTAGTCTAGATTTTCTCATTAATTCTAGATATCTCACCTTCACCAACTCATTTAGTTTTAGTTAATGATTTATGGCGGAAGCGTGATTTTTTTTTTTTTTTTTTTTTGAGAATGCGGAAGCGTGAGCTTAAAAACTAGTCTATATACTTAGCGACTATGACCGCCCAAAAATCCGAAACTTGTTCACGCCCTTTAAGATCCGCTCAGTAAATAGATCTTCAAAAAAAATTGTATGCAACTTTTGACGAGATGCTTCATATTCTTCTTTCCAATAAATTAATTTAATTACTTATTCATGGTAAGAAGATGTATGTTCCAAAAAAAAAAAAAAACTATTTAAAACGCTCAAGGTGTTGTCTAATTTTTTTATTTGGATGGGAAAAATATGTTTCAACATTTTCTAGAAAAAAAGAAACAATGACGTCTCGGATCTTTTTTTTTTGATAAAAGATATACAGTATTAATTAAAGGAAAAGCAATACAAGTACACCGTAAAAGGATACGGATGATAGCTACCCCGCCTATAATCTATAAGAACCCCAGCAAATAAGAAAATTACAAACTGGTCCTTAGACCCATCCGAAGCGAACACCGGCCCATAACCGTCTTCGCCGAAGACCGCCGCCGCCACCCGCCGCCGCCAAACACGAAGCACCAAAAGCGGGAGGAAACCGCCCGGCGTTGAGGTGGACTGCAGGAAGGCGCTCGATCTCGCAAAGGCGAAGAAGTCGTTGAGCGCCCATCCGTCGGGATCACTATCGAGGTTGAAAGCGGCGATGGTGGAGCCGGCGATAGCATCCTCCATCACGGTGAAGCGAATCGGTCGAACCACCAATCTTCGGAAGACCCGCGGCCACCACCGCATCCACGAAAGTAGGGGCCGGGAGCCTCCACGCACCAAGGCGCAAAGACCTCGCCCGCCGAACACTCCTAAACAAGATCCAAGAGCGGACCTTACCTCCACACCCTCGTCGCGGCGTCGGAGGCAACGCCGCCGAGGCGGGAAGAGAGCGAGAGGACATTATTCACGATGACGACGCCGCCGCCGCCTCAACGCCATCATCGGAAACCCTAACATAGACCTAACCTAACCCTAGCTCAGGGGACACACCACCAACTCGGGGAAGCACCGGCCACAGCCATCGCCGGGGCGTGGAGGCCAGCTCCCCTCACCCACCGGCGTCGAGGAGGACGCCCGGCCGGGGAGGGAGCCGGCAGCGAAAAGGGACGGCGGCGGCGGGAGTTCTGCTTCTCTTTCTCTGGGCGAAGGCAACGCGTATCTGAGTGTTTATCAGTTCCTTCTTTCTCCAGATCTTGAGGATATTCAACCCACCGAAATTTATTTAATTAGTTATTCATGATAAGAAGATGTACGGTTCTAAAAAAAACTATTTAAAACACTCAAGGTGTTGTTTAATTGTTTATTTGAATGGGAAAAATATGTTTCAACATTTTCTAGAAAAAAAAAAACAATGACGTCTCTAAATCTTGAGCATATTCAACCCACAAAAAAGACAAATTTACAGTGAATGATCATATACTGAGTGAAATTAAATGTCTGAGCGAAAGAAATTCCCTAGTAAATAATCAAGTATGGGGCACGCACAGGCAGAGCTCACAGCTCGCCCCAACTGCGCCCAGCGGCACCCGAGGGGAAGTCGTCCTTCTCCGCGATGGGAGAGCCGCTGTCGTGGGGGAGAAAGGAGGCGCCGCCGCCAGTTCGGGGAGGAGCTCACGATAGTAGTGACGATGGCACTCGCAACCGCCCAATGAAACAAATCAAGTCTCTCAGAGGAGATTTCAATCCGGTTTCAAGACGTTGGAAACGCGCTTGTGGTCGCTCGTGGCCATAAAACACTCTCTCTCTCCTGCTCATTTCATGCAAAAATAACATAACATAATTGCTGATGTCACACCGTATTATGAAACACCAAACCCCATTAAAACTGGCCTAACGGGGTGAGTGCGTTCCGGAGGTTGCTCTGCTACTGGCTGAAATCCACGAGCTATAGGAAGTGTAACGATGACGGACGGCTAGAATCCACGCATGAATGAAAGAAGCCAAACGAATCAGCTTTGGATCTTATATTATATATAATATATATGATGTATAAAAAGTAATAAACATAGCCATGTGCATACCTCGCGTGCACATCCTCAAGTTTGACAACTTGCAAGCCCCAACGTTGAAAGAAATTAAACTAAGCACGACACTTCACTAAGATAAAACTAAAATTATTATAAATGACAACACACTTAATTAAGATAACCTTTGACAACCTTCACCCTCCATCTTAACTTCTCTGCCTATGCCAAACCATCATCCATTGCGTCAGCAATACACCGTGGGCAAGGCTCCATAACGGTCAGCTTAGTTGCAGGGGTAACTTTATCCTTGATGTACCTTCTTATAGCTTCCACCGCTCTAGACGATTCCTCGACCGCAGATTTGGCATAGATAACGCCGCCATTACCATCTGAGCAACATGGAGATTTAGCATAACGAAGGGTGTTCAATGTAAGGTGCTCGAGTGAGACTGCGCTCTGGACAATGCAACATGTTAGCTCAACCAAGCTCTTTGTAGAGTTGAATCCTGTGATCTCCATAATCTTGAGGCGGTCATGGCGCCGTTTAGGCAGCTGCCTCGGATGCGAAGAACCTATCAATTCATGCCCCACATCTTCCCGGGGTACCTGAAGACAAAACCAGGAAACTGAATCAATAGATGCACTCAGAATGAGCATCCGTTAATCTGCTGGACAGCGCCTTACCTCCAGCCACCAAGTCTCCAAGGAAGGAGACGCATCCAAGAAAGAAAGCAGAGAAGAATAAACGTAGGATGGGGACAAGGTTGATGAAGTCATCTCAATGTTCAGATGCTTGAGGTTGATGAATTTGGAGTGCAGCGTTGGTATATTCTCCTGCACAAAGATATATGTCATGTTCAGATTAGTATACGCCTGCACATAACGGTAAGACTAGTGTTGTACAGATTTATCGCCACTTTGATTTGCAGTATACCTCATGGGTCGAACCTAAACAAATTGTCTCAAGATTTGGCATAATGGACGGAAGCACAGCACGAGCATATCGGACGGAATTCCTTAAATTGAACTCCAAGAACTTAATAGATTGCGATGCTTCTCCAAGCTCGGGTTTTGGAAATCCTCTGGAAAATGTTATCCTAGAGATACTTGGAGCTTTGTTCTCTATACTTTGCATAGCACAACATCCATCAACACACAGGTAGCTGAGTCGCTGCAGCACAGGAGGTATCTTCAGGGAAATTATCTCATTGCAATCAGTGAGATCCAAATGCTCCAAAGCAGGGGAGTTGGAAAGAAGGCACTCTAATTCACCGCCCATGATACACACAGACCACAGACACAAACTTGTTAAGCTTCTCAACGGTCCAAGTTCAGCTGTAGGACGGAAGACACAATAGTGAAGCTGAAGAGACCGAATTGAGTTTCTAACCCCAGCAGATGATAAAACTGAGCATGGGAAGTTGTGCTTTTTAGGCAGGCTAAGGCTGAGCTCTTCAATCCCTGCTGTAACAGCAACCTTGAGCCATCCGTCAATATAAGGGAAGCAAGCAAATTCATTAAGCAAATTAAGCCTCAATATCTTCAAGCCAATTCCTGAGTGTTTTTTTAGGATGTTGTCAATTCTGCGTCTTAAACTTCCTCTACCCGCCATAAACTTTCCCGAATTGAGATTTAGTTTGGGATAACATCTCCAGGAACTTAGAAAGGCACGAGACAGGCAAGCTGCACGAGCAGCAGCATCCATTGGCATTAAAAGAGTGTATATGACGCCAGATATCCTGCATGCACAATGATGGGATAAAATTTTAACTTTAAAGTCAAGTGGAATTTCAATCAGATAAAGAAAACAGTCGAACCAGATAGCTCTTTGCATGCTTGCATGGGGTAGTGTATTACATACGTAATTTTCCAATTGAATGTATCAAGTAAACTTAGCAATTGACAAAGAGGTTTTTCCCTAACAGTGTCACTAAAGGTTTTCTGACAAGGAAAAAAATACGCATACTGATGATAGCCAGCACTGATTAACTACTATTTTGATATCTAATTATCCATCATCCATTCTTTCCTGCATTCAGCATTCACACACACAGAGCAAACAATGTGTCTATCAAACACACGAGATGACGATGTCTTATTGTGCAATACCAGGTCAAAATCACATCCTAAGCTAATGCAATTATTTGCATATTTCATCCAGAAACAACAATACAGCATCAACAGGCGCATGGTCCATTATTATGCATAAAACTCAGGTTCTGCATATGTTTAGATCTTGAGCTAAAAACGAACAGAATAGCAGCCTTGAGAATTTTTATGTTGCCATACCTCAGGAAGGCATGGGATTGAATATCCCGATGCTTGAGAATCACCATCACCAAGTCGTTGACAAGGTGAGTCTGGATGCTTAATATCGTCAGCGGATCCATCTGCAAGCCAACAAACCAAACATGGTTATGAGAGCCCCATACGAGTAGATCAAGAAGACAGAGAGAACTCAAGCTAACGACGCAACAGATGGATTAAGAAGCTCGATTGGAGACCTAATAATCTACCAAACTGAAAATTCAATAATATCAAATAGTATCCATGTGGAGCAGTGTAATGATGAATCTAAAGGGAACAACAGACTAAAAAAAAATCCATTTCCTTTAATGAATGAAGTGGCAGAAGAAAATAGGAAGCGAACTGAACCAGAGAGGAGACCAGAGAGAGAGGCCGATCGAGGGGCAAGATAGTTGAAGCTTACTCGGGGCTTGCTGCTCGCTCTGAATCCCCATGGCAACAACAAACCTTCCTTGTCAGATCTCCGCTCGACTGGGTTTGGAGGATGATTGAATCGGAATTCGATTAGGCATCAGGAATCAATTGGAACGGAATCCGATTGGACACCGGCTGCTCCTGATCCCCCGCTGCCTGCCGCGATATGGCCGGCCCCAGCTGCCACCACCGACGTGGCCTCCTGCTGCCGCAGCCGTCGGTCTCCTCCTCTGCGACCGGGACGGGGTGCTCCTCGGCGGCGGTGGCTCTGTCAGCAAATTCAGCCCGTGCTAACAGCCAGAGGCGGCCCAAGCCCAATAGCTCACCTGGCCGCACCACGTCATCCTGGCGGATGTTAACTGCCGACTCGCCGACCAGTCGGCAGTTAACCATCCGCCGAGCACCCGGCCCAGCCCAGCAATGACTGTTTCTCTTCTCGTTTCCGACCCAGCCCACCAGCGACTGTTTCATCAGCGACATTTTTTTCTTGGAAAAAGTCCGAATTCTCTCCCCAACTATCACGAAAGTTCACTTTTCCTCCGCCAACGCCAAAATCGGACAAATCACCTCCCTCAACTTTTCAAAACCATGTAAATTACCTCCCTCGGCGGTTTTGAGAGCGGTACTGCTACAATAACAGCGGTTTGCCTTTTTTTAAAAAAAAAAATTCGGTTGAATCTTTGAAAAATCATAGTAAATCACAGAAAAATCATAAAATGAAAAATCCATTTTCGTTAGACTCCACATAATTATATCTACACATTGAATATATAAAAAAAAAAAAAACAAAACCTTCGTAGCAAAAAAACTTATATTAAAATATATCATATTATATATTCTTTGTGTAGATCTAATCATGTGAGTACAACAAAATTGGATTTTTTATTTTATGATTTTTCAAAGATTCAACCAAATTTTTTTTAAAAAAAAGGAAAAGGCAAACCGTTGTTAGTAGTGTAACAATACCGCCCTCAAACCACTCAAGGAAGGTAATTTGCATGGTTTGAAAAGTTGAGGGAGTGATTTGTCCTGGTTTTTACGTTGGCGGATGAAAAAGTGAAATGATAGTTGGGGAAAATCTGGACTTTTTCTTTTTTTCTTCTCGTTTTCGGCCCGCCGACCACGCCTCGGTCCAGTTTAATTTTGGTCCAGTTTAATTTCGACTGCTGGACGTCCTGCGTAACGTACTAGGTGAGTTTCTATCTCTTTTTTTTTCGCAGAATGTGCGTGGACGTAGGTGAGTTTCTCTTTTTTTTTTCTTATTATTCTTTTAATTTACTTTTCTTTTTCCGTTTTATTTTCTCTATTTTTTTCTTTTATTTCCTTTGCATTTTTTTTTTTTTTTTTTTTTACTAGAAAAAACATGCCCGTGCGTTGCCTTTGGGAAGTATAATTTGTGTTGTATTTGTGCCAATCATAAATGTGTCCATGCGATGAGGTGTTCATGTGTCTTAGCGTGCGTTGCATCGGGACACACAATTTATTGACCGGTACTTCGTGGCGATAACAAATGTTTTCATGTGTTTTCATGTGCTACATGATGTACTTTTACATGGGCATCTAAAGCTACCTATCTTTATTTGACTTTAAGGACAACCTTATTTTATTAAATATCAAGGGAAAAAAAAATTAAATGTGTGTGCCATAAAGTATTAACCTCATATGAGGCTAGAAAATATTAATGGGTATCTTAAACATAATAAAAAGAACATAAGTGTATTTATAGGACACTGTGACAATTCATGTTTGTGAAACTGCATGAAATAATTAAGCCATTTTCTTTCATTTTGAGAAATGCTAAAAAAAAAGAGTTTGAATAGTCTATTATGACTTTTTTTTTTTTTTTTTTTTAACCTTTTTTTTCTCTCTCTATATTTTATTCCCTCCCACGCTGGCCCACACCACAGACCACACAGCCCACCACCGTAGTCTGCGTTTTTCTCTACGGACGGTAAACCCGCGGTAAACAGCGGTTACCGTTTATCTGAACCGGGCGGTCAGGTTCTACGGACCGGCGGTATAAAAGAAGGCAAATTCAAAATTTAAAATTTGAAAAAAAATCGTTGAAAAATTTCGTAAAATAGTTCATGATTTATAGAAGCCAATGGTATAAAAATTTATCAAATTGGAGTTGGTTTGGTATAAAAATTTCAAATCTAAGTTTGAAAAAAAAAAAAAAGAAAATATAATAGTAGGCCCATTAAGGCCCATTAAATCATGAAGGTCGAAAAAACATACTAAACACACTCAAATTTAAGTAATTTTGACATCATTGGATTCTACAAATCATGAAGTATTTTTAGGAATTTTTTTAGCATTTTTAAAAAAAATTACATTTTGAATTTTGAAAAAAACCGTTCAAAAGCTGCTCAAATTTTCGGTAAACCGCTCAAACCGGGCGGTATAAATTCCAAACCGCCCGGTTTACGGATTTTTACCGTTCGCGGCGCCGTTTTGAATTCAAACGAATTCAAATTCCAAACCGTCCGTGTAACCGGCGGTTTTACGGTGCCGGACGGTTTTACCGATTCGGACCCCGGCGGTTTTTCGGGTCGGTCGGTATATAAAAACGCAGACCGTAGTACCGCACGCATGGACCTTATCCTCTCGGCCTCTTCCATGCCTGAACCACCACCGCACCAGCACGTGAACCGCCGATGTGAAGTACCGCTCGACGACGTCGATGCCATGGAAGAGCCCCGCAGCCAAGAAGAGCAGCTGTGAGAGATCGATGGTGCCTGACGCCGTCGCTACTGATCCACAAGCAGATGCGCCCCCGGGTGGCGGCCAGAGCTCCTCTTCCTGGCCCGCATGGCGTTCAGCCAATGTGCTGCGCCGGCATTGCCTCACCGGGGAAAATAGTGCACCTCTTGCTCTGCATCCTTGGTCCAGCACACTTTTTTTTGCTCTCTCGGCTCGGCCAGGCGAATCTGGCTGGCTACACAAGTGGGGGCAGGCAATGGTTTATGGATGATTTCGTCTCCGATCGATTCATGGGGCGTCCTGGAGGCACAACCCCGTTTGATTTTGTTGAATTGATTCTTTCTCTGATTTCATATTCGACCAAGTAATGCATGGATGAAGTAATTGATTTTTTTGGTGATTGCTGCGGAGATCAGCATAAGAAACGATTTCGATTTGATGGTTGTGGCGTCGGTGCCTGTGGATATTTATATTCTGGATGATGTCCGATATAATCTATTGGCTGGAGCGTAGGTTTTGTATTTGATTTTAGAAGGGTTTCAGGAAATAGAGTTGTATTTGCACTTTGTTTCGAGCCTGCACTGGAAACGTGTAGGATTCAATTTGAGCGTACAAACGGAAAAAACAGGGAGACGATGGAGGCAGAAAGAAAAAGGTTAAACAAAAAGGTGAACGGGAGGCAGAAAAAAAAGGCAGAAAAAAGGTGGAAAAAAGGTGGGACTGAAATTTTCTCTCTTTATTAATAGGTATATAGATTTTTATTTTTCATGATTTTTCATTTTAAGTTTTATGTGATTTTTATTTCTATTCTATTTTCCTTTTATCTTTTATTTATCTAATTCATTTTACTTTTCTTACTTTTTTTTTTCATTTTTCTTGCTTTTCGGTGGTTTATTATTAATACTACTTTACTTTACTTTTTTATTTTTTTTTTTTTTCCGTTGGCCTTGGACGAAATGTTTTCTTTTATTAATACTACTTTACTTTACTTTTTCTTTTTTTCATTTATTCTTTATTTCTTTTATGTTTTTCTTTCTTTTTTTTTGATTTTAAGACTTGTTTCTTATATATTTTTTTACTTGTCTATGTTATATGATGTTACTATATTACTTACGAAATGTTAGGTCGATGTTTCTACAGTACACATGATGTTTTCGTTATATTTTTATTTGTTCACATAGTACATATGTGTGATGTTTCCGTAGTACATATGTGGTGTTTCTATAGCACATATGTGATGTTACGTGATATTTCTTTTGATGTTTTTATAGTATATATGTTATATATGTGATGTTACTGTGATACATCTTTTGATGTTTCTATAGTATATATGTGATGTTACGTCATATATATCTTTTGATGTTCGCGTATTGTTAGTGTGATGCTCTGTATATTGATGATCTTAGATATAGTTAGTCCATAAGTACTTAATACTTTCTTTTCTTGATTTAAAATGGTCTTGTGTATTTTATAATATTTTTCTTACGATATTCTGTAGTGATTCTTGTAATGTTGGAAAATTCGGTTATTTCTATGGTTGAAAAACAGCCGGACTCCTAGTGTGTTTGTCGCGATGTTCTAGCGTGTTTTTGCAATGTTTTAGCGTTTCTTCCGATGTTGGAGTGTTTCTTGTGATGTTACGGAAATTTTGGCTATTTACGTGGTTAAAATAGCGGTCTCCTCTGTGTGTTTTTGTGCGATGTTCTAGCGTGTTTCTTGCGATATTCTAAGCGCATTTCATCCGATGTTATAGAGTTTCTTGCGATGTTACGTAAACTATTTCTCTTAGTGTATAAATGTACATTAATTTTTTTTATCAAAAATATATACATATAGGGGTCTTGTTTTGAAGGATTTATTGTAAGAAACACGATGGTGAAATCGGATTTCCGTTTGAGTACTTATTTCATTAGAGAGTTTTATATACTCACGTTCATGTGAGCTAAAGAATCGAGCTAGCTTTAGCAAATATTTGTGTCCGTATGTTCCCGTGCCTATGCTTCAAATTGTTATAACGGTCTTTGTTAAGAATCCTCAATCCAATTCCAGCGGTTAGGACCTTCCCCTTTCGTCTCTCACACCAATGTAGTGGATGAAAGTAGAACAAGTAGACACAAGATGTAGGGAGACTATTCTTTATTCATCCGAATATTCGTGTTTACAATGGAGGATCTCCACGTATATATAGTCCGAATAAGTACTAGAGTATGGAAATCGCCCACATACAAGCGGACTAGGATTAGGATTCCTCCTTCTCCTCTTTCTATATTCGGCCAAGGCCGGAGAGTTTTGGTAAGAGCCCACATACAAAGCGGACTAGGATTAGGATTCATCCTTCTCCTTTCCTTCTAGGAAAGAGTCCGTGTAAGTTAGGGTTTTGTTTCCCAACACTCCCCCCTTGGGCGAATACCATGACAAATATATGCCTCGTTAAAACTTCAAAAACCCAATGGGAAAAAGTGGAGAAAGAGTGCATTATTGTCGTTATATGCATTTGCACATTGTTGTCTCATTAAAAAACCTTACATGAGAAACTTGGGAAAAACTCATTAAGGAAAAAAGAGTACAACAGATGTCTTCGAGGACAAATTGTGACCTTACGGATCATATCATTTTGAATTCTCTATAATCTCGATCAAGGGTTAATACTCTAGGTGAGTTCTCTGAACCTTGCGAGAACTACCTGCTATGTCAAAAAAATGCCTTTCTACAGGAAGCATATGCACATAGAAACTTAGCAAGTATATTGCATGCATAGTCGGGATCGTTTCATATAACCTTAACATCCGTTACTTCTAGAACCCATGAGATAAAATTATACATAAATAAACCCATACTTAAATGGCGTCATGATAGAGGCTTCAATTTAATAGAGCTTTCAAACTCACCCATTTAGAATAACACCACCAAGGTATATTGTTTGAGATCTTCAAAGTCTCATGAGTTACGATCAATATCATGTAAATACTCCCCCGATGACAACATTCATTGAGGTCATCCATTGCCACTTGACATTAGTCGTTATTTGCAAATAAATATAGGCATGAATAGTCCAAGGGAGATTACAACATGTGATTTCACAATAGTTAGTCTTCATGACATTTGTTTCTTTGCTCTTCAAGAATAATAAGAATAAAGAATAATGCTAAGAGCATTGTCATGCATATATTAGAGTGCATATTTGTGCAACGTAAAGTTGCAAAGACACACCTTCGAGATGTGATTAATAATCATTATTTCTTATATGATAATTTTCTCTATTCATAATAGTCGTGACTTCTTGAGGGGATTGGCTCTGATTCTTCAAGAATCTTTAATACATAATAAGACATCAACGTCCACAAACTAGCGAATGGGGCATATTGCTAGTAGCACCAAATATATCATATAACTTTTTAGAGGATATTTCAATTCCAAAATCTTGGTGGATAATGCTATCTATCAAGCATATACATGCATAGCAAAATCTCATGGAATGCACATGTGCTTATATGGTATACCTTTTGCTTTTTGGTTCCTCCTTTTATTATCTCTCTTGGGTCATATATGGGTCTTTATCCCTATCAAAGGAATTCACATATTTTGGTGTATTTTGACTTATAACCATATTCCTTCAAGGAAAAATCCTTGAGGGGAGCTGTTGTCTTTATGGAGAGATTACTTCACATAAAGGACAATATTGGTGCGAGATTTTAATGTTGCTTTCCATGGATTTTTATAATCCCATTCTTTGCATATTTAATTCATGCCATTAGCGGACTCATTATATAGCGGAACATATTTTCTGAGAACTTATGTCGAGTTGGTCTATTATGACCTTTTGAACCATCGCTTTTCACCACACATTATTTCAATAATGACCCATAATTATCGAACATCGGGTTCAAGATATTCACTTAGCGATTTTTGGTTCAACCTCAATTGTATATTTCATTTGACCCAAAATGAGAGCTTCAAGCACTCTTGCCATGGACTTTGTTCGGATCGGGTTCTCACAAAGAGACTCATTTAGCAATTATAGAGGTAAACTAGTGTCGACACATATTCTCGACTTTAAACATCTTAATAATGATCTTCATTATTTCCCAAAATGATAGATCCATTGTTGTTCCATATTCCTAGCATTATAGTATGTGCACATTGCTAGGATTTTCATCTCGGGATGAACCTCATGATTGAGGTAACTCACCAACTTGAGGGGTGATTTCGCTACAAGAGTATGAGAGGAGTATTATCACATACAATGTGAGCTTGCTACAAGAGCATATGCTTGTGACATAGGCCACAAGATCTTATTTGCAGGCGTCCCTACATAATTTGATCAAAAATGCCAATGTCAAATGGATATAAAATTTATCCGGGTATATCCAAATCTACTTCGGGTAGAAGCATTCATTTATTGTTAACCAATCGGTTGCTCCTCATCAATGATTATCCGGCATAACTCCATGCTATGCAATAGTGGAGTGTAACCGAGCAAGCGGTTTAGTTTGGATTTGTGCGTTTTTGATTCGTAAATATCAAGGCATTCCACAAAATGGGCATTCATCTCCCCCTAATGCCGAGATATTTAATAGCATACTAAAATCCTCAATCACCAACTTCAAGTGGTGTATGTATGCTTTGGTGGTGATTTATCCGGGAAATATTACATACAGGGGGTATATTACTATTTTTTATATGCAAATGAGCTTGGACTTTATTAATGCGATTTGCATGAATCTTTGCGTTGCATGTAATTCCTTCTACGAGGGAGGAGTATATATTCTCAACTTCTTGTTGAGACCATAACTTCTAGTGAGGTATAAAATATTGCTCGCACGTTCTTGCTTTCAACAAAAACATATGTAGTCATCTAGACTTGGCTCCCTTTAGTTCTTGACGTAACACATAACTTAGACAAAACAATCCTTCGAGGGGGTCTAATGCTCACCAATTGTTATATTGACCTTCTAGGTCATATGCATGAGAAAAGACAGCTAATGGTGGCATTGCGCTTTCAAAGGCGTGTTAGCTTGTAGCCATGGTTGCAGAGCAAAAAGCTTCGAGATGCACTATTATTTCATAGTCCAGCTCCTTTTTATTGCCCAAAAAACGACTCAATTACTCGTACCATAGAGCAAAATTGAGTCATTGTATTTATTGCAACATATTTGTATTCTATATAAAGCATGGCTTGGATCAATTCATTTTTCAGCATGAAGAGAGAAGCTTTTAATAGAATGAGAAGACCAAGAATTTTTATTTATCTAGGAAAATTATTATTTTGGTTGCTTGGCAAGAGCAAACAAAGACCAATGTCCTTACGGGATAGACTCTCAACCGATAGCAAAAATTTCATATGGTAAAAGATACATCAAGGAAACATATGTAGTTGTCAAATTCCATATGGCTTGAGCCTAGGATAACTACTATGGTGATAATTGATTAATATCAAAATTAGCTTCGGCTTTATTGTGATGTGGGATTCTTACTTGTTGCCTGCTTTCCATCTTACGGTAGTCGGCGGTCGATATTAATACATTTGTTTAGGTGTGGCGTATACATGGCTACTAGCCCGGCATATTCTTTGCATAGAGTAGTCACTCCACCATATCATTTGGCATACTTTACTTGTAATCAATGATTTCCCTCGATACCCGTTGTCATTTCAGCGTGTGTATAACTCTAAACCGAGTCCCGATATGCACCGGGCTTCATTAGTCAAAAAGGACAAATGGTTTTCTTCATCGGGAAGAAATATTATGTTTTTCGTACAAAACAAACTCGGATATTAATTCTTCTAGTATTATTGTAGCAACTTCAAGTTGCCTAGGAAATGTATTATGTATTAGAAAGCGACACCTCATGCTAGTTCTGCAGCAGAGAGGCAAAGGGCAACATGTTGACTTCGGATCATTTGTTATCCCTACTAATGTAATGTTGTAAGCCAATATTACCATGTTTAGAAATCATACCTATGCAAGGTAATATCTCCCTTCAAGGAGGTTACAAATGAATCCCAAATCCAAATTAAATGCGATATACCAATAAGTCTCGTGCAATGGTTTTCTTCAGGTTACTTCAAGTAAATAAACCAAAGCATTAAAGATAATGCTATATAGAGAGAGAGGGAAAATTGGTCCTAGATATGGCCATACATGTTTCTTTTATTTCCCAGAATTTTCCAAGCATATGTGTTTTTCTATGGTATTTATATTGGTCATAGGCTAATACTTCGGGATTATATAGCCCATAGAAAACATAATAATTCATACACATTGCAAGGAAAAATAATATCTGAGACCATATGAAAATTCACGATGGGTCAAAATAAATATGTGGAAGCTCATAAACCTAAAAAAATTCAGGTTCTAGATATACTATAGAACTTGCATCATCAATATATAAAGCATATATTGCAATTTGGAGAGACATATTACAAGATCTTCAAGATCTAGCGGCAACAAAGTTTGCACACGAGATGAGCCTGACATATTCAATCTTTCTATGACTTTTTTCGTGTAGATAGATTGTGTGTATAAAATTCCTTCGGGAGATGCTCGATCTGCAGGCCTAAGCAAAAATTTTGGCATGAGTCCACAATTTTGCCGTTCAACGACGAACTCTTGGAATTCAACGATGATGGCTGCAACATCAATTCTTATTTTTGCCTATGCTATGTGGACGTGGCGGTATAGCAGCTTCAGGCCACCAGTAATATGATGCAGGCATGCACTCAGACCAGCTTAGTAGCCACCGTGTAAATATGTATCATCTTCGTGATTAGACCATTCTAGTGGCATGCGATTGTCTAGTATGCTAGCAATAAAAATAATCTATTGATTGCACAAGCTAGCAGAAAGAATTACTAGAACCAATTGTAATCGTGAAGACATACCGGGTGCCGTGTGACGCTGATGAGAACGAAGGTTGTTGCTGAATCTCAGTGCAGCAAACATGGACGTGGCCTCTCTTGAGGACGAAGCGATGCAGCCGGGCAATGGGCAACAGAGATGTGATTATGGACTTTCTTCTTGCATGCTGAACATGCAGATGCACGCACTTAGAGGTACTCAAATCACGCCTCCCTGGAGGCCACCTGTGTCCGTCAATCTAGCCACGGCGCACCCAACGCCTGCAGCTGCATTCGCCTCCCAGCAGTGGTTTGCCCGCGGCGCGCTCGACGAGCAGTGGAACGTCCGGTACATGCCCATGACCATGAGGACAAGGATATAGATCGAGTGTAGCCAGATCCATATGATGGGCCGAGTCATGTAATGAAAAACAAAAATCGATCTCTGATTAGTCACAAATCGAATCGATCCGAGGCAAATACAGTAAGGAAACATATATCTGCTTGCCTTTTTTTCTCTAAAAAAAAAATCATCTACTAAAATTAATCTACGAGATTAAATCTGGTAGAAGCGATTGAATGAAAAAAGCAAAAGTCAAACCGTGGCCTCGGACGAAGCGATGCAGCAGAGCGACCAGGATGGCTGCGATTGTGGCATGCATGCGAACATGCATATTGCATCCATACACGCAGGTGCGTGAGCTGATTAATCAAACAGGAGTTTGATCTTTGTCGAATTTAGAGGTTGTGGCTCATAGTGCTGCCACGCGCTGCCAAGTGCGTTGTTGTCTTGTTCTTGCGTGCGAACATGCACAAGATGCAGATCGCATCCATGTAGGCTTGCCATGACGTTGTTGAGAACTCCAGGTCTCCAGAAACGGCGGACATGCAGAGCACGCACATGATCCAACTGGTATGCATGCATACCTGATCCAAGCACAGTTCAAGTTGCCTGAATCCTGCGCACAGCCGCACAGGTTGCTAGCGGCCACGTCCGCGGTTGATCCCAGGTGTCGCGACGCTGGCTAATCTTGCGCCGTCACGCACGCGTCGATTTGCTCGGGGTAGATGGCGCTCCAACGCGAGGTATCAATCAACGCATCAGGTTCAGATCGGAACGAAAGAGATCAGTTCATCGTATCCATGGCAAATATAAATTGATCTAAACAACGATCGAGAACGACTCACCCAGCGGTAGAGGTGCTGATAACGTGTTAAATAACGGTCTTTGTTAAGAATCCCTAATCCAATTCCAGCGGTTAGGACCTTCCCCTTTCGTCTCTCACACCAATGTAGTGGATGAAAGTAGAACAAGTAGACATAAGATGTAGGGAGACTATTCTTTTTTATTCATCTGAATATTCGTGTTTTACAATGGAGGATCTCCCACGTATATATAGTCGAATAAGTTTAGAGTATGGAAATCGCCCACATACAAACAATTTAGGATTAGGATTTCTCCTTCTCCTCTTTTCTATATTCCAGCCAAGGCGAGGAGAGTTTTTGGTAAGAGCCCACATACAAACGGATTTAGGATTAGGATTCATCCTTCTCCTTTCCTTACAGGAAAGAGTCCGTGTAAGTTAGGGTTTTGTTTCCCAACACAAATACGTACGTATACCAAGAAGAAGGATAAATGATCAAAATGCCCCTTGGAAACATGCATGCCCAGGCTGTAGCGCAGCGGTACGGCAGTACATGCGCCTGTCAGGTTCACGAACCTTCACGATCGAGAGCCAGGCTTTGTGAAGGGAAGGAGTAGGCCTAGGTCGGTTTGGTTTGTTTATTTGTTTCTCTGCCGCCTGCTTGTACGGTGCCACTGAAAAGCATGGAATCTTGTGCTACATGTTTTTTTTTTTATTTTGAGAAAAATTTTGAATCGCATACGTGAAATTATAATGAGACAAGGAAATATGTATTAGTTTATTTCATAAATTGCAAAACGAGTTGAGTGGTGTAGTGGTGATTGACTACGGTCTCAAGGCTGAGGTCCTTGGTTCGATTCTTGAGTGTTATGTTACTTATTTTTTTCTGAAGGCGACATGGGCCTTGCCTGCTCGTGTCGAGGCCTGGATCCCGCGATGGGCTGCGCGCGAGAAGAAAAGCCGGCCTGCTTGCGCCTGCTCGTGTAGAGAGGGCCTGGGCCGTCCGCTACCTGGGCCACGCGACCTGGTTGGCACACGCATCCGCGCCGACCAGGTCGGCAAGTAACACGCCCCGTCATCCTAGGCCTGGCAATCTAATTCCAACGCCTGGGGAGGCAGGTAGGCAGGCAGCATCCAAACACGCTGTCTAATATCAGAGCTGGCTTGTGTGTAACACATGTTCTTGATTAAGGTGCAGTGCAAATCACATAGGCCTGTTTGGCTGGGCTCTTCCCGGCTTTGGCTTGGACTTCTCCAATGTAGTGGCACTGTAGCACGCAGGAGTCGAAGCCAGGTGAGCCCTAAAATCGAGCTTCTCCGGCTCCTAGCAATAGACCCGATGTCAGTGAGAGGGGGAGGGAGGGAGGGAGACAAAACCTGGGCTCTTCCCGGCTTTGGCTTGGACTTCTCCAATGTAGTGGCACTCAGAGCATGCGAGGAGTCGGCCGTGAGCCCTAAAATCGAGGCCCCTTTCGTGTAGAGAGAGGGCCGGGCCGCCCGCTACCGGGCCACGCGTCGGCTACAAGACGATCCGCGCCCGACCAGGTCGGGGTGTAACACGCCCCATCATCCTAGGCCTGCAATCTAATTCCAACGCCGGGGAGGCGAGCGGCAAAGATCCAAACACGCCGGGTCTAATATCGAGCCGGCTTTGTGTGTAACACATGTTCTTGATTAAGGTGCAAAGGCAAATCACATAGGCCTGTTTGGCTGGGCTCTTCCGGCTTTGGCTTGGACTTCTCCAATGTAGTGGCAATCGGTAGCACGCAGGAGTCGGGGGTGAGCCCTAAAATCGAGCTTCTCCGGCTCCTAGCAATAGACCCGATGTCGGTGAGAGGGGGGAGGGAGGGAGGAGATAAAACCCGGCTCTTACCGGCTTTGGCTTGGACTTCTCCAATGTAGTGGCACTGTAGCATGCAGGAGTCGAAGCCAGGTGAGCCCTAAAATCGAGCTTCTCCGGCTCCTAGCAATAGACCCGATGTCGGTGAGAGGGGGAGGGAGGGAGGGAGACAAAACCGGCTCCCTAGCTACGGTGGCGCTACGCGTGTAGAGGAGGGAGGAGACTGGAAGCTCCTTTTGCCAAACGGACCCAAAGTACATATAGTGAGCATAAACTATGTACTAAATCCAAATCCTACTTGTAAGCCACTCGGGGTGCTTCATAGAGGGCCGCGGCCTAGCTCGAGCCCCCCCCCGCTAGCGCCCATGTTTGATGTCCATGCCCCAAAGATCGAGTCCGGTGATTACACGAGCTTAAAGCACCTTGGACCGGGCCCCATAAAAACGATGGGGGGCGACGTTTTTTGAGCCAGGCCGACGGAGCTAGTGGTGTGGCGGATGGAGCGGCGGGTCACCTTCCTATCATCTCACCTCCCTCTATTCCACCTAACCTCCTCCTTCATGGCACCGCCCACCCCTCCACCTCCTCCTCCATGGCCCCGCCCGGTGGAGCATGATTTTCCCGCTGCTCCCCGCACATGATCCGTAGCGATCGTGGCCGCCAGCACGCCCTTTCTGCCGCCGTTCTTCCTCCCTCCAGCGATATCTCAGCGACATCTCCATACATGCGGCGCGCGATGAGCCGCCTCCGCATCCCGCTCCTATGCCGCCAGCGCCGCCGCGGCCTTGCCCGCGCCGCCGCCCGCCGCCACGAGGTCATATGGCCGGGAGGCCACCGCACCCTTCTTCGGACCAGGGCGAGGGGAGGCGCCCACAAATGGAAGAAGACGGTGAGCACGCCGCGGTCCGCCGGCGACTCTCCTCCTCCGTCAGGTTCAGCCCCACGGCGCACCGTGATTAGAGATTGAAAGGCGGCATTTGGCAAGAAGGGATGGTGGTGCATTATATATAGTAGAGATTTAGATAGAGATAGAGATAGAGGCAGTAATGCAGAAAAAAGCCGTGGCTGCCGCGCGCTGCCAGCCAACACAAACAGCTAGCTACATCAGTTCAATTTTTTTTTGGTGCCGCGGCGACACGTGCGGCGTCGCGACTGATCCTTTGTACTCTAGACACCAAACACATGTTGGCATCTGCTATATATAGAGCCAATGCAACCAATTGCAGCATCCGGCGGCCGACAAGCTCGTCCAGATGGCGGCGAGATCACAAGAAAATGGCGGCTCTGCCCATCTTGTAAGCTTCGCGTGCGGCAACGCCGCTTCCTCCCTTCATCGGCCTCCGCGATTCCTTCCTCCAATGCACACGTCGACGATGATGCCAAGCGAGGCGGTATACCAGCGACAGCTTCGGCGGCTTCATGTCCGTGCTGCGGTCCTCCGTCCAGAAACCCCAAGTTCACGACCAACACCACGGTGCGCCCTCATTGCATCGTCACCGCCTCCGACGTCTCCCACGTCCGGGCCGCCGTCTTGTGCGGCCTTGCGGCGCCGGCGTGCGCCTCGCAGCGTTGGCGGCGGGCGCCGCGACCGGGAGAACTCTCTACCGCTCCGTCCCGGCCGAGGCGTTTGCGGTGCCGACCTCGCCCGGGCTCCCGCGGCGTCCCGTCGATGCGGGGAAGGCAGCGTAGCGAGGTGGGCGCCACAGCGGCGGTGGCGGCGAGCTCTGCAGCGGGTTGGGAACGCGAACCCGGGTTTCTCGTTCCCGGCGGCGGCGTCGCGCGCGGTGGGCGTCGCCCGGCTTCATCGGCGGCGGCGCATCGGCTGATGATGCGCCAAGCCTGGCGCCGCGGGCGACAACGTCCCGACGCCATGATCGATCACCACCGCCGGCCAGCGACGCCGACAGGGCCGCCATGGGAGGACCTCTTCGGCCATCCGCGGCGGCGGTGGCGAGCCGGCGTCGCCGCCGCGTGGCGGCTGAAGCTCTCAGCGGTCCCGCCGACGGCGGACCGTGGTGAACATCGTCGAGACGCCGTGGAGCGGGCGTTGCCGACCCTCCTCGCCAAGTGGGAGACGACCATCCTCTCCCGTCCATCCCATCCGACCTCGGCATCCGCGTCGTCACGCAAGCGCGCGCGCCTTGTTCGAGACGCTCTACCCGGCGGTGCTCCGACCTCCTACCGCCGCGGCGCGTCGTCTTCCCTGAGCTTTCGGCATGGTGGCGGCCGACCGGCAAACGAGACGACTGGGCGCGCGCCATGGCGTTCATCCGCCACCCGCCGGCGCGCGAAGCGCTCCTCAACCGCACCAAACGGCACGGGCACCTACGAGAAGAACAAGTCCGACTCGTGCGCCCGGCGCCGTCGGCAAGCGGATGGGACGCCATCTTCGGCGGTGGCTCTCAAAACGGCGGCAATGGCGGGCAAATGATCCACGGAGCCGCCGCGGCGGGCCCGTAAGCGGGCGCCAACACGGCGACGGTCTCGCCGTACCGCCCCGCCCGGCGGGGCGTGCTGTTCAACGTCCAGTACCGGTCCATGTGGTGGGCGAGGCCAACGGCACTGCGGCGGCGGGCGGCGGCGCCCGGTGGCTGGACGGGCTCTACGGGTTCATGGGGCAAGACGCGACCAGCAATCCTGGGGAGGCGTTCGTCAACTACGGGACACGGACCTCGGCCGGAACGTCGTCGACCGCGACGGCGTGTCGTCGACCGAGCCGGGGAAGGCGTGGGCGGAGAAGTACTTCATGGGGAACTACCGGGCGTGGCGGCGGTGAAGGCGATGGTGGATCCCACCGACTACTTCAGGAACGCAGCGAGCATCCCGCCACTCCCAAAGTACTTGTAGACATTTATTTATTTCCACGAAATCAGATTAGGGAGTAAACTTAAAAAAGAAATCGGATTGCGGTGTATTTGGCACCGAATGGGTGATTACACTCGTAACGTAATCAGATTAGGTGTGTGTGGTATATCCGCCATCCGACACGATGTTGGAGGAGTAACAAGCTTGTATATAAATTATTTATGCAAGGAATTCGATTACAGCGTCAATTGATTACAATTGAACCACCACAACCAAACATATTGTCACGCTGACCGCAACGAGGGGGCGGTGGTGACAAGGGGCGGTGGCCGCAGCGGTGATGAAGGCGCGGCGGCGGTGGGTGTGGGTGGTGGCGGCGTCTTGTGAGTGAGGGAGGGGTGTGCGCCGGGGGGAGGAGGAGCAGGGGGGCGGCCGGGGCAGGAGAGCGGAAGAATATTTTCTTTGTTGCTTGTCCCCAAGAGACATGAGACTCTTTACTTATATAGCCCTTTTAGTGGGACTTGTAATCCAAGCAATCTCTAAAGATTTTCTTATAGATTGGAATACCTTTTACAAGCAACCTTATTTATTTTCTAATAAGAGATTTCTTTATAGATAGAATATCTCTTGCACACAAAAAGTCCTAAAGATAATCCTAACCGGACTCGTTACTTGATTCTGCATCGAAGAAATCACGGAGCGGGCGGCGGGAGCGGGGGCGCGGGCGCGCGCGCCTCCCTCCCTGGGCAGGCGCTGCCCAGCCTCGGGCCCTCGTGGGCCTGTCGGCCCCGGCCTGGTCTCCTGACGTGTGACACATATGTAATTGAATTCCTTACCTTCTGTAATCAGATTAAGTTACATTTGAGTCAACCAAAAGTGTCGTAAAGTTGATGCATGATGTTTAGGATTAATTAATATGGCTTACATATATGCAATGAATTAGTCCATATACTCTATTTTGACCTAAGAAAATAATTTGATTATTAGGTTTTAGACTTTCGTGTGCAGGGGAGAATGGTTTGGCATGAGACGTGATGAGGCTAAGCTTTTCTAGATTCTTGAGCCGCCGGTTCGATATAGATAATTCTTTCACACCGGAAGCAGAGTAGAATCTAATTCTGTTTAAACGTTGCCAGCCAAAGATAAGCAGTCCAAGCTGCGCACGCTAGAGATAAGAATCTTGCATTGGTGGGTTTATAAACATATAATGCACGTTTGCTGCTTGGTCGAGGGTTTAATGCTAGCCCTGACCCCGGCCCTGGCCAGAGGGGGCACCCAGACGCCCACGCACGTCGCCTGCCTGCCTCGCATAACTAGGGCTTGCCAAGCGATGCCGCCGACGAGAAGCAAGCCAGCCGAGGGGTAGCACGCACCCTCGCCGTGCCGACAGCTGAGGAAGCTCCGCCGACTTGCCGTCTCCGATCAAGCAAGATGCTGCATTTTCCCGCCACCAATATCTCGGGGTTGTAGAGAGATAGATCGAGTTTTGGCTCTATACCATGTAGAGAGATAGAATTGGTACGATGGATTGATTGTATTGCATTGAGACCAAGGCAACTCTAGATACATATGGCAGTCTACAATACGCATGTCTACAACTACCAAATATACTCTAACAGGGGTGAGCAAATAGTTCATGCATGAGCTATGAAAATAATCAACATCGAGCAGTCAGAACAAAAGATGTGAGCACATTTATGCCGTTTTTGAACAACATTTATTAATAAAGCAAGTCGGAACAAAAGATGTGATATTTTGCATAATTTTTTTTTGAATAAAGACGAGCGGTCAAACTTGAAGTCAAAAAAAGTCAAATGAATTCTAATTTGGAACGAAATGGAGTAAATTGGATTGAAAGTTTTATTTGTGGTGGTAGTGTGGGCTTAAAAAAGGTTAAATGGTAACATCTCTTGGCAAATAATGAATAGTAGGGACAGCAGGGGAAGCAGGGACTTTCAACGAGCGTGGCGTCAATGAAGCTTTCATGGGTCACTAGTTCAAATAATGATGTCTTAATAAGTGGATTGATTCCTCACCATCATGAAAAGGTTCCTTTTCCATCTTACAATATGCTGACAATACATATTTAGAGGTACAAACATTGATATTATTTTTAATCAAATTTGAAAATGTTTGACTCCACAAGAAGCGATATGTGCACTTATTTTAGGACGGAGGGAGCATTCGGTCTTAAATAAATTATTGTAATGCCCGTTTGGATCCTTGAAATTTCAAATAATCATAATTTAAATATAAATTAATTAAGATAATAAGGTTGCATGTGGAATATATTTGTATATTATTGTTTGCCATATGGGAGAGATACTTATTTGATGCACACTTCTACTATAGGGAAGTGAGTTGAAGAGCATGTTATATGTTGATAATTTGAAACATAGCATAAGGATCTATAGAATCAATTTTCATCTCCCCACCTCTACGAATTTAGAATAGTCTTATATCTAAACTTTGAAAAGTTGTGGGGGCCCATTCCAATACAAATAGGCTACTTCATTTAATTTTTTTGACCATGCATTTTCTTTGACTCCGTGGGCGGCGACACTGGGAAGCAACCAGCCAACCCCAGCAGCTTAGCGGGTAGTGGCCGCCCCCGGGCGAGGGGACGCATTGGGCGGCGGGGGCGGGAGCGGGAAGCGGGGGCAGTGGTGCGGGCCCCCACACAAGGGTGGCAACGTGGGCAGGGGAGAGCAGGCTGAGGCTAGGGTTTGGTGTGAGAATCTAATGGAAAAGAATGTTGGCACGAATCTCAAAGAGTGGAAATTTCCTCCTCTTCCTATCCTTTTAGAAAAGGCTCCTCTTCCTATCTTCTCGAAGATAAACGATTTCCACGTACAAGCTGTTGTGGACAAACGTCCGGAAAATTAAACGTTGTCACAGTTTTTGGTTCAAGATGGTGCGCTCGTGATCCTCCTCCCATATTGAAAATGCACATTACCTCTTTTCGAATGTCAAATGTCTTTTCGAATGTCAAATGGCTAGGATGCTTTGGAGAATAATTCATACTGCTTTGGCTTACAAATACCTAACAATGTCATTCATATGTTGTAAAAATAGTTTTTCTTATCTACCAGTGTGCTTTCCGTACTATAATTAATTTGGATTTGGATTAAGACAAAAATAAATTATTCGTTTGCTGTTTTAGCCATGATGGTCTTAAGATAAACATACCTAAGGCATTTTAGGCCCGACATGGCCCAACCCACGGTTTGAGCCCGCTAGGCTTTGGCCCACCACACCTGCTATTGGGCTGGTCTACACCAAAGGAAACCAGGCCCAATCCCGGACTCATAATTTAATTTAAATTATCCCTGCCTGAAAAATCATGAGTGAAATTTTCTAGTATGATCATGTGAAAGGATACGAGGAAGACGATGAATACACAAAATTGTTCGGGTGTGACATTGCTCAGTGACCCACTTAGATATTTTGGTAGGTGCACGTACCACAATTCGCTAAAGGTACACCTTTGCACTGGTCAAGTAATCAAGTAATGTACACTTCGTAAAACCATGAAGTAATCAAACCAAGATGACCACAGTTCGATAGAAGATCCATTTCTCCTTTTATCCTAAAAAATTTAATCACCTTCCATTGGCGAGTATCTTAATTCTGCAATGCTGCCGATTGGCGATACAGAACAATATTTTCTCCTGTCAATCATCAATCTGAATCTGAGGCAGAAACAAAGAGTTTCAGGGAAACATGGAAAAGGGGAAACAAGAAGCATGATAAGAGATCAACAACTGAAAGCCACCGCACCTTCACCTTTTACTCTCAAAAAAGGTTCACCAATGCGGAGGCAATATGGAATCGTCACAAAGCTCGCAGTTAGCTTCTTCACGCGTTTTGATGTGTTTGTAGAAGAGGTTTGCGCGAGTCTTTAGCCGATCATGGATAAGGAGCCAGCCGAAGAACTTGACTTTTGTAGGAAGTTTTGTGTTCCATATTCAGGCAGAGTCAGGAGCTTCCACATCTGCGCTATGCAATGCCTGATACGCATTTTTTTTTGAAGAAAATGGTATGTGTTTATATGTGAGGAAGCGGGTATCAGGTCGGTCGTTCAGGATAATGTGTGCAAGGCAAGATTGCAGCATGTGGCGTTCATCGTGTGCGGCCCGCGAAAGGCGAGGGCGTAGAAGGGCGGTTAGTGGGGGCCAGCTGAACAGAGATGTCCGCCGGGTATACGCTGTGAGAGAACAAGGCAGGGAAAACAGCCGCCAGAGTGTCGCTCAACAGCCACAAAAGGATGTGTATGCTTCCCATTACCAACAGAAACGGCTGTAATGGAGCGGAAGCGAGGCAATTGTTTCCGGATCAGAGTAGCAAGGAAGGATGAAGACTGCCATGGTTGGAGAGGAATAACCAGGTCTTCCAAGGTAGCGGTGCCTCCACGATCATGCAGCTTGGCAACGAATTTCATTAGGAGGCAGTGATTTACATCCGTCATGTCTTTGATCCCGAGACCCCCATGTTTTTTTATCTAATTTACACACTCGCTCCCAGGCGATTAGACTAACGGATTTCAACTTCAGGAAATCCTGAGCTGCAAGCACCTACTGAATTACTACTTCTTGGGCTGAAATTACTTCTTGATGGTCTTGTTAGTCTTGAGAGTGTCATCTTCCTTTTGTGCAGGTTTTTCCTACTAGTGAGCTTCTTCCCACCAGGCCGGGGCAGCTGACTTCTTTTTGGAAAGCTTCATATCGATTCTTATTTCCATTTCTTCGCAGTATGACAAGGCTTGGATGATTGGGATGGATGACCTCATCCTCACTGGCGCCTTTAGAATCCAAATAAATCCTGACATCCTGTAGCGACAGCAGGTTCGCAAGGCCCAAGTCGAGACCACCATTCCTGCTGGCAATTTCCTGGACGTGCGTGCCTCGTACCGAAAACTCTGACCAAAGGGTTTTAAGCCTCGGCATAGCTCCTTGCTGAAATGATACATGCCCTACAAATCCCATGAACTGGCAGTGTAGCACAGATTCCTTCAGACATTTTTGAGAGAAGGTAGTAGCAATGTTAAAAGTCTAAAGTACCCCCTAATAATTGGATGGATTACAAAGTAAATTAATTAATTGTGCATGCACGCTTGCTTGCAGTAATCGTCGAGTCTGGCTCGAGCATCAATAATGAGAGTAAATGATCGATCCATTAACCGAAATAATATAAGGTATTATGAGACCCTTGTTGGTAGGAGTATGTCTGAGCAGGAGCAGTGCGGATAGTGGCCTAAGTGTTGACATCCAACTCTGATCGTGCAAAGTAGTAGTAGAGGCAGTGCAGTGTACAAGAAATGGCCACAGCTTGCATTCCACTTGCATCATCTTCACGCTTCGACTTCAAGCAAGATGCATCCATTGTTGCAGGGTCTTTTAAGACCATGGCATAATACCTTATAGGACAATAATAATACTCAAAAAGATACATCCACAGTGTTAATCTGCTTGATAAGTTAACTAGGTCATAACTAGCCTGGCGCACAACATCACATCCGTCTAAGTACTCCCACAACACTACACTGCCGTCATGCCATTTAAGTTACAAGTCTGAGCAGTACCCCTAAAAAGAGCTACACATGGCCTTTAAGTTATGAATGGTACCAAAAATGATCTAGACATGCCACCATTTAGCTCTTGGTCAAATGCGCCTTAAACCTTTCAGGGGCATGGAAGCAGCTGCACAAAACTTCCGTGTCAATTCATTGTTGCTGGCTGATGGGAGCCGTTGAAACAAACTGGTGGGATCCCTCATTAATTTGCTTGCAAACCATGGCAGCCCAGCACTTTGTATGTCTTTGCTGATCGGCTTCGTGCTCTCCATGCCTTTGCCGCTTTCTCCAATAGTTTTCATGTCCTTGCTGCTTGGGCTGCTTGTTTTGGTACTCTTGATGTCCTTCTTGCTTGGTTGACAGGGTGGAGCCACCTTCACCACCAGCCGAGCTGACAGCACTGATTTCCAGAATGGAAAGTACTTATCTCTCGCCACATTCAAGGCCAATCCTTTGGGTAGTTCCTTGTCCTATGTAATACGAATCGATTAGCATCTCAAATCATAAACAAAACCACAAATATAATAACTGTTGGGAAGGAATACTAGCAAAATTTTTACGTTGTGTAAATACTAGCAAATTTTGTCTATTTACCGAATTCATCAGATGTGTACAGAAGAACAATGTAACATGTGTAATCTGTTTGTGTTTATAATTGTTTGGTTAGTACATGCGAACACATGGTTGATTTATGTCACATGTGTTTAGTTTTGTGTGATGGAGTCATTGTCAACAGTCAACATTCTCCTTCTATTTTCATTTATTCTTCTATGCTTCGGCTATGTTCACCGGCATACGTGGAGTGTGTCGAAGACGTATCTCTTGGTTCGTGTTGTGCAGGTGTGGAGCTCGGAGATGGTAGCCGGGCGAGGTGAAGGGGCCAAGGAGGGACGACGCGGGCCGACGGACCGCGGAGGTGAAGGACGGACGTGAGGCTTGGACCGAGGGACCGGATCGCCGGGTGGCTAGCCATGGAGGCTGACATCCGGGACATCGACGGATGCGAGAGGGCGGGCAGGACCGTGTCGTCGGGTCAAGACGGCGAGCGTGCGAGCGAGCGGGGAGCTCGGAAGACTTGGCGACTTCGGGCGGTCAAGACGGCGATGACACGTGTCGAGGAGGTTTGGTGGTTTGTCCTCAAAACCATCGGCGCTGGTTTCGTGGTTTGGGCCTCAAAACCACGGGCGCTGGTTTTTCGTGGTTTGGGCCTCAAAACCATGGGCGCGAAGTTTCGCGGGTTTGGGCCACAAAACCCGAGGCTTTCCGGGGGACGGAAGGCGGCACGTGGCGGCATCGGGGGAGGTTGCGTGGAAGCAAGGCTACCGATGAAGAGGCGCGGTGGCCGCCGGATCAAAGATTACCCGTAGTCGACCGAAATAGTCTTAGGGTTACAAAATCGACTCATGTATCTTAGGGGTAGTTTAGGCAGAGGGAATTGGGGGCTATTTAGCGAGGCATACCCCTTCATCCTCCCTTGCCTCTCATTTTACTTTTTCCGGACTAGGGTTCCGCACGAGAGGTGTGAGAGGTCCACCGATCTTGTATCGAATTTTGCCGAGCAAGGGCTAGCTCGAGTAGCTTTGTCACATGGTGGCGTTTGGGATGATTGGATCGGTGTTCTTTGTTGATCTTGTGCTGTGATTTTCGTTCATCACTTGTTCTTCCCGAGTTCATCCTCTCCCCCTCTTTTCTCTTGCGATTTCTTCGATTTGGCACCGTTTGATCTCGTTTTCTTGCCTTGATTCGTGCTAGGGACGTGAGAGGATCATTTCCACCCGAGGGTTTGAGCCAATTCCTCACGAGCACGTAGATCGGGCGAAGTTTTGGATCGAAATCGTTTTTTTGGTGTGTTCTTGGTGTGATCCGCGATTTTCTCGATTTTGATCAAATTGGGCGATGATTTCTTTGGGATAGCCTCTCCTATGCCTTGTGACCAAGTGTCTAAAATCTTGTGGCAAAAGGAGTTGATTTGATCAAGTTTGAAGGAATTTTGTTTGGGGCGGATTTTTTGTTCGTGCTAACGACTTTCGGTTCGCGTCAAGTAGTGTCCGGTATTTCCGGATAATCGAGAGTGCGTAGCTTTAGTGTTCTTTGCTATTTTTAGGTTCCATCCAAGATTGCTCAAGAGTCCAGATCTTGACTGTCTAGGTTCAAGATTGTCCAAAGAGTTCAGATCTTGAAAGTGCAGCAGCTTTAGTGTTTGCCGTTGGTTTTAGGTTCTGTTCGGTATCTCTCATGAGTTCGGGATATCGACTTATGTAGTCTTCAGTATTGTTCAAGTAGTTTCCAATGCGAAAGTCCGTAGCTTGAGTGTTTGCTGTTGGTTTTAGGTTACATTCGGTATTTCTCAGTAGTTCGATATCGACTTGTGTAGTCTTCAGTATTGTTCAAGTAGTTTCGAGATTTTGAAAGTCCACGTAGCTTGAGTGTTTCTTTGTTGGTCTTAGGTTACTGTTCAGTTTTTCTCGGTAGTTCGAGATCTTGACTTGTTTAGGGTTCAGTATTGTTCAAGAGTTTCCATCTCGACTTGATCTACTGTGTTACTCGTCTCCCGTTTGAATTTGCTTTTGAGGTTTGGGGTTGAGCCGATGACCCAAAATTGAGAAGAATGTTTGAGGCTCCCATTCCCCCCCTCGGTCGCCGTTTGGTCCTTCAGTACAAATTTGATTCACCAAAACCAAATCATAATAACAAACTTCAGTACCAAACAACTACATATCACTCTAAGTAAATCACAATAATGTGGTACAACGTACAAGAGGCTCCAAATTAGAATGTCACAAACACCAGCAGGAGAAATATCAAAATTGTGCAGATACTATAATTAGGAACTTTAAAGCTTAGCACACATGGTTGATGGTGCTATTGAAGTGTCACAGCAAGTTCCATTTGTTTATATTTGAACTAATCTTCAAAACAAACTGATGGCTTTCGTCCTCGAGCGACTAATTATTTGTGCACTAAAACTAGTTGCAAACAGAGCATAGCAACTGTCTGTAGAGTATCAGTAGGTTCACATGAGAAATGTCTTCCACACTTAAACTTTTGGTTAAGTATCTCACTTA
The DNA here is from genome assembly GCA_015847255.1 of Hyparrhenia diplandra. Taxonomy (NCBI): domain Eukaryota; kingdom Viridiplantae; phylum Streptophyta; class Magnoliopsida; order Poales; family Poaceae; genus Hyparrhenia; species Hyparrhenia diplandra. Next base: position 197,316 of record JADLZK010008945.1, read on the forward strand.
CCCTTTTACTAACTTCTGGCTTCAGAGAAGATGCCTTGTCAGCTTCATTAGTTGCCCCGGTATCTATTGAGTAATAGAATTGGTTAGAGTCTATTCATGAAATGGGAATCTTACTTCCTAGATCGGGATACAGTTTAAAGGAGTAACAGGGTGCAAATGAATTGGAGGTAAACCACACGCATCGGACCAACAGGCAACTGCTTAAATCATCCTAAGAGGAAGTTGGTGTGCAACGTGCAAGCTTCCCCACTAACCTTATGTACCATACACTCCTTGCATCATTGATCATGCTCACATTTAGGAGAGTAAAACGTAGACGAATGATATCTACAATCTCAAGACCTAAAACCTAGATGATGATAAATACAATCTCAAGACCATCCATATGTGTTCCTTATCTGAGTTACTTGTCCATGGTCAGCAGTTGTAGTTATGTACGCCAAATGGGGAAACAGTTGTTCCCAATGAATTTTGGCTTACCTTCCTTCTAGGTGCAACCCCCTTCTCTCACTGGATAACACCCATAAGAAAGAATGCTGCAACATTGGAAAGTGGAGGATCCCCACTGGACACATTGTGGTGGGTGGAAACATGAAAAAAATTGCAAACTTGATTTTCCATCTTTAGGAAGCAAAAGGTGGGCACGGCCTCATTGCTTGGCCCATGGTCTGTCGGGCCAAGGAGCTTGGAGGACTTGGGATCTCTGATCTGAAAGATCTAGGAGTTGCACTAAGAGTTAGATGACCGTTGCTCAAGAAATCTGAACCTAATAAACCCTGGGCAAGTCTGCCACTTCAAGTAAGCAAGGAGGTTGAATTAATCCTTCTGTTCTGGAAATTATTACTCAAATTGTTGATGGAGACAATACCCTTTTTTGGAAGGGTAAATGGCTAAACGGTAGGAGCATGCTCCAGTACCGAAAAGAAGGGTAAATAGGCGAACTGTGATGGTTGCTCTTGATGAGGAAAAAAATGGCTAGAAGACATTCGAGGGGAAATATCCGTGCCAGCATTAATGGAATATCTTGAATTATGGGACATACTAGAGGGTGCTAGGACTACAGGAGGGATCCCAGATAAGCATACGTGGAGGCTTTCTGACTCAGGAGATTATACAACTAAATCTGCCTATGATGCACTTTTTAAGGGAGCCATCAGCTTAATTTGCCCCATAAGAGTGCATCTGGAAATCTTGGCACTCCCTAAATGTCAATTCTTCATGTGGCTAGTTGCGCACAATCGCTGTTGGACAACAGATAGGCTGGCTAAGCAAGGTCTCCCTCACCCAGACCCTATATCTGCTAACTGCTATGTGATCAGGAGGAAGAAAACATTCAGCACCTCCTCGTTGGTTTCCAAGATAATTCTGGTATGACATCCTACACAGTATCGGTCTTGCAGCATTTGCCCCACAGCCGAGAGATCACTCCTTTGATGCCTAGTGGGACAAGGCGATCCTGTCAGTAAGAAGATATGCGTGAAAAATATTGAATTCCCTCATCATCCTAGGCAATAGAACCATCTGGAAACATTGAAACTACTGTCATCAATGGAGCTACCCCTAGACTGCTTATGGCTTCAACCCTTGCTAGGGAGGAAGCCCTTTCATGGTCAATTGCTGGTGCTAAGGGTTTGTCCCCGCACTCAGCTCGGGATGATGATTAGAGGGTCTTTGGTCAGGTCTTTCATCTGTCATAGGTGATTAGTTTCAGAAAGTAAGTGGGTGTGGGTGTTTGGGTTTCTATATGACTAACAACTTGAAATGTGGCTGCAATTATTTCACCGCTCAGCATCAAGAATGCAATTACGGTAAGGAGTCAACTTATGGCAACTTGGTGATCAGCTCTTGAAAGTTGAAAACAACCCAGTCGGCTTCTACTGCGACTGGCTCCCTCATCTCAACACCGGCGTAATAGATGAACAAGTCTGCTCCGCCAGGTTGCTGAGCCTACAAAGACACGTACGAGAAAATTAATGTAGCTGCATACTGTGTTTATAATGCTATAGTATTGTAACTAAATTTCTATATATAGATAGATCAGTAGCGTCTCGTTACACTAATTTGCATATGCGATTCTCTAATTATTTCCTTTGCTGCTAAAATATTCACTAGAGAACAGTTGCCAGGTGTAAATAGCCTAAAAACAAGTTTCTTTGGAGTTTGGACAGGCCATAAGCAAAACTAACTCTTTGGCACACTCATTGCTACATCAAGATAAATTATATTTTGGTCCCACAATATGAAACAGCAGAATCAATCAACATTATGAGATCTAACTGAAAATCACAAAAGTGAAATGTTTCGGCGAGTTGCATGCCTCATCAATCAATCAACTAGGAGGCAACTTTTTGACTATATCAGTGTAGATACCGGCCCTTTACGCAATAAAACATTATCATTCTACACATCTATTGTCAGGATAGATATTTCAAAGGCATTATCCAGTCATATACCTCAAGACCAGTTGCACCATCTCCAATCATAATGACCGTCTTGTAGCCATAGTTCTGGACACAGAAAGAAGGCCAGCAAGGTGGTAAGAAGTAGACAATGCAACAAAAAGCTATACAGTTTAACAAGACATGCTTTATTTGCTGCACTGCTTGTGCTTTTCCCCACTGCGTGAAGTGGGCTCTGTGGGATCAAATCCAGCATACTCCCCAGAAGTTTCAAACAAAATTTGGTTTGCAATTAGTTTTGAACTGATGAGATCTAAAGATGTTAGTCGAATGCATTCCATCACTGTCATCTTAGTTTTGAACTACTACTACTCTGATTCATTATGTAGGTCCACACTAACAAGAAAGCATTAGATGTAGGCAAAACATTTTTTGTGAAATAACCATCCATGACATACTGAATGACATGATACAGTCAATTTCATTTTCCCAATCAGTGTAATTTGGGGTAGAGAGGAAGAGGAAATGACACAGTTCTAAATCTTGTGAAATTTGTTTTGTATTTTCATTTTCTATGGTGATGCATAATGTTGTTACCGTGTAACTCTATTTTTCTATTATTGTAGGATGCAAAATATCTTGCAATTCTTGCCAATCTAATTGTATTCAATCTCCACCTTGGCAAACCATCATCACGATTCCTCAGGTACAAAGTTTACAGACACTTCACTGATATTACAGCCTAATATAGCACTACACAAACAAATAACTTTGGCTGTGTCTTTACTTGTTCAGTGCTAATATGATACTTTACTTTTGAATTTGTGCAAATAAAAGTATAACTCTCCTTGTGTATTTCACTTTGAAAGTACAGTCCTGAAGGAATTAAAATGCTCTAAATGAGCATGGCTGATTTATACCAGAAGAAAAAAAATGTGCAGTGCTCTTTTTTTCAGCAAGAGCTACAAGTACTGCTTGGTTACTTGGGAGGTTTGTGATGATTTTTTTACATCAACCTCTTTTTCTGCTGTCATCTTGGTAGTATAAATTTATTCCCTGATTAAACTTGATCATGCTCTTTCACAGTATTACTGAAAGTATCACATTAGATGTAAAAAAAAATATTGTGAAATAACCATCCTTGAATTAGATTTTGGTTGAAATCATGTAAGAGCTTTTTAGTGTTTTTACTGTGAACTATTAAGGTGCAGTCAGAAGGGAGCTGTACACTCAATGATTACTGGCCAACATGTACTGCATGATAATTTTACAATAGACTGAAGTTGAGTCGTCCTCTTGTAGGTTAGTGAGCCATCCCATGCCGAAAATGAAGCCTTTTTGGTTCTCATAATAGAGATGGAAGCTGGCAATTATGACAATGGGAGCAACATCAATGAAAAGGCAAAAGGATACAGTTCATCTTTTGTGTAATTAGTATTATTATACTCATCTGAACTTAATATAGTTAGCTTGACTTGTGTAATACGTGAACACAAAATAGGAGTTGTCATGTTGAATTCCCAATTTCAGGATCAAGAAATATGTACAGTTCACGCATAGAATTTGTATTTGGATCTGGATGATATGTGAATGTGAAATGTGTTACAGAACAAACATATCGATTTGTGATTGGATGACAAGTGAATGTGAAATGTGCTAAAGCACAAACATGTCGATTTGAGTGCATCCATCAATTTGGAATTATTGGATTAGGGGTTTTATATACATTTGGTGTGTTTTGATTTTACGTCAATATAATCATTGTTCCCGACGTTTGAACTATCAGGAAAGATAAACATGATTCCTGTCGGTCATTCTGTCGGCTACACCGACGGGGAGAAAGTTTTTGACCAGTCAAAGCAAGGCCGTCGGGAGTTCCGTCGAGGAATAATTTGTGACGGCTAACCGTCAAGAAAAATGCATCTTTCTGTCGAGTTGTTCCTAACGGCATTTTCTGTTGGCGGCGACGGGGAATAGCATTCTGACGGTTTTTGATCTTTCTTGACGGTTTGTGGCCATCGGGAAAAACCGTGGGGTCCGTAGTGTCGGCAGGAATACCAAGCTTAGATGCCACAAGCTGTAAGAAAGGCAAATAGAAAACCGATGAGTTCTTCATGAAATCATTTAATGATAACACAATAGATATACAAAAAAATCACATGCCCATAATATTAAAAAAAAGTTCAGCACTACAAATATAGTGTAGTTGTGTTAAGGAAATTGTATGTATTTAGATTTTCTAGCATAACATGGATCCTTGTTTATTATTACAATGAACAAACAATATATTTCTAACAAACAATAGAAAACTAAAGTGGAGTTTGCTTCAACTTCCTAATAACACAAGCACAAAATTTCAAAATATTATAAAAGGCAGCAAAAATGAAAAGAAAGATGCTAAACGAAGCACTAGAATTTTAGAAATAATTCACAGACATCTATGGTCCTTTTTCCTGTGTCATCCGTGGATGGTTTTGATTCATTCATTACATTCACAGATGATTAGTATTGTTGGTTCTATGGCACATGCTATCGTTAATTACATGCTTATTAATAGTATTGTTGGTTCCTATGGCACATGTATTTCTCTTAAAATGCAAGATAATCTGACAATTTCTATTTTGAAATTGCTAATATTTTCTAGTCTTATGATAGTTATCTACCATACTATTGATAATATACTAGGTGCTTCCCAGCGTATTGCTGTGGGATTTGAGAGAGGGCAAATAAGACCGAACAGTGGTGATGGCGACATCACAACGTGTATGAGAATGTCAGGAAGGTTAGTGGGCGATGAGTAAAAAGTTGAGATGCTAAAGTCCTCGGGTATCTCGTTTTTATATAGAGATGCAACTGAAGGGTCATGCAAGGAGATGAATAGTTGTGTTGTTGCTCCAGTAGAGCTTCAGGTTAAAGCACCTTTCCTATCTCTGATAGTTGGAATTGAATGAGAGGATGTGGAAATTAGTTTTGTGGCATTTGATTTATGATCATTAATTATGGTTGAGCTAGTGGAGGATGACGTGGCAACCTGATGTTTGAGAGAATTGCTATAGGGATTGGTAGTGGGGTGCTCCTATATAGATATAGATAGATGATTTGTCGAGAATGGTGTCATTTGGAATTAGTTTTGAAGAATTCATCTACTACGGATGTAGTCTTAGCTTAACACCTACTTCCTTTGATCCAAAATAAATGTTCTTTGAAAATTTTAGAAACATTAGTAGTAATGAGAAATGACCTTGTGTGTAACCCGTAATTACTCTTAGTTGTGTTGTGTACCAATGGGTGAGTTTTTCACCCCGATATGATCATGCCACGGCCTAGGAGAAACTAGGCCTTTTGATCACCGCTGCTTTGTGACTAGATCCGACAAATTAAGGAAATGTGTACCATGCCAGTTTAATACACAAACAAATGGTAAAAGTTATGTCAGATTTAACCAACAATGAATCGGCGGTGATATATGTTTTCTTCGGGGTTCCAACATCCACCACGACCACTTATTTCCAAATCGGTCATGAAAACATATCGCCGCCCGTATGTTTGCGATAAAATGGTGTTGGTAAAAAATTATTTTTGTAGTAGTGAGTGTTTATATGCATGTAATGTATGGAAACAAGGAATAATATCTGGGTTGGGACAGTCCTCATAGATGAATGCTTGATTTAAATTTAGTTAATTTTTACTCAAATGCAATGGTTTGTAGCATCTTACCAAATGGATCAAAACTAGATAAACAATAATAGCTGGCAGAGATTAGCTAATATGAAGGAGATTTTTTTGGGAAAACAAAATTTCTTAGATGAAGGAGATAAATGGGCGGAGGGAGTAATTGGTATATAAATCGACCATCAAGCATTATATTGAGCAATTACAAGCACATAACAGACACATGCATGTTACCTGGATGCACAGGGCAGACACAACTTTATTTTACCATGACTGGAAGTAAAGGAGCGGAAATTAACACAAACACACACAGAATACTAGCGGTACCCAAAAGATGCACGAAGCGTGCACCCCAGCTACCATTCGCTTATTCATACTGCGAAAAGTACAATAACAACAACGACCACACGAGACTGGTAGGTTGTGCCCCGGCCCATGCATCGCGATCGATTCGGGCTCACAGCAGGCCGGCTGCCTTAGGCCCGCGGGCGCGGCGGAGATGATGTGCAGTTGAGGAGTCCGCTGCAGCCGACCAGGCATGGGTTTGCACATGCCGCAAAGGACCCGGTCTGGCAAGTGCAGCAGGGAGCACTCGAAGGTATTGTGCATAAGGAAGAGCACTGCGTCTTAGCCGTGCTGAGGCACGACTGCGAGCATTCCTTGACGCACTCGTCCAATGTCTTGGCCGCGGCCACCTGGAAGAGCAGCACCAGGCAAACAGCCACCTTGATAGCGGAAGCCGGCGCCATTGATGGACAGTTTCTAGCTGGTGCAAGATCGATCGAGAAGCTAGGTATAGTAAGAAGAAGATGAGCTAGAGCGGTAGGCTGGTGATGGAGTAGGAGATGGCCGGCCGGGTGACTCTATTTATAGGTCCTCTAGCCTAGTTGGTTAGGTATGGTCCTTGTTTGCAACAATAATGGCTTTTCGTCTTCTTTATGCATGACATATAGAACCACGTATAGTATAAGAGCCCTTCTACAATATTTGAAATTGCCTCCTATTGCCTCCCATTGCCTCCACAAAATATTAATTGTAGTCATAAAGGGTATCTCGGTCATTTCAGTTTCCTATCACTGCTCGGTCACCCCAACCCCCGTGCCACGTTCCCGATCCAGCGCCCGACACCAACACCGCTCCTCCCCTCCCCGCTCTCCCTCGCCAAAGCCGATACCGCCGTCGCAGCCCGGCGCCCGCCGCCGCCGGCGTCTCCTCGCCAGCGCTGCGCCTAAAGCCCTCGCCTGTGCCCTGCCACCGCCTTGCCCTCGCTGGCGGCGGCGGCCGCAGCCGGCCATCCCTCGCCCGCGCTCGTCGCTGCGATCCCGTCCTCCCTCCTCCCCGGCGCCCCCGGCTGACACGAGCGGCCCTGCAGCCGATCCGCGTCTGCTCTTGATTACTGCCTCCGGGGAGTTAGCTGCATCTCTGGGGACCATCTCCTTCCCGATTATGGTACGCATTCCGCTGACCGGCTGCGATGTGCAGCAAATCTGTTTAATTGAAACACTGCGATGAAGTTACCATTTTCACCCATGTTCTTGCTTATTGATTTGCCACCTGTACGTTATAAAACAGAGATTGACTAGTGCAAGCATTAGTAAACCTTTATCCAATCCTGTGACCTTGTTTTTGAGTATATAGGCAACTGCATATTCAGTGATCTAATAATACGCTCTAACTGTTCCTACTGTTGTATCACTAATTTTCATAAATATGCGGTTAATGTGATTGGATTGGATTGGATGGATAGGTCAAATATTTGTTTTTTTTCAATGAATAATCATTTTACATAACCGATTTGCTATATATGCAGTTCGTTCATGTATGCATCAAGAGTTTCTTCATTTATGATTTTAATACCTTGCTTGAGATGAAAATAAAAAAAAATGTCATGTGTTGCATATCTTCATTTGACACTACTTGTGCTAATTATTAACATAGTTTTTCTCTTTATTAGAGTACTAGCAGCTCAGTGTTTATATATTTGTCGGTATATATGTCTACTACTGGACTTGTTAACTGTTATGCTGGTGATATAAGTTTTGCAACCTTGACAAATTGCCAGAGTTATTTCATCTATTTGTAGCATAGCTATTGCTTTTGCTCCAGTTGTGGATTCACTTGGTGTTAGTGAAGCTTATTGATGTTTTAGTTATGTCATTATCTTTCCCTCTTGTCAGGGTTGTCATGTATTCTCTTTGGATTTGTACATATAACCGCTTCCTTCTAATACAAAGATATGCACACTTTGTGCGTATTCATGAAAAAAAATGTATTATCTTTGGATATAATAGGTCACTGCTCGTGCGCCTTGGCTGGTTTCAGTTACACCTTGGTGCAACAATAACAGGAACTACTGATGGCCGTAGTACGTCATTCGGGTTTGCAGGTTGGGGTTCAGGAAATCATGGTCGAGCTGCTCCACAACGGGCAGATTTATGTGTGGTGAGTTCCTGCCACCTCCCTTCTTCCCATGCGATGTGAGTTATAGAAAAGAGATGAACAATGGAAAGCGATCAATTTTTTTTTTGCTTCCTAATGTCCGTTGGAATCTCCATGACATGTTTTTGTTGAACTTTTCAAAAAAAAATAATTTTGTTCAGATTTCCAAACAAGAACTACTGATGGGCGTAGTGAAAATTTTCAGCTCATCTCTTTCGAGTTCAGTCTCACTGAAAATGTTGCTTGCTAATGATGATCCCTAAATGGTAGAGGCTAGAGACACTTATGAACATGTGCTTTTAGCTGTATGTCTTAGCACTAATCATCTACGTTGCCCATGTAAAATTTCTGAATCATTTGTAATGTTACACACTTTGGAATTGATCTATTAATCAGCATGTCAATTTTGTCACGCTTCTCGGGACATGCAGGAAAAGAAAAAAAAAAAAAAAAAGGGTGGGAATTAAATCCTGTATGTGGCAATTGATTGATTTTTTTTTTTCAGAAAACCATTATTCTCATTTCTAGACTCTAGAAGCATGGGTCACGAAGCAATGTTGTTTTCTTGACCTCATCGTTGTGAGCTAAACATTCTCAATTTGAGCTGTAGCTAATCCGTGTGATGCTTGCAGCTTGGAGCTCCGGGGATTGTTGGAGGACAGTGGTCAGCGCTGCTGGGTACTAATCACCGCAGGAGGCTTGCAAAGTTTAGGGTGTAGAGCTGGAAGCAGGTTTTGGGTGGTTAATTTAAGCTTTAGCTGTAATTCCATGTAAATTTAGGAAAGCTAATGTATGGAAAAATAATGTAGCTGGTTGCATTATCTATCTAAAACCAGTTGCTGGGCTGCTCAGTCACTTGCAGCCCTTTTGTCACGGGAGGGTACAACACTGTGGAATGATCTCTACCCGGTAGCTCACCACCAGTTCGTATTCCTGCAAGTGACCAGCTTAAGTTCAGTATTGCAGCGTAACTGACGTAGTCAGTCCATGTGCCGTGCGCTTGCCTAGTTTCTGTGACAAGTGAGACCCTTCTGGGCGTGTTTCAATGCATTGTTGCTTGGATAATCTCGATGAGGTTTGTTGAAGTGTTCACACTAACCAATCGGAAAAAACCATAAAAATAGCCAAAAAAATAAATAAAAATAGCCAAAAAATAATTTATTGAGGTAGGCCCATAGAGCGAGTAGGAATTGAACCTACCACCTCTCCCTCACATGCTTATTACTCTACCATTGCAATACACTGTGTCTTGCGCTCATATCCCAATTTCTTACACATATATGATACTAAGGCAAGTGTGTAAATTGCTTGTTTGAGGGCCACGAACGAATTCAAATCAAAAGATTGTTAACTTTTTTATTCAAAATTATCTTGTGAAGGAAAAAATAAGATGTTGTGTGCATTTGTGCAATTTTCAGAGCAAGTTTACCTATTATTATAACTATTTATTGATTTATAAAAGAATAAATGTTAAAATACCCTAACCTAGCTAGAAAAATCTAAAAACTTGCATGAACACACCATTTTGGTATATAGTCATGAGAAAAAGTTTCAATTGATTCTAACAAAGTGGTGGTGCACATCCTCACAAAAAGCATACATGTCTCAAGTATGACCAATGTGACTATATGAGAGATGTCGCCACATGTGAGATATGTCTATCACCACTATCTCCAAATCATCTGAAACTTTAATAGAGTGTTTATGAATCCAAACTAAGATGTTGTGTGCATTTGTGCAATTTTGAGCAAGTTTACCTATTATTATAATTATTTCTTGATTTACTAAAGAATAAATGTTGAAATACCCTAACCTAGCTAGAAAAATCTAAAAACTTGCATGGACACACCATTTTGGTATATATTCATGAGGAAAAAGTTTCAATTGATTCGACAAAGTGATGGTGCACATCCTCACAAAAGCATACATGCCTCACTATGACCAATTTGACTATATGAGAGATGTCGCCACATGTGGCATATATATATCACCACTATCTCCAAATCATATAAAACTTTAATAGGGTGTTCATGGATCCAAACTAAGATATTGTGTGAATTTGTTCAATTTTTTGAGCAAATTTATCTATTATTGTAATTATTTGTAGATTTACTAAAGAATAAATGTTAAAATACCCTAGCCTAGCTAAAAAAATCTAAAAACTTGCATGGACACACCATTTTGGTATATAGTTATGAGAAAAAAAGTTTCAATTGATTCGACAAAGTGGTGGTGCACATCCTCACAAAAGCATACATGTCTCACTATGACCAATGTGACTATATGAGAGATGTCGCCACATGTGAGATATGTGTATCACCACTATCTTCAAATCATCCGAAACTTTAATAGTATGTTTATGGAGCTAAAATGAGGTGTCTATGCCAAAAAAAAAAAAAATTGCAAAAAAATAAAGAACATAGAGACATAAAAACAAAAACAAAAAATTAATACAAACAATGTTCAAAAAAAAATATGAAACTCATAGGTTTCGAACTAGGGAGCTAGGGGTTTATAGCCAATTGGTCTGGCCATTGAGATATTGAAATATGTTTAATGGAAATCGAGAACGATTTTATTTGAAATAAAGATATCGGACTAAGCCAAAAAAAAAAAAAAGCGCCATAAATTTTCAGCGCCAAAAATTTATGATTGAATTAGGGATTTCGGTCTTCCAAGAGCACCTCGGTGTCATTTGTACGACTGGCACAGTTTTGGCATTTGCCTTTTAGCTACATTCCGTTTGAACAAGTAAATCAAATTCAGTAAACTAAAACCCAACAATTTCTTTAAGTTGAACCCTTACAACACTGAATCTCAGAAACAACATGGTGAGAATCAATTTCTTACAAGCAAAAAACAGAGGAACTGGAACGCAGTCCGGTCAGTTTGTCACAAACAATTAACCTGAAATAAACAGAACCAGCGGCAGCTACTGAACAAGTTTGCCAGGAGATTGTGGTTTGTCCAGCACTTGTATAAAGGAGGCTCTGAATGCGACACTAGAATATAGGTGCCGTGCGATGGTTATGGTTATGATCCTCTTTGACCTTTCAGCATCTACTGTTTAACCGGACCACATCTCTTATCAGTAATGCAATCATGCAACTGGGCAACCTGCAGTTCCCTCCACATTTTCCCTTTGGTGTTTGGCGAGTAACTGAACAAAAAGGGAAAGACACATCAGAACAATAGTCCAAGCAAAATTCAGCGAAAACTAGTACGTGCGATTTCTAAACATGCCGGACATTCACTGCGGTTTAATGATGGATCATCAATGTACACATTGACAGGCCTCAAATGAGTTTATCAGCTATTTGCCATGTTTCAAAGAGGGAATTACCAATCATTAGACCCAACAGGAAACTCCATGTGTGTAGTTCCTGGATGCATAATTACTTTGGTCATAAAAAACACTGCTTCTATTCTCTTCGTATGCAAGGCTATATGTATGACTAACCTATTTACTGTTTTCTTGTCAAAGCTGTTTTCAGAGAAAAGCGACACTAGAAAGATCTGAACATGTTGCTGCGCTCAAGCATTTGCATATCCAAAGAAAAGCCTTGCATTTGCATTTGTATGACCAACGGTTCGGATCGGGACCATGGAAATGTCTGGGTCAAGAGTGCGAATAAGTGCTTGAACATTTTGGTTAGCACGGATGAGTGCAGTTGTTTTCAGCAATTCCATAAACCTCCATAAAGTGTGATGCGAGGGATGTCCATGGCGCTTACGCAAAGAGGCGGGCTCGAGTTTGAGATCAATCATTCGGTGCAATTGAGAAATTCACGAGCCTCCGCGGAGGTCGAAAGCTTGCGGCTTGATTGCTTCGATTGAGGGCGGCGAGGGCTGCTTTCGATTGCCAGGCGTTGCCGCTCTTGGCGACGCCCCGTGAGCCTGAAGAAGGCAGCGCCGGGGATCTGTGCGGCTCTGGCGGCCCTCCGGCACCTGGCGAGGAGGCCGACCACCTCGGCAGCGTGGAGCCATCGGCGGCGTGTCGGCGGCCTTGAGCGCGGCGGCGGTTCTCGGCAGCTTGCGAGTTCGTAGAGCGCCATGGCGGCCTCGCGGCGCTCCGTGCCCGCGCGGCGGAGGGCCCGCCAGCGGCCGGGATGGGCGAAGGGTGCGCCCGTTGGTGCACTTGTTGGCGTCGGCGGTGGCGGGCTGGTGAGTGCGTCCGCAGCGCCGTCATACGAAGCCTTGGCGCGTGTCGTCGCCTTCCGAGGCTGATGTGGCCCTGGCGCGGGCCGCCGCCTCGCGTCCGACCTCCGCGTGCCGCGGCGGCACTGCGGCTGCCGGACTCAGCACCTCCGCCGCCCGGCGGGCGGACAGCGGCGCCTCGGCGCGCGACGCGGCGGCGCGGGCCGAGTGCCACCGCTGCCGGCACCGCTTCTTGCCTCGCCCTCCTCCACCACCGTGCCGGCGGCTATGAGGCGGGCGGCGGAACCCGGCTCGCGGACACGCGGACTGGCGTTATGCGACGAGGAGGAGGCGATGCCGAGTGGATGATGACGAGGAGGATCTAGGGGCGGGGGTGGCCCGTTGCCTTGAGCCCGACCTCCGCCCATCGCGGCGGGCGGCGGGTTCACCGGCGGAGGAGGAACCCTAGAGAACGAAATCGAGATTCTTTTTTTTTTTTTAATTCTAGAAGTACACGACATGGAATGTAATCTAAGTATACTACAAAGTTATTATCCACCCTAACTATACTAGTCAAAACAATATTGTGTAGTTATAGAGTTACCATTTAACCCTTCATCAAAAAAAAAATTACAAAAATGCAATTACCGGTCATTCTTAATCCGTCCATTTAGCGGAGGCAACAGGAGGCGATTTTTGCTCCTATGGCCCACCGTCATAGACACAATAGGAGGCAATTTTTGCCTCCATGTCTTTGCCCTCCTGTTGCCTCTTACCTTTCTAGCCGTCGGATCGGCCGCTCTCGGGACGATTTGAACCATTGAATTTTTCCCCAATTATTATAGAAAATTTCATAGTATAATTAGCACGATGGTGTAGAGATTATCACACGCGCGGCTTTGAATTATAGTGCACATCCGGCCGTACAGTATATATGGGTACAATTTTCAAGATCTATCTACATTTTAAGTACTAACGTTATGTCATACCTCATGACTTTCATGCAGTGCCGTGTACAACGTGACCCTGACACGTACAAGTCGACGTATACATATATGGAAATCGATGTATACATGTATGGACGTACTGTCCTTTCCTGATGTTAGGCGCCAATTCAGTGCACAGCCTACAGTATAATGGATGATACAATTTTCAAGATATTCATTTAATTACTAAAAACGTGTCAAACCTCATGTTTACTTTCATGCAGTGTGCCTTACCCATACGTTATGATCCTGACAATAATAATACAGCATGAGTTCTTGGGGTCTGCCATATTGTGAATTTATGTATCAACAACCTAAGATATAAGTTTATACCAAGATATAAGTATATACCAACCTACAATTAACATCGGCATAAATAAAGGTAATACCAATAAGTAACTGCAATTTTGTTCAACTTTCGATGGATCAATCGTGTGAGGATTCAGGCAGCTCTTGATCATGAGCACGGCTGATATATTAGTTTTAGCACTCGATCTGTAGAGAGGTTGCAAATCTTTACCCACAAGTCATATTTCTCATCTCGCCCGTGGTAGCTAGCCTTTTAATGAAGATATGAAATAACACAGAGAACTTGTCAGTGCAACCAACTAGGACGACCTGTATCAGCTCATTGTTTTTGCCCAAACTTAACCAAAAAAAAAGTATTGCCTCGTTTAAGTCTCCCTGGTGTCTCTTATTCTAATGGTTATATGTTGTTAACTCTCTTGGTGACTGATTCTGAAATCTATGTTGTTCTATTTTGAATGGCCTACTACGAAAATGGTTTCCAGATACAGCCAAATCACTATAATATTTTCTTCGCAAAAAAAAATCACTGTAATATTTATATATTGGACTCTACAAAAGAACACCATGCACCTCTCAAAAAAATGCATCTTGCGATTCACATGGGCTTCAAGTTTTCCATTTCGTAAAACAAAATTGTATGGTTTTATATTGCTCATAAGGACACATATTCTGCATATTCCTGTGCTAAATATATTTCAAACTAAAGTAGTTTGCATTTTTGTTCCTATACAATTTTTCTACATTTCCACACCCCAAATTAGAACATCAAACTATGAAATGACCTTAAACTGATTACATCATTATTGCATGATTGATAATATACTACCAAAAAAATTATGGTAATATAAATAGTTGCAAAGTTTACCACTGAATCTGCATCTACACTATTGACAAATAAAATAAAAATATACTCCCTCAGCCTCCATCCCACAAAGAATGCAATGGGTATGTAGACATGCATTCTTTCAGGGATGGAGGGAGTACAAGTACACCTGAAAAGGCGCTAATGTAATGCATCTAGATGCAACCGAGAATAAAAAGAACTGTTGTGAGCACAACTTCATAATTAGACTAGTAGTTTCTTCTACCATTTCCCAGCCAAAAAACAAAATTGTGACCACCTTCCATTATTTTCTAAAGCATTTTGCTAGGTGGATCCTTCAAAATAGCAGTATTTAGATCAAAACAATAAGCATAGAGAAAGCACCTCTTAGTGAGTCTAGATTTTCTGAATGTGTTCCTCAAGAGCTTCACCAGCTTGATAAACAATACCAATTAGTGTGTCCACGGTCAGAAGGGTTTGTTAAACGATAAGATATTCTAGTTAGACTTGTATATCTCAGTTGAATGTAATCCTTGGTGTATTGTACAAGTAAGTTAGTTAGAATAGATAGATTCAATCTGATGTAATCTTGACCCCTTGTACAAGCCACGGTGAGGGCGGTTCTCACCCTATATTAACACGCAGCCGAGACACCGAGAGGTATCTCGTTCAACCTACTTTCACATGGTATCACAACCTTCTTCTCCACCGAGTTTTTCCGTGACATTCTTCGCATCATCCTCGAGGAAGACCTCGCTGCGAACACTGCGCCGCCTGCAGGTCCATCATCTTCGGGATCGTCGTCCGTCCCACCGCCTCGCCCGGATCGTCCGGGCGGGATCGTCTACGGCTCGCTCGGGGGTGCCCACTAGCTCGACGGATCCTGTGGCCGCACAGCTGATCCCTGACAGCGGATCTTTGTCACTGTCGCCCGCACCCACGAGATCCGCTGCGGCGTCTTCGCCATCGTCTGCGTCGGGTGATTCTGCTGCTCTTGTTGTGGCATCTGTTCCTAGCTCGCAGCAACGGCCAGTAACCCGACTTCAACGAGGCATCTCCAAGCCAAGGACGTACACAGATGGCAGTTGGGGAATGAGTGCAAATCGTGCAACTGAAGAACCATCTACTGTTGAAGAGGCCTTGGGTGACAAAAGATGGATTGAGGCAATGAATCAAGAACATCAAGCTCTCATTCATAATCAAACATGGCGATTGGTTCCAAAACCCAAGGGTAAAAATATAATTGGGTGCAAATGGGTGTATAAAGTCAAGAGGAAATCAGATGGCTCGGTTGACAGTTACAAGGCACATTTAGTCACAAAAGGTTACAAGCAAAGGTATGGGATAGATTATGAGGACATGTTTAGTCCTGTTGTCAAGGCTGCCACTATCCGATTAATTCTATCTCTTGCTGTTTCCAAAGACTGGTGCTTGAGGCAATTAGATGTCCAAAATGCGTTCCTTCATGGCGTGCTTGAAGAAGAGGTTTATATGAATTAGCCACCGGGTTATGTTGATGAGACACACCCCGATTATGTTTGCAAGTTGGACAAGGCACTTTATGGCTTGAAACAAGCACCCCGTGCCTGGTATGCAAGGTTGTGTAGCAAGCTACAATCTCTTGGGTTCATTCCTTCTAAAGCTGACACGTCCTTGTTCTACTACAATAAAGGCAAGTACTCTATGTTTGTGCTAGTGTATGTTGATGATATAATTGTGGCCAGTTCGTCTTCTGAGGCTGTAAAGGCGTTACTAGCTGATCTTAAACAAGAGTTTGCCTTGAAGGATTTGGGAAATTTACATTATTTTTTGGGAATTGAAGTAACTCGGAGCAAGGAAGGGTTACTGATGACACAAGAAAGATATGCTCGAGATGTGTTGAAATGGCGCAGTATGGACAAGTGCAAATTTGTATCTACACCTATGTCAAGTGTGGAAAAACTAAGCATACAGTCGGGTGACAGACTTGGCGCAGAGGACTCAACTAGATATCGAAGCATAGTAGGTGCTCTTCAGTACTTAACTTTGACACGTCCAGATATTTCGTTTGCTGTCAACAAAGTCTGTCAGTTCCTACATGCATCAACTATGACACATTGGAGTGCGGTCAAGCGTATTCTACGCTACATTCAGGGTACAGTAAGTCTTGGGCTGCAGCTTGTAAAATCCAAGTCTCTAATGGTCAGTGCCTTCTCAGATGCCGACTGGGCGGGCTGTGTCGATGACAGGAGGTCTACCGGTGGTTTTGCCGTGTATCTTGGTGACAACTTGATCTCGTGGACTGCACGCAAACAAGCTACTGTATCGCGCTCTAGCACTGAGGCGGAGTACAAAGCCTTAGCTAATGCTACAACAGAGATTCTTTGGGTACAAAAGTTGCTTAGTGAGTTGAAGATTCATCATCCTCTTCATGCAAGATTATGGTGTGATAACCTCGGAGCAACCTACCTATCGGCTAATCCTATCTTCCATGCAAGGACGAAACATATTGAAATTGATTTTCATTTTGTTCGTGAAAGAGTCGCTCAGAAGATGTTGGAAATTTGGTTTATACATACTGGAGATCAAGTGGCCGATGGATTCACAAAACCTTTGTCAATTGCGAAGCTTCGCAGTTTAGGAACAATCTCAACCTCAAGAGTGGCTGAGATTGAGGAAGGGTGTTAAACGATAAGATATTCTAGTTAGACTTGTATATCTCGGATGAATGTAATCCTTGGTGTATTGTACAAGTAAGTTAGTTAGAATAGATAGATTCAATCTGATGTAATCTTGACCCCCTGTACAAGCCACGGTGAGGGCGGTTCTCACCCTATATTAACACGCAGCCGAGACACCGAGAGGTATCTCGTTCAACCTACTTTCACAGGGTTTCCTTCTTATCTTTCAGCTTCCTTAGAGCACTACCTTTTTTTCCCCTCTTTAACCAGAGCCAACCCCTCACGATGTAGTGCACGGACAGCACCATCAGTGCGGCTTTTAACATCATCAAATCCACTGCTTGAGTTCACCTGAGCACGTAGTTGCTTCTTAGCAGCCAGCAGCAAGATTGACACCTAGACAAGCTTACCTTGTTCTATGTAATTCCATAACTCATCCACAATATTATCTGTGTGTTTGGCAATCAACCTAATCATGTCCAAGTACATCTTCTGCAAGTGGCAACATCATGTAAAAATTGTAAATAGCAAGCAGCAGGTTATCCATGTAAAAGGAAATAATTTTAGTGTGGTATAAACTGTCACTACCGCACAGACGGCCTCCACCGAGTGCCACAAAGTGTACCGAGCGCCCTAGGAGAAGTGCTCAGTAGAGCCTCCCTCTACTGAGAGCAGCACTCGGAGACAGAACACTCTCGGTAGAGATCACTCTACCTAGAGCCCATCCCTCGGTAACGTGGCACCCTCGGTAGAGTCCGCCTCCACCGAGAGCCATCCCTCCGCAAAGAACCTCCCTCGGTGGAGTTGACGCCCGCGTCGACATCGTCGGCGGCGCCCCTGCCGTCAAGTCTACCGAACGCGGTACTTTGGTGCTCGGTAGAATATGGTCACTCTACCGGCGCCAATGTGGTGGCTCTCGGCAAATTGACCTTAATTTTTTTTGTTTCGATTTCTCATTCCACCTTGACAAACACAATTTAAAAATAAGTCACATATATATCACATCCATACAAACTTGCATAATTTAAAACAAGTGACATATATATCACATCAATACAAACTTGCATAATTTAAAAAGTGCATAATTTAAAACAAGTCACATCCAGCTACAAGTTGTACTACAACTTCACTACAAGTTCACTTCTTTGCCGGTCTTGTAGAAAAAAATGGCTGAAGTGTAGGTCACCGATCTTTAATGCTCAAATGTAGACCAACGTTCTAACTAATACATCCTCCTTTGCTTCACAACTACGACGACATGGTGTATCGAGTACGTTTAACCGCTTTGGACGTGTCATTGAGTCTCCAATCTTACCGACAACCACCTTTGCCTCATATCCATCTGTAGTGCGGGTTGGTATTGGATTAGCCCATGTCCAAACATAACCCAATCGAGACATTGTGCAGGTTAGAATGGATGCATAACTACACCCACGTAGGTTAAGTCATACACTTGAACCTGTAATTATTGGAAAAAAATATGAGAACATCTCGAGATTACCACATCATTTCTAGGTATAAGCTAGGTGATAAATTAACATATCGAGATATACTAAAAAAATAACATATCGAGATTACCACATCATTTTGGTTCCTCTAAGCCTGGTTTGCAGTCAATCCCACAACATCATGAAGCATGTTCCTACTTTTAGCTGTCATCAACAAAAAGGTGAATGTAGGCGAGTGTACCCATATTCTTGAAGCTTGTTTACACATCCCATGACAAAGATATTTTTTTGTGTAACCGACGGCTGGTTCACGGGTGCCTTTATTCCAACCTCTGAGATGTATGTAGGATTTTCACCTCTCCTTCTAGGGCGATGGAAAAGCTAATTCGACATTGGATTTGTTGTCCTAATTCACTATGAAGATGATGTGAGTGCTAGACGTCCACTTCTTGAACCCCAAAGTACGAGAGAGTGTGTTTAAGCCAAGTGATTTGGAGAGTGTGTTTAAGCCAAGTGATTTGGTCAATTGGCTGCGGTATATTTAAAATTCATATAAATGATAAATATACATATACAAATATATTTGACAAATTAATTATACAAATACTTACTATTATTGGAACATTTTCCGCTATGGTGGGCGGACATCTTGGATCGGGGTCAAATTCGGGTCATTAGATGGCCACGAAACCTATGACTTACGGCGGTGGAAGATTACGTCCAGCCATCTAACATAAGGATATAGAAATTAGTTTCAATTTTTTTGCAACTTAACTAGAAATATATAGTATAATTATATACCACAACATATATTATTACGGAGAAATCATAGCAATGTATACCTCAACGCAGATCAACGGTGTGGTGGTGGTGGTCATGGGCGTGGGCGTTGGTGGGGGTGGCGGCCGGCGTTGGTGGGGGTGGCGGTGGTGGTGGGAGTGGCGGCCGGCGTTGGTGGCGGTGGCCGTGGTGGGGGGAGTGGCGGCCGGCGTTGGTGGGGGTAGCGCCGGCGTTGGTGTGGCTGTTGTGGGCGACGGCGGCGTTGGTGGGGGGTGGCGGTGGTGGTGGGTGTGGCTTTGTGGGCGATGGCGGTCTTTGCCGTGGTGGGCGCGGGCGGGCGGGCGGGGGTGGGCTCGACGCCGGCGGCGCCCGATGCGGCGGGCGGCGGCCGGGGACTCAGTGTCGAGAGCGAGGGAGTGGGGGAAAAGGGATAAGTGTGGGGCCTTTACCGAGAGTTGAACGCCGGCCCGGGGGGTAAAACCTTTTTTTAATTTTGCCATCAAAATTTGCGGTCAAATTTTGACATTTTAAAATTTTCAGAGAGATTTTACCGAGGGCTTTGTCGAAGGGCCCTAGGTAAAGGTGTTTTTTCGAGGGCCCCTAACTTAGGCTCTCGGTAAAAGTCCTTTTTTGGAATTTGTCGTCCAAATTTTTTTTGTATGTCTTTCCTACATTGCCTATTAGTTCATATCCAATTTTGACATTTTTTAAAACAATTTACTATATATTGTGATTTTATTGCTTTTAATTGAATTTTCTTTTATAAGCCAAATTTGAACTGTAAGACATTCGAATATAGGGGGACATGAAAGGAAAAATGGTATTCATATTCTTGAGTGCAATGTGAGGCCTAATCAGGGGATAGACCCAAAATTTTGAACATCTTGTTCTGAGAACATGACCATTCACTTGCTAGTGATTAGTTTTTAAATTATATAAAAAGCAAACGAAGTTGAAAAATCGTGAAACTTGTTGAGTTGTCGAGAAATCATATGTGGAGACTATGAAAAAAAAATTGTGAAGGTTTCCTTAACGTTGGCTCATAGGATGGCCAAAACCCGGGACAACTCCACCTAGGTTCTATTATCACATGTGTTATATGTCTTGAGTTTCAACCATCGTTGAACCCAACATCAACGAAACCTTCCCAAAATTTTTTTCATAGTCTCCACATATGATTTCATGACAAATCAACAAGTTTCACGATTTTTCAACCGTTTGCATTTTATATAATTTAAAAACTATTCACCCGTGAGTGAATTATCATGTTTAGATTAACGAGATGTTCAAAGTTTTGGGTCTTTCTCTGGATGAGGCCTCACATTGCACTCATGAATATGAATATAATTTTTCGGTTCATGTCTCCCCTCTATTCGAATGGCTTCAGTTCAAATTTTACTTATAGAAGAAAATTCAATTAAAAGAAATAAAATCAAAATATATACTAAATAGTTTTTAAAAAACTCAAATTTGGACATGAGCTATGAGGCATTGTACAAACCACACACAAAAAAATCTAGATCCCAAATATCAAAAAAAGAGGTCATTTTACCGAGGGGCCATGTTTATGGCTCTCGGCCAAATATATTTACCGGCGGCCTTGCCGAATCGGCCCTCGGTAAACTCTACCGAGCGCCCCTGCCGTAACGGCCCTCGGTAAACTCTACCGAGAGGGCTTCCGAGGCGGCTTTCGGCAAAGGCCCTAACCAAGGAGGGCCGGTACTTATCCATTCCCCCACTCGTATCTTATCCATTCACCCCACTCACTCACACTCACTCACACTCGTCGCTCACCCACCCGCGCCGCGCCGCCGCCGTGGCGGCGTCGATCCGGCCGGCAGCGCCTTCCTCGCCGCCCATTCTCGCCCAGTAGGCGCATCCCCCCCGCCCGTTCTCGCGCCGTCGCGCCGCGCCACCTCCCTCGCCATCAATCGGCCGCCACGCCTTCCTCGCCTCCCATCCTCTCCCGTCTGCGCCACCCCCCGCGAGTCATCGCCGATCCATGCGCCGCGCCTCCTCCCTCGCCGTCAATCCGGCCGCCGCCACCTCGCTAGGCACTCGTCGCCCCCCGCCCCGCACCCGCCAGCCGGCCTTCAGAACCCCGTCCGCGCCGGCGAAGGGAAGGAGGATGGAGTAGGGAAGGAGGGGAAGAGGAAGGAGGGGGAAGAGGAAGAGGAGGAGAAGGAAGGCCTGCGACCACCCCGATCTCTTTGCAAGAAGGCAACGAGGAGGAGGACCATGCTCGGCCGCGCCCACCTCGATCCGCTACAAGAAGGCAACGAGGGAGGAGGACCACGTCCGGCGCAAGCCCGCCCCCACACCGGCGGCCGCGTCCCGTCCCGCTCATCCCTCCATCCGAGAAGGTAAGGATTCCCATTGATTTTAGCCCCGTCAAAGGTGAGGCATTTGGCTACTAGCCTACTACTAGTTGTGGTGGAGTGGTCGTGATGGTTGGGGTCGTGATGGTGGAGTGGTCATGATGGTTGTGGTCGAGTGGTCGTGATGGTTGTGGTCGAAATTTTGTCCTTTTATGCTGTGATGATTTACAATGCCCATATTGCAAGTGAGACTTCCATGCCTAGGACCTATTTATGTTCTCATGCTCGTCATCGAACCATGGGAAACATCCATGCCTAGCAACTGTTGTCCACCTCGATGACGATGGCTAGGTTGGATGTTTCCCATGGTTTCATGGCGACCATGAACTCTGTTATCTATTGGTCCTTATGCTCCAAGTTCAAATATGAAAGAAAAGGGCATTTAATTCGAGGCTATGCTTATATATTGGCCTGTGATGCAAAGCTTTTGCCGCTGCTCAAAAGAAAGAACATAGAGCTCGACTTTTTCCATGATCTCTTATTCACGATCTTAGAGCATCAAGGAGAAGTCGGGGAGTTCTATGTTATTTTTAGTGGCCTATGATACAAACCTTCTGGAAAGCTAAGGTCTTATTTTTGACAATTAGTTACGGAATGCTTACATTTTATGACTATGATGTCAGTGCCATGAATCTGAGCTGCATTATCTTTATTACCTCATGGTAGTCATCAAACCGTGACTGACGTCCATACCCAAGCAATGATGGAGTCAGAGTTCCATGGCTCCCTCATAGCTAGGGATGGATGCAGTCACGGTTCCATGGCTACCATGAATTTGCTTTGGCAGCAATGATGATCAATGTGCACCTATGACTGAGTCCCTTTATGCAATGGTGGCCTGTGATGCAAAGCTTTTGCCGTTGCTCAACAGAAAGAACATACTGCTCCCGACTTTCTCCATGATCTCTTATTCATGATCTGAGAGCATCAAGGAGAAGTCAGGAGTGGTATGTTCTTTTTAGCAGCCTATGATACAAACCTTCCTAAAAAGCTGAGGCCTTATTTTTGACAATTGGTCCTGGAATGCTTACATTTTATGACTGTGATGTTAGTGCCATGAATCTGAGCTGCATTACATTTATTACCTCATGTTAGTCATCAAAGCATGGCTCACATCCATGCCCAAGCAATGATGGAGTTGGAGTTCCATGGCTCCCTCATAGGTGGGCATGGGTGGAGCCATGTTTCCATGGCTACCATGAAATTGCTTTGGCAGCAATGATGATCAATGTGCACCTATGACTGAGTCCCTTTATGCAATGGTGGCTGTGATGCAAAGTTTTTGTCATTTGCTCAACGAAAGAACATCTTTGCTCCGCACTTTCTCCATGATCTCTTATTCATGATCCGAGAGCATCAAGGAGAAGTGAGGAGTGGCATGTTCTTTTTAGGAGCCTATGATACAAACATTCACGAAAAAGCCGAGGCCACCTCCTTTTTCTTGGCACCTATGGAAGCTTTGCTCTTATATATTTTCATTCATTTGTTCTCCTATCTCATTTTGGGCTTGGCCAATGATCCAATTGAGGCCTTATTTTTGACAATTGGTTTTGAAATGCTTATAGTTTTGGACTATGATGTTAGCGCCATGAATCTGAGCTGCATTATCTTTATTACCTCATGTTAGTCATCAAAACATGACTCACATCCATCCCAAGAAATGATGGAGTCGAGTTCCATGCATGGCTCCCTCATAGTTGGGGATGGATGTAGTCATGCTTCCATGGCTACCATGAAATTGCTTTGGCAAGCAATGATGATCGATGTGCACCTATGATCTGAGTCCCTTTATGCAATGGTGGCCGGTGATGCAAAGCTTTTGCCATTTGCTCAAAGAAAGAACATTGAGCTCGAACTTTCTCCATGATCGTCACTTGTTCATGGTCCGAGAGCATCAAGGGGAGGTTCGGGGCTCAATGCTCTTTTTTAGCAAAAGGCTACACTATCGATCTTTGAGGCCCCATCTACATTACCTCATGTTTGTCATCAAACCGTGACTAACATTTGTTTCTACTTTTTAAGGCTATGGCTTGGTATGTTGTATGTCGTGGCGAGGTTCCCGGAGTCTATGATAGTTGGGCAAAATGCAATGAACAGGTGAGTGGTTTTTCGTAATGCTTGTCACAAGAAATTTCGCACGAGAGCATTGCAGAGAAGCTTCCTATGCTGAGTACATTGCTAATTTGGACCACCCTTTGTTGGTGCAAGCTCCACCCAGTATGAGGTTAACCCATTAGGCTCGAGGTTTTGTTGTTGGTTTTGTTAAGTACATTGAAACTTGATGACTATGAGTTGTATCGGTGTAACTAGACTTGATGACTTGTGATGGATATTGGACCAATTAATCTATGTTTCGATCATGAATGTGATATTTATGTGATAATTGAGTTGTAGTGCATGGATGTGATATATATGTGAGCCACTTGATGACTATGAGTTGTGGATCTTGAAACTTGATGACTTGTCTTTGAATATTGGATCTATATGTGATATATATGTGATGAATGAGTTGTATTAGTGCATGGATGTCAAATATATGTGATATGTGATCTATATGTTATATTTGTAAAGGTGGAATGGGAAAACGGAAATAAAAAACAAAAATTTGGTCACTTCACCGAAAGTGACGACTTTCGATAAACTACTTTGTATCGAAGGTAGTGCTCGGTAAACTGGCAGGGGGGCTGGGATCCCCATATTCCGGGTATACCGAGGATAGCGCTCGGTGAAAACAGCGCTTCGGTGTAACTATGGTCGATTCACCGCGCGGACATGGCCTTCGGTGAAACGACCATAGCTCTACCGGCGGCGGGCGATGTGGCGCTCGGTAGCGATGGTTTCTTTGTTTTTAAAATCAACATCTACCGGCGCTCTGCGACAAGGCGCTCGGTAGAAAATGTTTTAAAGTTTTTTAAAAAATACTTCATGGAGTGCCTTCGTGGGGGTGGCGCTCGGTGAACTACATTCCTTTGGCGAGAGGGCGGGGGGGGTGGTGCTCGCTGAAGTTGGCGTCGGCGGTGGCAAACGCCATCGACGTCGGGCCAGGGTTTAGCGAGAGGGAAGGAGCCCTCGGTAGAGTTTGATCTGAGGGGTCTACCGGGGGCCGATTTGAGCTCTCGTAACGTGGTTTCCGTGTAAACTTTCACCGAGGGGCTTCTACCAAGAGCAGCCCTCAGTAGCGCCTCTACCGAGCGTTGTTATCCCTTTCTTGGCGTTTGTGGCGCTCGGTAGAGGACCGGCCTCCAGTAGTGTGTGTGTGCCATAAATGCATCACATATGGACATAAGAAATAGAACAAAACAGTGTTCGAGAACAGAAAATGAAGATTCCGACATGAGTTGAGATAGGTAGGATAACAACGAACCATCTTAGGCGGAGCAGAGGAGAAAGATGAGATTTTCAACCGGGTCCCCATTGTCCCAATTGTCCTCCGGGTACTTGTGCATGCGGCATTCTCTACAAACAACATTGAGAGGGAGGAGGCTCTCTATGACCTTGGTGCCTTGGGTGCGAATGTTAGCGGACGCGGCCGTACGCGAGGAGGAGCCGGACCATCTCGGCGTTGAGCGTCTCGGCGGCGGCGTGGAGTGGGCGGCCGTAGCGGTGCCGGGCGTTTGGGACCTTTGGGTCAAGGCGACGGCGCATCTCGGGAGCGGGCCCCGCGGCCTTGCCGGGCGCGGCGCATGGCGTTCTTGGAGACCATGGAGACGAGGATCTCCGGGTGGAGCAAGCCAGGAAACCCATGTGGTACCCCCGACATGTTGCGAGTTTGTAGAATCGCTTGACCATTTGTCGTCCGCCGCTATGGGCGTAGCTTTGGGCGCAATCTTCATTATGTGCGCATCGAACAATTTCTACAAAGGAATCAATCCAAGGTCCATCATTTCAACAACAAATGGTAATGTGGCAAATCGATCTATCGAATCCATGGTCAACCGATGCCATCAATCTTTCAAGCTGGAAAAAGAAGAGGTCGTGCTATCTACCTCCTCCAATTTCTTGATGTAGGAAGCGGCGTCGGGGTGGCGCCCGGACACATCGTAATAGGTTATGCGACCAAAAAGCTTGATTGATCCGTCGGCGGCGGCGGCGGCTGGCGGCGGCGGCATCCCGCAAAGGATTGCTACTGTTGACACCTAAAAATGGTTTGGTCTAAGACATGGTAAAATTCGGACTTAGCCATATTTTCGAGAAGAACAAAACAGGCTTACGAAAGTGACCGGACCCGGGCGGCCGGACCGTCCGATCATTCTTCGTGCGTCCGGTCATCGGGCGCGTGTGATTCGATTTCAGAGCTTTCTGGAATCAACCGGACGCCAATGGCCGGGCGTCCGGTCACATTCATGCGTCGGTCAAGCGGCCCGGTCACGGCGTCCGGTCGATCGGCCGCCGGGCGATTTCAGGCGTTCGAGTCGATTGGACGCTGCGACGGTGCGTCGGTCAAGACCGACTTCAGCGTCCGGCGAACCAATCTCTTTCCTAAGCATGTTTGGGTTAGTTTTTGTAGATTGAAAACGTCCAAGAACGGTTTCCTAAAAGGATAAGACCACACTCCTCTATATAATAAAGAGGTTTATGGCGATTTGATCCCATCTACATCCAATCGACAAACACATCTACTACCGTCTTGCTTGTAGGTCAACTTCCCTCTACCCTGCTGTTTCGGGCGTTTCTCCGCGAATTTCGTCGACAGCTCTAGTCGGCCTTGCTAGTCCTAGGGCACCCCTTGCGTGCGTCCTCCCGACGGGTCTTCGGAGGTGCGTTCGAGGTTCTTCTAGCCGTCACCGAGCTCTACATCAGCCCTAACCGGTCTCTTGATCGTTCGTGGCTGATCACGCCGAGGTGTTCGCTGCTCTAAGGTTGATCGCAACCTTCGTGGGTGTCCAAGGCCTTCCCGGTGTGTTTGGCGTGGAACCCGGTTTTGGCGTCAACGCCTACCATCTCCCATTGTGGAGCTAAGGGTTTCCATGGGAGTAGGCCGGAGGTGGGAGTTGCGATCGAAACCTAGAATGATAAACAACAAGCCATTTTTTTTTTTTTTTTTTTTTTTTTTTTTTTGAGAATTACACAGTACAACGTAGACACTCATAACACGCACGCACACTCACCCCTATGAACACACGTGACGCAAACCCTACCCCTATGAGCACCTCCAGGAAGGACTGGGCAACCGGCGGATCTGGAGATTCTCGAAGTCACCATAGGCGCCTCGTCGTCGACGGGAACGTCGCTACCACTTAATGCATAACGCCGGTAAATCCTTGGGAAAATCCCGGGGAAAGGTGCGAGCACCGGGATTTGAACCCCCGGTGGGTAGCGTCCCCTTGGACCGTCCTACCATTGGACTACAAGCCATTTACTGTTTGGAATTGTACATATTGTGCAGTTTACCTGGAAAGCCCAATAAATTAAATTTGGGGCTGGTCAACAGAATACTTAGGCCCAACCTGCATATGTTACTAATACATTTTCAAAATAATGGCGAGTCTTTTTTTTATCCGTAATGATTCTCTATACAACATAAAAAGAATAAAGAGGAGAATTTTTTGGTGCGACATTTGCCTTGATTCTACCCATCCGCCATGCGAACTAGAGCAAGAAAAGGAAACAAATCGCCCATATGATCTGGAGCAAGAAAAGGAAATAAATCGCAAAAAGAAAACCGCAACGTGCGAATAAGGAAGCCGCTTCCAAAATCAACGCTTCCTAAAAAAAAAAAGATAATCTCCTCGTGCATGAGAAAATCTCATTACCTTGCATGGCAGTTGTCCAATCAACGCTTCCTAATGCTAAATCAACGTTTCCTAATAAAAAAAAAAAAAGAAAAGTCCCAAACTCCAAATCCCATCGTGCATGCTGTCGTCCTCGCTCGTGACCCTCACTCCTCCGTTCTCTGCCGCACTTGCTCCTCCGTTGCATGTCGCGGTCACCCGTCACACGCCACCGTCGTCCTTGCCGTCGCCCCCACCGCGCTGACGCCTCGACGCCGTGCGACCTCCCCTCCCTCCCCAGGCGACAGCATCATTGCATGCGCCCTTCCTCGTCGCCACCGGTTCGTGCGTCCTCGCAGGGCGCGGCGCCGCGGGATAAAACGCCGCCTCCACGACGCCGCGGTACACCAGCCTGCGCGATATCATGTCGTCGCCCAAGGCCATGGCCGCCATCAACCCCGACGACGTCGTGTCCCAGCGAAGGGTCTGCCTGCTCCTCTTCATCGACGACCGCGCCTCGCCTCCAGCAGTGGAAGTTACTCGCACGGGATGCGTAGTCACGCACCCACTCCTCATCCAGGTCGCGGAGGGACGATCCCAGACACCAATGCGCTGCACCCACATCGGATTACCGAGCTGAGGTTTGAATTAGAAATTTAGACGTGTTTTTGGTTTGGATTAGAAATTTAGAATCTTTGTGTCTTGGGGCATAAGGGATTCTTTCAGGGACTTCAATTCCTTATGGAGATAGTAATTTTTGGACTCCCTTTTGTTTGCCAAAGGAGAAGAAAAGATGACAGGAGGCGTGAATCGAACAAGACGCACAACTGGAGTTGAGATGAACAAAAATGATATACAGGATGCGCTTGGTTCATGCATCTCGTGAAATAAGGAGCGGCGCTTGAAACGTGAAAATGAGGTTATGCCCCTGCAAAGTATTCTTCTTTTTCTGATCAAACTCACATTGACTTTCAATAATCTTGGTCACACTTTATTTTGGGAGGTTCTCTGAAGTTCTCTAAATATTTATTTTGGGAGACAATTTATTTTGGCAAATTACGGAAAAGTCTATACAATATTAGTTTATGAGCATGCGACACCGCGATATCCATGAATGTGTTAATTTCACAAAATATATGTGTTTGAATTAAATGTCACTTTAATATCATTATTTAATTTTACAGTATTGTTATCTCATCATGCGATCCATGCGTTTTTATATAAAATTTAGTTATCCCGTAGCAACGCACGGGCGAGATACTAGTATTTAATAACCAATACAATTCTTTACGCAAAATTGGTGTGGGTTATATCTGCATTGAAAAGTACATGTGAATATGAGTTTGTATCACATCCATCTCCCTCCGTCCCGGAAGCCCATTTGGTTGGATTTTTTTTTTTTCTACTTTTTGCCTCCAAAAATTAAAAGCTCAACCAGTTTCTTTTTTTGACAACAACCATAATATATTAATTAAGGAAAAGCAGCGATACATGGAAACCTTTAGAAAAGGTGATTGAAAGATTACAAATCCTCAAAACGATCGACACTGACAAAGCCAAGGGCAAGAAGAAGCTCGGTTGGCGTCCCAGGTTGCTCGGAACCTGCGAGACGCCGATACGGAAGGGCCTTGCTACTATGAGCTGAGGTATTAGTGGACTTCCAACTCTATGAAGAGAAAAAAAACGTCTCCAATAACGAATGATATTGTAGATGCGAGCATAGGAGACGTCGATGGAGTCCTGAGGAAGGCGGCCGAGCTTTATGTAGCCAAAGACGATGCCGTCGATGAAGGACTTGTAGCCAATGAAGCCAACACGCTGCCGTTGGATCGGTGGACATCAGAACCCAGACCTGCACAACATGCGTCACACGGCAAGTAGAAGTGGCACGTAGGACGCGTGGCTCCCTAATCCCAGAACATAGGCTTGAGGGGGTTAGCACATGGGTGGACCAGAGCCACGTATTCCCAGCCGCACCGATGTAAGGCTATCCGCATTTCGTCGTCTTTTAAATCCATCCTTTAAAAAGGAATATTTACGTCCGGTGGCCATCGATATTTCTCTCTTTTTATATGATTTCCCGTACCCATCCATACTTTATATCTCTACTCTATACCAACTATCATCAGTGGGATCCACTTGTAATTTTATCTAAATATATTCATGTGAGATCTAGTTTTGAAGGATTTATTGAAAGCGAATTCAATGGTGTAATCAAAAATTAAATTTGGTGTTTTGGTTTATGAGTTATAACGTTTTTTAGTTGCTTTAACTAGTGGGGCCCCCCTCGATTCTCTCAGCTCTCTCATATCTCTCGTGCGCGTGCGTCGGGGCCAGCGACAGTGTTTACCGATCGTAACGCTACTACGCGCGACTTCGAGGAACTGAACGCTCACGCACTGTCCCGAGCATCGCAGCGGCAAGCAAATTTGGTACGGAGGGGGCCAGAAGACGCCCCAAGCATCTCGGTGCAGCCAGCCTAACATCTGCATGTAGAGCACGCCACCGTGCTTATCCCAAAGGCGCAGTATACGCATGTAGAGCACGCCACCGTGCTTATCCCCAAGGCGCAGGAGGTGGGCCCTTGGAGATTGAACTGTAGCAACGACGAATCGGATCGGGACATGAAGTCGGCATCGAAAGCCGACCGCCGCCGCCGCCTATTCCGCCTCGCTTAGGGGCCGATGCAGATCGCGCAGCTCGGCGGAACGCGTTGATGATGCGGGCCCGCGAGCTCGCCGGGGAGGTGGTCGGGCGCATCCTTTGGCGTGTCGGCGTGGCGTTGTGGCGGGAGGCGGCCTCGCGATGCCGTCTTCGGCAGGTAGAGAAGGACGGCGTCTTGAGGAGGACACCCGCCTCGAGCACGGAGGGGCACCGACAACTTGGAAGCATCGCGGCGCGGCCCGTTCTCCGTGCCGGCGGCCGCGGCGGCCCCCGCATCACAAAAAGCGCCTCGAGCTCGGCATGCACTCCACGGGCCGAGGACACGCGGCACCCCCGACGCAACGAGGCCCACGATGTGCACGATCCACGCACATCCCACGCGGCCTTGGTGATGGACACGGCCAGCGGCCGCGCCTCGTCTCCGGTGGCCGGCAGCCTGCCGCCATGACTAGCGATCGCAAGACCGGGCGCCATGCTCGCAGAGGGGATGAGGAGAAGGAACCGACTCCGCCTCCCGTAGGCGTAGTTGGAGAGGACAAGGAACTGATGTGGACAAGGAGGAGTGAAGGACGGCGGGCGGTGGAAGAAGTGGGTCTCGATTTGGATGGTGGCGGGCGAGGTGAAGTGTGCAGAGCGAGATCCACTTGGGGGAGGGAGGAAACTACTTTATTTAGATAAACCACAGGCAAATCGACGACGACGACGTCGAGGTGGCGGGGAGACCCACGGC
The DNA here is from genome assembly GCA_015847255.1 of Hyparrhenia diplandra. Classification (NCBI taxonomy): domain Eukaryota; kingdom Viridiplantae; phylum Streptophyta; class Magnoliopsida; order Poales; family Poaceae; genus Hyparrhenia; species Hyparrhenia diplandra. The sequence continues at coordinate 228,452 of JADLZK010008945.1, forward strand.
GGCGGACGGCGAGGACGGCGAGGAGCACCGGGGACGACGCCATACGGCCAATACTATAGTGAGCAACAGGACTACTAGCTAAACTAGACCTACGAGATTAGGGGGGGGATCCCCTCCCTACCGCTACTGGCGAAGGCGAGCTCGCCCGGAGCCAGGAGGGGGGGGGCCAGAAGGAGGCGGCGGTGGGGGAGCTGGCTTGGAGAGGAAGTGGACCGGATTCGGCGGTATTGTCTGCTGGTTGTGGATCTTTGGCTACCTCAGCTCAACCAGAGGTTTGGCATGCCGGAAAACTAATTAGGAGGAGGCCCGAACTGATGATGAGTGTGTGTGGGCCGGGTTTAGGAAAGAGGTTAAGGCCCAAAAGGATTTGGAGGTTCAAACTTACTAAACCTATTCTAATTTTAAAAACACCAATTCGTTTAAAAAACTGTACAAATGAATTCAACCAGCAACTATTTTTTATTTTAAATAAAATACATGCACTAATTACTTCTACGGATTTTTTGAAAAAACAAATCCTAGGAAAATTCCTATTCCAACCAGTTGGGCTCTTTGGGTTAGATCGGGCCGGTTGATGGCTGGTTCAGTTCGTGACCGGAGCACTGCATTTTTATTTCATTTTAGCAGAAGCAAAAGGAGTTTTCTTGAACGACCAAGTTTTCTTGAGCACAGAAAGTCGTCCACTAAGGATTCTCCTCTAGTGAGAAACAAGGACCAATATTGGTCAAACATAAGCTACCCTATTACAAGTTACAACCATAGACATATCCTGGATGCTAGAAGTAAACAGACAGGTCATAGATTGATGATCTTGCCACTAGTTCAATTGTCAGCGCGTCCGTCTGTAATATCCAGCTGATACATAGAACACTAGCTGTTCGTTCGTACACCATGGATGCAGGCAGCAAGCTCCACTTGAAAACTAAACACCTCCAATACAAATTTCTACCCGAATCCACTATTCACCCCATCACTTTTTACAAACTAAACACCTCCAATACAAATCTCCGCTGTTCACCACCTTTCACGCATCACATCCTCTCTCTGTGCACGTGGCCCAATGCACTATTCACTCCCACCACATTTGCGTATCTAAACAACCCCAAAACACTACTACAAAAAAGCCAACTAAGGGAGCGCGACATTTATATTAGGGGCGGCTCATACTTTGAGCCGCCCTAATGTATGCGAAAATCCTCGGCACGACAAACCGCCCCTATCGACGACACATTAGGGGTGGCTCGTGTACCGCCCGCTTTTTGTTACTAGAGGCGGTTCAATCACCAACCGCCCCTACTGTGGTCCACAATAGGGCGGCTCTATATTGAGGCGCCCTACGGTGGGTTGCGATTTTTAAAATGAGGCACTAAAATTAAAATTTCGTAAATGACCTCGGACGGAAAAACTTCCTAAATATGAGATGTAGATCTCGAAAAGTTATGAAACTTTATAGTTGGCCACTTTTTAGTTCGAAATCATCTAGTAATGCAAAAGTTGTGTTCAAATGTCTCAAATTTGAAATTCAAATTTAAATAAACGACCTCGGACGAAAAACTTCCTAAATATGAAATGTAGATCTCGAAAAGTTATGAAACTTTGTAGTTGACCACTTTTAGTTCGAAATCATCTAGTCATGCAAAAAGCTGTGTTCAAATGTCTCAAATTTAAAATTTAAATTTAAGTAAACGACCTCGGACGGAAAAAAAACTTACTAAATATGAAATGTAGATCTCGAAAAGTTATGAAACTTTGTAGTTGACCACTTTTTAATTCGAATCCGTTTAGGGCCTCAAATAGTCAATTTAGACTCGGATTTGTATAATATATGAGGATGCGGAATGGGATATGGACACATACAAGTGTGTAGTGTAGTGGATGGGAGGGTCGTAGCGTGAGCTCGAGGTCGCGGGTTCGAATCTTGGCGGCCGCAACATTTGCAAAAGCCCGAAAATGCGATTAAAAAAAATCTTTTGTTATTTTTTTTGAATTTTAAAAATGTGAAATCTGGGATTCACATTAAGGGCGGCTCAAACAGGAGCCGCACGATGTGTTCACATTAGGGGCTGAGACAACCGCCCCTAATGTGGATGAACATTAGGGCGCTTGTTTAGGGCGGCTGGAAAAACCGCCCCTAGAGTCCATCACCAGCCCGCCCCTAATGTTGCTCAATGTAGTAGTAAAATCCCAACCAATTGTACCAGTTTCATATTAATAGGCCCCATCACAATTTATCTTCAGAGTCCCTGACTCCCTGCTGTGGGCTTTTCCCATCTCGCTTGTGCTGTGGCCACTTTCCTTACCCTCCTGCCCAAACACTATCAATTTCATCTGGAAGGACCTCAATTGCTTGGCCCAAACATGCGGGTTCTTTTCTTCTTTCACCTTCTCTCATTCTCTGACTCCATTTCTTTCATTCCAGTATTCCATCACATCCATAGGCATGTAATTACGAACGTTATCTGGTTTTTTTTGTCAAATTTTATAATCTGCTCAACAATTTCCCTTGCTGTTTGGATATGAACAAACTGAATTCGAACATCCTCCATATTCAAGTCGCTCCAAATCTTATTGGCAAATTTGACTTGAAAAATAAATGCACTCCATCCTCATCCACTTGGTTACATATTGGGCTGGTCCAAATCTGCATCCCTCTCCTCTGCAACTTCATTGTCATCTCTCAATGCAAGGGTATCATGTCTAAGTTGCCACAAGTCACAAGAAGTGCTTCATTTTATTTGGGCAGTGCAATTGCGAAATGTCATGCCATATAGTATCACCTTCCTGCTGGCCAACTGTGGTTACTGCACCACCGTTCTTGCTCCTCTTTCCCATCTTCCTGACAAACCTTATATGCTGATTTTACAGTGAAGATACCCTGGATGTCGTAGTGCCATGCCACCATATCGTCCCATTCAGCATGTATGGTATTGCCAAGATAATCTTTGCATCTTCCTCCCAGAAAGTCTGCATTTCCCAGAATGTTTGCGCTATGGGGGTTATTGGTCTTCTCATCCAATCCCTCGGCATCTAAGGATCTTTCCACATATTCAACTGTTCTCTTGCTTTCCACTCTCCAAACAATTCCCTTCTTTGGCAACTCTATCCTTTTAATATGCTTTGCCATGTGTATGCGATCCTCTGTCTTGCTTGTGCTCCATAGCATGTTCGAGTTGGGGAAGTCTTTGGCCTTTTAAATTCTTGCATAGAGATTCATGGTTCTGCAATAATCTCCATCCTTTCTTTGCCAAAATGTCTAGATTTAAGCAGGGTTCATTTCTCCCAACTAATCAAATGCATTATATCCTCTGTCTCCTGCTGGCTCCACCAATATCGACCAATCATTGTGTCTATTTGATCACAAAGCTCTTTAGTAAAAGATCAAAGCTTACAAAGGTATAGCTTGAGCCAAAACTTTGATCATGATCTTTTTAGCAGCGATAGTCTAACCTTACAAAGGTTTCTCCTTGTACCTTGATTCCTTGAATTCTCTGCCATATTCTATCTTTTACACATGCAAATGTTTTTGTATTCAGTACCACTGCAAGTTAGGGAGTAAGAGAGAAAAAGGAATTGACTAGATCTCTCACCTAAGGTGAAGTAAACCTCTCTGTACAAAGAGAGGAATTGTATCGAACAAAGAAAGCAAGGAATAATCGAACTAGTTCCTTCTAGTGCTCATCTCCCTAGTCTATGATCTAAATTGTATACTTTTAATGCAACAGTATCCAGATTAAGATTATTACAAAATATATAGTCAGATAACTTATTAGGTTATAATAATGAATTGCGCAGACAATTTATTTGCTCCCTTTCTGTGCCCTGAAACCAATGTCCCTAAAGAGCTCTTGCTCAAAACACATGGAAGTGATCAGTATATAGTAACTGTAAATTAAAAAGGATTGCATACAATGGGGTATACAAAATTTTCAACTAACCTCGTTTCCCATGTTAATGTATGATTTAGCATCAGAAGATATGGCTCTTTCAGGAGCAAGGTGAAAAATCAATGAAAATTTTGAAATCTGAATACCCAGAGTCTTCACTCCCATCATGTAGTGCTACACCAGTTTGTCTCTTTAGAGCTATTGAGCAATATGTAATAAATGGAAAAAATAAATAAATTAGTGATCATATATGTTATATGTAGCGAATACAAATACTGGTCTAATTAAAAAAAGATAAATGGAAGATTAATATAGATAGCATACACAGATTAAAAAATAGTGAATTGACAGGTCTAGAAATACATTTAATTAACTAGCAGGAACCCCTGCAGGAACACAATAGCACAGAAATTAACAAACCATTGAGTCAACACATTAAGAAAAGCAGGTGTGCTAAACGGGAAAAAAAGAGATGGTAGGTTATGCCGGCCCTGTATGTGAATGTCCAAATTCATGCTGACAGACCCTTAATACATGGGCTGTAAATAAGCATGTATGGTGCAAAAAATCTCCTCGGAGGAACATGGCCCTTGCTAGTGATCGGAGGTCACAATGTCATCCCCAAAATGATTTGAGAACTGAATCAAGCATGCAGATATGAAGCACCATCAAAATTAAAGTTCAGAAGACTAAAGGTACAGCTGTGAGGATACAATATCATAAATCGAGGTTCCGCAGGCGTCGGCAAGACAGTCAGTGGCCACAGCCCACATCCGTGAGGACTGAAACCCCTAGGTGCTGGACCCAAATCACTATTGGGAAAAAAAAAAATAGACACGAACAGGAAGGCAGAACTTGTGCTTGTCTTGGGTAGATGCATGACAGGAAGACGGGGCAGCCTGCGACGACGCCGGGGACGCCGTACAGGGAATGGATGTGAAATCAGAATGAGAAGTCTTGATAGCATTTCATCGAGCATTTGAAGAGCAGAGGCCAGTTAAAAGAAAGGAAACAACAAAGAAGACGGCAACGGCCACTGAACTACCCATATGAACTATTGTTTGTCGTTAAGGAATCCTAAATGAGAACCATGTTCAATTTTAAACCTAGATGGCACTATAGAATCTAAGGTGAAACCTAGACGGCATTATAGAATCTACAGTCAGTAATACCACTGCAACCTAATGAGAGGTTTCTGAAACTATAAGAAAGCATAAACAAATTCAACCTAGCACGAAGGGTTATTGAACCCTAGTAATGACTATCCCATGGTGATTCCTAAAAATTATATGTTAGAATCTAGCAAAATCAGCAGCAAAAAACCGCAAGGGGCAGCCAAATCGCCTAACATGGGCACCTTGGTAGTTCTAAACACAACCCTAGCGGATGAATCAACAAATCGAGAGGATATACATGAGCACAATCGGATAAACAACAACCCTAGAGGACGAATCTGTAGCATAAAACTGAATTAGAACAATGCACTCCAAGTTTCGTCCAATAAATCAAGAAACACACACGATCCAGCGAAATCAGTTGGAAAACTGCAAGGGGTAGCCGAATCGCCTCACCTGGAATGGGCACCTACTGTGAAGAGAGCGAGAGGGGAAAAATGATAGGAAGAGATAGAGACCACTGAGCAAACCAAACGCAAGATACACTGACTTGTAGGCCCTAGAGGTTAGAGACCACTACTACTGGGATTCTTCAAAGCAGAGCTCAGCATCCAATCCAATTTAATCTTACACACAGAACATCGCTAAAGCTACTCGTGCGGCAGGGTGGTGAAGGCGGCAATAGCGACTAAAAAGACAACGATCGCCACAGCATTGGCGAGGTCTAGACCGAAAGGGTCATGACGATGAGAGGCGCATCGGTGAAGGTGGGGCAAGGAGGTAGGACGCGGTGAGGCCAAAGGGGAGGAGGAGCCAGGCACCGCGGACCCACCCACGCGGCGGGTGCTCGGTGGTCGGCGCCGCGGCCGGTGGCGTAGTGAGTGACGAGGTGGCATCCATAGCAAGCGCCACGATGATGTCCTCCGAGCCGGGGAGGAAGGTGGCGACGTGGAGGACGATCGGGTCCTTGGCAATGTACAAGAGGAGGCGGGAAGCGGCGTCGGCGGCGCGGCGAAGGATCGTCCAGGATCCTCGGACCCACCAGGGCAGCGGGTGCTCCTAGTGGGCGGCGACAACGATGACCTCATGATCGGCGCTGCGGGGACGACGAGGGGGTTGGCGCCGAGTTACGATGCGACTACAAGCGTGAGAGTGGTCTCCTCGAGAGCGGGAGGAAGGGGCGACGCCGAGGAAGACCGGCTCCCCTGGCAATCCACGAAGAGGCGGGAGGAGGCGTCCATGACTCAGAAGGATGGCGTAGACTCCTCGATTCCACCCATGGCCCTGCGTTGCTCGCTGTACCTGATCGCCCTCGGCCCATGGTGAACCGTCTCTCCGTCGGTGGAGTTGAGGAGCACGACGAGGTCCTCGCCAAGACGGCGGGGCAGCGTCGTGGGTGCGGGGGAGCGCGTCCCCTTGGCGCGGCCTACCTCGGTCTCCGGGCGCCATTGATGAGGGCCCCGGTCTCCGCCCACCTCTTTGCGCGCAAGCAAGTCGCCGGACTTTAGGAGCGCGACGAGGTGCTTGCCGCCCTCGCCGAAGACGGGGGGGGGAACATCGCGGGTGACCTCGCCCTCCATGTCCATGGCTTCTCTCTCTTTGTGGTCCGGGTGTCTCGAGGCGCCGGAGTCGAGGCCGCCACGAGCTAGCCGCTTTGCTCGAGAGAATTTCGTAACCGCCCCGCTAACTAACTAGCATTTCCAATCGCCGCCGCACCTCTCGCTTCAAATTGCGGGCCTACCAAAAAGAGCCTCCACGTTGGCCTGCTCCATGAATGACTATGAGATTTCATTCTCATGCATACCGCTATGTGTGCACAATTTGTAAATTAAATCTAAACGATCTAATTTCCTGCATATGAACTATTGTTTGTCGTTGCATAAAAAATAAATCTAAATTGAAATAGGTTGTTGTGTACATAATCTGGTTTAATTCTTTGAGAAGTGTCAAATAGATTATTTAGAATACACATTGTGGGTGAATATCTCATTTAACTTCTGTTATAACCTTCATATTTCGACACTATTATAGAATCTTATGTTCTGGAAATCACTGTTGCTCTAAATAACTTATTTGCTGCAAATTGGCACAAATTGTTGGGTGTGTTACTAACCTTGGAAATGATAGAGTGTGTCTCCACTTGTGGAGATGACCATATATATATAGAGAGAGAGAGACTTATGTGCTATATGGGCTTATAGGTTGGGCCTGATATACATTTAACACCCCTTCAAACTCATGGTGGAAGCAGATGATCTAAAGCATTAAGTTTGATTAAATGAAGCCAATGTTCGTCTCGAGTTTGGGCCTTAGTGAAAAAAATCAGCCAATTGCAGCTTATTGGTACATACTGAAGATCAATGGTCTCGGATGACAAGTGAGAATGAGTGAAGAATGTATCAACACCAACATGCATAGTAAGCTCATTGTTGACGGGATCATTGGCAATTTGTATGGCTCCGGTGTTATCACACAAAAGAGGTGTGGGTGCATCACAAGAGATACCAAAATTAGTGAGTAACCATTGCAACCATACAATCTCTGCAGTGGTGGTAGCTAGTGCTTGAAATTCTGCTTCGGGTACTAGAGCGAGAGACAACAACTTGTTTTTGGACTTCCATGCAAGAGAAGAAGCAAGAAGACTGCAATAGCATGTAATAGATTCGCGATCTATGGGATCACTTTCCCAAGTGGAGTCGAATAAGCATGAAGCTGAAGTGGATTATCGCAGCGTAAAACAAGCACCGAGATGATGTCCCCCAGAAATAACGTATCACATGAAGCAAATGACCAAAATAAAACTGAAATAAGAGCACTCACAAACTGACTTAGAATGTGAACATCATGAGCAATATCATGTCAAGTAATAGCAAGATAAACAAGGCCGCCTACATGACGCCGACAACGAGAAGGATCCTCAAGAGACGTTCCATCAGTAGCATGAAGTTGCAAGTACATATCCATAGGGGTTGTAGTAGTGCGATTAGTAGTAATGACCGAAGGAACAATAAGGTCCTGAATGTATTTTGACTGAGAGAGGTAACAACCATTGGTAGAATGTGAAAGCTCAATGTCCAAGAAATAATTGAGAGGACCCAAACTAGACATTTGAATTTGCACACCAAGTTGTTGCCTCACATGAGACATATGTTCCACATCATCTCCTATAATTAAAATGTCATCAACATACATAAGGAACAAAGTGCACCCACATGAAATAAATAGACAAGTATCATGAGCACTTGGTGAAAAACCAGGAGCTAACATTCATCAGAGAGATACCCTAGTTTGAAGTGGCAGCCACTGCAATCAGAGTATTAATTAGTTATTTTTTTCATTGTAAAAAGATGTACGATTCTATGAAAACTATTTAAAACACTCAAGGTGTTGTCTAATTTTTATTTAGATGGGGAAAATATTTTGAACATTTTCTAGAAAAAATAAACAATGACATCTCCAAATATTGATGATATAAGTTGTAAAACTCGGCGTTTTTAAGAAAATGAAACGCTTATTTTCTATTGCGCTGGATGCAAGTTGTTGGTGAAAACATGCTATCTCTGTAGCTCAAGTTGGTACACTTGTTGGCTAGCATGTTTGTGCAAAGGTGGAGAAGTTAGCATCATCGGTGGGCTGTAAAACAGAGTTTTACAGGCGCCTCGGGTGGTGGTTTGGGCGGCGCCGAGGACCTACGTGGGAGCATTCGGCGTGTGGCGTCGGACGCCGTGTGTTGTTGCGTAGCGTACAGTGAGTGTTGGGATTGCTGGCGAGGCCGATCACGTGTTGTACGGCGTCGGCGCCAAGGATACGCCCAGCGGTATGGTGACCAACGTCCGGCGGTGGCCGGTTTTGACGAGCGTTCGCGGACCGCGCCCGAGCCCGTCGGCGCGCCCGGTGTGTGTGCGCCCCGCGCATGTCCGACTTTTGCGCGCCAACGGCTCTTTTCAAACGGCTAGTGACACGTGGCAAATCATGGAGCACCGGACGCCACCGTGCAGCGTCCGGCGGTCACCACCTGGCGCGTCCAGCGCCCTCGCAATAAATGGTCTTGAAGTGGGGTCCCCCCCTCTATATAAGTGGGATGGCTGGCAACGGGAGAGCTCTCTTGGCATTTTGAATCATTCTAACACCTCTTTGAGCTGAGCTTTCCCCTCCCTCTCTATTGCTTGCATGAGTGCACATCTTTGAGAGATTGGGAGCAAGATTTTAAGTGCATTTGCGGTCATTGCATCTAGAGGCACTTGAAGGTCTTTGTAGCCAGGCTAATTCTTGTTGCTCTTGGAGGGCGCCGCTCCTAGCTGACTTGGTGATTTGGTGGAGGCGTTGGCAAGAGTTGGAGATTGTTCTTGGCCACCTCCGGTTGATTTATGAGAGGTTTGGTGCATCCTCGCCGTCGGAGCGACGAATTGCAACCTTAATACATTGCTCATGTCATTGAGTTACCTCCTCTTGTGAGTGGGGTTGTGGGGAGGCCGAAGGGCCAACTAGTGACGCCTAGTCCACAAACCATCCAAGTGGTGGTCGACACAATGGGGATTAGCTTGTCGGTGCGCAAGTGAACCTTGGAGGAAAAATCAACTTGTTCATTGTCTCCCTTGGTGATTGGCCTCATTTTGTCTATTGTGATTATATCTTCATCGGTGATTGGTTCATAGCCTCCACAAGTTGGTATAACATTTCCTCCCCTCTCTTGCAAATACTTTGAGCTAGTTATCTTGTGTAGCTCTTTAGTTGTAATTAGTTGTGATAGTTGCCCTCTAGTTGTGTAGTGCTATCACCTAGGAGTAAATTAGCAACCTAGCCTTGTGAGTGTACTAGAGACAATAGTTCAACTAGAATTGTGCAAATAGGTGGCTTGCCTAACCGTAGAGCTAGAGCAACCACATTAACGTCGTTTGTTTATCTAACAAGTTTTCTCTAGTGAATTTGTAGAATTTTTATTAAGCTATTCACCCCCCCCCCTCTAGCCATTTAGGACCTTACAGAGGGGAGGGTTGTTGGCGACTCCATTGCCGGAGACGACGCATGAGGGCAACGTGGGGGCGAGCAACACTACCGAAGGAGGTAAGCTGTTGTGGCGGTGCAGAGTCGTGCGTGGAGACCTGAGCACCTGCGCAAGGAAGCAAACGAATAAGCTCCCCTCCCGTGGGCCTTGTTGGACCGACTTGATGGGTGGAGTTTTCATCTAGCGACACCCAGCCTCACCGTTTTTGGGGTCATATTGCCTGATTGTTGTTCTCTCGTGGAATGGAGACACTAGCGCCTGGGTGTCTGGACGCCCCGCGCCTGGGCTGGGGTCACACGCTCACACGGCCCACTTCTGAACACCCCCGTGCATGCAAACTGTTGCGGCTTAACACTAGTCTCGAGCGTAGGCAGCAGGCAGAGGCGCCCCTAGCCCCAGTCATGGGGGCGGTTGAGCTTGACCTCGGCCTACCATGGAGCAGCGTGGAGGAAAGGAACGACTTCATCCATGGCCATGGGAGAGCTCGAGCTCGACCCTAGCTCTCTGCCATGGAGTAGCACGGAAGAGGGAACGACCTCGGCCATGGCCACAGGAGAGCTTGAGCTCGACCCCAGCACCGCCATGGAGCAGCGTGGAGGAAGGAACAGACATGATAGTAGTAAACAAACATGTAACATCCGATTTACTTATGAAACAACCAGATAAATCATTTTCAATATAAATAAAAAAACAGATGAAACACCTGAAACATGCTCTTGAAACATTCGTATGAAGCTATTGCAACATGTGCAAAACACCGAGATATACTTCGTCGGGGTTGACTTTTGAAACATGCAAAATCAAGAAAAAAAAAAAAAAACGGAGGCATGAAACATCCAATTTACTTGTGAAACATCCGGATAAATCATTTGCAACATAATTATGAAAACAAATAAAACACCTAAAACATGCCCTTGAAACATTCATATGGAGCCATTGCAACTTGTGCAAAAATCTAAGATTGACTTTGGAAACATCCGGAGGAACACATTTACATCATAAGTCCTGAAACCCAATAAAACACTTAAAACATGTGTTTCGAACATACACTAATATTTACTTTTGAAACATCCAGAAAAAAGAACTGAAACATCCAGATATATATAATTAAAACACTAGTCCGAAACACTTGAAGACACGACGTCGTTGTCAACCATGGCCTACCGGAGGATTGGGGGATTACAGAGAGAGAGCTTGGCTTGGGGGCGCCATGGCCACCGGATCTCGAGGTCGATGGGAGCAACATGCGGGGGAGGATGCCGGTGTTTGGGGAGGGGAATCACCTTGGTGGGGGGGGTGGGGGATGAGGTCGGGCTAGAGGAGGGCGTTGCCGTGGGCTAGGCAGCCATGGCCATGCGCGTCGGGTCGGGGAAGGCGCGAGCTCCATATGCAGGAGGCCACGTGCTTTGAGGTCGTCCTCATCTCCAGTAGATGGAGGGAAGGAGGGATGGATGAAGGGAGGAAGCGCCCGGCTGGACAACCCGAGAGTAGCATGGCGGAGCAATAGGGAGGGGGGAGAGGGAGCATGAGGGCGCAAATGAATGGATCAGGCATGAGGTGGAGTGGATGAGGAGAGTAGCGTGCACGGTGGATATTTTGAGATGACTTGAGGAGAAGAGCAGAACCACATGCAGATGTGTCACGAGACTCACGACCCTGGCCATCGGCGGGGGCCGGCGACGTGAGAAGCACAAGGAGAAATCAATGGCGATGAAGCGGGCAGGGCAAACCCCTCTGCCTTGGCTTCGCGATGTTTGAATTAGAATGAACGATGTCCTCCCCAGGTTCAGCCCTTGGGTCCTTTTCTAGCTTATTACAACCCTGATCGCATGGGTCCACACGTCATTGACATAAATGAAAATGTGAATTACATTCTCTTGCGGCGGTACGTACGCCTTCATCTTGTGTTTGCCGCTCATGTGTCGTGACAGAGCCGAGAGGCCCATTAAGTGCTTGCGGTCCACGAACGGCGCGTCCTATGGAATCCTTTTAAGGTTGTGTAGATCGTGGGCATATCGTGCTCCATCCAGCTTCTTTTCCGAATTCCTTTCCGTGCGTGACATATTGTTTTTTGGGGACAAAAACTAGGGATACACGATTCCCACACCCCATGGAGGGCAGCCGCCGCCGCTGCCGGAGTAGGACGGCCAGGCCAGCGTGCTGCCGCGTGCCGACCGGACTAGCCAACATCCACGACCTCACCGACGACCTCCTGGAGATCATTCTCCTTCGCGTCCCTTGTCGCGTCACCCTCGCCCGCGCCGCGGCGACGTGCCGGCCGTGGCGCCGCCTGATCTCCGACGCCGCCTTCATCCGCCGCTTCCGCTCCCTCCACCGGCCGCTCGTGCTCGGCCACTACTCCTCCGGCAGCAGCACGTACTTCATCCCCGCCGCGCCCTCGCCGCCGGGACCGGGAGATGCCGTCGACCGTGCCATCAGCGGCCGCGTCTCCTCCCTGCCTAGACCTAGGCTTCCTTCCCGGCTACTGCCGCGGTATGGTGCTCACCGACTGCCGCGGCGGTCTCCTCGCCTTCGTCCGCTACTACTACAGCATCGTCGCGTGCGATCCATTGGCACGGTGGTTCAGGGAGATTTTGCTTCCGCACGCAAAGCCGCCGCGGTCGGAACTCTTCTCGCCTTGCCTCGGCGCGTTCCTACTCGACGCTGACGCCGACGCCGGAGACGACACATCCATCGTCCCCAGCCTCTCCGTGTCCAACTTCAGGGTGCTATGCGTGCCTCTCGTCAGCGACGACAATGACGACGACAGGCCAACCGCCCGGGCGTTGGTCTTCTCGGCGAGGGACAGCCGCTGGCTGCTGTTGAACAGCACCAAGCTGCAGCCGTACACCTACCATGATTTCTTCTCAGGGTACGTGCCCTATCACTCGGAGCTCGTAGGGCGCATGGACGGCAGCCTTGTCTTGTCCGTCAGAGGCGGCGAGGTAATCCAGCTCGACGAAAGCACCGGCGAGTTCTCTACCTACGCCCTGCTGCCGGTGGGGTCCCAGGCCGACGCTCGCCGCCTGTTCGTCTATGAAAGGTGGAATCTCCGAGTCGTCGGCACCAGCGGCGGCGGCGTACGCCTTGCCCGCATCGTCGGCTGCGACCTGGAGGTGCTACTGTGTGTGCCAGCGGGCAGCGGCGGAGGGGGGGTCGTCACGGTGGAGAGGACCGTGAACCTGACCCACCTGACGAGCATGGAGGCGCGGCCAGGTACATCGTCATGGCGTTTCTTGGAGGTGATGGATGAGGCGGTACCAGCAGGGTGTGTCGCGGTCTCGACGTTTGAGGACTGGAGATTGATGTTCACTGTTGACGTCGAGACCATGAAGCTAGAGCATAGACGGCAGAGGAACCGGGATTCCCGGCGGCTTGCATTCCCGTATACGTATGAGTTCCCGTGGCCGCCGCCCATCAAATGTGTGCATCAAAAAAGTCGACAAAGTGTAATTAGAGGTGCAAGAGGAGAGGTATAGTGTCACAGTCACAGCCCAACGGGAGGTCCCAACAGGCCTAGCACGTGCGCGCCTAGCGGCCTGTCTGCCGCCGTCGTCGTTATCTTCATGGTTAACAGGCCAATAGTTATTTAGTCAATAAAATAGAAATATATTAGTAGATTACTCCATACTAGTATAACGCCCGCCGCTAACGCAACGGCTTAATGTTAGAGATGAACATGAAAACAGCTGAACGATAATTTTTTTCCATAGTTCAACTTCACACAATTGTAAATTGACCGTGTATACAATCTGAAAAAACACTTATGAATAATAAGTCATAATAAGGCCACAGTTGGAATGAACGTGCAAAACACAATCAAATTCATGTGATATTCTTTATACGGACACTTTTCACAGATATATTCCCAATGTATTACGTTGCAGCTGCAGCCGTGTGCCAACGGTAATAACAAAAGACTATGTTTCAACATGAGTTATCATAGTAATATAATCAAAATTTCATAGGGCTCCACTTGCTGCATCATCCTTCGTCCTCCACTTTACATCGCTCATCCCAGCCTCGACTCTCCCTCCACCGTTATGCCCCTGCAACATTGCCTATTGGTCTACCACTCTGCCTCCACTTGCTCCGAGCAAGATGTCTACTTGAGCTTGCTCTGAACAGCCTTCTGCCTTCTCTAGGTTGGATTTGCCTTGATGATAGTAGAGATCTACTGAATGTACTGAATGGTAGAGATCAGTAGATCTCATGCTTGATGATATTGTCAGGCTTCTACTCAAATTCACGCCAATCTTTTGACAGTTTACCTGTACATTCCATTCCAAACAATACCCAGACAAGGCCAGCAAGAAATACTTATTGAACATTCAAAAACAAATGCATTATTGTCTCCTCTATATTCTCCAAACAGAGAGCACAGTTGTAGCGATCATCAAGGTGATTAAACATTACTGTTGATGAAACTTGAAATTTATATATACACATTAATCCAAAATTTATAACTGCACATTATAATCATATGAACAGCTCTACTTTTCCTCTGATTCTGAGATTAGGCTAAGGCTCAATTTTACCAAAAACATGGTGAAAATATTTCTTTTTATATAAGAAAAAAATGGTGCTTATTTGATTAGTTTCTGATGACAACCAACAATAATTTCGACCAAAAGAGATTATCTAATCAGATTAAACCATTTCTTTTTGCAAACAAGAATATATGTTGAATGTGATATTACCTCTGAAGATAGATCTTAACTGTGAATTTTAAAAATGCACAGAAATTAATTAGCTCTGGAGTGCTCCAATAGTAGTTTTCTAGCTCTTATAATCTGCAGCGAATAATCTGGAGTGCTATCTGTAGGACTGTCCACTTGGATATGGCTTTGGACAAGTTCTCAGCCTGGCACATGGATAAATAAAAAAAAATATCAGAATCTCTACCCCTAAATAAAACATCTGTTAAAGTTTTTCTATGTCCACTCCACGAATGAATATTTTGCTTGAACAAGATTCACCTAAGAAAAGAATACACTTCCAGTCAAAATTTGTTGCAATTACCAGCAGCATGGTTATTACGAGGGCGCCGTTGTTTCTTGCAGAGGAAGTGGCAGACATTGTTCTGGCCCTTCTGCGGAGTTTACTCACTTCGTCGTGGATGCACATATGCTCACGTGAAACCAGCAGGCCAGCACTGCTATCTTTGGCTTGTGAAACACCATTCCGAACCTTCAGTGACTCTGGGATGGCTCAATCTACAACTGCAGCTACTGAAGACATATCCAGTTCTCAGCACCATGGCATTCACGAGAAGTTACTTTATTAACAGCATACAGTTCAACACAACAGTTTATTCCATAAGCCAACAGCTTTAGAATGCATCTAACAAACTCTAAAAAATTGAAGTGAGTGTATAAAAAATATCCAATAATATCCTAGCTGCTGCATAAAAAGGAACAGACTGAAACAACATGAGACATGGTTGCATCAAGTAATTTCCGATCAAACGGATTATTCTACTGGTAATTAGTTTGAAGAGCTTCACCGACAAATAAAGATTGTGTAGAGTGCATTAGTAGGGTAGAAGCATAAATGACACTAATCATGCGGATCAAAACCGGTTGCATAAGGACCTTTTGTCATACAAGCCACCACAAACAGGACCTCCTGCCACCATAGCTTGCCCCATGGAACTGTCTGCTGATGTGGATTAAAACAAAGATTGTCACTCTGGTACATGGCTTAGAAATAACCACAAATATGAAAAGAAATCTTACTATAAAAATAATTTATTAAAAGAAGCCTAGGATCCTGTAGAAGCTAGTAATAAGTGCATTTCCTGATTAAGGTCCCACCAGAAACCAATGATATCAATTAGAAGAGGCACGTAAATAGTGTATGGAGTCATCAAACCTGGTAGTTCACATGAGATATTTTGTAGTTACGGCTGGAGCTTCCTATCCTGTCCAAAAATTTCACAAATTTCGAAAGAATTAGAAGCAATAGTAAATAATGAATGGCAGGGATCCAACAGTTAAAGAACCTTCAATATTAATGCCAAGATCCAACAGTTTGTTTTGTTGAAAGAGGGTACCTATTTCACGTTGCTGCTGGCCTGCTGCTTGCCGCGGCAACCCTGAGTCGCTGCTGGCCTGCTGTAGGGTGGGGGCGTTGGGCGACGGATGCAGCATCGCGGATCTGGACTCGCATCCAGGAAGAAGAACGAACGGGGCACCACTCAAACGATCTGTATGAGGGGAGATCGAATCGGCCACGACTCGGAAGGCAGCCCACACGACCTCCGCGCCTCCATGGCGGCCAGGCGCCGCGCACCCACGGCAGACGGCTTGGTGGCGTGGCAGTCGGCTTCCTTGCGTCTGACGTATGGTTTCCTCAAGTCCGGCTTCCTCACGACGGATGCCTGATATAGTTCATATCCATCAGCCAGAGAGAGATGACGAGCGGAGGACTGACCTGCTATTTGTATGACGAGCGCTGGGAAGCCTCGGCAGCGTGCGAGCGGCGACCGGATCCTCTTCCTTCTCCGGCGCAGACGGGGACGAAGGCACTGGGAAGCCTCGGCGGCGAGCGAACGGGCCGGTGTTCTCGTGGGCGGTAGGGGCTGCGGGGGATGCAGCGCGCTCCGTCGCGTGATGAGGAAAGAAAGAACGATTGCCGTAGGAGGAAAAAAAGAAAGAATTCCGATGATTGCGGGCGGGCGGGCCGGGCGCCGGGCGATGACGGACGATGACATTTGACACTTTTAATCCGGATCGTTCACCCGTGAATGAGTAATGAGAGAGAAGGCTGAGAAGCAATCGGGCGCGCGTTCATTTGTCTGGATTTACCCGGATTTGAATGAGAGACAAGTTGGTGCATTAGTAGGGTAGATAGATACACAAGTCTTCCGTAACTCTAAATACAAGGAGGATGTACCCGTTGAATCTTAAAAAAAAAGAAAAAGAGTTCTTTTCCCTAACTCGCGCCGCCGCCTCCTCCTCTCCCATGCACGCTACCCACACCGCCACCGCCACCCTAGCCGCCACCATCGTGCCGGAGCCCGGCTCAACTATGATACGTGGTATTTGGAGACCACTCGAATCATCGGCCCTCTCCAGATGCATGATATGACCTTCTCCACCGCCGATGAATTCAAGTCGAGAGAAAAAATAAAATCGATCGCAACTAATTAAGACGAAATCGCCGGATGCATAAAAATAGATGTGTAATGTAAAGGACTTAAGCAAGTAAATGTTCGTTTGATTTACTTTTCATACTCTTATAACCCCATGAAATGCAATAGTATTGGACCGCAACGGACTACAACATGCGTTGGCGATTTGTAGCCGGAGTCGAACTAACTGCTGATTCCGACGGAGGACCGCATCGAAAGAAGCTTAAACTAGTAGAATATAACTAGAATTCTAGTAGCGAAACTAATTATACGACCAGACAAACAAGTCAACAACCACGGCGAGGCTTTGGGGTCACCTCCACCGGCGTCGTACCAGCCCAACCTTACGAGCCTAACCTTCTTTTTGTCCGGGCGGTGGTAACTAACCCCATGTGTTACTATTGTGTTAGCGCACGTTGCTTCTTTTTCGCTCTCCCAATTCCAATTCCGCCCACCGGCAGGCAATCAAGAAGCAGCGCCGGGCGGATGGGGTGAAGCGGCGGGCGCAGCGACCGACGACCGAGCTTCCCATGGGTGAAGTGGCCAATGGCCGTCGCCGACACTCGCACGACGATCGACGTGTTGTGGCAGGATGGAACGCGGCAGAGAAGCGTGCGCCGGCGTTGCTCCTCCACATTGCGTGGCACAAAGAGCAAGACTTCTTCCCAGGGCAGCGTCATTGGCAAGATGCTCGCCGCCGCTTGTCTCCACCGGGACGACGGCAATGGACGAGTTGGCATCGTCGAAGCCTCAGCTGCAAGGACCAGGCAGTGCGCGGCCTCGTGGATCAAGACGGGCGCTGGGGTAACGGTCGTCGACAACGTGATGAGCAGGTGCGATCTGGCCCCGAGTCCCGACCATAGTTTTTCTAGGAAGATATGGTTGTCCGCCTACCGTAGAACATCGCTAAAGCTACTCACGTAGCAGGGTCGCGTAGGCAGCAACGGCGACTAAAAAGACGACGCTCGCCACAAAATTGGTGAGATTCACCAGGAGGGGACCAAAGAGGGTCACAAGGATGAGAGGTGCGTGGGTGAATATTTGTTAAATTCTGGTTACATAATCTGGTTAAATTCTGGTTACATAATCTGGTTAAATTCTAAAATGAAGTGTCAAAATAGATTATTTAGAATATGCATTTGTGATTGAATATTTGTTAACTTCTCTTATAACCTTTATTTGGTGATACTATGACAAAATCTTATGTTCCGACACATCACCGTTGCTCTAAGTAACTTCTTTGAGAAATTATGTACTACAAAGTGGCGCAAACTACTGTTGGGTGTGTTACTAACCTTGGAAATGACAGAGTGTGTCTCCATTAGTGGAGATAACCATATATAGAGAGATCCTTATGGGCTATATGGGCTTATAGGTTGGGCCTCATATACACATAACACACCCTTCAAATTCAAGGTGGAAGCAGTTTGATTAAATGAAGTCCATGTTGGTCTCGAGTTTGGACTTTTAGGGAAAAAATCGGCAGTTGCAACTTATTGGTACATAGGGAAGATCAATGGTCTCAGACGACAATGTGAATTGAGTGAAGAATGTATCAACACCAATATGCATACAGTAAGCTCATGGTTGACAAGATCATTGTCAATTTGTATGGCTCCAGTGTTATCACACAAAAGAAGTGTGGGTGCATCACAAGAGATACCAAAATTAGCCGATGTGCATCACAAAAAGAGCTGTGGCTGCATCACAAGAGATACCACGTAGAGACAGGTGAATTACAGCCAATGTGCATCACAAGAGATACTAAATTAGCGAGTGACCACATCATCTCCTATAATTAACCACTGCATCAACATATATAAGGAACAAAGTGCACCCACGTAGAGACAGGTGAATAAATAGAGCAGTGTCATGAGCACTTGGTGAAAACCAATAAGTTAATTAACATTCGTCTGAGAGATACCCTAATTTGAAGTGGCAGCCACTGCAATCAGAGTATTAATTAGTTTTTCATTGTAAAAAGATGTACGGTTCTAAGAAACTATTTAAAACACTCAAGGGTGTTGTTTAATTTTTTATATAGATGGAAAAAATATTTCAAACATTTTCTAGAAAAAAAACAATGACGTCTCGTGAGGATATATATTTGGCCCACAAAAAAAAGCAATTTGCTTCTGGCAAAATTACATAGTAAAAGAAATAGATATCTAGAAAAGTCAGAGTAAACTACAATTAAAGGAGAAAGTAGAATATAAACTAGAATTCTAGTAGCTAAAATAATTATACGACCAGACAAACAAGTCAACGACCTAGGCTTAGCTAGTGAAATCTCACGTTTGGTTTTGACAATTGATGACACCCTATTATGTTAATCCTTTGCTCTAAGTGTGCCCATGAGATAGGATGGCATAGACAACGTGGAGCTACATGATCTTGGACATGGACATTGATGATGGACATGGTGGATCATCGAGCTCATGTGGTGGAAATACAAAGACCCGGAGATCAAGGCAAAGGTATACTTGATAGGGTTTTGTTTTCGTGGTCAAGACACTTTAGAGAGTGTGATCACATGTTGGATAGATAGCCGACTATCAAGAGGGGAATTCAACGACTAATCCGAATTTGAAGTGCCTCTAGGTTCATTGTGACTTGCATATGCATTTAGAATCTAGCGCACTAATTTCGTATTTGAATTTGGTTGTGAAATTGCTAACACACATGCACATCGGTTGGCTAACGAGCCAGCTCGGCTCGTTACAGCTCGGCTCGTTTGGACTTGGCTCGAGCTCGGCTCGTTAACCAAACGAGCTAGGAATGCTGCTCGGCTCGGCTCGCAATATAACTCGAGCAGCTCGTTTGAGCTCGCGAGCCAGACCTCAAAAATACATTCCAGGTGATTATAAAACCAATTCCAGGTGATTATAAATTCAACAAAGGAGAATAAGCAATTGAACAGCTCATTTTGTCCAGCCATGTCGATGGGACTTAATAAGCATATGCATGCAGTTTACACATCACCGATTCATCCATACAAAGTTCAAGAACGAAGTAAAATAAATGACCAACTCCCTTGAGTGCTAGACTCATCAAGTTTTAGGTAATATCTAATATATATTAATATATACACCAAGCAAGACAAAAGCAGCCAAGTAACGTAGCCAACAGGTCCATGCCTCCATGGTGTGCGCAGCCAACAAGTCCATGCTGATACTTCTTACTAGTTGCTTTCCACCACACTGTTGGGAAGCTCCACGGCCTCAATGTCACCATCATCATCTTCTCCCTCCATGACCTGCTCGAGAAGTAGATGAGATGGGACTATGGGAGACCGGAGAGGAGTGCCGAGCGATGGGGAAATGGTGGGCGGTGGCCTACCTGCTCGCTGCTGCGCCGAGGAAGAAGAACGGCGGGCGGTCGCGGCGGCGGTCCCTGCACCCTGTATCGCCGGATTGGGAGGGAGACGGACGAGACGAGGAGGACTGCACGAGACGAGACGACTCGACCCGGCTCGGTTGATGATGTGGACGCGGACGACCGTACGCTTAGGGTTTTAGGTTTGTGGGCTGGGCCGAGGCCGACTCACCGAGGAAAATGAAAGTGATGTATGGGCTGCTTTTAATTTTTAGTGTTTAGGCTTGTTAATGCCCCGCTCGCTCGAGCTAACGAAAGCAGCTCGCGAGCCTGGCTCGAGCTAGCTCATTAAAAATCGAGCCAGCTTGTTTTAAATCGAAGCCGCTTGTTATGAAACGAGTCGAGCACGAAGTCGAGCTATTATCGAGTTTAGTCGAGCGAAGCTAGCGAAGTTTCGAAGTTTTCGGTCCAGCCTTACATGATGCACATGGAGATGTACACTTGGTGGTGTTGGCACTTTTGCAAAGGCGGCGGTGGTTTGCAGGGTTGAGTTGGGTTTGGGTACCGCTCATCCTCCTGCCAAGCTTGCGAGGCAGGATTCGGCGCTTTTGAGAAAATGAGATGCCTATTTTCTATTGCGTCGGATGCAATTTGTCGGAGAAATCTTGCTAACCCTCGTGCTCAAGTTGGTATACTTGTTGGGTAGCAAGTTGAAGCGAAGGAGACGATGCGGTGACGAAAATGTGTTTTGGAACGGTCGCCGGACGCTGGAGGAAGAAGCGTCGGACGCCAGGCGGGCGTCTGACACATGGTGGAGCGACTCGGAGCGGTGCAGCATGTCAGAGCATCCGACTGACTCACACTGGACGCCAGGGTTTCCAACACCAGCGTTTGGGGCACGCTAGAGGACCTCCGGCCGTGCACTTTGTCGAAGCGGCGGAAGCTCGGCTAGCGCGTCCGATGCACGCCGACGCAGCCCGATCCAGAGCACTACATCAGGGTCCGCCCGAACACATGAGGTTTTGCGTCGGACGCAATCGGTTGAGTCTTGATGAACCGCGCCGACGCCGTCCGGCGCCCTAGGCTAGCGTGTCCGGCGCATGCAAAAAATGTTGTTTCTCCACCCCGAACGGCTCTATCTTCCGGTGGGGCTTATAAATAGTTGTGTGGCGGTTTAGGGAGCTCTCACTCTAACATCCTCTTGAGCTAAAGATACTCCCCTCCACTCATCTCTCTTGCCTAACTTCAATTCGTTGGTGAGATTGAGTGAGATTCAAGTGCATTTGCTTGTTGATTGCATCTAGAGGCACTTGTTCTTTGAAGGAGCTGCGGGATTCTTGTTTCTCTTGGGAATTTGCCCGATTCCCTAGCGGCTTGGAGTTGGTTGAGGTGTTGAGTGTTGACACCTGTTATAGCATAAAATTACTAGTCAACTAACATGAAATAAGGGCTTAAAATGAATATCAATATAAGTCTAGGGGTTTAACTAACATAATTCCATGAGCTTTGGTGATTTATATCTTTTCAGGGACTTAATAGATAAATGCAGAAAAGAATGGAGAAAGTTCCGGAATATACATCTCATACAATGACAAGACTTGACCGTGAAGTAACTCAACCCGAAAAGTGGACTAAAACATTCTAGAAGATACCGGAGGACAATTTAAAAAAGACGAGAGGCTGAGAGGAGGCCGTTACCTGGCGGCCGCCAGGCAATTTTGTGCCGGCCGTCAGGCAATTTTGCCCAATCAAGTTCATCTTTTTATGTCGGTTTGTAACCGACTTTGAGGTTGTATCTACACCGTTGCCAAGGTCGGTTTGATCCAAGGGCTATCGTTCATCGCCAAGGCCTATATAAGAAGACCCCCTGACCCCAGGGTGAAACCCTAATTTCATTATCAATTCATTCTATCTCATTATCTCTCAGTTGTAGAGGGGTCCCATGTAAGGATCAACTCTCTCTAAGAGATTAGTGAATTAGAATGTAACTAGAAGCATATTAGAACTACAATTAGAAGAGTTAGTATAAGAGGATTAGAACTCATTAGTTCTAATCTTTAGAACAAGAGAGATAGAGAGAGGGAAGGAATTGGAGGAAGTGCCGGGCTCTGTTCGGTGCTATCTCCACACTTGTACTCCTGGAAGTTAATCTACATTTGGAATTACTCGGTAATCTACTTCTTCTTTTAGTAAGTTATATTGTTTATATTTATTCTTATTGGTCTAACGAGTCTCTTTGGAGTATTTTAACTGGCGCCTAGATTAGAGTAATATTCGAAGTGCAAACGTGGTGTTTGGACTCGGGTATCTCGTTAGATGCACCCTACCTTCCGGATGTGGTAGTTCGTGGTAGTGACAAGTACCATTGATTCCTTTGGATTCCACATCCCGTTGGATAGGACACGTAGGACCTAGTTCTTGGGGGAATAGTGAGTTTCGCCTTACTTTCCTTTGAGTACGTCCCCATAAGAATACTATCAACATCACTTACCAAATTAAGATTTAGCTATCTTAGTAATCCTCTCTATACCCTCAACCTTCTTAAGTCTTGTGCTACTCCGGGTTAAGAATAAATCATAGTCTCCCTCACCCGTTTCCCTGTGGATTCGATATTAAACCCTCTCCCTGGTGAAGTGCTCACCGGTATCCGTGCGCTTGCGGATTATACAAATTATAAATATTTCTATGGGCTTAACAAATACCAACATTGAGCTTGACCGGAGTTTGTTCGAGGCCACACTAGTGGACTTGTGAGGGGTTTGATCCTTCCCTGGGGGAGCTTCGCAAAAGAAATCTTTAGTGGATTGCTCGTGGCTTGTGGATCCCCTCTTGTGAGTGATTTGTTGAGCTCCCTCCGAGGGATTTGGCACCAGCCATTAAGCTTGCAAATTATGAAGTGGGTGTATTGCCACAACGAGGACTAGCATGCCGGCAACCACGTGAACCTCGAGGATAAAATACCGTGTCATTCGTGTTGAGCTCGTTGGAAATTTCAATTGACACTGGTGATTGGCATCATCCTCTACTCTACTCCGGTGTTATTGTACTCTAGCCTCTCTTCGCATTACTTACCTTGTTCTAGTTTGTTTAGCTTGGTTAGTTTGTTTAGCTCCTAGTGGTAGAATTAGTTTGTTCACCTTACTCACCTAGGAGTAACTTAGCAACCTAGTACTTGTGTGTGATTAGAGATATTAGAATTGCTAGATTTGCTAGGAGGCTTGCTTAGGTAGATATAGAAGCATTGCATAAGTTGCTACGCCATCTTATTGTCTAACCATCTTCCTTAACTGTTGTTGTAGAAATGTTTGTAGGCTATTCACCCCCCCCCCCCCCCCTTCTAGCCATGTAGGACCTTTTAGCTAGATCTCTTGATCTGAGCCGCGATGGTGCACAACTCGGACGGGGACAAAGTGTATCTTCACATATGACCTCGTGATGTTCGGCGGTGGCGGTGGACATGGCGACCGGGGCTTGTCGTTAGGGGCTTGCACGGCAACAAGGTTATCAGCATGCTGCATGTGGACGGCACCGAGGTGGAGAAGGCGGCTTGTGACCTCACCGCCGTCGATAGGAGCTTCTTGTGCATTGGCATGGTGGTCGCGTCGGTGTCGGACCAAAGCGGACAGCCCGACGTCATCACAGGTGTCACCACGATGCTCGACCTTGTCCAGCTTCGGACATGATGAGCCCATGGTTGTTGCTACGAGCGTGTCACCGGTAGAGGTGCGGCGGGTCAAGGAGCTAACCCTCGACGACTACGTCATGTCCGGAATGTGGCTGGTGCATGTGGTCAAGCTGTCCGTCGCCGTCGACGTGCTGTTCGGGCGACGGCTTCGTCTACAGTGGTCCCCGAGACGGAGGACAAGCTTGGACTTGGAGGCAAGAATTCTTTCTTCCCGAGGGATGCTGTCACTGGCGACGCCTCCGTCTTCAAGGCCTCCCAGTGGCTCAGGGGGCCACTGGAAGCCCACCCATGGCGAGGCCGTGGCCAAGGTGGAGATGGGCGGCGTCGCTTCACCGGATCGGCCGCTGCATGGTGAGGCTTCGAGGTCATCTCCACCGGCGTCGTACCAGCCCAACCCCAGGAGCCTAACCTGCTCTGGTGATGGTAACGACCCCATGTGCCACTGGTACTGGTGCGTCAGCGCACGCTCCTTATTTTGCTCTCCCAATTCCAATTCTGGCCCTACCAGTGGCACCCAAGAAGCAGCACGGCGGATCGGGGTGAAGCGGTGGTTCGGGGCGACCGCCGACCGGAGCTTCCTAGGGGTGAAGTGGCGATGGCCGTCGCTGAAACTCGCATGACGGTCGACGTGTTGTGGAAGGACGGAACGCGCGAGAGAGGCGTGCCGCCGGGCGCCGCTTCCTCCGCATTGCATGGCACAAAGAGCAAGACTTCTTCCCAGGGCAGCACGTCATCGGCAAGATACTCTCGCCGCCGCCTGTCGCCACCGGGGGCGACGGCAATGGACATTTTGGCATCGTCAGAAGCCTCAGCTGCAAGGACTAGACGGTGCGCGTCTCGTGGATCACAACAGCGCCAAGGGTGACAGAGATCGTCGACACCTTGATGAGCAATTACGATCTGGCCCCGAGTCCTGACCACGATTTCTTCTACGGAGATATGGTTATCCGCCTGGCGCCAAGATCAGCATCATCATCAGCCGCCACTGGCGGTGGCACCGTGCTGCCCGTGCGGAGGACCTACAACAAGGACGACCTTTCATGGGTCGGCATTGCGGTTGATCTTTGTGATGCCCGACACATCCATGTCAAGTAGGGGACAGCACCACGTCAAAGGTAAGATGTACATGCACTATCTGTCCAATGCTAAAATTAATGTCGTGATTTTTGAAAGAGATTGAAAATTAGCACATCTTCATCACGAGATATGGCCATGAGTTGACCTTCTATTCACATCCATGCAGGTGCTGCTACATGAGATAGCTTTCATCCAGTCAAGATCTGTTGATGGGATTCTACATATGAAATGGGCGATTGGGTGCCCGACGCCGGCAATGAAGACGAGGACGATTCTGATAGTGGGAGTGATCCCCAACATGGTCCGCTTGGAGGGACTGCAGGCAACCGCGTGTCCGTCGGTGAACACACTTTATCTCTCTTCTCAACTCTTTCTTCTACCTTCCACAACCTTGGTTTCTCCATACACTACTAGAAAACCCCCTTTAGCTACGGTGTATTTGTAACAACATCAAAAGTGTATCTACGTTGGCACGTAAAGGCGTTCTTTGGCACAATTTCAAGAACGTATCTATGTGTCACGATACTTAACGTCAAGAGATATCTACACACATTTTTTAATACGCTACTGAAATTGTATTAAAATGACATAAAATTAGCAACGCTTTCAATCGTCAATAACCTCTACACACGTTGTAAAGTGCATCCTGTAAATGACACAAAACTTCCTGTACCTACGATTTTTTTTTTAGATAATAGACACGCTTTAACACGTCTCTCTGCCGCCCAAGCCAGCGGAGTTGAGGAGCGTGATGAGGTCCTAGTCGAAGACCGGCGAGGGGGCATCGTTCTCGGCACGGCCCACCTTGGCCTCCAGGGCGCCATTGATGAGGGCCCCGGTCTCAGCAGCCTTTTCGCTGCCCAACGGGTCGGACTTGAGTGCGACGAGGTCCTCGCGGCAGACCCGCGGGGAGCGTCGTGGGTGACCTCTCCGTCCATGGCCATTTCTCTCTCGGGGAGCCCTCTCTTTCTCTTTGTGGTCTGGGGATTTGCTTTGTCGCGAAGGAGTCGAGGCCGCACGATTCTATATAAATGACTATGAGATTTCATTCTCGTGCATACCGCTACGTGTGCACAATTTGTAAATTAAATCTAAACGATCTAATTTCCTGCATATTAACTATTGTTTGTCGTTGCATAAAAAATAAATCTAAATTGAAATAGGATGTTGTGTACATAATCTGGTTTAATTCTTTGAGAAGTGTCAAATAGATTATTTAGAATAGGCATTTTGAGTGAATATCTGTTAACTTCTGTTATAACCTTCATATTTTGACACTATTATAGAATCTTATGTTCTGGAAATCACTGTTGCTCTAAATAACTTATTTGCTACAAAATGGCACAAATTGTTGGGTGTGTTACTAACCTTGGAAATGATAGAGTGTGTCTCCATTAGTGGAGATGACCATATATATAGAGAGAGAGAGACTTATGTGCTATATGGGCTTATAGGTTGGGCCTGAAATACATTTAACACCCCCTTCAAACTCAAGGTGGAAGCAGATGATCTGAAGCATTAAGTTTGATTAAATGAAGCCAATGTTGGTCTCGAGTTCAGGCCTTCGTGAAAAATCAGCCAATTGCACCTTATTGGTACATACTGAAGATCAATGGTCTCGGATGACAGGATCATTGGCAATTTGTATGGCTCAAAGTGTTATCACACAAAAGAGGTGTGGGTGCATCACAAGAGATACCAAAATTAGTGAGTAGCCATTGCAACCATACAATCTCTGCAGTGGTGGTAGCCGATGCTTGAAGTTCTGCATCGGTACTAGAGCGAGAGACAACGACTTGTTTCTTGGACTTCCATGCAAGAGAAGAAGCAAGAAGACTGCAATAGCATGTAATAGATTGGCGATCTATGGGATCACTTTCCCAAGTGGAGTCCGAATAAGCATGAAGCTAAAGTGGATTATCGCAAGCGTAAAACAGGCACCGAAATGATGTCCCCATAAATAACATATCACATGAAGCAAATGACCAAAATAAACACAAATAGGAGCACTCACAAACTGAATTAGAATGTGAACGTCATGGGCAATGTCATGTCAAGTAATAGTAAGATAAACAAGGCCGCCCACATGATGCGACAACGAGAAGGATCCTGAAGAGGCGTTCCCACTAGTAAGCGAAATGATTTTGCGTTGCAAAATCTTTTTCCGTGGCGGGCACTCTTTTTGACCGCCACGGAAAATGCCCCACCACATGCAGTTTTATTTTGTGTGGCGGGCGTTTTTACCCGTCAAGGAAAATTAATTTGGCGTGGTCGGCACCTTAACACGCCCGCCACGAGAAAATACGCTATTTTCCGTGGTGGGCGTGTTAAGGTGCCCGCCACGCAAAATCAATTTACCGTGGCGAGGCATCCTAAAAGGCCCGCCCGGAAATGGAGAGGCCCAACAGGCCCAAAACAAGGCCCGATTTTCAAGCATATTAATACTTAGAGTTAGGGGTTTGGCACTCACGAAACAATTCCCACCCATCCTCCTCTCTCCGGTCCCTCTCACCCTCTCGCCTCCCTCACTCCCTCTCTCTCCAAGACGGTGGCGGCCCTCTCCCTTCTTCCTCGCGACGGCAAAGACGACCTCGAGGTGGTGTGTCGGCGGCGCCCTCCTCTCGTCGCGGCGGCGACGCTCAGAGGAGCGGCGGTGCCGACGCGTCCTCGCCGCCCCTTCCTCCACGGCGACCGGCGGCGCTCGTGAGCACGGATCCGGGCCCCTTTCTTCTCCGACGGCGGCGGCGCACGGGGCGGCCGGATCCGTGCCCCCCTCTTCTCCCGGGCGGCGGCGACGTGAAGAACCCGGTGGCGCAGCTCCCTCTCCGGCGGTTCGGGCGGCGAACCAGGCACCCGACGGTGGATGCGGCCAGCGCCCCCGGCGGCGCGGTTCCCGATCCGGCGGCGGGCGGATGGCTCCTCCACTCCACCAGCGGCGGCGGCGCGGCTGCCTCTTCACCAGGGCGCGTGGCGGGCGGCGAACCGGCTCCTCTTCACCAGCGCGGCGGTCCCCCGACGGCAGATCCACGCGGGCGGAGGTGACGAGGGAGGCGGCGGCGCGGCGGATCCATGCGGCGGAGGAGGCGGTGGCGCGGCGGATCCCTAACCCTAGATTGGCTCGGCGGGCCCATGGATGGGCTTGGCGGGCTGTCTAGGGTTTTGCCTTTTTATGTTTTTCGAAATCTTTACCGTGGTGGGCATCCTAATGTGCCCGCCCACGGTTCATCTATTAACTGTGACGGGCGAAGTGGCCCGCCACGGATAAACCTTTGATTAACCGTGATCTTATGTGGGTGGCGGCGCCTCGCCCGCCACGTAAAATCCTAGGCGCTCGTCACCCAAAAAGTTTTCGTTATTAGTGTCCATGAGTAGCACGAAGTTGCAAGTGCATATTCATAGGGGTTGTAGCAGTGCGATTATCAGAATGACCGAAGGAACAATAAGGTCCTGAATGTATTTTAACTGAGAGAGGTAATATCCATTGGTAGAATGTGAAAGCTCAATGTCCAAGAAATAATTGAGAGGACCCAAACCAGACATTTGAATTTAAGCACCAAGTTGTTGCCTCACATGAGAAATATGTTCCACATCATCTCCTATAATTAAAATGTCATCAACATATATAAGGAACAAAGTGCACCCACGTGGAGACAGGTGAGTAAATAGAGCAGTATCATGAGCACTTGGTGAAAAACCGGCAGCTAACTTTCATCTGAGAGATACCCTAATTTGAAGTGGCAGCCACTGCAATCAGAGTATTAATAAGTTTTTCATTGTAAAAAGATGTACCGTTCTAAAAAAAACTATTTAAAACATTCAAGGTGTTGTTTAATTTTCTCTTTAGAAGGGAAAAAAATATTTCGAACATTTTATAGAAAAAAACAATGACGTCTCCAAATCTTTGAGGATATATATTCGACCCACAAAAAAAAAAAAAAAAAAAACAATTTGCTTCTAGCACAATTACAGCCAATGCTTATATACTGAGTGAAATTAAACGTCTGAGCAAAAGTAATTTGCTAGCAAATAATGAATTACATAGAAATCAAGAAGACAGCTTGGTTGCCTCCTTTTGTACACACTAAGCAGCTCCATGGTCTCGACGTAGGCAAAGGTCCAGATGTGACTTAATTAGTTGCTTAAAAAACGTGTAGCTAAGTGAGTTAATTAGTTTTTCATGGTAAAAAAATATGTACGGTTCTAAAAAACAACTATCTAAAACACTCAAAGTGTTGTTTAGTTTTTCATATGAGCGGGCATCCTGTGCGCATACAGGTGTGCCATGCACGGACAGGGGTCGCCGCCCCAATGCACTGCTCGATTGGTCCGTCGGCCACAGAAGAACTGATAGGAGCCCTATCGGCATCCCATTAGCCGACAAGGCAGCCGACAGGTCGCCAGAGAGTACTGTACGTTGGCGGTCCAATAGGCCTATCGGCCATTGGATTCCTGATAGGAACCTGTCGATCGGCAGCGAGCCGACAGGTCGCTCATATCAGTGCATATAGGAAACTCAGTCGACCTCCTCCTCTCCACAGCCTTCGATGATCCCGGGCATCAGACCCCCATGGAACCAACCGATAAACCTATCTGTAGGCCACTACTGCAGCCGCCTCAGGGACTACGGCTGACCTGCTTGGACCTTCAACCAGGTAGAACAGGAAGAAGACCTGATGTCGTCGATGTCCATGCTCTCTGATCCACCACCGCTTTCCCTAGCTATAGGCAACTTTTTGATGTCCATGTTACACAGTCTTATTTCCATTGAAAGCGATTTAGTTAGGGTGCGTTTGGTTCGCTGTTTTTGTCCCAGCCAGGTCCACGGGATCCAGGCGAGCAGTGTTTGGTTGCCCGCCCCGTCCCCAGAGCCAGGCCCCGAGATGCATTTCTCCCCGTGCAATTTTTGTATTTTAGGCTTTTCTAGAATCTATTTCTACAAATGAATCCGTCCTAAAACTTTTTCTAGAAATAGGCCAAAAGCTCGGCGTCAAATAATAAAACGCCGAGGTCTTCGTGTCGGCGTTATGTCAGACTGCGTCGAAGCTTGCCATGTCAGTGCCAACGTGGTGTGTCCACCTGGACCTCAGCGTGAGGTCATTGAACGCCAACCTTCATGCATCGGCGTTAGGCTGTTTCACGCCGACATCAGGGCACTCTGCAACGCGAGACCGACGACCTGCAGCTACCCGTCGGTACAAACATGTAACGAATTCTTCAAATATTATATTATACTTTAATCGGCCAGGGATACGCCATCGATCTAATCTCTTGATTTCTTATTATAATACCCAAATTTATTGAGTATTCTATGCAAGGTAACTAAACTGTCCAAATGCATACGGATTATTTTTAACTAGTATATCATGCACGTGTGAAACATACATGTCTATCAAATAACAGGTTCATTAATAATAGATAAAACACTTTTCTTATACTACCATCGTCTGAAAAACAGGTTCTCTGTGTGTCTGAGCTCGTCGGGAAGCTCGACCTCCACCTCGAGATCATTTCTGTCTCGTAGTGCTTGTCCTTAGCGCACGGCGTGATCTGGCGGGACATACCGCGCGTGCCGTCGAGGATGTTATTTTCCCGATGAGATCCTATCGTAGGCTGCGGCGCCCGACAGGTAGCCGCGGCGCCGCTGCCTAGCGTTGTGTTCGGGCCTTGATCATGCAAAGGTAGGTACTTCACCGAGGGCTATCTTGTCCGTAAGATTGGAGACCCAACGACATGTCCAGCGGTTAAACGTCGCCGCATACACCATGTCGTCGTAGTTGTGAAGCAAAAGAGGATGTCTTGGTGAGAACGTTGGTCTACATTTAGGAGATCCGTGCATTAAAGATCGGTGACCTACACTTCAACCATTTTTTTCTACAAGACCGGCAGCAGTGAACTTGTAGTGATGTTGTAGTACAACTTGTAGCTGGATGTGACTTGTTTTAAATTATACACTTTTTAAATTATGAAAGTTTGTATGGATGTGATATATATGTGACTTGTTTTAAATTGTGCAAGTTTTTAATTAGGCACGTTTGATGTGATATATGTGATTTATTTTAAATTGTGTTTGTCTAGGTGGAATGAGAAATCAGAAAACTAAAAAAATTGAGGTCAATTTACCGAAGCGCTTATTGTACGACACTCGGTACAAAATCTGACGAGTTATATTTATTTTTGTGGATGCTCACAAAATTTTGAATGGACAAGAACTGAAGTACATACACTTCGGTTCAGCTGTTAGCTTGTACACTGCACCTCGGCGCTAATTGACCAAACGACGACATGGCTAGTCTTAGCGTTAATTGACTAAAACGCCGAGGTGCCAGCCGCATGGACACGCTGGCGCTTACGTGGTCATTTTAACGTGAATCTTAGCACGCCGAGCCGTGTACCCTCGGCGTGGAATTACTGTACGCCGAGTTTTGGCCTATTTCTAGAAAAGGTTTTGTCAAGTATCTATCGATAAAATAAGTTTCCAAGAAGGACTAAAATGGAAAAAAATCTCTTTCTCCCCCTGCTGTCCGCATCCCCGTAAAACGCAAGAATCGGCCGTATCCGGGAATCCGGATGGCAACGGGCACAGAATATCAGCGTGCCCGCGGATAGAAAAACCCGATGGGCACGGATATGGGTTTAAGTTTGTGTCCGCGGGCACAGGCACGGGTGTGATTGTAAACCCGATGGATATTTGCTCGCGGGCATGAAAAATGATATCCGCACCCGCAAACCCGCTAGACCAGCGCCAATGACTTTTGTCGGTTGTATGTCTTTATTTGTGTTAATTTGTGATGACTTAAGATACACTAGTGTAGACTTTTGATGACTCTTGTATGGTCAATGTATCATACTTTATCTAATGTTGAGATATAGACGTTTATTTGTTCATATATTGTTTCTTACTTGCTATTAAGATATGGGCCTTGTTCACCGGCCGGTCTTTGGTTTCTTTGGTTTGCTGATTTGTTGTGAGAAAAAAAGTACTGGCTGCGGTTGGTCGTAGGTCTGCTGGTACCGGTTTTTACGTGAGAGGAAAACACTTGTTCTTCGGCTGGTTCAACCAGCCAGCCGAACAAGGCCATGGTTGGGTGCTTCATTGCTTCATTTTTGCGGATATACGGGTGTGCCCGCGGGCATGTGATATCCGCGGATAGCGGGCACGGGCATGGTTTTCTACCCGTGGCGGTTAGCGGGCGCGGGTGCGGGCACGGGTTTTTGCTCGCGGGTACGGATATCTAGAGCTAGTATCCGCGCGGATTTTACCCGCTGCCATCTTGATCTGGGAATGTACGCTCGGCTGATACAGCGGCCGTTTCTCCCACTAATGATGAATTAGTGTATAATTAGTAAATATTAAGTGATATTAATGTATTTTATGGATAATTAAGACATGTTTAGATAAAATAAGTCCTTTAAAACTGTATTTACACAAAATAAAAATTATAATCATATTTTTAAAACATTTTTTTATCTCATACGACTTGTCTCGTCTGAGCAACCAAACGTCATCTCTCTCTAACCGACTCGGATGTACTTGGCAACCAAACAATGACACTCTGCATGATCGAGCCCGGCCGGAGAGAGCTTGTACAGGAAGATGTAGTCTAGGAAAACAGAGAAGGGAACCAAACACACCCTAAATTTTTCATGATAGAAGTATGCACGTATTCAAATATTGAGGATATTCAACCCAACAAAAAAACAATTTGCAGCTAATGGTCATATAGTGAGTGAAATGTCTGAGGGAGAGAAATTTGCTAGCAAATAATCAAGTACTTAGAAATCAAGAAGACAGCTTGGTATGCCTCCTTTTGAAGACACTCAGCAGCGGCTCCATGGTCTCAACGTAGGCGAAGGTCCGAAGGTGGTGGCCGTCTTTGCAGTATGCCGCCACGCTTCCCTGCTCCCTGATTCGCAACGACCTCACCTCGCCGCCATCAGGCATCCTATGCGCGTACACGTGCTTCCGGCTGTACTCGTTGGCACTCACGGTGAGCACATAGCCACGGTGCGCGAAGTGCGGACCGGCGAGCCGCTGCCACACCTCATCCTGCACTTGCACGTTGTACTGCCGGCTCCACCCCTGCCGCCGGCCAAGGAGAACCCACACCTCAGTCTTCGTCGGCCCCCGTCTATCGGGGCGCACGGCGAGGCCCAACCTGCCGTGAACCTCCACCAGGCGGAGCACGTTGCCACTGCCACGCCCGCCGACCACCGGCAGCGGTGCAGCGAGCGCGACGCGCTCGAACTCGTGGTCGAACGACGCCACCCCTGCCCCCGTCGTCCTTGGTGACTCAGTACGTGGCGCCGTCGACGGTGACGAGGCCAGCGTCAACGTCGCACGTCGCGGTGGCGCCGCCGGGGAAAGAGACGGGCACGTCGCGCCACGCCGCGGACACCCCTATCGTGAACAGCTGCAGCGACGTGAATCCGCCGGTGACGTCGGCGCGGCACGGGAGGTGCAGCACCGTGTACCGTCCCGTCATGGGATGGAACCCGAAGCCGTACGTCTCCCCGTCGCCGTAGTCGCTGTAGCGCCCGCCCTGGTGGACGGAGACGGGCAGCGGCGGGAGGCGCAGCGGCGTCTAGGCCGCGTTGAGCAGCGAGATGGCGCCGCCGGGCTTGGTGTTGTCGCACACGCACAGCAACCCCGTTGCACGTGCCGATCATGGTCACGTTCTCCCGGACTCCCCACACCTTCCTGTACGCACCGGTGGCGACGTCGTCGATGACGTACGCCGAGGTGGAGCTGCTGCTGGTGAAGCACGCCAGCACCGCTGGCTTGCTTGGCGCCGGCGCCGGCGTGCGCTCGTCGATGACGGCACGCCAGTGCCGGCACACGAGGCGGACCCAGCGCCTGCTGCTTGGAGGCAGGCGCAGCAGGATCTCCACCAAGGTGTCTGTGGGGAGGCTCAGCCAGGTTATGCTTGTGCCCTCGCCCGGATCCACCGCCGCTGCCGTCGCCATTGGGAACGTTAGTTCGTGCCAAGTTCGTGCCCGTTTCAGTTTTGACTGTCTGAGAAAGACGAGAGAGATATGTATGCCGAGGGAAACTTGTGGGCCAAGCAGCAAGGACGCACATACGGAGAGATGAATACGGATACGCAGAGACGGACGGAAACCAATGCTTGCGTAAGCTAAATGTATACTCGGAAAAAAAAATTGCAATAAAACTTAACTATCAGAGTCAAACAATCAAACCTCTTATATTCTCTCCCAATATATTTGAATCCAACGCTTTCACCACCCTATACATAATTGTCTGACTGCCGATTTCAATTGATCATCCGTTTTGTAACCTCTGTTCAAAAGCTACTCATTTTCTAATCCAAATATGCATGGTTTATCCTTTGTTCTGAACTCTTTTTTTTTTTTGCCGTGCCAAAAGGGCCTGCATGCAGTGGGTTGGCCTTAAACTAAAAATAGCACGGCCAAGTCCGGTTCATCCTAGCTCTAGTTTCAGTTGCTCCGAGCTGCATTGCAGTTTGTGTGGATCCAGTGAATCATTTGCAGTTCAAGACGACGATGTATTCTCAGGTTGTTGAGGAGAATGCTGTCGCAGACGCGCTGCCTCCCAGGATTTGGTCAGGGCACTAGTTAGTTAGTAGTACTACGTACTGCACTATATTACCAAGGAATCAGTAAACACAATAAACACAATGAACAGGTACATACTGTCTAGAAAATCAGTAATCCAACAATGGTTTGTCTAAATTTGAGATTATTTTTTAAAAAAATCAACCATTGCATACTTCACCTGTTATTATGAAATTTCAATTCCAGGCCCAGGAATGGAAACAGGCCTGTTTCGCAGCCCAGACAACTGAACGAGGCCTAAAGTAGTAGCGAGCAGGCCCATGAAAATAAAATTTGCCCTGTTTCGTTTGTTACCCTGTTTCGATCGTGTCTCAGCAGCCGCCGGAAATCTGAGTTCTACTCCCGACCCCGACGTGAGGCAGCAGGCGGCGCCGCGCGAGGGGCGAGGCCGCGAGCGAGCGAGCGACCGGCATCCATCCCGTATTCGGCGACCCCGCCACCGCCGGCCGTACCCCATTGGCTGCCAGGCACGCCCGCCCCATCCCTGCCTGCTCCGCCAGGTCCGTGAGGAGTCCGCCGATGCCACGCCAGGCTCGCCCGCAAGCTACACGTCGCTGGCCGCCGATGCCGGCCGCTGGGTGCTCCGGGCCTCGAACCGCGCGCGTGTGGTGAGCACTAGATCTTCCCAAATCTCCCAAATCATTATTTGGTTAGTTAGGGTTTAGATAGGGCAGTGAGCACTGGCTATAAATTGTGCGTGAGATTTATTGTTTGTTTGAGATTTGTTTCTGTGAATAAAATCAGAACATAGAATAGGGTAAAATTTCGTGTTATGCAAGCTAAGTCGTTGGTTTGCTGTAGTTGTTAATTATGTCGTTCTAGTATCTGTTTACTCATTGATTATGGGCTTTAATAAGTACTTATATAAGTAGGGTGCTGCCTGAAGTTTTTCTTCTTTTGAAAATGTGGCATCATGATACATTCCACTCTCTCATTATTATCCTGGGGAAGAGGAAATGAAAACTGTCATGTATAAGTCAATAATAGCAATGGGAAGTTGATTAGGACAGATTATTAATAGATGTAAAAGTACCTTCAGGATTCATATGTTTGCTTTTGGATGAAGGATGCTTTATTTTTGAGATGAAATATCACTGTATATATGCCCATCTTGATTAACTGGTCTGCTACGATTTCATTATCTTCATATGCTTCATTGTCTTCATATGCTTCATTCTGATTTTCTTCTGATTCATTTCAGTCTAGCACTCTGAATATACCCTTGAGGTTGCCAATGAAGCGTCTCTATACCAGTATTGATTCAATGGAAGATCTCCCTGAGGAACTGCTTGAATGATCATCAAGAGGCTTACCAGGACAAGTGATCTTAATTCTCTTTCCCTCGTATGCAAGCCGTCTCTATACCATTGAGGCAGAGTTAAGGGATTCTATTTATGTTGGCTGTGGAGTTCTCCCTGTGACACCGGCCTTGGAATCGCTGTGCTCCCGGTTTCCCAATTTATGCAAAGTGGAATTCAATTACTCTGTGAAAAACGCGCCGAAGGGCGTGATCTCGAAAAAACAATTCAATTACTTTGGTTGGACACAAAACAATGGGATGCAGTTAGACAACTATGGCCTCCAAATGCTTTCATCTGGCTGCCCCTCGCTGGCTGATCTCACCTTAAACTCATGTTCATGTATTGATGACTCAGGCCTTGATTTTATAGCACGCTTCAAGAAGTTGGTGTCACTCAGATTGATCACATTATCTGCAGTAACTTCATATGGGCTTTTCTTGGTGGCTGTTGGTTGCATCAGTCTATCTTCTCTCCACCTTATCTGCTGCAAGAAAGTTGGTGCTAAGAAATTTAATGCTTATGATCTCTACTGCGACTGCAAGCAATTTGGTGCTATGAATAATTCTAAAAAAATTGGTGATATGGAGTGGCTGGAGTACCTTGGAAGAGTTGGATCATTGACAGACCTTGTAGTAGAGAACTGCGAGGGTATCAGCCAGCTTGACCTCCTAATGTTTGGTCCAGGATGGATGCAGCTCCAGAACTTTGAGTTTCAGTCCTGTCATTTGCCAATAGTGCATGGTCCTCGTGATCTTTCAAACAGGGGACAGAACCAGCACAACAAATATGAATTCTCCTGTGGTAGTTTGAAGGATTTGACTTTGGCACGGATCTCAACGGAGCCCGAAATAGGACTTTGTTGTCTCCTAACCAAGTGCAAAGCATTAGAGAACCTTTGCCTTTACTATGTTCTTGGTGTAACTGACAATGACATGGTTACACTTGCCCACAACAATAGAAACCTTAGAAGGATTTCACTTATGATGCATCCTCAGCATTGTGAAGGTTATGTTTACAGGACATCAATGACTGATGACACCCTTAAGGCCCTAGCCCTCAGCTGTCCTATGCTTCAGTCTTTTGAGCTCACATTTTTTGGATGTGATCCTGATTGGCCCGAAATAGGTTTCACACAGGAGGGTCTTGTGATGCTCATTCAGTCTTGCCCAATTCGTGATCTGACACTTGGTAATGCCCACATCTTTGATAATGAGGGGATGAAGGCCCTCTCACGTGCACAATTCCTGGAGTCACTGAAGCTTGTTGGCTGCATTGCGATAACAGATGCTGGGTTGCGCCTCCTTGCATGTAGCCCATGTTTGATTAATCTCACACTAGGGTTTTGTGGTAGTTTGACTGATGATGGATTGGGTGACGTTGTTCGTGCTTTGAAGCTAGAGTCTCTGGTTATTGAAAAGTGTTCTCGTATTTCTTCAAGAGCTGTGCAGGGGGCTGCTAAATCAGTTCGCTACATAGATGATGATTGCCCTGACTTCGATGAGTGGGTGGAGCGGTGTGTGTATGGAAGGAAAACGTATTAGTAAGGTCCTCCCCCTCTGTTCGGTTGTGTTATATTTTTCAACCTGTGTGACATTCATCTTTTCACTGCTGCGTGTTATCTTAGCGTGTAATCATGAGCTTTACTGGTACCTGGTAGAGTGGTAGCCATTAATAAGTGACCGTGATGTTTGCTGCAACTAGTAGATTATGTTTCTTATGTCTTTCAGCCACCTTAAAGAATGTTTATCATATGTCTTAATAGCCAAATATTAGGACATGAGGCATCCATTGATTAGGGAAAGTTAATTGTGTCATGGTAACTTAATTTGGTGCTTGGTTAAATTGCATGGTTTGCTAAATATGGAGGCACTAATTTCAATTACAATCTTGGTGTTTATTGAGGAACTGTAGTTATTTCTCTTCGCCCTTAATAAGTCCTAATATTTTGGTCTAACAGAATAGAGAATAGATAAATTGATAAACTGTGGTAGAATCAGTCCGTTGAGTATATTTATTCAGTAGTGTCTAATTATATAGGCATGATAACATACAACTTGTTTATTAGTATCTTCCTCAGTGCCTGTGATGCTCAATTATATTGTTCAATAATCATGGTTTATCCGGTCACCTATCTGGCTATCTATGCAATCAAGCAATCGCTTACCTTTCTTGGATGCATGTTTGTGTACTAACTTTCAATCCTTTATTTTGTTACTGTTTTGAATAATTTAGGTTCAAGGAGATCGCACAGTGAG
This sequence comes from Hyparrhenia diplandra, assembly GCA_015847255.1. Lineage (NCBI taxonomy): Eukaryota > Viridiplantae > Streptophyta > Magnoliopsida > Poales > Poaceae > Hyparrhenia > Hyparrhenia diplandra. The sequence goes on from JADLZK010008945.1 coordinate 266,818, forward strand.
CGATTTCTTTGCCGAGATCGAGAAGCTGCTGGGTTCTAGCCTTGAGAAGAAAGCAGAAGTGGTGTCCAGCACATGATCAAGGGAAAAAAAAAAAGATTGGGTGCAGGTCCGTCAAGTTGATGTAATGTAAACTATCTCATATGTGGTTGAAACGTAGGCCTAAACACCATGTGGATGCGGTCGAAGCATAGGAATTCTTTTCTCCAGTTATTAATTGTACACGAATGGAAGCGATGGATCATTCTTAGGTTGTAAGGGCTTACGAGGTCCTCTGCTGCTAGACATGTTTTGTTGCTTTCTTGTCAACATACATGTCATGTTGTTTCTCAACTGGAGAAATGGTGTTAATGCGTTGATCTAGCACTAGTGATTGGTGTTGTCTCAAGGTTGATCAGTGTTGCTGCTATGATGGTAGCAGTCTCTGATGCTTGCTGAATCAGATACCTTCTTTCAGAGAAAGGTTTGCCATGATCTAAGTGACTAGCTGGCATTTCTTCATGGATTTTCTTTTCATAGAATTAAGTCTGTGTGGAAGAGGATGGCAGACGTGTGTGGCACCTTGTCCAACAAACCAAACTGGGATGTAGCATGCTGCCATAGTATATGCAACTGGACTACGGACCGAGATAGCTTCACATTTTCAGATTCCAGGTTGGTTAGGAAGCACCGTAGCATGGTGTGTAGCTTCATGCTGTTTTTGTTGAACAAGACCACAAAAGAGCTCAATATATAACCTCGTGATGTCTTCACTCCTGCAAGAGAAGGCATGCGGTCAGAATATGAATTTCCCACTCCAATCAGGAAGTAAGATATATCATTGCACTTTTGTCGACAAAGAGCCCTCTCGATAAACATGACAGGCCTACTTGTGATTACAGAAACAAAACATTGTCCATCTAAAATAATTATAGATTACATCAACTCATTTGATATATATCTGATAATTCAAGAACTTTGTTGGTCTAGCTCACGGTTATCATTATCCTGATCCTTACCTTAGAATTCTTATGATACTACAATCCTACCTAGTCAAAACAATCATATCTATCCTAATTTCTTATCCTACATGAAGGTCCCATACATATCCTAATTTCTTCTGGTATTCTATTCGGATCCTTCAGTCATGAAGGTCCCACACCGAGGCCTCGTTTAGTTGGGCTAAAGTTTTGCCAAAAGCAACGTTTCTCGACTTCAGAAGACACCGTAGAAGACGTTTCGTTTGTTAGTGGTAAATATTATCCAACCATGGGGTAACTAGGCTCAAAAAGAATCGCCCTCGCAATGTACATCTAAACTGTGTAATTAGTTATTTTTTTACCTACATTTAATACTCCAAACATACGTAATTTTTGGTGTATTTAATGTGATGTGATGGAGAGAGTCTAAAAACTTTGCAAAACTTTAGCCAAACTAAACGTGGCCCGAGTCTGTGGCAGCCTGATTTTGTGGGCCTGAAATCAAGCCCAAAATTTAATAAGTAGTAGCGAGCAGGCCATCTAAAATTTGCCCTGTCTGTTGCGCATCTTCTCTCGATCGTGTCTCAGCAGCAGCCGCCTCCATCTGAACCCCGACGCGACGCGAGGGAGCGACCGGCATCCATCCCGTGTTCGGCGACCCCGCCACGGCCGGCCGCACCCCATTGGCGCCGGTGCCGCGCCAGGCACGCCCGCTGGCCGGCGGCTGGGTGCTCCGGGCCTCGACCCGCGCGTGTGTGGTGAGCACTAGACCTTCCTAAACCTCCCAAATCTTTTTATAGTTAGTTATTAGTTAGGGTTTGGATAGGGCAGTGAGCACTGGCTATAAACTAGTTGTTTGTTTGAGATTTGTTTCTGTGAATGAAATCAGAACATAGAGTAGGATAAAATTTTTTCTAGAAAGCTCAGGCATCGCTGGTTTGGTTAGGAAGCACAGTAGCATGGTGTGTAGCTCATGCTGATTTGGTTGAACAAGACCAGCAAAAGAGCTCAGTATATAACCTCGTGATGTCTTCTGTTCCTTGGCCAATTCTTGAGAAACGCCAAGAAAAGAAGGTAAAATGTTGTGCTTTTGATAATTTCATTCCTGCAAAAGAAGGCATGCGGTCAGAATATGAATTTCCAAGTCCAATCAGGAAGTAAGATATATCATTGCACATTTGTTGACAAAAGAGCCTCTCGATAAACATTATAGGCCTTATAAACTACTTCCTCCGTTCCAAATTGTAGTTCACTTTTGGCTTTTCTAGATACATTGATTTTTGCTATGCACCTAGTTATACACTATGTCTAGATACATAGTAAAAGAAATGAATCTAGAAAAGCCAAAGCCAAAGTGAACTACAATTTAAAACGGAGGGAGTACTTGTGATTACAGAAACAAAACATCGTCCATCTAAAATAATTATGCATTACATCAACTCATTTGATATCTGATAATTCAAGAACTTTTACTGGTCTAGCTCACGGTTATCAGTATCCTGATCCTTATCTTAGAATTCTTATGATACTACAATCCTACCTACTCGAAACAATCATATATATCCTATTTTTTTTATCCTACATGAAGGCCCCATATACATATCCTAATAATTTCTTCTGGTATTCTGATCCTTCATTCATGAAGGTCCCACACCGAGTCTGTGGCGGCCTGATTTTGTGGGCCTGTAATCAAGCCCAAAATTTAATAAGTAGTAGCGAGCAGGCCCACGAAAATTTGCCCTGTTTGTTGCACATCTGCTCTCGATCATGTCTCAGCAGCAGCAGCCTCCATCTGACCCCGACACGGCCGCGGCCGCACCTCATCCCTGCCGGCTCCGCCAGGTTGTGAGGAATCCGCCGGTGCCGCGCCAGGCACGCCCGCTGGCCGGCGACTGGGTGCTCCGGACCTCGAACCGCTCGTGTGTGGTGAGCACTAGACCTTCCTAAACCTCCCAAATCTTTATATATTTAGTTAGTTAGGGTTTCGATAGAGCAATGAGCACTGGCTACAAATTTGTGTGTGAGATTTATTGATTGTTTGAGATTTGTTTCTGTGAATGAAATCAGAACATAGAGTAGGATAAAAATTTTCTAGAAAGCTGAGGCTTCGCTGGTTTGGTGTTGTTGTTAATTATGTCGTACTAGTATCTGCTTACTCAGCGATTATGGGGCCTGAATTTTTTCTTCTTATGAGGATAGATATGACGATGTGCCATACATGATACATTCTTACTCTGTTATTACTATCCTGGGGAACAGTAACATGAAAAGTGTCATTTGCAAATCAATAATAGCAATGGGAAGTTGCTCAGGGACGGATTGTTAATAGATGTAAAAGTACCTTTAGGATTCATATGTATGCTTTTGGATGAAAGGTGCTTTATTTTGAGATGAAATATCACTATATATATATGAGCGTCTTGATTAACTGGACTGCTATAGTTTCATTATCTTCATATGCTTCATTCTAATTTTCTCTTCTGATTCATTTCAGTCTAGCACTGTGAATACCTATTGAACCTTGAGGTTGCCAATGAAGCGTCTCTATACCAGGACTGATTCAATGGAAGATCTCCCTGAGGAATTACTTGGAATGATCATCAAGAGGCTTACCAGGACAAGTGATCTTAATTCTCTTTCCCTCGTATCCAAGCGTCTCTATACCGTTGAGGCAGAGTTAAGGGATTCTATTTATGTTGGCTGTGGAGTTCTCCCTGTGACACCAGCCTTGGAATCACTGTGCTCTCGGTTTCCCAATTTGTGCAAAGTGGAATTCAATTACTCTGGTTGGACACAAAGCAATGGGATGCAGTTAGACAACTATGGTCTCCAATTGCTTTCATCTGGTTGCCCCTCGCTGGCTGATCTCACCTTAAAATCCTGTTCATATATTAATGACTCAGGGCTTGATTTTATAGCACGCTTCAAGAAGTTGGTGTCACTCAGATTGATCGCATTGCCTGCAATAACTTCATTTGGGCTTTTCTTGGTGGCTGTTGGTTGCATCAGTCTATCTTCTCTGCACCTTATCTGCTGCAAGAGAGTTGGTGCTGATAGATTCTTGGTGACTGTTGGTTGCATCAGTCTATCTTCTGTCCACCTTATCTGCTGCAAGAAAGTTGGTGCTAATAAATTTGATCGTATCTACTGTGACTGCGAGCAATTTGGTTCTATGGATTATTCTAAAAGAATTGGTGCTATGGAGTGGCTGGAGTACCTTGGAAGAGTTGGATCATTGACAGACCTTGTAGTAGAGAACTGTGAGAGGATCAGCCAGCTTGACCTCCTAATGTTTGGTCCAGGATGGATGAAGCTCCACAACTTTGAGTTTCAGTCCCATCATTTGCCACAAGCAGATGGTCCTCTTGATCGTTCAAACAGGGGACAGAACCAGGACAAATATGAATTCTCTTGTGATAGTCTGAAAAATTTGACTTTTGGCGCGAATCTCAACGGAGCCTGAAATAGGACTTTGTTGTCTCTTGACCAAGTGCAAAGCATTAGAGAACCTTTGCCTTTACTATGTTTTTGGTGTAACTGACAATGACATGGTTACACTTGCCCACAACAACAGAAACCTTAGAAGCATCTCACTTATGATGAAGCCTCAGCATTGTCCACCTTACAGGACATCATTGACGGATGACACCCTTAAGGCCCTAGCCCTCAGCTGTCCTATGCTTCAGTCTTTCGAGCTTACTTTTTTTGCAACTGATCCTGATTGGCCCGAAATAGGTTTCACACAGGAGGGTCTTGTTATGCTCATTCTGTCTTGTCCAATTCGTCATCTATCACTCGGTGATGCCGACATTTTTAATGATGAGGGGATGAAGGCCCTCTCACGTGCACGATTCCTGGAGTCACTGAAGCTTGTCCACTGCGTTGCGGTAACGGATGCTGGGTACCGCCTCCTTGCATGTTGCCAATGTTTGATTAATCTCACACTAGGGCATTGTGATGATTTGACTGATGATGGATTGGGTGAGATTGTTCGTGCTTTGAAGTTAGAGTCTCTGGTTATTGAAAAATGTTATCGGATTTCTTCAAGAGCTGTGGAGGGGGCTGCTAAATCAGTTCGCTACACAAACGATGATTGCCCTGATTACAATGAGTGGTTGCAGCGCCGTGTGTACGGAAGAACGTATTAGTAGGGTCCTGCCGCTCTGTTATGTTGCATTGTATTTTCAACCTGTGTGAGGTTCATCTTTTCACTGTTGTGTGTTATCTTAGCGTGTAATCATGAGCTATAGAGTTGTAGCCACTAATAAGTGACCTGAGATGTTTGCTGCAACTAGTAAAGTGTTTCTTATGTCTTTCAGCCATCTTTTATCCTTTCCAAATCTGCAAAGATGTACTCCCAATATTTCCTGGTTAGTAATATTTGATTCCCTACTAAAGCCCAAAGTCCAAATAATAAGCTCATAAATTCTGTCACCAATCAATCTGGATGCTGGGACAACCAAACTAATACGCATGAGAGCAAACTCGGTCTCCTAGAATTATCTAGAAGAATCTGCTGCCTCACTTCTATTCTGTACTATTTGTTCTCATTTATAGTAGTAGATTATTACTTAGAAGGGTTTTGACTCATTGAGGTAATAATTGAAAGGCAGAGATCCTGCCATTGTGTAAAAAAAAAAAAAAAGATTATGCAGTGTGCCCATTTTAACTTAATGATCTGAGAACTCATTATCTTCATTGGTTTTGGATTATGGACTGACATGTAGGGTAACGAGTGCAAATAGTCTTGTCTGCTAAGTGCTAACTTTTTGTGATTAGAGTTTAAGTCGTAGCCAATTATCTGCACAATAACTGTCGTTTCTTTTGGATTTATTCATGGAGTTTGAATCAACACAAGTCATAGCCAATAGCCTGATGTCTCAAGTTGAACATCGTCGAAGGTTTGGTGATGATACAACTCTGACTGACTGAACTCTAAGCTGCTATATGTCATTCACAGTATCGCAAGCCATGTCATTCTTGTTCTAGAAGAGTATTCGTTTTAATAATTGTTACCAAGTATATTAAACTGGTGGAGGTTCTGAATCAAGCTTGGCATGGATCAGATGGGACATACATCATGCTTGTTCTACGAGAAATAAGCAGCAGCATAAGCCAAATTTCAGCAAAATGAACAGTGGACGTCATAGCTTGTGTTTGGATGCAGAATATCCCTGGTAGATATGGGTTCATCCGACTCTAGCAAAAATGAAGAAACGGCTCCGACCCCAGTACGTGGCCGAGGAGCCGCCATTCCCCGGGCCGAGCGGCAACGCCCTCGCTGGTGACGGGTGCTGGTGGTGTGAGCCTGACTGACTGGTTAGTTTTTAGAACACATTTTATTTACTTGAAATAACTATAAGCGTTCAATGCTAAGAACTACTACTTCCATGCCCAACCCCAAAAAATAGTAAAAGAAAGGCACATTTTGCCCTCCCAGCGAATAAATTGTGTGACCGGATGAAACAGCACAGCAAGTATATACCAATGCACAAATGCACGCATTTAAATTCAATGTAAATCCAAGGACTCACAGCAGATACTGATACAAGCAGCTGAAACTGTCTGGCCTAAACAGATGAGACAACATCTTTTTTTTGCTTGCAAACAATAGTCAAGCAATTGATGGTGGCAAGACAAATTAGGCAACAACACCATACGTATCCCTCCCTGCTAGTCATCAGCTCTGCATCTCATCTCCCTCATTCTGCATCTCAATAATTGGCGACAAGTAATATCTGATGCAGCCCATATTTTCGATCTTGTACTCGAACAGCACGGGTAGCTTCGGATGAAAGACTGATACTCACTTGATCAGACAGGGTAGATGCCTTGGAGAAGGCGTTCACGGACCTTAGGTCTAAGGTCAGCGAAACCCGTTCTTTTGGCTGCATTGATACAAACATGACCCATTTACTATGTGCAGATTGGCATAAACAGGAATTCTACAGTATTTCTTTCTTAAAATAGAAGTTGAATGGCAGAGGATACTAAATATGTTACTCCATATGATAGAACCAATTGAAATTTAAAGAATAAACAGATGGTTGAAATTTATAGAATAAATAGATGGTAATCTGCTCTGCAGAGTACTAAACCACCTCACCCAGATTACGAAGGAAATAAGCAATAACTAAAAAACAAACGCCTGATACAATCCTATTTACCAATAGCAATGTAATCAACAAAATGATGAGCCACGTTCAGCTTTCACAAATCATATGTAGACAAATTAACAAATCCAGTTATACAGACTAAACTAATACTCCCAACACAGAAGAGCAACATTAGCAAACAAAGTGAATAAGCAACTCAACACGGTATAGTGAGACAACAAAATTCTAAGGCAGTATGTATGCATGTTCTGCTTATCTGATGTCTATCCACCAGACAGGCTAAAAGGTACCTAGCTAGGTTATGAACCAAGAATGCACACTTCCTAACAACATTAGGGAATTAAGAATCGACAACACATCACTGATATGATTGTTCACTGCATTTCATGTTACAGACACATACAGATATACAGAGGATGATATCCATTCCAAAATGAGGGGCTAAGATAGTCCAACCAGTAAGTACCTCAACAACAGTTTGGGTTGGCCTGCAGACAATTCTTGAGCTCCAAGCTTTTCCCCCGGCGAAGAACTCGACACTCCTTATCCACCGAGATGGTGACAACTATGACAGGAGATGGCAATGGTTCAAGGTAAAAGAACTAGAATCCTCCATGCGCAACAGTAACAGTTGGCCTTATAAATCACCAGGTAAAATCTATGTACCAGTGTCCCTCTCCCCGAGGCTGCTGAGATCGTCGCAGATACCCATAAACAAGGCAGAGGATATGCGGACTATTGCCTGATACTCGGATTCTGGGGTTTCCTTGATTTCGAGTGGGCCGTCATCGATGTCCATGCAATTCAAATCATAATCACAAATCACACCATCTGTTCATTTCCACAAACCCAAAATCAGCACAGGGCCAGGGCAAAGAGCAGCTAGCGCAAAAGACGTGCGGGCACTTACTGGGCGTCTCGAACGTGAAGGTAACCATGTTGAAACAGTCGTCCACGGCCTTGATGGTGAGGATGTCGTCGTTGTTGGCGCAGCGGAAGGCCTTGGCCATGTCGGTGAGGCTCAGGCCCACGGAGAGGGCGCGGTCGCAGCGAAGTGATTGAAGGCCTTGTCGGGGAGGAGGAGCGCGACGGCGGCTGATGCCGCTGCTGTCCACGGCCTGAACATCGAGGCCCTTGTCGGAGAAGTTGAAGTAGGCCTCACTGAATAGGTCGCTGATCGCCTCCAGGAGATTCTTGAAGAAGGTCGCCTTGTCCAGCCGCATCTCAGAAAAGGTGGGGAACAGCTGCATCTCATCTTCCTTTGACAGCCCTGGAAATGGTGACAGATAATATCTGATGTAGCCCATCCCTGTGATCTCGTACTGGAACACCGCGGGTTCCATGTTTGAAAGACAGATAGTCACTTGATCAGACAGGGTGGATGCCTTGGATAAGGAGTTCATGCACCTCAGATCAAAGGTCAGAGAAACCCTGACTTTCATCTCTACAAGCTGCATTGATACAAACATGACCCATTAAGTAGTGCAGATATGCATAAACAGTCTTAAAATAGTAGTCGAATGGCACATGATACAAAGATGCTACTCCATAAGATAGAACCAATTGAAATTTATAGAATAAACAGATGGCAATGTGCACTACAGAGTAGTAAACCACCTCACCCAGATTTTAAACTTAAAAGAAATAAGCAATAACCGGAAAAACAAACGCCTAATGCAATCATATTTAGCAATAACAATGTAATCAACAAAATGAAGAGCCAAGTTCCGCTTTATGAAATATGTTGACAAATTAACAAATCCAAGACTCCCAACACAGAAGAGAAACATTAGCAAACAAAGTGAATTAGCAACTCAATTATAGTGAGACAACAAAATTCTAAGTATGTACGCATGTTCTGCTAATCTGGTTTTTATCCACCAGACACACAGGCTAAAAGGTAACCTAGGGGAGGAACCAAGAATGCACACTTGCTAACAACATTAAGGAATTAAGAATCGACAACACATCACTCATATGATGGCTCACTGCATTTTATGTTACATTCACATACAGATATTCTAAGGATTATATCCATTCCAATCTGAGGAGCTAAGATGGTCCAAACCAGTAAGTACCTCGACAACAGTTTGGGTCTGCCTGCAGACAATTCTTGAGCTCCAAGCTTTTCCCCGGGCAAAGAACTTCGACACGCTCCTTATCCACGAGGCGATAACTATGGCAGGAGATGGCAATGGTTCAAGGTAAAGAACTAGAATCCTCCATGCGCAACAGTAACAGTTAGCCTTATAAATCACCAGGTAAAATCTATGCACCAGTGCCCCTCTCCCCGAAGCTGCTGAGCTTGTTGCAGATACCAATAAACATGGCAGAGGGTATGCGGACTACGGCCTCGTAATCGGATTCCGGGGCTTCCATGATTTCAAGGGGCCCGTGATCGATGTTCACGCATTTGAAATCATAATCCCAAATCACACCATCTGTTCATTTCCACAAACCCAAAATCAGCACCTACAGGGCCAGGGCAAAGAGCAGCTAGCGCAAAAGACGTGCGGGCACTTACTGGGCGTCTCGAACGTGAAGGTAACCATGTTGAAACAGTCGTCCACGAACTTGATGGTGAGGATGTCGTCGTTGTTGGCGCAGTGGAAGGCCTTGGCCATGTCGTCGAGGTCCAGGCCTACGGAGACAGCGCGGTCGCACAGGTAGTAATCGAAGGCCTCGACGGCGACGAGCGCGACGTGCGTGTAGCCAATGCTGTCCACGGCCTGGACATCGAGGCCTTTGGCGGAGAAGATGAAGTAGGCCTTACTGAACCGGTCGCTGATCGCCTCCAGAAGATCCTTGAAGAAGGTCGCCTTGTCCAGCCGCATCTCAAAAAAGTTGGGGAACTTGGTCGCGGCGAACGACATGGTGACGGCGCTACCCTCTTGGAGGGCCCGGCGGCGGCGTAGGGGAAGAAGGGCGGGAGAAGACGGGGAAACGATCTGGGCGGATGCGAGGAGGGGTTTGGGAGGGGAGAGCGGCGCTACCCTCTTGAACGGCCCGGCGGCGGCGGCGGCGGCGGCGTAAGCCGTCTGGTGGGGAACGCGGAGCGAAAAAAGGGGAGGGAGAAAATTTTGGCGAACCACCTTCCCTCCGCTGTCTGCCTTTTCTCCAACCATTTTTAATTCTTTTATCTGAATTTATTTATTTTATGAACTCGTTTTTACAATACGGCAAACCAAATATAAAATGGACGAAGGATTGAGGAGCGGGCAGATTTTTTACTACAATCCCGTGAAATTCCAAGGTTTTGTTAAGGTAATGATTAAGGTAATAATGTAGTACGTTTGTAATACGTGGTTGGGAACTGAGCATAGCTCGGTTGGTGAGCACTCGGTTAGGAGGTGTGGGTCGTGGGTTGAGAGTCCTACCGGACGCATGATTCCCAAAAATCCTCTACCATTTGGTCCTCGTGTCTTAAAGCATGGTGTGAAAGCTTTGGGGCGGGGTTCTGGCGATTTTACGGGATCACGGTGAGAAGATCTTCTTCTTAATGAAATCTGGTGGGGACATCGTCCCCCTCAAATCTGGTTTTTGTAATACGTGGTAAGAGCCACTACTACACAACTGACCTTTACTCTCGAGCCAAAAAGCGTGGTTACTCAGGTTCGAAATTGAGCAGGGAGTAAAATCTCTTTATTCGGTTGTACTCTCGGTAGGGAGTAAAAGGCCATGTGAAACGCCCCCGCCGCGCCCAACACCTTTATTCCGGTTGGGGACTCTAAGGGAGTAAAGGTAGACCTTTAGTCCCTTCTTCTTCACCCAAAAGGGAATAAAGCTTTACTCCCCATTGTTCATCCAAAGGGAATAAAATTTAGGCCTTTACTCCGTTCTTCACCCAAACGGGGAATAGATGTTTTTGGGCATTTTTCGTTCACACCCTTCAATCTCTATTTTTGTACAAACCACCTCGATGGTTTTAAATGTTCTCAATGCAGCCTTAGCGTAATCAATGATTACGTTTTCAACTATGGAAATCTTCATTTACGTTTGTCGATGATGATCTCTTGCCGTAGGAGAGAAATATTTTTGGAGGTCAATGCAGCAATCTAGTGTTTCAATCTATAATTAACCATATTTTCTCTCACACGTCATGAAAAAATATAATAATAAAAATAATTAATAGAAAAACCTAAGATCTTGTGTGTAGTAAATAAAAAACAAATCTATATTTTTTTAAGAAAAAATGCCTAGTATTTAATTTACTACACAAATAAAAACAACTTTTGACATTTAAATAAAAAAGAAATATATAAGAAAAGACTAGGCTGGTTGGAAGTGCCAGGGAAGTTTAAAATTTGATGATATATTTTTCGTAGCCCCGCCAAAATTTGCCGCCCACCAGAAATAAAGGACTAACCGTTACTCCCGGCCGGTGGTAGAAGCCGGGAATAGAAGGCTTTTACTCCCGGATGGTGGTACGAACCGGGAGTAAAAATCCTCCGTATATTACTCCTTCTTCTTTCCCCTACCATTATGCTCGTCTTTTTCTTCAGATCCACCGCCACCTGCGCCGCCGTCCTCACCACGCTCTGGCCTCCACGCCCACACGCCATCCAGGAACAAGTCTGGCAGCCAGTTCGTCGGGCGGCGGCGGCGGCTCCGGCAGGTCGTCGGGCGGGCAGCTCGTCAGGTGGCGGCGCGGCGGCAACGGCAGCTCGTCCGGCAGCTCGTCGGGCTGGCCACCGGCGCAAGCCTCTGCCCCTTCCTGCTCCCCACGCGACACTCCGCTCGATGGATCAGGCCCCCATGCCCCAGCGGACAGCGCCGCCTCTGCTCTCCAGGCTTGGAGCAGTAGGTCGTCTTCTCAGGTAATTTGGAACTCGAGAAAGGTGTGTGTTTGCCCCTGTTCGCTCTGAAATCTGCCATATTATGTTGTTTGTAAATGGCTCGCTGTATCCATCAGATGCCATGCCTGAATGCTGAAATTGGTTTGGGTCAGCTGATGTTTCAATCTATACGTAATGTCATGGCCTGCAATTACTGCAATTTGAGTACATGTTCGATTCGATCCGTAGTAGATGTTCGATTTGTTAGATCCAAGATTAACGCTACGATGTGTTGTTTAATTAGTCATGTTCCATGCTTTTATTTGTATATATTGATTGCAGCCACGTTGTAGTCAAACTATCTTTGTATAATTGTATTACGATATAATTGCATCCAAATGTGGGTTCCATGTCCTTAGATACATAATTAAGACTGCTAACTAAATGGTTTAGAATGGCTTACTTGGATATGAAGGTGTATATGACCTATTAGTAACACAGACTGTATAATTGTATTACGATATTTCATCAATATTGTTCATTAGTTATCTCCATAGAAGATAGCTCTATGCAATAAAGGTTGGAATTATGGGTCACTTTCCTTGTTTAATATTGCACATTTGTCATTTTCAGGGGAGACAAGTACAAAGACCCGGAACTTGATGCAATGTTTTTTTTTTTGAAGGAGTTTCGGTGCAGTCAATTGCAAAATTTTGATGCAAATTTGTATGGACATGATTTACTACAATAGTGTTGTGCTTGTGTTTGGATTTTTGGTGTAAACTTGTAAATTATTATGGATATGTCATAATCAGTTGGAATAAATATAAAATGTTTATATTAAGGTCATGTGTCCGTGACAAGAATTATGAAAATTGTGGATTATAGCAAGCATTTGTTTTTGTTGGCAGCAAGAACTGAAATGAAACAAAAGAAGGGGGGAAAAAAGTATATATTGGCTCATATATATGTGCGTGTTTGCATATATTATTGGAATCGCAAAATACATATTTGAAAACCTATTTAAAAACCAAAACAAACCGTGAATTGAAATGAAATCAAAAAAAAAAAAAAAACAACCCTTTACTCCCGGTTGGTGGCACCAACGGGGAATAAAAAACACATGTTTGGCGGCGGGACCTTTTACTCCCGTTGGTACTGTCGGGGATAAAAAGGTCCTACCTTTACTCCCCGGATCACTTACCTTTACTCCCCAACCCGTACTCTCGGTTCTATAACGGGAGTAAAGCCCCGAATGAGCAGGGAGTATAGGTCGTATGTGTACTAGTGAGCATCTCTAATAGTCTTCTTAATGAAATACGGGTGGGGACATCGTCCCCCTCGAATCCTGGTTTTTGTAATACGTGGTAAGAGCATCTCTAATAGTTTCTTAAATTGAGTTGTCATTGGAAAAACGTAAAAGAACATGACTCCAACGGTTTAGCATAGTACTTAGCAAATTTAGGTAACTTGGAAAAAAAGGTCCTCCAACGTTGATCATGGCGCTCTCTAAAATCCCTTCCATAATCGTCCCGTGAAGCGCACACACGCTCTCCCACAACCACACTCTGATCAACATGGCTGCATAGAACGCCGGTGGCAAACAAACGCGAGGAAGGAGTTGGTGGCGGCCAGCAGCAGGCCGGACTGTCAGCATCCCTCATCCAGGCGATCCACAGGACAGGTCCAAACAAGGAAGAGCACGAGGCCCAGCCCAAGCATGCCAATGCAAAAGTAGTTAGGCCGGACTAGGCTTGTTCGGCGTGTACCCGAGTGAGCACCCCAGAGGGGATGAGCTCTGATTCTATAACAAATTACAAACACAAACTCATTTACTTACAATTCAAACTTTGTCGCTACCTACTTCCTCTCCCTTCGTCTCCTTCCTTTCCCCTTCCTGGTCGGAGATCTCGCCGGACCACCGCCACAACGCGCGGGGTCTGACACTGGTACCACCGCCACTTACAATTCAAACTTTGTCGCTACCTACTTCCTTTCCCTTCGCTGCATCAGCACTACGCCAGGCGGCAGAAGGCGTTCGGCGTGATGGAGCCGAATGTGAAGGCCATGTTCGACGAGATCCTCAAGCGTTTTAACAACTTGGAGTCCAAGTGGGATTCCAAGCTCGCGGTCGAGTCTGCGGCGCGGGAGAGCCTCGTCGTCGACGTCGATCGTCGCCTCGTGCTCTGTGAGTCCGGATCTGCTGCGACTACGGGGTCCTTGACCGGATCTCGGCGTTGGAGAGCTTCGGGCGGGCGAGGGGTGGACCGCCGCCTGGCCGTATTGGGAGGGGGTGGCGGCCTCCCACCCCACACGCGGTCGCATCGTCGTCGGCTTTGAGGATGTTTCAGCGATGGATGGCCCTTGCCGCCCACGTGCCGTGAGGAATATTGCACCTCCCAAGCAAGAGCTGCGGGGCGAACCCCGGTGCCCCCGAGAGCGTCGAGGCGCCTCGGGATCACCGAGGGCAAGGTGGATGATCTGGAGTTGGTCCAACTCTCTGATCAACATGGCCGCATAGAACACTGGTGGCAACAAATGCAAGGAAGGAGGTGGTGGCAGCTAGCAGTAGGACGGATGACCCTTTGGAGAACCACCGGCGCGGCGCCGCGCGCCGTCGCCGTACCAATGCCCATGGCGCGCCGCTGTGCGCGCCCCCTCCCCACCATCATGGCTCCACCGCGCTCCTTGTTGCTGCCAGCGCCGCGCCGGTCGCCGCCGTCGTCGGAAACAGCTGCTCCCTATGCGACCTTCACCGCTCCAACGTCGCGCCGATTACGTGTCACAACCGGCCCAATCTAACCGGTGCGTGACACTCTAGCTAAAACTTACACACTAACAAATATGTAATTAATATTCAAAATTTAGATGTTGACAAGTCCTATATAATTCATTTCATTAAAATTAGGGGATAAATTAACCAACGTCAAACAAATTAGCCACTTGAGACCTTTTCAGTGGGAGGGATAGGCCGCATGTTCGTTCCCGCCCACGCATCCTTTCACCGTGAAGCGTGGAAATCAGGACTGCCGCTCAGGAGCACCACCGAGCAGGTCAGTCTCCAAATTTACGGCAGTTAAAAAGAAACAAAAGGCACATTCTTTGCCCTCCCAAAAAATAAATTGTGTGACCCTCCCAAAAAATAAATTGTGTGACAATTCAAAAAAGAAAAGAAAAAATTGTGTGACCGTATCAAACAGCACAGCATATACCAATGCACAAATCACAAATCCACTCATCTAAATCAGTGTAAATCCAAGACTCAAGGACACACAACATATACAGATACAAGCAGCTGAAACTGTCGACCTAAATAGATGAGATATACTTCCTCCGTTCCAAATTGTAGTTCACTTTAGCTTTTCTTGATCCATTCCTTTTTACTATGTATCTAGACATAGTGTATAACTAGGTGCATAGCAAAATCAATGTATCTAGAAAAGTGAGTGAACTACAATTTGAAACGGGAAAAGTAACTAAATAGACAACATCTTTTTTGCTTGCAAACAATGGTCAAGCAATTGATGGTGGAAAAGACAAAGTAGGCAACATGACCATACATATCCCCGCTAGTCATCGTTTTTTGCATTTCATCTCCCTCATTCTGCATCTAATCTTCAATTGCCATCCTCTGCATCTTACGCACCTCATCTTCCCTCGAGATCCCTCTTGGCATCATGTAATATCGATATATCCCATCCCTAGGATCTTGTACTCCAACACCGCGGGTTGAGAACCATCCCTAGGATCTTCAATTGCCATCCTCTGCATCTTGTACTTTCGAACACCGCGGGTTGCTTGGATGAAAGATGGATAGTCACCTGATCGAGACAGGGGGTAGACGCCTTGGAGAAGGAGTTCATAAGCCTCAGTTCAAGGTCGGTGAAACCTCTTCTTTTCGATCGTATTAGGATAGGTTCTTTTGTCTGCATTGATACAAACATGACCATTAACTACTGCAGATACACATAAACAGGATCCATTGTGCAGTATTTCTTAAAGTAGTACTCCCTCCATACCCACAAAACTTTACACATAAACAACATTCATAATCATGATGAATACATCAGTTGTTGAGTTTGAAAATATGAAAATTATATGAATGGATTTGTCTACAAAAATACTTTCATAAAAATATACATATATTACTTTTTGATAAATATTTTGGTAGAAATAAAAGTCAAACTTATGTTTTGGAGACCGTGTCATTGCCCAAAACGTCATGTTTTATGAGTATGGAAGGAGTAGTTGAATGGCAAAGGATACTAAAGAAGTTACTCCATATGATAGAACCAATTGAAATTTATAGAATAAATAGATGGTAGTATGCACTGCATAGAACCACCTCACCCAGATTTTACAGTTAAGAAGGAAATAGGCAATAGCTAAAAAAGCAAACGCTTAATTGACTCCTATTTACCAATACCAATGTAATCAACCAAATGATGAAGACCATTGTTCCGCTTTATGAAATATGTAGACAAATTAACAAATTCAGTTATATAGACTAAACTAATACTCCCAACATAGATGAGCAACAGTAGCAAACAAAGTGAATTAGAAACTCAACACGGTACAGTGAAACAATGAAATTCTAAGGCAGTATGAATGCATGTTCTGCTAATCTGGTGTCTATCCACCACCAGACACACATGCGGCTAAAAAGGTAACCTAGGTGAGGAACTAAGAATGCACGCTTGCTAACAACATTAGGGCATTAAAAATCGACAACACATGACTGATATGATTGTTCTTGCATTTCATGTTACAGTCCCATACAGATATTCAGAGGATGAGATCCATTCCAATTTGAGGGGCTAAGAGGGTGAAACTGGCAAGTACCTTGCCAACAGTTAGAGTATGCCTGGAGACAGATCCTTTCAAGATCCCAGTTCCTCCATGAGTGAAGAACTCGACATGTTCCTTATCCACCGAGATGATAACTCCGACAGGAGCTGGATATGGTTCAAGTTACAGAACTAGAATCATCCATGTGCAACAGTAACAGTGTTAGCCTTATAAATCACCGGGTAAAATCTATGTAGCTACCAGTGCCTGTCTCCACGAGGCTGCTGAGGTTGTTGCGAGATACCTGAAACATGGCGAGAGGGTATGCGGACTGTGGCACGGTACTTTCGGATTCAGGGTTTCCTTGATTTGAAGGGCCCGTCATCGATGTCCACGCAATTGAAATCATAATCACGAATCACACCATCTGTTCATTTTCACAAACCCAAAATCAGCGAGGACAAAGAGCAGCTAGTGCAAAAGACAGTGCGGGCACTTACTGGCGACTTCGAGCGTGAAGGTAGCGATGTTGAAGCGGTCGCCCACGGCCTTGATGGTGAGGATGTCGTCGTTGTTGGCGGCGGCAAGCCTTGGCCATGTCGGCGAGGCTCGGGCCCCCGGTGACGGCGCGATCGCAGCGGTAGTGTCGAAGGCCTCGAAGGGGAGGAGGAGCGCCACGGCGCGATGCCGTTGGTGTCCACGGCCTGGACATCGAGGCCTTTGTCGGAGAAGAAGAAGTAGGCCTTCTTGAACCCGGTCGCTGATCGCCTCCAGGAGATCCTTGAAGAAGGTCGCCTTGTCCGGCCGCATCTCAAAAACGTGGGAAACTTGGCGGCGGCGGACATGGTGGCGGCGCTACCGGGCTACTTTGGAATCCGCCGGGCTGCCCGCGCATCCTATAGCCCTGATGAAGCCGTCTGGTGGGGAAGGCGGAGCGAAAAAAAAGGGAGGGAGAAAATTCCTGGATGTCCCCGCCGTCTCGCTGCGTGCACTGGTAGTGTGTGCCTTTTCTCCAACCATTTTGAATTCTTTTATCTGAATTTATTTATTTTATTTATGCACTCGTTTTTGCAATACAGCAAACCAACCACAAATGGACGAAGGATTGAGGAGCGGGCAGATTTTTTTACTACATCCCGTGAAATTCCAAGGTTTTGTTAAGGTAAATATAAAGTGTTGTGAAGCAGACAATTATATTATAATGAAGTTATAATTTTAAGTGTTCAACTAGCAACATGTGATAAATATAAAGATGGAGGCAAATCTTCCGGTAGTTCGGGTAATTTAGGTACGAGTGTATTACCCGAATTACCCAAACTAATTTTAGGTAATCAAAATTGCTATCGAAATTAGGATAGGGTATCTCAGGTAGGGGTAATAGGTATCGAGTATTTTGCTCAGGGTTGGGATAAGAGATAAGACTGAAGAGGATATACGTGGCCCATAAATAGCATACCACCGTTGTAGTTGGCGTTGTGAAGCAGAGTAGCCTCATTTTTTTTTTTTTTTTTTTTTTTTGTTTTTTTACACACAACAACAACGCAGGACGCTCAATACACACGCACACTCACCCCTATGAACACACGTCACGAAAACCCTACCCCTATGAGCACATTCAAAGGGACTGGCCGGCAATCTTGAAGTTCACGGTCACCACATGGGCCTCATTTGTCGGCCGGGGATGTCGCCTGCCACTTAATGCGCGGCCGGAAATCTGAAATAAATCCCGAATAATGTTTCGCACCAGGATTTGAACCGCGGGTGGGAGTCCCTAATCAATGGCCTTTTCATTGCGCTATAGCCCCTCGACAGCCCTCATTTTGTTTTGTCTATATGCATGGTGCTTAGTCATTTGGGCGCATTTGAGTCAAATTTGGGCCCATGTAGTGGGCTTCCAAACCGATTTTTCTTTCAGACTTGGGAAGAAAAATCCAGTTTGAAGCCCACTGGTCTAAAGACTTGGGAAATCCTGAAAATAGAAAGAAAATCCAGTTTGGAAGCCCACTACATGGGCCCAAATTTGACTCAGCATGCGGCCCAAATGACTAAGCACCGTGGGCTCTCTCCACCGAAGCCCGATAGCGACAGCGGGAGCCCTCCCTCCTCAGGATATCAAACCGCAATGGATCCCCTTTTTCCTTCGAAATTCAAATCATAGAGTGTGTCCATATGGATCGATTGCAACAGTTTGGGCCCAAATGATTATGCAGTGTGTCCAATTTAACTTTCTGAGCTGAGAACTCATTGTCTTCATTGGTTTTGGATTATGGACTGACATGTAGGGTGACAGAGTGTAAATATATAGCCTTGTCTCCTAAGTGCTAACTTGTTGTACTTTGTACATAAACTTTCTTTCTAGTTAATGAATGGGCAGAGCTACTGCCGTTTCCTATTTTAAAAGAAAAGTTTAAGCCAGCCAATTATCTGCACAGTAACAGCAGTTTCTTTTGGATTTATTCATGAAGTTTGAATCGACACAAGTCATAGCCAATAGCCTGATATCTCAAGTTGAACATCGTCGAAGGTTTGGTAATGATACAACTCTGACTGAACTTACCAGCCTTGTCTGAACTCTAAGCTGCCATATGTCATTCAAAGTATCGCAAACCATATCCTTCTTGTTGTAGGAGGGTATTAGTTTTAATTGGTTGAAAGGAAATCTGTTTTGATATAAGGTGCCGTGTGTCCTGCTCAAGATTGACCTGGCAAAGGCGTTCGACTCGGTGGCCTGGCCGTTTCTCCTAGAGGTCCTACAACATCTCGGGTTTGGCCGACGTTGGCGGAATTGGATTTCTTCAATCCTCTCCACGTCAAACACGAGGATCATGCTAAATGGTCGGCCAGGAATGAGAATTTGTCATGCAAGGGGCTTACGACAAGGTGACCCTTTGTCGCGGATGCTGTTTGTCCTTGTCATGGAAGTGTTAAACCACATGTTTCGATGGGCCGAGCAGAATGGCTATCTCGATCCCGTTCCCGGACTGCAAACTCCAAGAATGAGTCTCTATGCTGATGATCTTGTGCTCTTTGTGACACCGAATGAGACGAGCTTGGTCACAGTGAAGTCGGTTCTGGAGATTTTCTCCTTGACCTCTGGCCTGTTTGCGAATCTAGAGAAGAGCGTGGCCACGACTATGCACTGCTCTGAAAGTGACACACAGAGGGTGCATGACCTTCTATCCTACCGGTTCGAGTCATTCCCTTGCCGTTATCTAGGGATCCCGCTTTCTGTGTACAAGCTGAAGCGCTCCGAGGAGCAGTTTTTAATCGACAAGGTCGCCTCAAGAATCCCGGGATGGAAAGGTAGTCTTTTGAATATGGCGGGAAGAACACGTTATCGCCATTCCGGTGCACACGGCGATTGCTCTTTGTTTGTCGTCGTGGGCGTTGGGGGTCATCGACAAGCTTTGTCGGGCCTTCATCTGGGCGGAGCCGACACCGTCTCGGGGGGCAAATGCGCGTTGCTGGCCGGTGGTGTCTCGTCCCCTGCCGACCTGGGCGGCCTCGGGGTCTCGGACCTTCGCAAAGGCGGGCATCGCGCTTCGTGTCGTTGGATTTGGCGGGGACAGGTTGGCTGGCGGCGTCCGGCCCACCGGCGAGCCGCCTTGGCTATTTTCAAGGCGGCAACATCGATCTCGTGGGGAATGGTGAGTCCACCTATTTTTGGACTGATCGTTGGCTAAATGGACGTCCATCCAGGACCTCCTACCCGTGGTCTTTGAAGCGGTCAAGCCTCGGAAGAAATGGGTGACGGTGGCCATGGCATTGCCGGGAGAACGCATGGGTTAGCCACCTCTCTGCAGCTACCACGGTCCCTTTCTTAATCCAATTTTTTCTAGGCTGTGTGACTTATTGGAGAACGTCGAGAGCCAACCGGACACATGCGGTTGGAACCTTCTTTGCGGACCAAGCGGACTACTTCGGCGTCGACTTATGGGGCAATGTTCTTCGGCTCCTCGCCAGTTTTTGGGGCGAAGAACATCCGAAAACAAGTGCACCACCGCGCGTCCGGTTCTTCTTACGGTTGGCTCTGCATGGGAAATCTTTGGGCTGCGGATAGACGATTTCGTCATGGTCCGCAACAAACGAATACTTGTGTGCTTTGCGACCAAATGCCGGAGACCCTTGACCACATCATCCTTGGCTGCTCCTACAGCCGAGAGGTATGGCACATTTGTCTCTACTGATTACACTTGCGGGGTCTTGTAGTGGTACATGAGGAGGGACGTTTTCAATGGTGGTTGCGTGCACGCAAGCGGTTTCCTAAAGAATTGCGCGGTGCCTTTGATTCGCTCCTCTTCCTTGTAAATTTTGGATGCTTTGGAAGGAGCGGAACACATGAACTTTTGACACGGTGCAAGCACAGCCTCTTATTCTGGCCGATCGGATTTTTTCGGAGGCCAGGGCTTGGTCACTGGCTGGGAACAGGAAGTTGGGCCGCCTTTTGGTTAGAGTTTGATGCTCAGATAGTTTATCCTGTCGCAAATTTATTCACTATGTAATCGGGGGTTGTAAGATCCAGTAGAAATAGGGTGGTCGAAGTCGGTAACGGTGTTGCCGGTCGACCTTGTATCGCAAACTCTTCCTGCTTAATGAAATACGCGCCGATGGCGTGCTCTTGAAAAAAAAAGGAAATCTGTTTTGATATGTCATATGTGTGAACTGCAATGCCGTTCTGTTCGATGTTGCATGATTCAATCCTAAGATAGATTATATTTTCTTAATATTTTTACCTGCAGTACATTAGGGGACATCTTTGGTACCACTTGGTTTGTTTAATCCACTAGATTTGCTAGCAAATAAAGTCTTATATATTATGACCACATCAAGTCCTTTTGTATACACTCAGCGGCTCCGTGGTCTCGACATAGGCGAAGGTCCGGATGTGGTAGCCGTCCTTGCAGTAGGCCGCCACCGTTCCCTGCTCCCTGATCCGAAACGACCTCACCTCGCCGCCGTCAGGCATCCTGTGCGCATACAGGTGCTTCAGGTTGTACCCGTCGGCACTCACGGTGAGCACGTAGCCGCCATGTGTGAAGTGCGGGCCGGCGAGCCGCTGGCACGGCTCATCCGCCTGCAGCTGCACGTTGTACTGCCGGCTCCACCCTTGCCGGCCGAGAACCCACACCTCCGTCTTCGTCGGCCCACGTCTGTCGAGCCGCACGGCGAGCCCCAGCCTGCCGTGAACCTCCGCCAGGCGGAGCACGTTGCCAGTGCCACGCCCGCCCACCACCGGCAGCGGCGCGGCAAGCGCGACGCGCTCGTTCTCGTGGTCGAAGTTCGAACGACGCTACCCTGCCCCCGGCGTCCTTGGTCATCCAGTACGTGGCGCCGTCGATGGTGATGAGGCCGGCGTCACCGCCGACGTCGCACGTTGCGGTCGCGCCGCCTGGAAAGGAGACGGGCACGTCTCGCCACGCCCTTGCCCTATCGTCCTCGCCCCCGCCCACCGCAGCGTGAACACCAGCAGCGACGTGAAGCCGCCGGAGGCGTCGGCGCGGCACGGGAGGTGCAGCACCGTGTACCGTACCGCCCCGTCGTGGGGTGGAAGCCAAAGCCGTACGCCTTCCAGCTGCCGTAGCACAGTAGGGGTTCCGGTAGGAGACGGGAAGCAGCGGGAGGCGTAGCGCGTCTCGCGGGTGACAGGGTTGAGCAGCGAGATGGCGCCGCCGGGCATGGTGTTGTCGCACAGGCACAACAGTCCGTTGCACGTGCCGACCATGACCACGTCGAAGCGCCTCCTATCTCTGGCGCCGGGGATGGGGTCGGGGCCGGCGCTGAGTGCGCACACCTGCCTGCACGCACCGGTGGCGAGGTCGTCGATGACGTACGCCGAGGCGGACTTGGCGCTGGTGAAGCACGCCAGCACCGCCGGCTTGCTTGGCGGCGGTGTCCGCTTGTCGATGACGGCACGCCAGTGCCGACACACGAGGCGGACCCAGCGCCGGGTGCTTGGAGGCAGGCGCAGAAGGATCTCCACGAAGGCGTCCGTGGGGAGACTCAGCCAAGTGGTCCTTGTGCCCTCGTCCGGATCCACCGCCGCCGCCGTTGCCATTGGGAACGCAAGTTCGTGCCCGTTTCAGTTTGACTTCTCGTCTGAGAAAGACGAGAGAGATATATGTATGCCGAGGGAAACTTGTGGGCCAAGCCGCAAGGACGCACACACGTTCAGAGACGGACGGAAACCAATGCTTGCATGACTCGTATGCAGATCAAATACTTACTTGAAGCTAAATGCATACTCGGAAAAAATATTGCAACAAAAGTTATTTATTTGAGTCAAACACTTTATATTGTCTCGCTCTCTATATATTTGAATCACTGAAGAATCCAACGCTTTCACCACCCTATACATAATTGTCCGACTGCTGATTTCAATTGATCATCCGTTTTGTAGCCTATACTCATTTTATAATGTACACTACACACATGCAGGCCAAAAGGGCCTGCATGCCGTGGGTTGGCCTTAAAATAAAAAATAGCACGGCCAAGTCCTAGGTTCCTCCTAGCTCTAGTTTCAGTTTTTTCTCAAAAAAAAAAAAAAAAAAAAAAGTAAAAACAACTCTAGTTTCAGTTGCTCCGACGCTGCATTGCAGTTTGGGTGCAGAGCAGACTCTTCAGAGTGCCCTGCTAATAACTGGCGTCAGTCGATTTCCTTTGTGTATACTCAAAAAAAAAAAACTGTAAATGATTCACTGGATGACGATGTATTCCTTACAGGCTTGGGCTTGTTGAGGAGTCTGCTGTCGCAGATGCGTCGACTCTTCTCGTGGCTGCCTGCCAGGATTTGTTCAGAGCACTAGTTAATTACTATGTACTTCACTATTTTAGTAAGGAATCAGTAAATACAAATACAATAAACAGGTACATACTGTCAAGAACATCAGTAATCCAACAATGGTTCGTCTAAATTTGAGATTCAACCATTACACACTTCACCTGTTATTACGAAATTTTCAATTCCAGGCCCAGGAATGGAAACAGGCCTGTTTCGCAGCCAAGACAACCGACCGAACGAGGCCTAAAGTAGTAGCAAGCAGGCCCATGAAAATAAAATTTGCCCCCTCCAGTTTGTTGCGCATCTTCTCTCAGCGGGCCGCCTCGCCTCCATCGAGCCCTACTCCCGACCCCGACGCGAGGCGGGAGGCGGCGCGCGCGAGAGGTCCAGCCGCGGCGGCGGCCGGCACCCATCCGTGTTCGGCGACCCGCCCCTTCGGCCGCACCCCATTGGTGCCACGCCCGCCCCATCTCTGCCGGCCGCCCAGTCCGTGAGAGTCCGCCCCGGTGCAGCGCCCAGCGACGCCGCAAAGCTACACATCGGTGGCCGCCCGGCACCGGGGGCCATTTGGGTGCTCTCGGGCCTCGAACCGCCCGTGTGTGGTGAGCATTAGACCTTCTCAAATCTCCCAAATCTTTATATATTTAGTTAGTTAGGGTTTGGATAGGGGCGTGAGCAATCGGCTATAAACTTGTTTGTTTGAGATTTGTTTACGTGGATGAAATAAGAACATAGAATAGGAAAAAAATTCGTGTTATGCAAGCTAGTCGTTGGTTTGCTGTAGTTGTTAATTATGTCATGCTAGTATCTGTTTACTCATTGATTATGGGCTTTAATAAGTACTCATATAAGTAGGGTGTTTGTAACACCCCCTGGTGTTAATCACACTAAAAAACGACATGTCATCATGATCATTGCAAAGCATGCATGATTAGCCCACCATGTGTTGCATTGAACTAAAATAAGTTTATTTTATGCTTGGTGTCGATGTCGGTCGAAAAGACGCGAGAGAAATCAGATTTCGGGAAGTGTCCCCTTTGTCGGAAACCCTAACCTTCAATCCTAGTTTGTCCCCTTTTGTTTTATTCAAAATTTATCAAGATTTTGGGTATGGTCATTAAAGCATTTTTGTAGAGTTTTCAAAACTGAACAAAGTTGGTATTTTGAGTTTTCAAAGTTTAGTTTAAAATTTTGAAGTAATTTTGAATTTCTTTCAAACCCTAATGCCCCCCCTTTTTCATATTTCAAAATTTATGCAAAATTTGAGAAAACTTTCTATAGCTAGTTTGTAGATCTTGTTGAGAGGAACAAAAGTCATGTACAAAGTTTTTCAAGTTGTTACATGATTTTAAAAGTAATTTTGAATCCAAATTTCAAATTTTGAAACTGTTTTTCAAAAAGTCCTATTTAGAGGCAGATTTTGAAAATGGTCCAATTGAGAAAGTTGTAGATCTTGAAAATTTAAGGGGGTTACTTTTGGAATTTTTGAAGTTCAGTTTAAATTTTGGGAGAATTTGGCAAATTTCAGCAAATTAGGGTTTAAGGTGCTACAGTGAATAGGGAATTCAGCGTACGCGGCCATACTCTGGCGGTCGCCGGAGCACCGCCGTGGCGTTCTCGCGTTCAGCGGCGCCCGGCCGCGTGGTCGACGTCGTGGGCGACCGTGAAGGTCCCAGCCACCTCACCATCCCCTCTCTCTCTTCTTTATAAGCGGCCGTCGTCGGCGTTCTTCTCTTTTTTCGAAACCACCGCCCGTCCGGTCGTCGCCGTCCGCCCGTCGAAATTTGTCGCCGTCGAGCACCTATTCACTAAACCATCTACGCCAACGCCTCCGCCACTTCCTTAAGCTCCTTCGACACCCAGCTACCGGCCCTTTCGCCGCCCGCAACGCTTGTCGTCTTCCTCGCGGCCGTCCGGCCGCGCCGCCGTGGTCCGCCGCCGTCGAACATCCTTCTCCGGTGATCTTTTGGCCAACCAACTTGTCAATTTGAAGCGTCCGGATGATGTGGTTGTGATCGACCTACCCGTTTTCCCAGTGAAGCTTGTAGCGCGGAACGCCGTCGTGCCGCCGTCGCGAAGTCGCCGCCGCCCGCCATCACCGTCGTCGAACCCCCTCAGGCCACCCTCCATCCAATCCATCGCGGCGCACCGTGTCCCCGGTGAGCTTGCGCCTCCGGGACCTTTTTCTTTTTCCTATACCGCACCACCGTCGCCGGAACGCCGGTGCCGCCGCCGCTGTGGCGGCCACTGCCGGTGGCCATGCCGGTGGCCACGCCCACGAGTGGCAAGCCCCGCGATAGTAAATGGGACAACGTAGCTAATGGGTAGGCCCAAGAAGAATAGTGTTGGGCGAATTTATTTTTGGGCCAAAAATAAAAATAAATCGGCCCATGGTGAACAGTAACTAGGCCTCTTGAACAGTATGGGCCGCCGACAATCTTTGGGCTAGTTTCGGTCCGTGTGTCTTTTTCTTTTATGCAAAGTTTTATTCAATTTTAATTATTTGAATAGTACCTGATTTTGTAAATTTCATATAAATTCAAATATAGCTTTAAAAATTCTGAAAATTTTTGTGTAGCCTTCCCATGAGTATGTCTATCCATGAAAAATTTGAAACTTGAAATTTGAATACTTTTGGCATGATTTAAAAATACAAATTTTAATTGAAAAATGCATCTTCCTTGATTTTTAATAATTATTTTATTTATCCAAAAATCATGAAATTTATTTTGGTACTGTTTTAGGGCATGACCTACTTGTACAAAATTTTTGAGCCTGTTTTGAGAAAGTTAAAAATTTATTTATTTTATACCCTATCATTTCATGTGAAAAGCAAATTGTTTGATGCTTTCTAAATTAGGGTTTTGGATAGATTTTGGGTTGTTTTGTGAACCTTAAACCACACCACTGTCAAATGGTCCTTGAGAACTCCTTAGGCAATGGTGATGATATCTCGTGAGGGTAGTCCAACAAGTTGGTTTTGTTAGGTTGCAACTTTATCGTGAAGGAAAGTTGTACTCGAAGTTGTTTATCATTCCATGCACCCTTGCACCCCATGTTTTTACGCATGGCATCATATTAAGCATACATTATCTTTCGTATAGTAAACGAAGAAGATCGTGAAGTGGTTGATCAAGTCGTTGAAGAGGGCTTTTACGTTGGTTCGAATTCCAGTATCGAGATCCGTCGTTCGAATCGAGCTTCTTCACCGATCAAGGCAAGCCCCGGTTCATTTAAACAATTCCTTGTGTTTTACAAAGCTTTATATCACCTTTGCTTTATGCTTTGCATTAGGTGATAGGAGTTGAGTGATGACCTAATTGATGCATTACCATTCCTTGTTTATTTCAATATCTACCTTGATAACCTGCTTTGTTAAAATGCTAGAACGCTTAGCTTTGGCTATACTAGTTAGACTTTTGAGTCAAAATGTGACAAGTCCCTTATGATAGCCCGAAGAGGGCGTTGATGAGAAAGGATGCTATATGATGGAACCATCTTTGGGATATGGTGTTGAAATTGAGACCGGTCGGGTAATTTGCATTGAGAATGGAGTCTCAGTGTAGTATTTCCGGCTTGTCGATTAAGGACTGAAGCATGTAGGCCGGCGTAACCGAGACTATGGAACGCATCCGCGCCGAGGTCGTTGGACCAATGGCACGTCTGTCATGGGTGTCATCCCATCGCGAGTCGACCCTAGTTCCGGACACATACTCCGTAAGCTTTGATCTTGGGGGTGTCAAATCGGAAACGTACAACCGCGCACTGGGAGTGGAGAGATGGCGGGAGTACGTGTTACCCTCGTGGGTTAAAGTCCCGGATTGGAGGCGTACGGTACTCTCGGGTGGCGTAGGACGCGGTTCCGTTTTGAGTATCCAGGAAAGGGTTGATATATGCAAGCTTAAGTGCTACATATGTCGTGTGGAAAGAACTCCCCAGCTGGGTTAATCGATTTCGAAATCGCCGTGCTTCTCGGATATGGAGACTCGGTTTTCCCCACTTACATTGTAGTTTAATTATGGAACCGTGGAGAGATGGAAATAGTGATGGATCTTCTACAAGTGTTTGCTCTAGTATAAGATCACCTAGAATAGGTGAGATACTAAATTGGGATTAAAATATTGAAAGTAAGGATTCACTATTAGTAAGCTTTTACGCAAAATGAGTCCTTGATTCTTGCTAAAAGCCTTACCTTGATTCCTATTAGACCGGCATTCCCGAGTCTCCTCCTATTTTTTTCTTAGTCGGGTAAGACTTGTTGAGTACTCCGTACTCGGGGTTTGTTGACCCATGTTGCGGGATCCGGGAGTCATGTTTGCACCGGAGCGTCTTTGCATGACGGTGCTTCGGGGAAGAAAGTGACGATGAATGAGAGATGAGACCCGTGGCGGGGTCTAGTAGTATCTTTTGAATAATAAACTCCCCGCTACTCCTACTTTAGATTTTGTAAAACTTATATTGAATAAATGGTTGTAAAAGTATTGTAATATAAATCTTCCATTTGTTTTACTCGATTATGTATGAAAAGTGTTGTAATCTTTGCAATGACCTCGTAACGGATCCCAGGTTGGAATAGTTAATAGTACTTTTCGGGTTATAGGTGAACATATGTGACTATTAAAGGTTGTTGAACCGATAATTAGTACATGTGGGCCCCTGTAATTTGGAAGGTTACATTACGGTGGCATCGAGCCTCCGTTACGGTGTTCTTGTAGCATTACTTTACAAAAACTTCAAAATGATTTGGGTCAAACTAATTTTTTATTCTTATTTTGGTCCAAATTGCTTATTCTCTTATCTTATTCTATTGAAACACTTTCTTATCTAAATCTAAAAGGATATAAGTGGAGTAGCATTATATATATTGCCCTAATTGTAAAATCTTTCAATGCAAAGGTTTTATTTGATCGTTACGTAGGTTCGATTCATGCATCATGTTTAAATCACTTGTTAATGTTTACCTTCCCCTTTAGTGTGGTTTGGGTTAAAAAAGTATCAATCCTATTCTTGCTAAACATTTAGATTCTCCTATCTCGAATCTTGGTAATCCGATCTTAACTATTCTACAGGATGGCCCGTGTCAAATCGACCCCTAGGAAAAAGACCGGACCGAAGGGCGTCCGCATCATCGACTTTGCGGCAAGGAATGACCCGAAGCAAGCACTAGCGTGGCAAGACTAAGGAAGACCTTCGAAAGAAATCGGCGCGCGACTAGAGATTTGGATGAAGCTGCGAGAGATAGGCGCCGGGATGGAATTCAAATTGGAAGAATGCAAGTGGAGTTGAATAGAAGTGTTCAGAAACATGGTGAGTGTAGTCAGGCACTGATCGAAACGGTCCATGAGAAGACCGCACTCCAACATCAGTGCGACCACCTTATTCAAGACAATCATCAATTGGTGGCCTATGCAATTCAGATGGAAGCTCGGGAGGTTAATTTGAACATGCAAATCCATCATCCGAACAATCTTCTCAACCCGGATCACCAACCTCAAGCAAGTACAAGAGGATTTGGGTGAAGTAATTCAAGAAGATATGGAGGTAGGAGAAGATCGAGGAAGAAGTGGAACCTCACGTTAGCGATAACGAGTCGAGAATGACCCTTAGAATAGGAGTGAGGTTTTTGTAGAATATGTAATATAGTTTTGTTTTATAGTAAACTATTTAGATAAGCCCGGGGTAGTTGTAGAATAGAACCTTTCTCCTAAGAATAATGCTTTGTGTTGTTTCTGTTTGTTCCCTTTTAAGTTTAATAAAGTTGGTCGAGTGTTATATAGTTTTTATTTTAAAAGCAGATGTCGCAAGGCAACGGTGCGGCTCCCAACATAGGGATGATCTTCCACCCTCTCCGGCTATTCCAACAAACTTGATCGATGCCGTTATGGCTGGTTCAAGCCACTACTGAGAGAATTCTCGCTTGATGCGAAGTAGCTCAAACGAATCAAAACAACCGTCGTGGCCACAGGGGTCGAAACGATGATGGAGATGACATTTCCTACCCAGACTTCACGGGCTCAAAACCTCCAATTTTCAGTAGGGCTGATGAACCTTTAGAGGCAAACGATTGGCTCAGTGCTATGGAGGAGAAGTTCGAGATAATGACTTGCACCGATTACCAGAAGCCTTTCTTTGCCGCCGCGGCAACTCGAACACAGCCGGAGTTTGGTGGAAAAACTTTAAAGCCGAAGCAGCCCGCGGACACCGAATTACAGGAGGGAATTCAAGAATGCTTTCCGTGCCCATTTCATCCCAAAGGGGTGATGGCTAAGTTAGATGAATTCTTAGCCTTAAAACAAGGAGAGGATTCAGTGTTGCAATATGTGGGCAAATTTAACCATCTGTCACAATATGCTACCGAACTTGTGAATACAGATGGGAAGAAGAAGGAATGGTTTATCAGAGGTCTTCATCCAAAACTACATGCCATGATGAACATCCGTGACACCGATTCCTATCATGATGTGGTAAATATGGCCATATCATGCGAAGAAAAGAATCGTGTTCGATGGAATACGGCGAGAAGGAAAATAAGAACAAGAAGAATTTCTCCCTGGGTTGTCGGTGGCAAATCAAAGCGCCGAAAGTGATTTACCATCCTGTGAATCATTTTCGACCTTCCTATCGTCCACCCCCACAATTCCAACCTAGACGGCGGTCGTTTGTTCGAGCTCTCGCCGCACTTTCCCTATCCACGTCGGCCCGAATGTCCACGGCATTCGCCATCCTTCCCCACAAAGCCAAACACCCATCTGTTATAACTGTGGAAAGCCTGGACATTATTCTCGAGAATGCCCCGGTCCTCGAAGATATAACCCGGGTTTTCGAGGTTCCTTACGGAAGTCGGTCGCAATCACGAATAAGAATAATATCCGAAAGATCGAAGGGAAAAGGGGAAAAGAAAAACTGGAAAAGTCTACTACACCAATGTGGAGGATATTCTGCGAGGGGAACCAATTATGATGGGTATGTTCCCGGTCGCAAGACACCCGCAGATAATATTATTTGATTCTCGTGCATCGCATACATTTGTCGATAAAACATTTGTGGAGAAAAAATGCGATAGCCATTGGGGAAATGAAGGATGAGTTTATTATACACTCACTGGGGACGTATGAGTACTAAAGAGGTGGTATATCAGATCCCTATAACCTTAGGTGGATATGATTTCCCCACTAATATGATAGTTCTAAAGGATCAAGATATAGACGTGATCCTTGGTATATGAACTTGGCTGTACCAATACGGTACTATTATAGATACCATCAATAGAACTATCAAGGTTAAGTTGCCTGAGAGAGATACCGAGCTCCTTATTCAACTTCCAATAGTAAAGAGGACGGTTGAAAAAGTTTGTGCGACTTGTGTGAAAGAAATCAAAGACATCCCCGTAGTATGTGAGTTTCGGATGTGTTTCGGATGATTTTACTGGATTACCACCGGAGAGAGATGTTCAATTCAGCATAGAATTGAAACCGAACTGCTCCCATCTCTCGAAGAGCTTACAGAATGGCACCCAAAGAACTAGCCGAAATGAAAACTCAGTTACAAGAGTTATTGGGAAAAGGATTTATCAGGCCAAGTTCTTCACCTTGGGGATGTCCAGCTATTTTTGTGAAGAAGAAGGATCAGACTTTGAGGATGTGTATAGATTATCGTCCACTTAATGATGTGACGATCAAAAACAAGTACCCTCTGCCCCGGATTGATTTACTTTTTGATCAACTAGCGGAGCCAAAGTCTTTTCAAGATTGATTTGAGATCGGGGTATCATCAAATTAGGATTAGACACGAAGATATTCGAAGACCGCCTTCACCACCCGATACGGTCTTTATGAATATTTGGTTATGTCCTTTGGATTAACAAACGCCCGGCTCATTTCATGTATTTAATGAACACAGTGTTCATGTCAGAACTGGATAAGTTTGTGGTGGTGTTTATTGATGATATTCTTGTTTATTCCAAGAATGAAGAAGAGCATGCCGAGCATCTCAGAATAGTTTTAAAACGATTGAGGGATCATCACCTTTATGCTAAGTTTAGCAAGTGTGCCTTTTGGCTAAAAGAAGTACAGTTCTGGGTCATGTGCTATCATCCGGAAGGAGTTGCCGTTGACCCGAGTAAAGTGAAAGATATCCTCAATTGGAAACCACCAACAACTGTTCATGAAGTCCGTAGTTTCCTTGGAATGGCGGGATATTACCGTCGATTCATTCCGGATTTTTCAAGAGTGGCAAAGCCTATTACCGAGTTTGTTAAAGAATCGGACCAAGTTTGTATGGTCACGAGTGTGAGTGTGCTTTTCGGATTTTGAAGAAAGCACTAACCACCGCTCGATTTTAGCTCAACCGGATATTGAGAAACCATTTGACGTCTATTGTGACGCATCGGTATTGGTCTTGGTTGCGTGTTAATGCAAGAGGGCAAAGTTATCGCCTATGCATCACGTCAACTAAAACGCCATGAAGAGCATTATCCAACTCATGATTTGGAGTTAGCCGCGATGGTTCATGCTCGAAAATCTGGCGTCATTATCCGTTGGGTAATACTTGTCATATATATACGGACCATAAAAAGTCGAAATATATCTTTACCCAATCGACTTGAACATGCGCCGAGAGAGAGATGGCTAGAATTAATTAAGGACTACGACATAGAAGTGCATTACCATCTGGAAAGGCAAATGTTGTTGCCGATGCACTCGGTCGGAATCCTCCGGTGTAATTGTCTAATAGCCAATATAAGGGATAAAACCCTATGTCAGGAATTAGAGAAGTTGAATATTGGAATCGTGGAACATGGCATGGTAACTAATGCCACAGCAGAATCAACTATCAAGAATCAAATTATTGATGCTCAGAAGATTAGTAAGGGCATAGCACACATCAAGGAAAAAGTTAGAAGCGGAAAACCTACCTTTTTTAATTGATGAGTCGATGTGCTATGGTTTAAAGATCGGTTAGTGGTACCAAAGAATCACGAGTTACGTCAACAAATCACGGATGAGGCCCATTTAACCGAGATACTCTATTCATCCCGGAAGTACCAAGATGTATCAGGATTTGAAACAGAGGTTTTGGTGGACAAAAATGAAAATTGAGATTGCCCAATATGTAGCCGAGTGTGATACTTGTCGGCAAGTAAAAGGCGTGCACATGAAAGCTGCAGGGGCAATTGCATCCGTTACTGTCCCTTCTTGGAAGTGGGAAGAAATCAGTATGGATTTTATTGTTGGATTACCTCGAACGTCGAAAAGGGTTCAATTCTATCCGGGTTATAGTTGATCGACTTACCAAGATAGCTCATTTCCTGCCAGTAAGGGATATATATAGAGCAAAAGATTATGCCAAGTTATATGTCCATCGAGTTTTCAGCTTACATGGAGCCCCTAAGCATATTGTAACAGATAGAGGTGCTTTGTTTATGTCTAAGTTTTGGAAGCAGATGCAAAAATCCCTAAGTACGAAATTAAATCATAGTTCGGGTTATCATCCCCAAACGGCAGGACGACGAGAAAAGAGTAAATCAGATTTTAGAAGATATGTTGAGAGCATATGTTCTCAATTATTGAGAAAAGTGGGATGACTGTTTTACCATTAGCGAGTTTGCCTATAATAATAGTTATCAAGAAAGTATTCAAATGGCACCGTTTGAAGCTACGTATGGTCGCAGATGTAGAACCCCCACCGCATTGGTCGAACACGGAGAAAGATGGTTCTACTGAGTAGACACGGTAAACGGAAGAGAAAGTGAGATTTGTGCAAGCCAAATTAAAAGAGGCACAATCTCGACGAAAAGAGTTATGCCGATAAGAGGCGTAGATTCTTGGAATTTGAAATAGGTGATTATGTATATTTGAAAGTGTCACCTATGAAAGGGGTGAATCGTTTTGGAGTTAAGGGTAAACTGGCACCTCGATACATTGGTCCATTTCAAGTTTTGGAAAAACAGGGACCAGTTGCTTATCGACTCAGATTGCCAGAAAGATTATCAGCAGTGCATGATGTTTTTCATGTATCTCGATTGAAGAAATGTCTACGAAGTACCGATCGAAAGTGGTTGATTTTGAAGATGTCACATTGGAACCAGATCGACCTACTCGAATATCCTATCCGGATTTTAGACCGAAAGCTCGAGTCACTCGGAGCAAAACTATCGATGGTACAAGATCCAATGGAATCAACACTCAGAAGACGAAGCTACTTGGGAATCGAAGACTTTCGACGGAAAACTTTCCCAAGTTTCCACTTTCTTAATCCTTGTAAATGTAAGACCCCTTTTTGTTTTATGAAATAGTTAGAGATGTGTTTGCACGACACATTTCCTTTGCCGCTATTAAACCCTAGGACTTTAAATCTCGGACGAGATTTCTTTAAGGGGAAGGGTCAGAACACCCCTCGGTGTTAATCACACTAAAAACGACATGTCATCATGATCATTGCAAAGCATGCATGATTAGCCCACCATGTGTTGCATTGAACTAAAATAAGTTTATTTTATGCTTGGTGTCGATGTCGGTCGAAAAAGACGCGAGAGAAATCAGATTTCGGGAAGTGTCCCCTTGTCGGAAACCCTAACCTTCAATCCTAGTTTGTCCCCTTTTGTTTTATTCAAAATTTATCAAGATTTTGGGTATGGTCATTAAAGCATTTTTGTAGAGTTTTCAAAACTGAACAAAGTTGGTATTTTGAGTTTTCAAAGTTTAGTTTAAAATTTTGAAGTAATTTTGAATTTCTTTCAAACCCTAAGCGCCCCCTTTTTCATATTTCAAAATTTATGCAAAATTTGAGAAAACTTTCTATAGCTAGTTTGTAGATCTTGTTGAGAGGAACAAAAGTCATGTACAAAGTTTTTCAAGTTGTTACATGATTTTAAAAGTAATTTTGAATCAAATTTCAAATTTTGAAACTGTTTTTCAAAAGTCCTATTTAGAGGCAGATTTTGAAAATGGTCCAATTGAGAAAGTTGTAGATCTTGAAAATTTAAGGGGGTTACTTTTTGGAATTTTTGAAGTTCAGTTTAAATTTTGGGAGAATTTGGCAAATTTCAGCAAATTAGGGTTTAAGGTGCTACAAGTGAATAGGGAATTCATGTGCACGGCCATACCGGCGGCCGGGAGCGCCGCCCGTGGCGTTTCGCGCGTTCGCGGCGCCCGGCGTGGTCGACGTCGTGGGCGACTTCGTGAAGGTCCCGACCACCTCACCATCCCCTCTCTCTTCTTTATAAGCCCGGCCGTCGTCGACGTTCTTCTCTTTTTCGAAACCACCGCCCGTCGGAGTCGTCGCCGTCCGCCGCCGAAATTTGTCGCCGTCGAGCACCTATTCACTAAACCATCTACGCCAACGCCTCCGCCACTTCCTTAAGCTCCTTCGACACCCAGCTACGGCCCTTTCGCGCCCGCAACGCTGCGAGGTCGTCTTCCCGCGGCCGCCCGCGCGCCGCCGTGAGTCGCCGCCGTCGAACATCCTTCTCCGGTGATCTTTTTGGCCAACCAACTTGTCAATTTGAAGCGCCCGGATGATGTGGTTGTGATCGACCTACCCGTTTTCCCAGTGAAGCTTGTAGCCGCCGAACGCCGCCGTCGTGCCGCCGTGCCGAGTCGCCGCCGCCCGCCATCACCGTCGTCGAACCCCTCAGGCCACCCTCCATCCAATCCATCGCGGCGCACCGCGTGTCCCCGGTGAGCCACCGCCTCCGGGACCTTTTTCTTTTTCCTATACCGCACCACCGTCGCCGGAACGCCGGCGGCCGCCCGCCAGCCACCCTGCCGGTGGCCATGCGGTGGCCCGCGACCCACAGTGGCAAGGCCACGAGAGCGTGCCGGGACATCGTAGCTAATGGGCCGGCCCAAGAAGAATAGTGTTGGGCGAATTTATTTTTGGGCCAAAAATAAAAATAAATCGGCCCATGGTGAACAGTAACTAGGCCTCTTGAACAGTATGGGCCCGCACAGTCTTTGGGCTAGTTTCGGTCCGTGTGTCTTTTTTCTTTTTATGCAAAGTTTTATTCAATTTTAATTATTTGAATAGTACCCGATTTTGTAAATTTCATATAAATTCAAATATAGCTTTAAAAATTCTGAAAATTTTTGTGTAGCCTTCCCATGAGTATGTCTATCCATGAAAAATTTGAAACTTGAAATTTGAATACTTTTGGCATGATTTAAAAATACAAATTTTAATTGAAAAATGCATCTTCCTTGATTTTTAATAATTATTTTATTTATCCAAAAATCATGAAATTTATTTTGGTACTGTTTTAGGGCATGACCTACTTGTACAAAATTTTTGAGCCTGTTTTGAGAAAGTTAAAAATTTATTTATTTTATACCCTATCATTTCATGTGAAAAGCAAATTGTTTGATGCTTTCTAAATTAGGGTTTTGGATAGATTTTGGGTTGTTTTGTGAACCTTAAACCACACCACTGTCAAATGGTCCTTGAGAACTCCTTAGGCAATGGTGATGATATCTCGTAGGGTAGTCCAACAAGTTGGTTTTGTTAGGTTGCAACTTTATCGTGAAGGAAAGTTGTACTCGAGTTGTTTATCATTCCATGCACCCTTGCACCCCATGTTTTTACGCATGGCATCATATTAAGCATACATTATCTTTCGTGATAGTAAACGAAGAAGATCGTGAAGTGGTTGATCAAGTCGTTGAAGAGGGCTTTTTCGTTGGTTCGAATTCGAGTATCGAGATCCGTCGTTCGAATCGAGCTTCTTCACCGATCAAGGCAAGCCCCGGTTCATTTAAACAATTCCTTGTGTTTTACAAAGCTTTATATCACCTTTGCTTTATGCTTTGCATTAGGTGATAGGAGTTGAGTGACAACCTAATTGATGCATTACCATTCCTTGTTTATTTCAATATCTACCTTGATAACCCGCTTTGTTAAAATGCTAGAACGCTTAGCCTTGGCTATACTAGTTAGACTTTTGAGTCAAAATGTGACAAGTCCCTTATGATAGCCCGAAGAGGCGAGTTGATGAGAAAGGATGCTATATGATGGAACCATACTTGGGATATGGTGTTGAAATTGAGACCGGTCGGGTAATTTGCATTGAGAATGGAGTCTCGGTGTAGTATTTCCGGCTTGTCGATTAAGGACCTGGCATGTAGGCCTACAGAATCGAGACTATGGAACGCAACTGCGCCCGAGGTCGTTGGACCAATGGCACGTCTGTCATGGGTGTCATCCCATCGCGAGTCGACCCTAGTTCCGGACACATACCCGGTAAGCCCGATCTTGGGGGTGTCAAATCGAAACGCATAACCGCGCGACCGGGAGTGGAGAGATGGCGGGAGTACGTGTTACCCTCGTGGGTTAAAGTCCCGGATTGAGGCGCACGGTACTCTCGGGTGGCGTAGGACGCGGTTCCGCTTTTTGAGTATCCAGGAAAGGGTTGATATATGCAAGCTTAAGTGCTACATATGTCGTGTGGAAAGAACTCCCATTTGGGTTAATCGATTTCGAAATCGCCGTGCTTCTCGGATATGGAGACTCGGTTTTCCCCACTTACATTGTAGTTTAATTATGGAACCGTGGAGAGATGGAAATAGTGATGGATCTTCTACAAGTGTTTGCTCTAGTATAAGATCACCTAGAATAGGTGAGATACTAAATTGGGATTAAAATATTGAAAGTAAGGATTCACTATTAGTAAGCTTTTCTGCAAAATGAGTCCTTGATTCTTGCTAAAAGCCTTACCTTGATTCCTATTAGACCAAAGCATTCCCGAGTCTCCTCCTATTTTTTCTTAGTCGGGTAAGACTTGTTGAGTACTCCCGTACTCGGGGGTTTGTTGACCCATGTTGCGGGATCTGGGAGTCATGTTTGCACCGGAACATGCTGCATGACGGTGCTTCAGGAAGAAAGTGACGATGAATGAGAGATGAGACCCGTGGGCAGGGTCTAGTAGTATCTTTTGAATAATAAACTCCCCGCTACTCCTACTTTAGATTTTGTAAAACTTATATTGAATAAATGGTTGTAAAAGTATTGTAATATAAATCTTCCGCTGTTTTACTCTGATTATGTATGAAAAGTGTTGTAATACTGCAATGACCTCAGAACGGATCCCTGGTTGGAATAGTTAATAGTACTTTTCAGGTTATAGGTGAACATATGTGACTATTAAAGGTTGTTGAACCGATAATTAGTACATGTGGGCCCTGTAATTTGGAAGGTTACATTACAGTCTTTGTCTGAAGTTTTTTTTTCTTATGAATATGTGGCGTACATGATACATTACACTCTATGCTTACTATCCTGGGGAACAGGAACATGAAAAGTGTCCTGTACAGATCAATAATAGCAATGGGAAGTTGCTTAGGACAGATTGTTAATAGATGTAAAAGTACTTTCGGGATTTATATGTATGCTTTTTGATGAACGATGCTTTATTTTTTAGATGAAATATCACTATATATATGTGCGTCTTGATTAACTAGACTGCTACAGTTTCATTATCTTCATATGCTTCATTCTAATTTTCTCTTCTGATTCATTTCAGTCTAGCACTCTGAATACCAGAGATTGCCAATGAAGCGTCTCTATAACAGGACTGATTCAATGGAAAATCTCCCTGAGGAACTGCTTGGAATGATCATCAAGAGGCTTACCAGGACAAGTGATCTTAATTCTCTTTCCCTCGTATGCAAGCGTCTCTATACCATTGAGGCAGAGTTAAGGGATTCTATTTATGTTGGCTGTGGCGTTCTCCTTGTGACACCGGCCTTGGAATCACTATGCGCCCGGTTTCCCAATTTGTGCAAAGTGGAATTCAATTACTCTGGTTGGACAGACAACAATGGGATGCAGTTAGACAACTATGGTCTCCAATTGCTTTCATCTGGCTGCCCCTCGCTGTCTGATCTCACCTTAAACTTCTGTTCATCTATTGATGACTCAGGCCTTGATTTTATAGCACGCTTCAAGAAGTTGGTGTCACTCAGATTGATCACATTACCTGCAATAACTTCATATGGGCTTTTCTTGGTGGCTGTTGGTTGCATCAGTCTATCTTGTCTCCAACTTATCTGCTGCAAAAAAGTTGGTGCTAAGAAATTTGATCCTTACGACCTTATCTACTGTGACTGCGAGCAACTTGGTGCTATGGATAATTCTAAAAAAATTGGTGATATGGAGTGGCTAGAGTACCTTGGAAGAGTTGGATCATTGACAGACCTTGTAGTAGAGAATTGCGAGAGGATCAGCCAGCTTGACCTGCTAATGTTTGGTCCAGGATGGATGAAGCTCCAGAACTTTGAGTTTCAGTCCTATGAATTGCCATTAGCACGTGGTCCTCTTGATCCTTCAAATAGGGGACAGAACCAGCACAAAAATGAATTCTCCTGTGATAGTCTGAAGGATTTGACTTTGGCGCGGATCTCAACGGAGCCTGAATTAGGACTTTGTTGTCTCCTGACCAAGTGCAAAGCATTAGAGAACCTTTGCCTTTACTATGTTTTTGGTGTAACTGACAATGACATGGTTACACTTGCCCACAACAACAGAAACCTTAGAAGCATCTCACTTATGATGAAGCCTCAGCATTGTGAAGGTTATGTTTACAGGACATCAATGACTGATGACACCCTTAAGGCCCTAGCCCTTAGCTGTCCTATGCTTCAGTCTTTCAAGCTCACATTTTTTGGATGTGAACCTGATTGGCCCGAAATAGGTTTCACACAGGACGGTCTTGTGATGCTCATTCAGTCTTGCCCAATTCGTGATCTGTCACTTGGTGGTGCCCACATCTTTGATGATGAGGGGATGAAGGCCCTCTCACGTGCACGATTCTTGGAGTCACTCAAGCTTGTCCGCTGCATTGAGATAACAGATGCTGGGTTGCGCCTGCTTGCATGTAGCCCATGTTTGATTAATCTCACACTAGGGCATTGTGATGGTTTGACTGATGATGGATTGGGTGAGGTTGTTCGTGCTAGGAAGTTAGAGTCTCTGGTTATTGAAAAATGTTTTCGGATTTCTTCAAGAGCTGTGCAGGGGGCTGCTAAATCAGTTCGCTACACAAATGATTGCCCTGATTTTAAGGAGTGGGTGGAGCGCCGTGTGTACGGAAGAAAGATGTATTAGTAGGGTCCTCCCCTTCTGTTCGGTTGCATTGTAGTTTATGAAAGGTTGCTTCTGGATGATCCATTTATTTAATGATACTTTCCCTGATATGCATGACAATATATATTCATAACGCAGTTGCTCTTCTTTTATACTATTCGTTGTCATTTACAGTAGTAGATTATTACATAGAAGGGTTTTGACTCATTGAGGTAATAATGATTATGTAGTGTGTCCATTTTAACTTTCTGAGCTGACAACTTTGTCTTCATTTGTTTTGGATTGTGGGACTGACTTGTTGGGTGACAGAGTGTAATAGCATTGTCTTCTAAGTCCTAACTTGTTGTAATTAGAGTTTAAGTCATAGCCAATTATCCGCACAGTAACTGCCGTTTCTTTTGGATTTATTCATGGAGTTTGAATCGACACAAGTCATAGCCAATATCCCGATGTCTCCAAGTTAACCATCGTCGAAGGCTCTTGCTCTGACTGAACTACCAGCCTTGTCTGAATTCTAAGATGCTATACATCATTCACAGTATCGCAAGCCATACCATTCTTGTTCTAGAAGAGTATTTTTTTAATGGGTCGAAAGAAAATCTTTTTGATATGTAATATGTATTCACTGCAATGCCGTTCTGTTCCATGTTGCATGATTCAATCCTAAGAGAGATTATATTTTCTTAATATTTTTTACTTGCAGTACATTAGTTGGAACTAACTGTAGCTTTCGCTTCTCCTCCAAAATAACATAGTGGACATCTTCGGTACCACTTGATTTGTTTAAGGAAAAAGTCTAAATTACTACCCTGTGTTTTCACTCAAGTCCAGATAACCCTTAAGGAATTGTTTAGTTTATTTTACTCCGGTGGTTTTGTAAACCGGTGCACTTAACACCTTTTAAAGCACTAATCCAATCCGGTTTTTGTGACGTGGAGGTGGTTTTGCAATTAGTCATGTCACATAAGCTCGCTGCCATGGCTGCAAGTTATTTCCCCTATTGTATTTTGGCTGGCTCGCACATAACCCTCGTGACTCGTGACGTAACTCCCGACTCGTAGTCGTTTGGCGGCGTTTTTGGCAGGACCCTCGGCGGTGTTCGGCACTTGGCCCATCGCGGCGTTTGCCGGCCTCTCGAGGCTTTGGGCGGTCCTCGACGTCGTTCGGCCGGGATGTGTCAGGGATCTTCCTTCTAGTTAATTTAAACTTTTGTTTGATCAGTTATTTAGTAATATGACTTTCAGTTAAATGGATGATCAATTATATCCTTCCTTGTGTCTTGAAAAAATTAAGAGCATGATGCAGCCTATAATTTCGAGGAGGAGGCTCGATCGATCTTGTCTCTCATTCGCAGCAGATCGAAAGCTGCCGCCGGCGCCCGGGACGAAGATGGCACATCAGCACGCCGCCAGGCGGGCTGGGTGCATGGAAATC
Source organism: Hyparrhenia diplandra (assembly GCA_015847255.1). Lineage (NCBI taxonomy): Eukaryota > Viridiplantae > Streptophyta > Magnoliopsida > Poales > Poaceae > Hyparrhenia > Hyparrhenia diplandra. The sequence goes on from JADLZK010008945.1 coordinate 307,739, forward strand.
ATCCCCTTTCTCTACAACTGGCTACAGCACCGCCCGCGCCCTGGAGCTGGAGCTGCCGCCGTTTGACGTGAAGCGCCAGGACTCGCTCTACCGCGACGCCACCATGCCAGCGCACGCCGGCCACCACGGACAGGTATACGCAGCACCAAGCATTTCAGTTCAGTAATAACGTGCACAACATTGGATGCGAGCATGGCAGATCAGCTTGACGCATTGATCACTGCTCCATGCTGAACGTTCATAGGGGGTAATGTCAGTCTAAAAACTTGCAGCCACGGCAGTAGCTTATATGGCATGACTAATTACAAAACCACCTCCACGTCACCAAAACCAAATTGGATTAGTACCAAAAGGTGTTAAGTGTGCACCGGTTTGCAAAACCACGGGAGTGAAATAAACTAAACAATTCCTTAGGGTGTTATCTGGACTTAAGCGAAAACACAAGGTAGTAATTTAGACTTTTTCCTTTGTTTAATCCACTGAAATTGTTACCGAAAAATATATTAAATTGGTGGAGGTTCTAAATGTGTACCACTTGGTTTGTGTAATCCACTGTAAATGTGTAGTATGTTACATGATGATTACTATGAATCAGACTTCGCATGGATCAGATGGGACTGATGAATTGGTGGTATTCTTTTTTCCCCTAGCTTTTTGTTGGGTACTTTTGGTAAATCTTGTGCTCGGTACTCTACACTAGTCAATTAGGATTGTTGAACTCTGTATTTGGCTGCCTTGTAATTCCTTCCTTGTGTTACTTTCGTTTTGTCCAATAATTTGGATAGGCGTATGTACATACATCATGCTTGTTTCTATGAGAAATAAGCAGCAGCGTAATTAAGCCAATTTTCAGGGAAACGAACGGTAACGGCAGCCCGTGCGGCGCACGTGGCCGGGGGGAGCCGCCCCGGGCCGAGCTGCGACGCGTGTGGTCAGGAGCTGCGGCGGCCTTCGGCGAGCAGGAACCAGCGGGAGCAAGCAGCCAGTGGAGACTGCTACATGGCCCCACTAATCAGCGACTAAACCCACCCAATGGGCGAGGCCCGAACTCAGCGAGGCCCGAACTCGAGAGGGCACATCTGGCAGAGCTTGAGTGGTGGCGGTGGTCCAAAAATATCGCACCTCATAGGATTCCTTAAAAAAGTCCGAGCCGCCCGAGCCCGAGGTGTGGCTACTAATTCGGGCTTCAATCATCGCGGGCTTCAATCATCGCGCATTCTATAAATAGCGCACCACATAGGATTCCTTAGAACGCGTTAGCTTTACCCTCACGGGTCACGGCCAGCTCACTTCACTCACTCGACCTCCTCTCCACAGCCTCCGATCCCCTCCCCTCCGATCTCCACAGCCATCAGACTTCAGACCCCCATGGAGCCAACCGATAACCAATCTGGCGGCCACAGCCGCAGCGGGGACTACGGCTTCCCTGCGGTTTCGACCTTCAACCAGCTGGATCTGGAAGAAGAAGATTGGATGTCGTCGCTGCTCATTCTCTCTGATTCATCAGCTCGGCCACCGCCTTCCCTGTTGCTGCCCCTCTCACCCGCGGAGGGGTTCGCTGCGCCGGAGAATTTCGGTGACGTGCAGATTTCACCTATGGATGTGGATGAGGTGCCCTTTCTTCCTGCTGCCGTAGCTGAAGAGACCAACAATGCCGCCGCACCGGAGCCACTTGTGGACACGCATGGCACAGGGCCAGGTAAGACTTCTTTTTTATTCACTCGTTCTTCACTTCCATCTGATAGACAGATTGTACCTCCAATGGATTTTTTTTTCCTACTAACTATATGCGTTCAGCGCCAAGAATTAGCTATCTAGCTAACTGTGTATAATAATTCAAAGGGCAAAATTTTTAATGTGAATAAACAAATACATGTGCATTACCGGTGAGCTGCCAGTCATGCACAGAGCAATAAACACCACCCAGCAGTTCCCTTTTCTCAACAATCAGCTCGCGGCCACTCGACTTGGCCTAACTTTTACTACGAATGTCTTTAAAGATGTTAGACCACTGATGCGGAATTGGTGCCTTTGTTGTTTTGCATGGTTGTCTCCAGATCAAGGGCAATTTTCGTCCAATAGTTTTTCCCTGTCATCCGCCACATCTGACCAGTTTGACGAGGAGGAGGTCCAACAGGTAATGATGTCATTGCTACATCCGCCGATGGCTCCCGATGGGGTGCCGAACACTACCAATGCTGGTCCAGCAGGGAGGAACCATGCCGATGCAGTGCGACCGCTAGTCCAACAAGGTACCAGAACCACCGCCGGTTTGTTATGAATTCAGAATCATGCCGATGCTGTCTGATTAGCTGTTGTCTGTGTAACCTACATTTTGTTTTAGCCTAGTAACTGTCCAATTGGTGGTGTGTTTCGTGTGGTATGGTTGCAGATGAACTGCCTCACCCACAACAGCAGCTTTCACTGCCGACGAACAACCCGGAGGCTCAGCCTGGTGGTGGCTGGGCCTGGCTGGACCTTTCACTGGCTGATGAAGTACAAATACAGCAGATGACGCCAGCTATTTTGCCATCGCATCATCTGCCCTCACCTACTCTGGTGATAAACCCTGGTCCAGACGAGGCCAACCATGCTGCTTCGCCACCCATGGGTTCACAAGGTAGTATTAGTACAAGATTTGAGGAAATTCCATTGAATTTGTTCTTCCGTCTATTTGAGCTTGCAAATTCTTAATTTCTGTATATATAAGCATTCTGACATCTCAAAACTATCGATATATGCTCTTTAAAATCAGCAGGGACTTTTACGCCAGCAACGGCACAGGATCAAGAAGCTAACATACTGGCTCGGCGCAGGCCCATCAAAAGTAGGGGCCTCCCTAGCCGACTACAGGGACATAATTTTTTTACGGAACCACAACAGGTACAAATTTGTGAATACTAAACATAAGTATGTAAGTACAAGAACTTAAAACATACTCAGTGGAGCTGGTCGTACCTTTTCCTCCAAGGAACAAACATAGCTAGGTTTGATTAAAAAAGTAATTTGGTTGAATGCTGTTCCTATATATTTCACTTATAATATGCATGCTATGGCTGCTCCTTTCTCAGGATAGGTCCGACAAGCTTTTTGTTATGGGGATAGATATCATACGCCAATTTGGCAGATATATTGGCAAAATGATAAAAGAAGAAGAAAAACGCAGAATAGCTTGGCAGCACTTCTGGATCTCACAATATAAAAAGGTGTTTTCTTGAACGTGACATGCAAAGAGTGCAGCACTCTCATGAGACTCCCCCCGTAGCCAGTAAGGCGTTCAGGCGTCTAGAGGGCCTTCATAATAGCACTCACCTGCTTCCGGCTGCCTCTAGAGCATCAAAAGCCCAACGGTCCTCTCAGGCACTAGTGATTAAAGAAATTGCTGAGAATACTGATGGTGAGACTGAGCCAATTGATGGAGACGACAGCAACTGTGCCACTGCAGCACGGGTGGACACGCCAGGCACCAACGCCGGTGAGGTTTCCTTTATTTGTTCCTTTCTTGTATAACAGCTTCCATATATATAAGTTATGGCGTAAACACTTTATCATATTCCTATTCTCAACTGTTTTTTTTAAGAATCACACAACACAAGACGCCCATAACACATACACCCACTCACCCCTAAAAAAATCCAGAAAAATACGAGCATATGTGCCAAGTCGAGGACTTCAACCTCGGTGGATAGGTTCCACACTACAAAAACATAACCAACTGATCTATGATCAGTTCGCTATGTAAAATCCAGGGGTGATTGAACTTATTTTACCTTCAAGGATATGTGAAATCCTAAATCACGAGGGTAGGAGTATTTTTTCGCAATTGTGCCATGGCACGTTTTTCATTAAGGAAAAATAGAGTTTGTAACATTCTAATAAGGTAGCCACGGTAATCCAGTGCTTACTCGGACCAACGACCGAACAACACACACGTGGTTGTGATGTGGACACTAGCAAATCCATGTAACGGGTGATTTAGACTTTATTTATGTTCAAGGTCATGTTGTGGTTTAGTGGTTTAAGTGTTTAGTATTCAAGTACAAACCAGAAGTAGATCCCTTGGACTGCAATAGCAGTTTTGATTTGTTTTTGGCGGCTTAGTATGTCTATTTGGGGGCTGCTTAATCTCTTCTTAAAGAATTGTTTGTTGCTTTCCTCAGCTAGCTGTCAGTGCCTTTTTTTTGGGGTGGGGTTGGGGGGGGGTATAGCTATTGAAATGTATGTAAATTATGTGTTTTCCTTTTCAATTTGCCTTTTGATTAATTTGGTTACTGAATAGTAGCCCAATAAGATATGATAACTTTGAACACTGGTTTGAGTTATTGAGTCCTGGCTGTTGCCGCACAACTTAATAACAAAACTTGTAGCTCACTCCTTCCATGCTCGATAGCTCGAGATATCTCCATGACCATGAGGGACAGTTCTGAGACTATATGTAAATTGTCCGATTTTCTTTATCAACTTAAGGTTTTAGGTTAGTTTTGTCGGGTGGATGGTAGATGGGTTACAACACTTTTTGCCCGTTGAGCAAGTTCTAAAAAACACCTTATTTGGTTTCTACAGTTTTTGAATAGGAATAAACATTTAGTGATATTTTATTTTATCCCACAACCAGTTTGGGCTTGTAGTTCTTTTGAACACTTTTTTTTGGCTCTTGCCATTAATTTTCATCTGTGATTCATACAAGCTTGAAATGATTTATGTCAAAATTATTTGCTTATAGTTAATCATTCAATAGCCAAGGAATTGTCCAAACTGTTTTATTTATTGATTCCTATGATTGTAGTTGTACTGTCTCCACGGCAACAGTATCGGCCAATAATAGACCGCTGCCAAGGAATACGATGCAAAAAGGACCACTAAGAGAGGCTGAAATTCCGCCTTTTGGTTTGGTAAGGATGTGCCTTTATATATTAATTTTATTTACATGTCAGGTATTCATACACATATCAGTTTTTTTTTTCATACATATACTCATATAGATGTTTTTATTGCCTTTATCTTTTTGATTAACTTACTAATTGCTGATTTATTTGCTTTTCCATCCACATTCATAGTTCCCCCTTTTTAGGTCACATATCTACATGTGTTCAACATATATTTAGTTGAAACCTTTACCTTCAGCTATGTGTTCGACATGGAAATTGATATAAGCTACTTATTACTTCTTGCATGCATGTATACACAATTTGCATGATGACATACATTTTTAGGCATACAGAGACATACACTTTAGGGTAATTTAATTTGTAATAGTGAAGGAATTAAATTGTTCAAATACAGACTAGCGGTGATTTTATATTTATTTTAATATTATGGCAAAGTAAGGTGATTTATATTTAGATTTAGAGTGTTACTTTAGATTAGTTTTATAATAGCATAGGTGGATATAATTTGGATGATTGCAGTCTAAAGGGTAAATGACTGATATTTGTTATTTTGGAGAAAATTCATATGATTAATCCTTTTTTCTAGTGCCACTCATTTTACTGTTGGTGTAAATTTATGATTTCGTTTTTCATTAAAAATCATTATACTGTTGATTATGATACAATAATGTTGTTGGTCATTCATCACTTCTGCAGCCCGCTACTGGATGTACATATAGCTTTTCTATGTCGTGCTCAATGTGGGGACCTCATTGTCCGACTCTCTGATAGCTCATATTGCTCATCGACTACTAAAAGTAGTCACGACGGCTTCAGATTGAAATCTTCCAACAACAAGAACGGTGTTAAAAAGTTGACGTGCACTTGTCAGCAGCTTGGGCGCACGTCAGGGAGGACCCGTACGAAAACCAAAATCATGCTAGAGTCGTCATCCTAGGAACTAAATTAAAAACTATTGACTCATCGTCCCTGTCCCTGCTGGCGGAACCTTACGATGATTACGCCGCACCAGCTTGGTGCACACATCACTGGACATGTGTGCACGAAATCCTTCACGCGTTAGGATTCAGGAAGGAATTTGCTACAAATTTTCTGATATATGTATTAGGATTTGTCGACGGGTGTAATTTGTGGTCGAGGAGCCCCGGTTCCAGTGACAATGGCAGAAGTATTGTTCAACATGGTGATGCGTCATCATCAGGAAAACGGAAGCGAAAACCGCTTTCTCCACGTTCTAAAGTTTGGAACCATTTCACCAAGGTGGTGGTGGAGGCTGAAGGCGGTTCAATGGATAAAATGGCAAGGTGCAACCACTGTGGATCTAAGCTCAGAGCTGATCCAAAAATTCATGGTACTAGACAGTTGGCAGGAACGCGCCGAAGGGCGTGATCTCGAAAAAAAAAAAAAAAAACTAGACAGTTGGCAGGACATATTAGAAGCAGACACCCGGAACACGCCGAATCATTATAAGCACATGATGGTATCTTTATGGGAATGCATGGGTCCATCATCTGGCTGGCAGCAGCCACAAAAAACCTACTACTACTGCAAGAGCTAGTTGTCTTCTTGTCCATCGATCTTCAATCAGCCCCAGTATTTATTAATTAGATGCATATTAGCGTTTTGATATCTACTCTGCTAGCTGTTACAATGAACCCTGTGTGTGTTGGATTCATATATCAGTCAGTTTATGCGTATCTCTTTGTTTCCATCAGTTTCATCAGTGCTCAGGTCCGATTCTTCAGTAGACGACATGGCATGCATCAGGTTGCTGTTGACCTGATCGTGCCTTAGTTTTAGCGTCGTCAACACTGGCTATGTTTGTTATCTGTAACTTTTTGGACATGTAATAGCTACTCGTTTGTTTGTTCGGCTATTTAATATAAGGCCACGACATAATTCCTGTGATTTTAGTATTTGCCGTGTCATAAAGTTCACTGAAATTCGAAGTCTTTTAATTTGACAGCAAAATTATAACTTGACTGACTAGGATTATGTGCAACATACATACCTCGGTGAGCAGAAGTCGTCAACAGTGACCGACGAACTTTTGCCCCGTCCCGTTTGCCTCACCCTGCGCGAACCGGCGGGCTCGGTTCACGCGCTGCGTCGTGCCTTGGCGTCACGGCGCCGCGCGTTGCGTGTTGCCTGGCTGCCACAATGGCAGTGTTCGCTGCGTCGTATTGGATAGCCGCCCGTTGGCCTCCCGTTGCATCACGTGAGCCGCCTACGCCGGAGACTAGTGAGCTGAGCCGAGACACTGCCGGTCCGCAGCCTCGCCGCGCCTCGTTCCATCGTGTCGTTCCGTTCCGTCGTGCAGCGGCAACCTCCTGGACCGCGCGTCGTGAGTCCCATCGCGCCGCCCCGCGGCGAACGCTGCATGGAAAGCCGTACGCTCGACGTCCCGTCCCACTGCCGCAGGAGCAGGAACCCAGACGCCAAGCAGCAAACCGCCTGGTCTGTACGGCTGCACCTCTGTCCCTCGCCCCGTGCTAATGTCGTCGCCACCACGCGGCCCCCTCGACTTCGCGAGCAGCAACCGCGCAGGCCTGCGCTCTGTAGAGTCCCGTCCAGATGCCGACGCACAATCCAAGCGACTGAGCCCCCTCTCCCAGTCGCAACTCCCTTGCATGCCACAGCGAGCGTCTTGGCCACTCGCGAGTCGCGTGGTTGGCCTTGCCTGCCGCAGCACAGCACCATGCTGACCACTCGTGAGTCGCCTGGTTGGCCTTTGCCGCGGCCGACAACTCGCTCAGCGCGCCGTTTACCTCTCTTCCACAGTCGCTGCGCCCGCACGCCATACCAGCGAACCTGCGCCGGGGCGTCACCCCTGCCGTGCGTGTCCCGCCGCCGCGCGTATTGTTGTCGGCCGATAGGCCTGTCGGCGATGGCAGCTCCCCCTACCTGCGCATCGCAGGCTGCACATCACCGGGCCGGGGCCACCACGGCGTGGCCGAGGGCCGGAGGACACCGCGCCCTGCCATGTCCGCGCGTGTTCCGTGTTCCCAGCGGCGGTGGCAACCCCTGCACGCGACTGGCCCGCGGCGGTGTAGCCTGCACGCGCCAGGCCAGAAGCGGCGGCAAGCCGGCACCAGTTTGCAGCCACCTCGGCTCAGCCATGGTCAAGACAACAGCTGGAAAACGCCGGCTGCCTCCTGTTCCGGTGTGCTCGTCGTTGCCAGCGTCCAATGAACTCAATTGTATCTGGTATGATATCGGCCGTTGGGGAGCCGATAGGGGTCCTATGGGCGAACCAGAACCCGACAACTTCCTGACACTCTGACAGGTCAGCCAGGAGCCGAGGACAGGGCAGCGCGTTGCTGCCGGGCCGAAAGCTCCCAGCCGTAGGGCAGGCCACCGCGTTTTCCTGGGACACCTGAAAAAGAAAAACAGATAAACAAAATTAGAGGATGGTTCCCCTAGACTGACAAGATATATTTGCAGGATTGAATGGACAGTTCTACAACCAATTCTCCAAGTAATGAGAAGCGTCAATGAAAGAAAAAGAAAAATAATCATAAGTTGTGGCTACTGCAGCATGCATATATCACTAGTCAACAACAACTACAGTTTCAGAAGGATACCTCATAATTAACGTGAGGTAATGACAAGAGTCTCAAGATTTGGCATACTTGAACATCTGTATCTTCCAGGATATTAAAACAAATAGTTTCCCCTGCAAGTGGAATGTATATGTCCCAATCACAAACTGTTGAGCCCGAATTGGAGAGGCAGAGCCCGAGTGGTGTGAGCAGGCATGAAGGCGAAAGCCGGATAATTAAACAGTGCGATCCCAAAAGTCTCGCACCAAACCAAAGGATTCCTTAAAAAATCGAGCCAGCGTACAGGACCTGAAACTAATGCAGGCACGTAATCCAATATTTAAAATGAGAAAGCCCGAGCCCGAGCTACGAATGAAGGCGAGAGAGCCCGAATAAGAAGGTGTAGTTGCTGATGAGGATAATCACACTCGGGGTCGGGTTTCAATCATCCTGCATTCTACTATAAATTAACCCGGTGTTGGTTAGCTCTACCCTCACACTCACAAGGCCGGCTCACTAGCTAGTTCATCGTTGGATATACGAAACTTAATTGACCTCCGATCCTGGCCATCAGACCCCCATCCCCATGGAGCCAACGGATAACCTATCTGGAGGCCCTGCGGAGCAGGAACAGGAACAAGACCCGATGTCGTTGCTGTTCTTCCTCTCTGAATCCCAGTCGCCACCACTGTCTTCGCTGCCACCCGCGGAGGGGTTCGCTGCGACGGAGAATTTCGGTGACGGGCAGATTATTTCACCTCTGGATGAGGTTATTCCTTTTGGTGACTGGCAGATTTCATCTCTGGTTGAGTTTCCCTGTATTCCTGCTGCCGTAGCTGAAGAGACCAACTACGCCACCGCACCGGTACCACTTGTGGCCACGCATGGCACTGGGACAGGTTAGGTTTCTTTTATGACTCGTTCTTCACATCCATGTGATATATATAGCTCAAACGTCAAAATCTATTTTGCCTACATGAGAGAATTAGGGATCTACCTCTCAACTTCTCCTGGAATCGCTAAATATACACGAATTTTTCTGTTGCCTCCTAGTACCATAGCAAAATGTAAATACACAAATACACACGGCGCTCGGCCAAATGTAGCCGACGGCACCCACCCAGCAGCAGTTCCCTTCCTCAATAATCTGCTCGGCCACTCGACATGGCGTAACTTTTACTACAAATCTCTTTTAAGATTCTTGCTACAGGGGTACTTAGACTACTGATTCGATACTAAATTCGCGCCTTTGTTGTTTTTGCATGGTTGTCACCTGATGAAGGGCAATTTTCGTCCATTAGTTTATCCCTGTCATCCACCACATCTGACCAGTTTGACGAGGAGGAGGTCCAACAGGCGATGATGTCATTGCTACATCCGCCGATGGCTCCCGATGAGTTGCCCAACACTACCAATGGTGGTCCAGCAGCCAGGAGCCATGCCGATGCAGTGCCGCTGCTGGTCCAACAAGGCACCAGCACCACCGCCGGTTGTTATGAATTCAGATTCGATGCCGTCTGATTAGCTGTTCTCTGTGTGAATCACATCTTTTGTTTTTCGCCTAATTGAAATATGAACTGTCCAATGTTGGTTGTGTGTTTCGTGGGTATGGATGCAGATGAACTGCCTCACCCACAACAGCAGCTTCCACTGCTGATGAACGACCCGGAGGCTCATCCTGGTGGTGGCTGTGCCTGGCTGGACCTTCCATTGGCCGATGAAGTACAGGTACAGCAGATGACGTCAACTATTTCTCCATCTCAGCCGCCACCCTTACCTACTCCGGTGATGAACCCTGGTCTAGACGAGGCCAACCATGCTGCTTCGGCACCCATGGGTTCACAAGGTAGTATTAGTAGAAGATTTGAGGAAATTCCATTGAATTTGTTCTCCCGTCTATTTGAGCTTGCAATTTCTTAATTTCTGTATATATAAGCATTCTGACATTCCAAAACTATCGATATATGCTCTGTAAATCAGCAGGGAGTCTTGTACCCGCAGCGACACAGGTTCAAGCTAACATACTGAGTAGGGCCTTGACTCGGCGCAGGCCCATCAAAAGTAGGGGCCTCCCTAGCCGACTACAGGTACATAATTTTTTTTACGGAACCACAACAGGTAAAAAGTATGTAAATACAAGAACTTAAAACATACTCATGATTCTAAATTTGTGGATGGACGAAAAAAAGCCTGAAATTTTGCCTCTTTATTAATAGGTATAGATATAGATAAAGTAAAATACCCATCAAATTTACACCTAAATTACCAATAAAGCTATTATAGGAAAAAAATAAATAACCATAAAGCATATTGTATGTTTTTTTTCTAAATTACGCAGCTCTACTATTAGCAAATTCATAGTAAACATCAATGCGTCCGTGGAGCTGGTTGTACCTTTTCATTCAAGGATCAAACCTAGGTTTGATTAAAAATAACTTAACTGAATGACGTCCCTATACATTTCACTAATAATATGCATGATATTGTTGCTCCTTCCTTAGGATGAGTCCGGCAACCTTTTTGGTCTGGTGATAGATATGCTACGCCAACTTGTCAGGTATGCTAACAAAATGAAGGAAGAAGAAAAGCACAGATCAAGAGTTTGGCAGAACTTCTGGAGGTCAAAATGTAAAAATTGTTATACGGTGAAGGCGATATGCCAATATTGCAACACTGTCATGGGATACCCGCAACCATTGAGATGTCAAGGCATCTAGAGAGCTGTGAATGTTATTATAATAACATTCACCTGCTTCCGGCTTCGTCTGGAGCATCAAAAGCAACTCAACGGTCCTCTCAGGCACTACAAAAGGAACCAATTGAGACCGACAACAGCTACTGTGCCACTGCAGCACGGGTGGACACGCAAGGCACCAACGCTGGTGGTGAGACTTTCTTCATTTGTTCCTTTATTGTATAATTAGTTCCGTATATATAAGTTATGGCATACACACTTTATCGTCTTCCTGTTCTCAAGTGTATAGGAGGCATGGACTAGCAAGTCCAGGCACTACTACGATTTGATTAACCGTTTGCGGTCATTTTGGATTAACCGTTGCGGTTTAGCTAGAGTTACGGTTAATCGGTTGATTAACCGTTGCGGTTTTCTTAAAATGCCGCAACGGTTAATTCTGTAAAAAAAAAAAAGGAAAAATCCGGATCGGGGCCCAAACGGGCCGGATCGGGCCGCCGGTCCCATTGGGTTTCGTGCCGCCGTGGGCGAGCAGCCCGCCGCCCGTGGGTCGAGCAGCCCGCCGCCGCGGACGACCGCCCCGCTGATCGCCGCTACCGCCGTACTAGCCCGTCGCCGCCGGCGCACAGATCCGGTCGCCCTCACCGGATCGGCGCCACTGCCGGATGCCCGCCCGCCTTGCCTTCCTCCGAGCCGCCGTGGGGAAGGAGGAGGTGAACCGCCGTGAGTCGAGGGGGTGGGTACGACGCCGCCATCGATCCCGAAGCGCCGCCACCGACGCCCGTTCCGGGCGACGCGCCGCGCTGCGTAAGCGCCGTCACGGACGCCCGCGCCACTCTAGGCGCCGCTTCGCCGCGACCGCCCGGACGCCGTCACGCCTCACCGGGGAGGGAGCGGCGCCTGGCCGCTACGCCGGACGCCCGCGCCCATTGCCGAAGGAGGGAGGATCGAGAAGGGACGGAAGGGCCGGTGGATCGTGGGGAGAGAGAAGGGAGAGCGGTCGAGGAGTGGGAGAGGGGGAGAGTGGGTGTTAGGGTTTGTGAGGGAGGGTTTCATTTTATATGCTCCGGTGTTAGTGGGCTGGGGGTGGGTTTTTGAATTACAGCGGAATGAGTGTCTGGGGCTGGGTGGTTGGGTCACATTAATCGTGGGTGTTTTTTTTTAATAAAACCCATAGCGGTTAATGGGCATTAACCGTTAGCGGTTTTGCCTTGGTAGGGGGCTGATCGGGGCTCCGATTAACCGTGCGTTTTTCTAAATAACCACAACGGTTAATATTTTGGAAGTGCAATGTAAAATCAAATATGTAGTAGTGAGGAGTGATTGAACTTCTTTTATCTTCAAGGCCATGTGAAATCCTAAATCACGAGGCCAAGAATAATGGACACTAGCAAATCCATGAATGGGTGATTTGGACTTTACTTATGTTTAATAAGGGCATGGCGTGGTTTCATGGTTTAAGTGAAGTATTCAAGTACAAAATTGAAGTAAATCCCTTGGACTACGATAGCAGTATTGATCTGTTGTTGGTGGCTTAGTTAGTCTATTCGGTGGCTGCTTAATCTCTTTAAAAAGACTTGTGTGTTGCTTTCCTCAACCAGGTGAGTGGTTTGTTGTTTTTAGGGTTCTAGCTATTGAAATATATATGTAAATTATCTGCTTTCCTCATCAACTAGCCTTTTTTGATTAAGTTGGTTGGTGCATAGTAGCCCAATAAGATATGATAACTTTGAACACTCAGGTTCGAGTTATTGAGTCCTGGCTGTTACAGCACAGCTTAATAACAAAAATTGTTGCTCACTCTTTCCATGTTTGAAAGCTCGAGATATCTCCACGAGGGAGAGCACTGAGACTATCTGTAAATTGTCCAATTTTCTTCATCAACTTAAGGTTTTAGGTTAGTCTTGGCCGGTGCACTTTAGATGGGTTACACTCTTTTTTTCCAAAACTGTTTTATTCATTGGTTTCCTATGGATGTAGTTGTACTATATCCATGGCAACGGCCTCAGCTACTGATGGACGGCGAGGAACAATTGGCAACAATCTTTTCATCCCAGCCGTGTTGCCCAAGACCTTTAAACCGGCTGTCTTTGGTAAGGATGTGCCTTTATAATTGTTTTATTTACATGTCAAGTATTCATACCCATCTCATTTTTTTTTTTTCATATACATTCTCATACAGATATTTTATTGTCTTTATCTTCTTGATTTATTTACTTACTAATTACTTTATTTGCTTTTCCATGCACATTCTTAGTTTTTCTAGTGCCACACATTTTTTTACTTTTGGTGAAAATTTATGATTTCATTTTTTCGTTAAAATTCTAATACTGTCGTGACACAAGAGTAGCATATTGGAAGGCTAGCTAATTCTACTTTTGATTATGTTAATAATGTGGTCGGTCATGCATCACTTCTCCAGGGCTTGACTAAATATATTTCTTTTTGAATGGACCAGGAGGAGGTCCGGGCCCCTAATCTGGACCCATGGTGGGACCTCTGTACCCGACTCTCTGATAGCTCATATTGCTCATCAACTACTAAAATTACTCATGACGGCTTTAGATTGAAATTTTCCAACACCGATTGGGGTAGTGTTAACGTGCACTTGTCAGCAGCTACAAACTGTGCTGGAGTCGAGCTACGTACTGACTCCGATACTATTGGCAGTTCAGTCTTGTCGATGAGCGTTACCCTTCATCTGCTCACAGTAGCTGCGTGCGCAGATCCCTGGCAATTAATGCACCATTTCCTTCTCTCCTTAGGATTGGGCATAGAATTTGCTAGAGATTCAGTGACATATGCATTAGGATGGGTCGACGGGTGTAATTTGAGGTTGACGAGCCCCAGTTCCAGTGACAAGGGCAAAATGATTATTGTTGAACAAGGAGATGTGTCTCCATCAGGAAAACGGAAGCGAAAACCGCTTGCTCCACGGTCTAGAGTTTGGAACCATTTCACGAAGGAGGTGGTGGAGGCTGAAGGCGGTTCAATGGTTACTATGGCAAAGTGCAAGCACTGTCCATCTGAGCTGAAAGCTGATTCAGCAAGTCATGGTACTAATCAGTTGAGAAGACATATTAAAAGCAAACACCCGGAACACGCCGAATCATTATAAAGCACACAAGATGGTAATATATGGGAATGGGTCCATCAGCTGCCTCTGTCTGCCAGCAGCCAAAAACTACTACTACTGCAAGAGCTTGTTGTCTTCTTGTCTATCGTTCTTCGCTCAGCCTACTAGTATATATATATTTATTAATTATTAGATGCATATTAGCGTTTTGATATCTACTCTGCTAGCTTTGGGAATGAACCCTGTGTGTGTTGGATTCATATATCAGTCAGTGTATGGCTGTATGCGTATCTCTTTGTTTCCATCAGTTTCATCAGTGCTCAGGTCCGGTTCTTCAGGAGACAAGGCATGCATCTGCCAAAGCGTCGTCAACTTTGGCCATGTTTGTTGTCTGTCACTTTGGCCATGTAATATATAGCTACTCGATCGTTTGTTTGGTTGGCTAAATATGTCTACAGCTTAATAAAATACCTCGGTGAGCAGAAGGTTTAGAGCCTGTTCGGCTGAACACTTCTGGGCTGAAATCGGCTGAAGCTGATGGGCCCTTCAGCCCAAGCCGTTCGGCTGGTCCAGTTAAGCCGTTCGGCTGACATGCGGCAGCAGCTCCTCTTCCAGTTAAGCCCTTCACTGACTGTTGGCTGGAGCTAGATGAAACGTGGTTGGCTGCAGCCGGCTGAAACGCACTACTGTTGCTTATGCCTGGTACTGTAGACATTCAGCCGAATTCAGCCCACATGTGATCAGCCGAACAGGCTCTTAATCTTGCAGCAAATTATAACTTGGCTGGCTGTGCAAAATACCTCGGTGAGCAGAACGTTGGCGGCCAACGCCGCGACTCAGGCCGCGGAGCACGGACCTCCCAGCCTGGTCTCACTCTTGGGCTTGGGTGGACAGAGCGCACGATGCTTACTCATTTGGGCCGCATGCTGAGTGATTCCAGAGTGGGCTTTTCAAATTGATTTTTACTTTTCTCAAAAATAAACTGATTTTTACTTATCTCCAGGATTTCCCAAATTGGCAATTGCGATACGCCGCATTCTCAAAATCTCGTTAAGCAACTAAGCAAGCTTCCAACATGTAAATCAAAGGTTATACATGGAGAAGCGTTAGATCATGCATGATCGTCTCGGTAAAAGTTATCGTGTATATCTAGGCTTTCAACTTGGTCAAGAGAGTCAGCCAAATTCCACTGAAATGTTGACTCCGTTTACCTAGCCCGCGTGTGCGCAAGACTTTCGGTTCACGTGCCGCATCGTGGCGCGCCACAACGCGCGCTGCATGCCTTGCTGGATACCACCATGGCAGTGTTCGCCGCGTCATCTTGGCTAGCCGGTGGCGCCTCCTGTTGCACCGCGTGAGGCCCCTACGCTGGACTGCCGCTGAGCCTAGTCGCTGCCCGTCTCAAGCCTCTCGCCGTGACTCGCGTCGTACGTGCCATGGTCACCTCCTGATCACCGCTCGTCCTCGGGCCACCAATAGGCCTGTCGGCCCGTGAGCGCGCGCGATAGGCACTTCTGTCCCGCGCCCCAGGGGCGAAGCTAGAGCACGAAGTACCCGAGTGCACTAATAACACTTAAGCGACTTCAGCAACCAATATATGCATGTAGTACAATGAGAAAATAGTAGTAATAGAATACATACTTCATTGAAGCGACTATCAAGCTCTTGTATCAACCAATCAAGAACTTTATTAAAACAATCGACTTGAAAATGATGTCTGTTGGGAATTCCAGTTTTTTTCCTTGGCCTAGTTGGATCAATGTAAGCCTCATCCATTGCCAATTTAGAAATATCATGTTCATCACAAAAAGCATACACTTCAGCAAGCACTTTCTCCCAGTCTTCTCTTCTAACCTTACCTAGAAGGCTTCTGGTAGACCTCACACAATTAACAGCATTCACTTCAGCAAGCACTTTCTCCCACTCTTCTCTTCTAACCTCATCTGCACAGGTAAGGGCCTGATCATCCGGCACTTTTCTTTTCAACCATCTATCCATAAACGCTGCAACAGACACTTATAAAGAACTTAATTAACTGCGGAAGAAGAATTAAATAATTAGAAATCCATAGACCACAAACTTACTTGACATGATTGATTAATGATTGCGGCAATCAGCAAGAAACAAATGATTCAAGCAGGAGTGACCGAGTGAGAGGGACGATCTGCCGAGCGGAGGGCGGAACTGGCGGCCGGCGGCGTTTCCTTTACTCGCGATTCGCGAATAGGAAGAGTCACGGAGCGGAGGGCATGATTAGCGTTTCATTTACTGGGCTCTGGGCCACCATCAAATGAGACATTAGAGGATTATTCATTTATGTACGTATATACACAGCTGATAGCCTGTTGGGCCATATCCCATATGTCCATATATATACACGTAGAGCTGATGGGTTTCCTTTGCTAGTTTGCCAAGTTACGTAGCTGCATCCTCTGCATCCGGCCAGGTGGTGCACCTATCGATCCCAAGGGAGTGCACATACGGTGAAACATACATGCTAGCTACGTAAAAAAATATTTTTCCCTGGTGCCGGTGCACTCGGCAAGCCCTACTTGGCTTCGCCCCTGCCGCGCCCCGTGCCAATGCCGTCGCCACCGATGTCGCGCCCAAGTCATGAAGCCCAGCAACTGAGCCCCTGCCAGCTGCAACGCCCGTGCGTGCCACAGCGGGCGCACCATGCTGACCACTAACTCTGAGTCGCGCGGCTGCCATTGGCGCGCCGTTTACCTCTCGTCGCGCCCGCTGCGCACGCCATACAGAGGCGACGGCGCCGTTTACCTCCTGTCGGCGATGGTATGGTAGCTCCCACACGCGCCATCCAGAGGCTAGAGGCGACGGCGCCCGCACGCGCCTGACAGGCGGCGGCCCCTACCTGCACATCGCAGGTTGCACATCACAGTGCCGGGGCCACCACGGCGCCGCGCCCTGCCATGCCCGCGCGTCTACTGTGTGCCCAGCGGCACACACATAGGACGAAGTTCATCCTTGGTCTTACTGTTTGTCATCTCTTAGAATAAACTAAAGTTCATCCTTGTACTGACTTCAAATGACCTGAAATTTGGCAAAGTAGACCGAGAAGATCAAATAGAAAGGGTAGGGGCACGAGAATTCCCTGTATTAATCAACTTAAGAAAGGGATATTAATAACAGTGATAATCACATTCAGAACCATACGACACTTGATCTAATTAAAAAATGGAACTACTAATAACAGCATAAAACAGAGGGACCTCGCTGCTATAATCACTTGGTCCGTCGGACCACATCCACCGTGGCGGCCGTCCAGGAGCACGGTCGCGCAGCCGCCTCTCCGCCGTGTGGGTGCACGAGAGGGGTGTGTTAGTGTGTGTGTTAGCAATAGGGTACAAGTGCAAGAATCGGGAAAGGGGATCAGCATACTCCCGTCAACAAAAAAAAAAAAAACGCTATTCTTTGGACTTTTTAAAATTTAATTTTACCATTCATCTTATTTGAATAATTTATATAAATATTATCAAATTTTATGACTTATTAAATCATTAAAGATATTATAATAATAACTAATTTATTTTAGAATTTACACAATTATTTTAAATAAGATGAATGGTCAAATTAGATTTTAAAAAGTCAAAGAATTGTGTTTTTCTTTCGGATGGAGGGAGTAGCAAATAGGACCAAGAGGATACAAGTTTTTTTTTTTTTTTAATCACATGGTACAACGTCGACGCTTACAACATGGGACACACTCACCCCTATAAACACACGTATGCAAAACCTACCTCTATGAGCACCTCCGAATGACTAAGCATCCAAGTAGATTTGGAGATTCCCGACGCCGCTACCGGTTAACGCATAAGGTCGATAAATCATGGGAAAATCCTAGGAAAAGACGAGAAAATCCTAGAAAAAGATATGTGTGTAGGGATTTAAACCTTTTTGGGTAGCCCACTAGATCGTCCTACCATACAAAGTCAATTCACGGATTGGAGTGTAACTAAACTAAAGTTATCGCAGTTTGGCCGTTCTGGGCCCAATCCAAGTGTATTGCCGCTGACCTGTTGCACAGCCAATCCTGGCTCAAAATGATGTTCGATTTGGTCAGGTCCAGAAAGAAAAATGGCCAGGCTTGGCCATTCGGCGCTCTCTATAGCCCAGAAAAAGGCTGACCTCACTCGATCGGCCCAAAGCAAACGAAACGGGTCTGGTTTCAATCCTCCCCGCACCGACAAAGAAGGCTTAAGTTTTATTCCAATCCACTTCAACACAAGTGGATTACACTAGATACACTTTCATCCAAATAAGGCGCAAGTTTGAGAGTTTGGTTTACAATTTTGAACGAAATCCTCTCCGCTCCTATCTGACTCAGGAAATTATGCACGCAACGGCCTTCTTATTGGTCTGTCAAATTGTCGTGCACGAATCCAAATTGTACAATTTGAGATACGGTTACAATTTGGGAGAGTCACTCTCAAATTCCTGTAGTCCAAATTGAGAGACACGGTACACGGGCACAGACAATTTGTACAGTTAGACTGGTGCAATTTGGGAGATGGTACACGGGCACGATAAGAAGCCTGCGTGCACAATCTGAGACAGTGGTACACGGGCAACGCCTTCTTGTCGTGCACAGCACAGCTCACACCCACTCGTTGCCAGCTAGACGAATGCTGGGCCTCCGAGTGCGACTTGCGGCCCTAGGCCCAATGGCCTTGTGGTAACAGACTGCTCGCTCCACCGCGGCGGCCGAATGCAGCAGACTGACTGCCGGGACCCACTCCTCCCTCCCTCTCTCTTTCTTCTTCGCCACCAAGCAAGCCTCCTCGGTCGCTATCGCTATAAAGGAAGCGCAAGCGCCGTCGCCATCGATCCCCACCCATCCCGTCCCGATTGATCCCCACCATTCCCCTACAATGTCGATCCACGTCGAATCCTAGCCGAGGCGGTTGAGGCGGTGATCGTGAGGCCACGCAGGCTGCGCACCGTCGTTGCGGAGAAGCTGCCTGTCCGCGACGCCGCCCCGTTCGCGATGCTCATGGACATCCTCTCCGTCCACGACTGGGTGCTCACCAACACCGACGGCGTGGAGGCGACGGCCCGCACCTGCACCGCCCTCCTCCTCCTCGAGGGTACGCTGCTGCCGGCGCTCCGCTGGCGCCCGACCAACCGGGCCCTGCTGACCGTCGTCTCCGCCACCGCCCAGAAGCTCAGGGACGTCGCGGTGGAGGCTGGAGGATCCGCGCGCAAGGAGGCCAACCAACTCGCGGACTCCATCTCGACGTTCGTCGACGACGCGCGCCAGGAGGCCGAGGGCTCGGCGGTCCATCCAGTGCTCCGCGATCGGATCGATGCTCTCAAGGAGAGGTGCTCTAACCTCCTCGCCACCCAGTGCACCATCACCCAGGAGTAGATCTTACTGCAAATGTTTCTGGACCAGCGAGCAAGGGTTTGGTAGTTGCAACTGCTCATCTTCATAGTAGGAGTAGCAATCTGGAGGTGTTTACTCTTTGGCATATAATAGTCAATCTATCTAGTAATAGTATCTACTCACGGGTTTTGTTTTCCAATCAAGGGGTATCGACCCATCTATCGCAGCAGTATCTAAGCCTTGTTCGTTTGTAGTATGTCTGTTATGTCTGTTGCCAACTCGGTGTATCAGAATTGTGGCTCGTACTTGAGTGAGGAATCATATCGTCCAGTGAACTGTTTGTGTTCAGCAATTTTGCAATAATCTGAAACTGCTGGCTTATGCTTTCTCGTTGAGATCGATTCTGTGCCACGCTTCTTACTTACTAAACACATAGATATGCATTTAATTTAATAAATTTATGCTTCTATATATTCATTCTTCATGACAGTTGTCTAATGAATCAGTTAGTGTTCTCTGACTTGCACAGAAAGCAAAAAAAAAAGTTTATTCCAGTTTCAATGTGTTAACAATTGCATTATTGTGTTGTCACTGATTGAGTACCTTTCTGAATCAATAAGTAAAGGCTTGACAAATGTTGAATCGATCTTACTGCTCATAAATGGAACTGAAATACTCCCATTTAACAAATTTCTAGGCCTAGCTAAATGTATGCTATATAGTAGGCATGCAAACATCTTAAATATTCTATGTGTATTGTTTCACCAAATAGTTCATTCACTCCTTCAGAATGTATGTATGAGTTCTTTTCTGCTGAACTAGATGAGAGTTCAGGTGCCTCTGTTTCTCTCGATAAGGTGCTCAATTGTGCAGCATCTTGCATCAGTATTGTTTTTCCACAGGATATTGTCAACCGAATAAAGAATGTTGTAGAAGTAATACTAAATTCTTTCTGACCTGAGGAGATGTCAAGGTTTGATAAATGGGATCTGGAGTATATTTCTAAACATCTTTTGAATACTTATGTCCCATGGTTGAAAATAATCATAGTAACGCTTATATCCTTTTTTTGTGAACAGTAAAGGTGTCATCCTTCTTGTGCATCAAAGAGTTGTGCCACAAATTACTCAGTTCTGATTATAGTGGTACAAATGACCTCAAGACGCAGCTTACTTGGTTCAAGAGGTATATCCTGCAGTTTGTTTGGCTCTATATTCAGCTTCAGGATCTACTGTTGGTTATCATTGCTTAGTAGTCTCCATGATATTAGTAAAGATTCCTCAGGTATTTTTCTATGTGTAGTCCTCCCTAGCTGATGTTGAAATATATTTACCTACTTTGGTTACCATCTCATAAGACCTTTTACTTGTGGATAGTATGCTCAGAATATTCCTGCTACTGATAATAACTAACAGTCTCGTTAAAATATATGCCTACAGCCTGTTTATATGGGATAAAAGCATGTAACCACTATGATTGCACTTGACAGTTCAAAGCATAATTTAATAGCATTGCCCGATCGAAGCTGCATCGGCATTTGCATCTCAAAAACTCTGTTAAATTTACTTGTCATGTACTCCCTTTAATCCAAATTATTAGACGTTTTGGCTTTCTAGATACATTGATCTTGTTATTTATTTAGACATATACTATATCTAAGTGCATAGCTTTAGCTTTGAATCTAGAGAAGCCAAAACGTCTTATAATTTGGATAATTTGGAATGGAGGGAGTATCAAACAATTAACTTCAAACTAATTATTAGAAAATTTGCAAGTGCTTTACTTAAGAAGCAAGATAATGTTTTCAATTTTCAGATAAATCACTCAGGTGACCATTAGGGTCCACACTATTCTTTAGGCAGTCAGGGTTACACATTACTCTTTATGTAAGAAGCAAGATTATGTTTTCTTTAAGATCCAAATATTCATTTTTCTTATTCTTTTCCCACCTCTTTTCGATCTGCCCAGTTCTTAATTAAAGAACCCTCGCATATATTCGATGCGAAGTTAGTGGGGATTCCTGTCGCTGATCAAATGTCATGGCCGCTACCAGTGAAGTTACTGGAACAAGTGCTAGCCAACACAACCCTAGTGGTTCTTTTTGACAATACTTACATCATTCATTCTTTACACGTCTACGATAACATGAATGGTGCAAAGGTTTACTGGAATGTTTTCTCCATAATCTTGTTCTCTCAACCCCTCTATATATAACTTTGCGACATATTTTCTTGTGTAAAATTTCTGTTGGGCATGCATTGCAGGGAGCAACAGCTGGGTGCCAAATTTATTGTAAAACCTAAGTCTGCTAGTGCAGATTAACACGAGAGACAGTACAGAAGACTGAATATATCCATGGCTGTCCTAGACAACGGGAAAAGGACTGTTGATAAGCAAAGTGCCTGCAAAGCAAACCACTGTTCTCCAGTCTCTCTGTCAGAACTACGATATCAGAGGATAATTGACATGTACGAGTTCTGAAAACCACGGTCATCATTGTACATCATATGTCTGTTACAATCCTCTGATTGTCAATTTGCTCAACTGAGAGTATTGAATTGTAATTTGTTATATATCTGATCCAGATAGACCTGTGTTATTGGATATCCGAAAGTGTGTTTGTAAAATTGATACTCCCTCCGTTCCAAATTGTAGTTCACTTTGGCTTTTCTAAATACATTGATTTTGTTATGCACCTAGTTATACACTATGTCTAGATACATAGTTAAACAAATGAATCTAGAAAAGCCAAAGTGAACTATAATAATTTGGAACGGAGGAAGTAGTTGCGTAAAGTTGGAAAACAACTCAGGGGTTCACGGGCCAATAATCCTTCTGAACTTGGTTTCCTGGTGTAGCAGCATGCAAATTAATATGGGTGGAAATTGTATGTTCGGATACGGATAGAGTGTTGTTAGGTAAATATTGCTGTCTGGGTGTCGTCACCCGAAGCAGGCAAACTATAGAAGCTTGTCTATGCTGAAGTGTGCAATATTCGGATACGGATAGAAGCTTGTCGAAATAATCATTGTTTGCTTGAAGTGTGCAATATTTACTAACCTTTGCTTGTAAAAACTGATTGAAATTTCAAAAGGCAGATGAAGTGATTTTCTCGTTCCTAGATGTGTGCAAAACTTTTGTTCTTGGTCAACCTTAGTTTTTTTTGACTAGAACTGGAGGAGCCAGGGGCACCTACAGGTGATTTTATTGAAAAAAAAAAGAGCAATTTTAAAGTACAACAATAAAAGCAAAACCAACAGGAAAGAAAAGGTAAAAGAATGCCCCAAGAACCTTAGTTGGTAAACATTTATAAATAGTTTCCTTGTACAAGACATTTCACAAGTACGTACTTGTCAACTGATGCCATTATAATTTCGTTAGAGCAAGCAGGCGCGGCCGCGTCGGGACAGCCACACGCCGCCGCCGCCGGACGTGCGACAACCACGCCTCACGGGTGAGAGCGCGGCCGTGCCGCCGCCGGATCGGCTTCCTCCTTGTTGCCGTTCCGCTGCTCGCGCTCGCTGTTTGGCACATCATCAGCGGCGCCAGCCGCTGCGCGCCGCCTTGACGCTAAAATACTGGAGCAGATCGGACATGCTCGCGCGCCGCCCTGACGGCTCAGTCCAGTAGTCCACGTATCAACGCCAGGAATGGGGCGCGGGTGACGTGGGCGTGTACCGGACGCACCTCGATCTTCGGCTCGCCGACCGCACTCGTCTCGTCTGCTCGCCGGCGGCCAAAAAAGTTGGTCCTGAAGATTTAACAGCACGTCACCTTCGGCGGCCGCGCCGGAGGTCGATCGTCGGCCTCTGTCTGTTGCGCGGTAAACGTGGAGGGCAGCCAGCACGCTAGGCGAGATCATCCTCGACGCCATCAACCGCCCCGGCTCGCTCTGGAACATCGCGGAGGTCGTCCTCCAGCTCCAGCCATCATCTCCGACGCTACTGACAGTGAGATCGAGAAAGTATATGCAAGGTCCTGGCAGTGCCAGATCACGATGGCACTGCTAGTGTCAGAGGCGGGTGGTAGTTTGATGCATGCTGACCTCAGCGCGACATTCGAGAACACATGCAAGATCATAGATTCGTCACCTCTCACCTTTGGCATGATCGATGTGTGGTTCGCCGGCCATCTTAGTTTCAGCAGGGCGTTCCCGATAGACTGCCCTGGAACGGCCTACCGACTACCGTCATGTTCAGGGAGGGAGGAGCTCCATATGAGGAGAGAGGACATTATCGATGGACTTTCCTCGTCGACGCGCGCGACAAGGAGCTGGCGCACCTCGCCGCGGCCGTACGTCTCGTCCACCAGGTCCGTGCGCCTAGGCATCGATCGATCGGTGAAATCGCGGGTCATCGCGCCCGGAGCCGAGATGCGGCGCAGTCGGCGGGCTCCATGGATGGGGCCTGCGTGCGTGTGTGCCTCGATGCAAGCTGAGAGCTGACACGATGACATCATGGCCAGGGGACGGCTGACGGTGTGGTGTGGGCGAGCACATAAGACCACCGGCGAGCTCAGAGCCGCGACACGAGCAAGCGCTGCAGAGGAGGGGTGACGACAACCGCATAGCTCGCGGCGCAGGCAGGTGGAAATTAATGAGATCCTCTGCGATTTCCTTTCGCAGCCCATCTCTGCCATGGGGAGGACCATAAAACTACGTACATCGATCAAATCAATATGGGGAATGTAATAATAAAAGGATCAGTAGAAAATTCCTAATAAAGCTTTTGAGCCAGAGCACTATCTAGTCAACTACAACAACATTTGATATTGCAATTGCAACTTTGCCTATGGATGTCTAATTCATTATGACTAGGACATATCATGGCATCAAGTGATATCAACGCATTTTCAAATAACTTTATGCACACTTACTACTCCTTTCAAAATTGTAAGTCGCTTATTTTTTTTTTGATACATTTATTTTACTATACATTTAGATGTAATAATATATCTAGATAAATGAATGAACCAGAAACATCAAATCGACTTATAATTTGAAACCTAAAAAGCTTTGAACCTGCCTCGGCCAGAAAAGAAAAGAAAAATTGCCACCAAATGCGAAGACGAAGGAAAGACCAAGATCCTTATTCCTAAAAAAAAAGACCAAAAATCCTTAAAAAATAGGAAAAAGAAAAGACCCATCAGCGAAGGAATCGCCCAAGGGCTTGGGCCGGATCTGCGTTTGGGGCTTCGGCTGGAGCGACCCGGCGTCTTTGGTGTAGTAGGCTGGGTCCAGTAACAGAAAAGGAAAGAAATTCTTTTTATTTTGAGTTGCAGGAAAGAAATTCTTCTGCGGCCTGACTACGATACAGTAGAAAGTCCAGTACTCCTATTTTGAGCTAAAGTCTAGTATCGTACTCCCTCCGGGATGGTATTAGAAGTCGTTTAGGACAGCGATCCGGTTTCCAAAACACAACTTTGACCTCTTATTATTATAAAAATATTTATGAAGATGCGATATATGTATACTTTTATCAAAGTATTTTTTACGACAAATCTACTCATATAATTTTTACATTTATAAACTCAACAACTTAAAAGTTATTGATGATTTATATTCCCGATGTTTGACCAAAACCTTGTCCAAAACGACTTCTAATACCATCCCGGAAGGAGTATATACTAGCGCCTAGTTTAGATGGCTAAAGTTTCTAACATTGTTTCCTCTCTCTCCATCACATCACATTAAATACATCAAAATACATATGTTCGAGTATGAAATGAAGGTAAAAAAGGTAACTAATTACATAGTTTAGATGTACAAGACGATTCTTTCAAACCTAGTTATGTCATGGTAAGATAATATTTATCACAAAAACAAACGAAACGCGTGTTACAAGATGCTACGAAGTTCCAGCAGGGTTTTTTTGCAAATTTTTCAACCAGCGACTTTCCTTCGGACATCCATTCGTTTCCTCATCGCCCAACCATTTCCGTGGGCCAAATAGCTTCGCCGACAAAGCTACTTACATGTGCCGTACATAAGTAGACTTCCACTTCATGCACCTCAACCCCACTCCCTACACATAATAACAAAATAAAACCCGTACTCCCTCTGATTAGAAGACTTTTAAGATAGCGACTCCAAAGCACAACTTTGATTTATTTTTTTATATAAAAATATTTTCTAAAAATTTATATATGTACATTTTTATAAAAGTCTTTAACATTTCTAAACTCAACGACTTAAAAGTTATTTAGATTTATATTCCTAATGTTTGACCAAAAGTTTTTAGGATAATTGCTTATTTGGCCCCGAGAAAAATTTGCTCTTGCTTATCATACCTTTTTTTTTTTTTCGAAGTTGTCTATTTGGCCTCAAAACCAAACTTTCTTTCTTATTTGGCCCTAGAAAAATTTGCTCTTGCTTATGTGACTCTTTTTTTTTTCGAAGTTGTCTATTTGGCCTCAAAACCAAACTTTCTTTTCTTATTTGGCCCTAAAAAATTTGCTCTTGCTTATATCGACCTTTTTTTTTGAAGTTGTCTATTTGGCCTCAACTGCTTCATCACATGTGAAAAGACAATTCTACCCTTCGCTTTCCTTCACACCCGCACGCCACCAAACCGCTTGGCCCCGACTCTATTCTCGGCGTGTGGAGGGCCAATGCCAGGCGCCGTTGATGCCCAACCGCCGCCGCCCCCCTTCTCATCCGCCTCCGTCCCCGGCCATCCTCGCCGCCTCCTTCCCTCCACGGCGACGGCGGCCAGTGGGCATGGCGGCGGGCGAGGAGACACCCCGGTCCCGCTTGCTCCGGCGAGGAGGCGTCCCCGGAGGTGCTGCTGCCGCCCGGTACAGCGTGTGCTTTCGCCCTGCCCGGGTTGTTCGGTGTCGGCATCCGGCCCGGCGGCCCAGGCGCCCGTAGTCCCCTCTGCATTTGTACTGCACTCATGCTTCTTGAGAATGTGGAGCTTCATCGCTACTAGCCTGGGCAGGGGCGGGCCTGCTATTGATGCAAGAGTATTCAATTGATTACCCAAATTTTTTGGCAAAACAATTTATATACATAATATATACAACATGCGCATGCATCAAAAATAGAAAATAACATCATAAAATATGCTTCCCAATCTTATAATGTCTCTTGGGCTCAAATAACTACTTCCCGGTCTCTTTTTGTTATTAAGTGTGTGCTATAAACCTATACTTTAGGTTGGCAAAGAATTTTTTTCCGCCCTTTGAAAATTTTGAATACCCAAACCCCAAATCCTGGGCCCGCCCCTGAGCCTGGGTCATTCGTTTGTATGACCAGAGCATGATTCTTGATGCAGCTGATCAGAGGCTCGACGACAAGTTCGACCGGCAGCAAATGGAGCGTGTGCTCGTTACGGGCGTCTGGTGTGCGCATGGAGCCCTGATCCAGCGACCGTCCATCGAGCAAGCTATGGATGTTCTGCGAGGAACAGGCTTATGACGACCTGACACTTGAGGATCGTTCTGTGCATGTAGTGAACACGAGTTTTGCGAAGTGACATAAGGTTTCTAAAAGAGAAGCAATATTGATTCATATTTTCACCGATCAAATAACTCTATTTTTTTTTTCTTTTTTCCTAGCTAGGGGTAAAATAGACTTTTTATCTAGCACTTGGCACCGTTAAGTGATCAAAATTGACGGAAGGCCAAATAAGAAAGAAAGTTTGGTTTGGCTAGATAGGCAAACTTCAAAAAAAAAAAAAGGTCGGATAAGCAAGAGCAAGTTTTTCCGGGGCCAAATAAGCAATTATCCCAAAGTTTTTCCCTTCTAAATACGATACAGAGGGAGTACACACATACAAGATAGATAACCAAACCGTTTTGCACTAAAATGCATCCATATTCCATATATTAGGGCACCTTTATTGGCCAACCCTAAACCATCACGTATTAGGCCGGTTTCAATGGGCTTCATGTGAGTTTTCATACACATTAAATAAAGTGTCACGTCGATAGATTTGGAGGTTTTACATGAAACCAAGAGGAGAGACAGGAGAAACATTGCTTTCAATCATTGCTTATTTCAAGCATGTTGTTTCTCAATACTGTTTTAAAATCATTTTAAATTTTGAAAGTAGTTTTCAAATATGAGGAAATTCGTTTTTTGAGAAGAAAATATGAGGAAATTCGTGGGTGCTCTTTTCCTTTCAATCATTTTTTCTATTTCGGCCCATTGCTTATTTCTTCATGGACGGAAAGCAGAGCCAGCTCGCCAACGTTGACTTCTCCTCCCTTTGCTTCTGTGATGACACCCGCCAAACCACTGCCGGCCCACGAATCCGCCAAACCATCGCACATTTTGGTGAGGCGTTTAATACAGATACATGTATTATAAAAAATAAAATTGGGGGTGGTTTTTGAAAGTCAGTTAGTTCCGGTTTCCAACAGGAACAGGAATTTCCTCTCTCTCCCTCCCCTCTCTCCCGCCGTATGCCTAATCGGATTCCGATCCGATCACTGAATCCAAAATCGAAAACATATAGTATACGAGATGCTACTACGATGATGGATTGACATGTGTGATGAAAAAGGAGCGCAGATCTGAGGCCGGGGACACGGAACCTCGGCGAAATCTCTTTGGCAAGGTGGTGTCTCGTACCATGGTGATTCAGAGCCAGCAGCGGGGGCCTCAGCAAACCCTAGCCCGGAGTAAGGCTCAACTCTCTTGCCCCTCGCCCTCTCTCTGGTTCGCCTGCTGTTTTCTTCTACCACTGTATAAAAAATGATATTTTTTTCGCATCAGTTACCTATTTTCTTAGCCTATTGATCGTTAACAATTTGTTGTTTAGATAAATGTCACACGCATACCAATTTTATAAGTATTTGAGATTGAATTGTCACTTTGGTAGATTATTAGGTCTCCAATCGAACTCCTTCCAGCTCGATTGATAAGTAATAGTATAATACGGTTGTGCGAGGACGTTCTTTCAGCTCGAGTTCTCTGTCTCTCTATCGTAACCGTGCTTGTTGGGTTCCAGGTGGATCCGTTGCTACAGAGAACGAAATTGAGGACTCACCTTATCAAACATTGGGATGTCCAATCCCATGTCTTCCGGAGGTACGGGCTGTTTCTTGATGAAATATCCAAATAATCATAGTATCCTAACAAATATCACTTGTGGGGTTTTGGAGAGATTAGAGTGTGAATATCACCATCCCTGGCAGCATGAACAGCTATAGTAACAGCTCCATCAGAGTCTTCCTGGAAGTAGTCATATTACATATTGAGACTGCATTCATCCTCTTCCAGTGAATACACAGTTTAATTTCATTAAGTCCATCAACTGTTACATGTATCATATGATCCTTGGTACAAGCAAATTTGGGAGCCATGCTAGACATCTATGATTACAGAACAACTAGTGGTGTAGGACTTTGCTGATCTTCTCGCTTTAGGATCATGGGGTAACTTTATTCGTGTAACCTGACAAAGCAATGACACCATCTCCTGTTTGGACAACCACCTGTGACAAAAGAATTAGCCCAACCACATGCTTCATCACAAGGATGCACAAGAACACAAGCAGTAGAGAATAACTTCTAATTCTCAAGGGCACAATTATGGCCTATGGTAGATTATGGCACAACCCTAAGAACAAGAGCACTTGATTGACTTGTCTGTTTTTTTAGTTCAATTCTTGGTTATGGTTTGCAAATGCTAATACTAGGAACATCCCTCTGGTTGCTTTTGTAAGACATAATCTGCTGCCTGTCATTTAGCTTGCTGCAATAGCTAGATTGTGGCCAGCTCTTGTTGTGCATCCTAGCTGCTGTAGCAGCATGGCTTCAGCCATGGTGATAGCCTCACCAGCCATGTAGCAGTATGGCAATAAGCCATACTTTGTACCTATAGTTGTTAGGAGTACATCACCCATACATGGGGATGATCTCAGCCATGTAGGAGTAGGTAGTCGGTGTAAAAACCATACCTAGGGTAGCATAGTTGGTACAATCTAGTTTGTATATATAGTGATCAATTGCAATGGAAGCGTGTTCATCGCCTCAATCTTCAGCTACATTCAGAGTTGTTCAGTTTCAGACTTCGTTGAAACTGAACTCTGTGTGTGTGTGTGTGCCTGAGAGACAGAGGGGGGCTCCTGTTCATCTTCTACCTTGGGACAAGGGGAGAGGGAGAGAGCAGTGGTGAGCGGTTTGCTCACCTGTTTGCTGTGTGCAGGGGCCAACAGCTTTTCCTTGTCTTGGTCTGAAATTCATAGGTCTTGTACAGCTCACACCCAAGATATGCATTAGTCTTTCTACACTGCTCCAAATGAGGATTTGTTTATTGCATTTGGAACTTGAGCTAATAGTTTTGTAGTCCATATATGATACTAATAATGTTGGAAGCCCTTGGAGTGGTACCGAATTCGTCTTGAACTCCATGGACAAAAGAAGAATCTGAGCACCAACATATCTTTCTGCATCACTTGGTCCAATTTTCCTTGGCCTGCAGTTCTCACCTGAGAACAAGCAATGCATTCTAGTATGTACTATGTAGTAAACAAGTCCCATTAAGGGCATGCTTAGATTCATCAATGCAGCTGGGATGTCCTCATCAATAAGTTTGAGCATATATATATTAATTTGAGAATAACAAAGTGAAAAATGGTCAGTCTTGATAAATTAACATAAATATGCTGCTTTAGTTCTGTGATGCTGAAATGCCTTTGCTATAATCAGATTTCTACAAGCAATTGATTGTCATGTTCGGTCAAGAAAAAAATCTCTCTTTCATTGGCTTCAGTATTCATGCTAGGACATCGATTTTACTATTTTGCTACCTAAGTCCAAAGTAATCACTGGCTGAATTGAATGCTATTTTATGAGATGTGTGTGTGTGTGTGTGTGTGTGTGTGTGATATACATACACTTTAGGTCGGTCATATATTTCATTGTATTTAGAAAGACCTGTCTGCCTTACATTTATATTGTAAAATGTAAAAAAAGTATTGATTTTTTTTTTTTGTGGGCCTCCATCTGTTTAGGTATTCAGGTGTACCAT
The DNA here is from genome assembly GCA_015847255.1 of Hyparrhenia diplandra. Taxonomy (NCBI): domain Eukaryota; kingdom Viridiplantae; phylum Streptophyta; class Magnoliopsida; order Poales; family Poaceae; genus Hyparrhenia; species Hyparrhenia diplandra. The sequence goes on from JADLZK010008945.1 coordinate 338,260, forward strand.
TTGTACCCTATGCAAAAGTTAGTATCTGTACTCTTTGCTATTCTGAACTAGTGACCTATTTGTAACCTACTATTGCCCAAGAAAATGTTATCCTGTGCATTTTGATGGACACCTTGTTTACTCTCTGTGCTCTTATGCAAGCAACAAAAGATATCATTGTAGTTAATCAGTGCTCACCATTAGTTAGGATCTTTTTTCTCTTGTTAGATTGTTAGAAAGCCTGTACTAATACTATTAATTAAGGAAAAACTTCTCCATGAAATTCTATGTTCACATGTCACCTTTACATTCAGTTGGTGGTTTACATATGTAATACATTGCACCTTTTGTGGTCATGCAGAGAGCTACCTGCAGTAGACACTAATCTTGTCCTACTTTCCTCTCTGATTGAAATTCATTGCATTGGCAAAGCCTACTTTTCTCTCTGATTGAAATTCATTGCATTGGCAAAGCTGAAAGTTTACCCCATGCTTGTGTATGCAGGACATCTGGCGTCATATACATTCTTTAATGCCGCTGGATGCTGCTGCTCGTGCTGCTTGCCTTTCTCATGCCTTTCTAAGTTCCTGGAGATGTTATCCCAAACTCACTTTGAGTATGCAGACGCTTTGCTCAAAGACGAGTGGAAACAATTTAAGCTCCAGAATTGATAGTATTCTGAAAAAACACTCAGGCATTGGCCTGAAGATATTGAGCCTTATTGTAAGTGATAATTACAGTTGCTTTCCTTGTATCGACAGTTGGCTCCAGGCTGCTGTTACACCAGGGATTGAAGAGCTCACACTTACGCTGCATGGAAAGTACAATTTGCCATGTACACTTCTATCTGATGGGGTTAGAAGCTCAATTCGGTCCCTTCAACTTTCCTCATGTGTCTTCAGTCCTACACGTGGTCTTGGCCCTTTAAGAAGGTTAACAATAATAAAGATGAGGTCTGTGCATATCACGGGGGGATGAACTGGAGGGCCTTCTTTCCAATTCCTTTGCTTTGGAACATTTACACCTCAATAATTGCAAAGGGATAGTTTTCTTGAAGATACCTTCTGTACTGGAGCGGCTCAGCTCCCTGAACGTTTTGTATGTTCTGGCCTGAAAGTTATAGAGAATAATGCACCAAATCTCTCCAGTTTTACCCTTATTGGAAAAGTTTCAGAACTCTCACTTGGAGAAGCGTCAAAGACAATGAAGGTATTTTGTATGCGCCGTGCCAACGTCGTCTGTTATGCTCGTACTGAGCTTCCGCCTATTATGCCAAATCTTGAGACGCTTAAATTAGATTCAAGCGAAGAGGTATAGTGATAAATCCATATAATTGTAGTCATAAATTGTTGTACAGGTGTATAGTTAATCTTAACATGACATATTTGCTGTGCAGGTGGATACACCAATGCTGCCTACCAAGTTCCTCAACCTCAAGCACCTGTCCATTCAGATTAGTGGCTGGACCTTGTCCCCATCCTATGATTATTTCTCTCTGGTTTCTTTCTTGGATGCGTGTCCTTCCTTGGAGACTTGGTACCTAAATGTAAGACAATGTGTATCCTACAAATTATGATATTTGATAACACATTTGGGTTCATCATTGGACTAAGTTCTCTGATTTTTTCTTCAGGTATCTCAGAAAGATATGAAGCATGAATCAGTTTTTGGTGGTTCTTCATTTAGGCAGCTGCCTGAACAACGCCACAACCACCTCAAGTGTGTGGAGATCGTTGGGTTCAGCTCTGCAAAGGGCTTGGTTGAGCTAACATGTTGCATAGTCAAGAACGCAGTCTCACTCGACTGCCTTACATTGAACACCCTTCATGGTCATGGTAGGTGTTCGGAGGAAAATAATAATAATTGTGGGGATCAAATTTGTGTTGGCATTAGCAAGGCTGTGCTCAAGGAAGCGACTACAGCGGTGGCAGCTATAAGAAAGTACATTGTGGATAAAGTTGCGCCTACAACTAAGCTGACTGTTTTGGAGCCTTGCCCTAGGTGTCATTCCATTACAGTGGATGATGGTAGGTAGATCGTGCAAGTTGCAGCTGTTTGAGGTGGAAGTTGTCATAATAAGTTTCTTAATTGTGCCATATAAATGCTGTAGTTCTAATTTGATCTTAATGAACCATGCTTTGTTTCTCTGATTGTCTGGACAAGTTGTAAATAAATTAATGCTGGACGTATTTACCATCTTGCCTTGATGGAATCTATCTTGTTTGAAATTTGACTTTAAAGAGGTGGTTTTTGTTTCTTGGTCGCTCTTGTCATATGTTCTGCTAGTTTCCAGGTTTGATTCATATAAACTTTTGTTAGCCAGTATACAAATTTCTCTTGATTGTGATCAGCTTGAACTAAACCCTAAGTAAGGCTGCACTGCAAGTAAAATTATCTTCTCCGTGTAAAACTCTTGTCAATGTGTGTGGGGGTGACTGGTGAGGCAGGCTTCTACAACGCACCGACTTTTTATTCAATTCATATGGCATGTTAATGTCCGTGGCAGGGGTTACTTTATCGAGTTGCATGCTATTCTTACAAAATGCGTTTCTTTTTTTTATAAAAAAAAATACAATAATTTTCGTGTGCAGCCTGATTCTGCGATTGTCTTTCCATAATATCCGGTTGGCAAAGTCTGACGTAATGACTGTGACTGCTGCCTTTTTTATTATTATCTAATGTGTTTATAAATTGCGTTATGTTACACAAGGACTAAACTATTATATTACGTTCATTTTGGATGCAAAAAAAGAAGTATCTTCAGTGCCACAGAGAGCATTTTTTTTTTTGACAAAACATTTTATATATTAAGCAGCTATATTACAAAACGATCCTTCAAAGAATGTCTTATTACATGGGCATTAGAGAGCATTAAGTGTCGCGTGTGCTGGCTTTGTATTCTTGAAGATAGTTTTCTAGATATTTTTAAGTATAATCAGATCCTTGCATCTAGACATATGCTTAGCTCTGAGTATTTGTGTGACGTCCAAAATAAAATTTTTGGAAACGAATAAATCTAAACACATGGACAGACTGGTACTGAATACTAGCTTCCATCATAGGCAACATTAGGTAGTTTTGAATCTTAGAATTGTCACAAGAAAATGCAATCGTCTTATATTATCATAACATACCTATTTGATGTTATAACTCTTTGCAATTCTCTCTTAGGTCAAACTGAAGATGGTTTGACTCTCCAAAATTCTTGTCATACCAAAAATTTTTAGATATTTGACGTATCTGAATACTCAATCACATATTTATGACGTAGATATCCAATTGTATCCTATCCAGTATGGTTGACACTATTAGTATTCAAATCCGAACAGAAATATGAAAACAAATGCAGTATCAGCTATATATGTTCGTATCCAATCCATTTTCATCCACACTAAGTGAAGGTGGATGTGCAAGGTGGTCGGTTGTCGGTCCTCGCAAGAGCGTGCACCTGCAGGTGAGCTGGCCACGCCGTGCGTGCGATAGTGGAGCGTTGAATAATTTTGTCCATTTGAAAGCAAATGTCATGTTTTTTTTCTCTCACGATTTCAATAATATTACCTCCACGAGTAAAAGGCTACAGACTTCCAAACGAATATAATACCTCTATTTATTTTTCCCTACAAGAAGGGCTGCATTATGCACATCACAAGTCTCTGCTTGTAACTCCTTCGGATTACCTCACATACCCAAGCCTTTTAAATTTCGTGGAAATATCATCAAGCAAGGAGTATGCAGGAGCAGGAGTGAGTCTGTTATGAGATTAGGATATGGGTATGAACTTTGGATTATATTATTATTACAAAATAAAGACCGAGAATACAAACAGATGAAATTTTCGGATACCACATGCATCACATTAAGCACAGGGGCAGCACAGTCCGCTCATAATCAAGCTCCCTTCTATATCTGTAACACCCCTAACCACAATTAAACAAGACGCCACCAAACAAGCTAAAATAAGCCAACAAGGAAAAAAATTTGGCAGCATCTCCCCAGTACTTGGGTTCAAGCGGAAGCAACCACACATGAGGACATACATGATTTCAAACTATCAAGTTATAACAACTTAAAAGGGCATATAACCATCATCGGATCTAGGAAACAAGCTAACATGATCCACCAGTCTGAAATTAAGATTCACCAAACTCAAGCACTATTTATATTACAACACAGCTTATTATATTAAGGCTTGCATGAGCGTGCGATGTATGCTGCTACATTTCCCACCCTTCAAGCAAGATCTACTCAAGAACCCGAAAAGATAAAGAGGGTGTGAGATATGAAATCTCAGCAAGTAAACTACCTTAACTGGGTTCTTAAAACATGGATTGGTTAAACATCACTTTTGAACAGCGTAGTAAAAGATACATCAATATATTAGGTATATCAATATATAAGATACATCATTTGCTTCATAGAAAGTTTAAATGTACTTCAAAGTGCATATGCAAATGATAGAATGCAATGCAAACGTGAACGATGCAATGCAGTGCATGACTTCACTTCTACCTACACATCCCACAAAGAGGGAGTGAGGGCTGCAACCACAATGCTTATCAATGTGCGTTGCTGTACCGGTACTTACCGCACCAATTTGGCTACGGTTTCTTCAAATGCATATCAACGGGAAGAGTGCAAATGCAAATGTTGCATTGTGCGTAATTGATGTACTTCATAGTTCAACAATTGAACCACAAGATGTGAATTCATATACTTCAAGGTAAGCAACCGAACTTAAAATTTCAGTGTGAGATGCTGAAATCAAGTGGAGATAATTCAAATAACTAAGCTAAGGCATGTGGACCACATCGCCACGTTTACTTGCCTCAAGACGACGATGCAAAACGTGAGCTAAGGACGATCCAACGGTGCACCACCTGTTCACATAACATCACCTCAGATAATAAACTCAACAAACATTCACAACTGACACATAAATCATTTCTACGGCCTGCACTACCGTTTCCCCCAAAACGGCGATCGAACTAACAACCAACAGCAGCAACCCTTCTTCACATTTTCACTGAGGATAAATTACTTACACAAAAATTATGATACTTTAGCAGAAGAAGGCAAACACAATTATATACAACTTTGATATAGCACAATCTAGCATTTGAGATCTCTAAAATGGCATAAACAACCTCTGAATCCAACTAAACTTTTCTGATGACTCAAACAGGGCAGCAGTCTTCCAAAATTCATAACTGCAGTTATACTCAACCAAAAAAATATAATCCTTACCAATCTAGAAAGCTCAAGAAAACACTATAACTCTTGTTCAGATCATATGTTCAGATTCGTCTAACAAGATGGTAAAAAAACAGATAAGATCCTAAACTATCATAATTGTCGTCACTGGAAAACAGCAATAAAAGAATGACTCTATCTCCCAGAATACTACGGCTATGAGGCTGATCTTGGATTGAAAAGAAAGATATTGAGGTGCTCTACAAAAGTTTCCATAGTGGCAAAAATTATTAAGGCCATTAAGGTACCCAAAAACAGAGATGAACCGATCTGCTCAGCCTGACAGATTTCAGAACGTGGACAAGATTGATCTCATGATTTTTCTCCCAACAAACGACCTCTAGTCAGCGATTTAATCCACACAAAGTTAACCAAATTTAGTGGATTAAAACATGACATCTCACCTTGGCTATTTCCCCAAGTTAGGGGAGCAGGAATCAGTTGGGGAAAAGTTAGTCTACACCCAAGATGCAGCTCTTCTTGATCCTCTTCTCCTCCTAAACCATTTTTCTCCTTTATCCCTTGATTATTGCTGCTATGGAGGTGGTTCTAGAGAGGAGAAGGTGCTGTGGAGAGGAAGAGAGGCGGCGGCTATTGGGCTGGCCAGCTGATGGTTCACGGTGGGGAGAAGGAAGGAAAGAAGAAGAAAAAAAAAATATATATAAAGGAAACCCACAGCTGTCCACGCCAAGGGTTGAGAGTAGGACACCAGGCAACCAAGGACGGTTACTGTAGCTACGCATTTACTACTGCTGTCCAGTAGTTTCTCTTCCTTTCTAAAAAAAAACTTTCCATATTAAAAAAAAATCTTTTTTTTAAGGCTTTCAATCTGGGGTATTACAATATCTATCTTGAACAAACTGATTTTGTGGCTCTGCTCGCCCTAATGCTCAGAACGACAAGCCAAACGGAGGTACGCTAAAGTCTTCAAAGATGTTAGCAATCCATGACTAATCAGGCCAAAACCGCGTGCACCCCAATGAGGAGCCAAGACATCAGCCGTAGACTCAAAATGACCAAGAATACTGAGCTGCTCCTGAAGCTTATTTCTGTCATGGACCCCCATGTATGTACACAGCTCATGACCTTCAGCAGCTAGCTCTCCCATGTTCTTTGCATCATGCAATTTGTTCTCCCCGGGTGGCGCACTGCCATCCCAGAGCCTCCTCCATGGCATCAGCTGCATCCCTGCCGAGAGGGCTGCCTTACTCTCCTTCAAGAAGGGCATCAGTGACCCCACTGGCCTCCTGTCCTCGTGGCGTGGACGAGAGTGTTGTCGGTGGACAGGCGTCAACTGCAGCAACTGAACTGGCCATGTCCTCAACCTTGATCTGCGCAATCCAAGCGTCTACATGAATAGCTCAAATGCATTGGATGTCTATGATGGATGTGAAGATGCCCATGCTTTGTCAGGTGAGATAAGTTCCTCTTTACTTTCACTAAAGCATCTGGAGCATGTAGACCTTAGCTGGAACTGCTTAATAGGACCAAGTGGTCGTTTCCCTGAGTTTCTGGGGTCGATGAAGAGTTTGAGATATCTCAATCTAATGGGCATACCATTCAGTGGTAGAGTGCCTCCTCAGCTTGGCAACCTATCTAAGTTGAAGTATCTTGACCTTAGCAATTCTCATGGGATGTACTCATCAGACACCACCTGGTTAAGAAATCTACTTTCTCTCCGGTACCTGAGTATGAGCACCGTAAGGGGTACCTGATTGGCCTCATCAATTGAATATGATTCCATCTCTAAGGGACATTCATCTTCAATCCTGTTCACTTGATAGTACAAACCAAACCAATCATTTCCATACCTTAATCTCACAAAGCTTAACAACCTTGATCTCTCCGACAATAATTTTGACCACACAATTACTTCAAGTTGGTTTTGGAAAGTGACTAGCCTAAAGAACCTCAACATTGGGTACAACAGTTTTTCTGGCCAGTTTGATGACTCACTGACAAACATGACATCCCTCAAGTCCTTAATTTGGCAAACAATTGCCATGACTGTTTCAACAGGACAATGGTGCTGGAAGGAAACTTAACAAATATTTAGTCTGAAAGTCTTAGACATCACCAACAATGGGATGAAGGGAGAGATAACGGTGCTGATGGGAGGTCTGCCGCAGTCTGTATGGGGTAAATTGCAGGAGTTGCATCTCAGTTCCAATGGTTTCACTGGAATCCTTCCAAATTGGATAGCTATGCATATCTCTAATAGACCTCCATGACAACGGCATCACTGGAAGCATCCCACCAGGGCTCGGGAACTGCACGTGTTTAAACGTACTTGATCTCTCCAATAATAAACTTGCTGGGCCCCTTCCATCAGAGTTTAGGCATCTTACTCACCTAAAGAACCTTAGTCTATCCAATAGTAATCTCAGCGGAGTAGTACCTGAAATTGATGGATTTACTAAATTGGAACATCTGGATCTGAGCAACAATGATTTCAGTGGGGTTCTCACAGAAGAACATCTTGGAGGTCTAAAAAGTTCAAAGAGAATAGATATATCTAACAATAATTTGAATGTGTCAGTGGATGCACATTGGTCTCCGCCCTTCAAGCTAGAGTCTGCACGTTTTGTATCTTGCAAGCTGGGTCCTTCATTTCCAGCTAGGCTTCAGCAGCAGCTGCAAATCGACGAACTTGACATATCCAGTACAGATCTAGTGGACGAGGTTCCTGAATGGTTCTGGACCACATTTTCACAGGCCACATATCTTGATCTCTCTCAAAAATAAATAAGAGGCAGCTTGCCAGCACATCTTGAGAACATGGACCTTCTAGTGCTCAACCTCAGTTCAAACCAGTTCAATGGACCAATACCATCATTACCAACAAACATCGCCATGTTTGACATCTCCCGCAATTCACTTTCAGGAAAACTGCCACCGAATTTCAAGGCTTTGCAATTTATTAGAGCACTAGCTATGTCCACAAACAAAATTAGTGGCAGCATTCCAGAGTTCATTTGCAAACTGCAATATCTGGAATATCAAGATTTGTCAAGAAACATGTTGGAGGGCGAAATTCCTCAATGTTTTGTCTCAATACAATCCCTCTTCCTTATATGTTACTATTCTTGGATCTTGCATGGAATAAGTTCTCCGGAACGTTACCTACATGGATAGGAGAGCTGGAAAATTTGAAGTTTCTACGACTAAGCCACAATATGTTCTCTGGGAATATTCCCCCAGAAATCATAAATCTTGTGTATCTTTATTACTTGGATCTATCATCGAACAACTTTTCTGGTGTTGTACCTTGGCATTTGTCGAACCTGGCAGGTATGACTTTGGGGGGCTACCATCATCCTGATACGTTATCTTCAAATGCTGCAGTTGCTGTAGCCGTAGCCAGTCATTACGCGGAAAACTTGTTAGTAATTAAGAAAGGGCAGCAGCTTAGATTCAGTGTGCAACTTGAATACTTCGTGAGTATTGATTTATCAAACAACTCTTTAACCGGTGAAATTCCCACGGATATAACTTCCCTCGACGCCTTAATAAACCTGAATTTATCATCAAACCACCTAAGTGGAAAAATACCTACTAAGTTTGGATCCCTGAAATCACTGGAATCTCTGGACCTCTCTAAGAACAGGCTGTCCGGTGAAATCCCACCAAGCTTAGCAAATCTTACATATTTGATGTACTTGAACTTGTCCTACAATAATCTGTCTGGAATGATACCCTCAGGTCGTCAGCTTGATACACTAAACACAGATAACCCATCAATGATGTACATCGGCAACAGTGGACTTTGTGGGCCTGCTATTCAAAAGAGGTGTTCTGTAAAGGGTAACCGTACGGTACATCTATCCATGGATATAACGCAGACAACAGGCCAGAAATTGAACCGATGTCCTTTTATTTTGGCCATGTGTTGAGACTTCTGTTGTGGCCCTGGATGGTATTCTGTGCCCTGTTGTTCAAGAAGACATGGAGAATTTCTTATTTCGAATGTCCGATGAGATATACGGTAGAATATATGTGTTTGTGGTTGTGAACTGGGTGAGGTTGACTGCAAGAATAAATCAAATGCACAGATGGAACCAGTATGTATGGGGTTTTTTTTCCAACAGCAGAGTGGAATATCCTGATGCCCACCAGTTAATCTAAATAAAGTGAAATTAGTGTTTAATTTTCTATTATATGCAACATGTATTCCTATGAACTGTAACAGCGATGTTCTTTGTCGGAGTAATTTCCATATTTCTATGTGGCTATGAATGGACTCTTTATTCATCGTTGTTTATATATAGACTAGGCAGTTCCCAGCGCAATGCACGGGGCGCTAGGTGAGCATAGCAATTGGCGCTGCATTACGTATCTGTGAACATATCATGCAAAAAGACCATAAAAGGTTCGAGTTACATGGTTATTCTAAGCCTACACAGAAGAAAGAATGAACTGAACCGTAAGAAGCATTGCAGTGATAGGTGAATAAGGAGGAAATAAGAATATGAATAACATTCCTTAAAATCCAAAATTTAAGTAGATCGACAAATAGAACAGCGAACCCATGCCACTTTGGATTGAATTGTCTCGATTGCAAAATATGTGGAGTGTGGTAATGATATATTTCAGTTATCTCTTTTCAAATCATGATTAGTTCCATAATTGCGGTATGTACGGTACGTACCTTTTCATCTTACATCAAGCAAGATTCAGTATGGGCAATAGCCAACAGGAAGTATGGACATCTTCAGGCTAAGAACAATATAATGATGGAATTCTGAGTCCCACTCAGTGGCTAAAATAGGTAGCCAGGAGATTACTGTGGCTAAAGGTGTCGGCCTTTACAATGGATAACATAAAGGTAGTCATCAAAGAATGAATGGACGCAGCTGGAACTGAAACAATTCTTAACGGCCTGAAGACCTGGAAAGCACAAAAAAATGGTATGTATTATGAGTAGAGGATGCATAACCATTTTAAATAAATCTATTTGAGCAGAAGGATATCGCCATTATATTAGTGCGCAGGACACAAAACGCTACATACAGATACAGCAGTAGTTTAGTGACATTTATCTATGAGATAATGAGCTGCACACGGTATCACAGAGTTATCGAATCACAATGATGTCATAGTAGATAAAAGATCTGTAAGCACAGTACGCACGGTACTCCTAATCAAAGAAGCATTACAATGCTATTTCGATGACATAACACAATTCAGTGACCGATATTGTATAAATGCATTTTCGGATTCGGACTTATCATTAAAACAGAATATGATTGAGACAACATGCACCAACCACTTGAATCTGATGAACTCTGGGAGATTCAAGCTGGTATAAATTGGAAAATTAATATGTCAAAAAAAAGACAGTAAGCGATGAATACATTATAGGTACTGCTAGAAAATGGCGAAGCTAAGGGATTGAACTGGAGAAGGTTACCTTCATGAAAGAAGAGTCGCGACTAGCAGCAGCGTGCAGTACGTCGAGTGCAGCAAGGCGCGATTGGACGGAAGGCGGCGGCGTGGAGGCGGGGAACGTGGAGAGGGTGCAGAGCTGCGGCGTCCTCCCCGCCGTGATGCGGGAGACGGCGAACGCGCCGCCGGCCACGGTGACGACGGCGAGCGCGGCGGGCACTATCCCAAGGGCGGGGATGGATACGACACAGTGTGGGGTTCAAATCTTCATTCATGGAAGGACCAAGCTCCCGTCCATGGCGGAATCTGAGGTGGTGGGGCCAACTAATTTGCATCTGCCTAGTCGCCTGGTAAGCTTTGGTTCCGATTATTATTCCCAGCACATCTAATTCCACAAACATTTGTCAACGGCACAAAATTTACCAGCGTACAGCTGTTACCTTTGGAATCCACACTACTGAAACAAATTTATGTAAATCTCTCTTTCTTTCTTTCTTTTTGGGCATGTCTGCCTTGTAAAATTTATGTAAATTTTTTTTGTACATTCATTCTTTTATTCAATTGAAAAGCAAAAACAAATAGATAGGGAATTCCCCTACTGATTCAGGTCAAAAAAAAATCCACACTACTGAAACAAATTTGCCCTTTAACAGAGTTTGTTACTGTTAGTCTGGAATTAACATTTGCCCTTCTTTAGAAACAAATTTTATTACTGTTGCACGGAATCTGGTCTTTTATACCAGTTCCTGAGCCTACACCAATAAAACAGCTCTAGTTAGGTATTGTAAGGCCACCCTAACCGTAAATGGGGGCAGCATAATCAATATCCGTACTAATCATCATCAAGAAACAATAAAAAGCTTAAATCACAGCTGAGCTTTTCAATCATGGCCGAAGTGCACAAAACAACTTTGAGCGTTGTTGCTGCTGCCTGCTTCTCAGCAGTATTGCAGAAAACACAGGCACAGCTCAAACAAACATTGGTAGAAGTGCAGTATGTTGCATATGGAATCTGTACGAGATCCATCACACTTCAGTTATAAGCTTCCAAACAGCAAGTAACGGAAGTACCAAATGCACAGATGGAACCAGTATGTATGGTTGCATATGGACTAGTTGCTAGCTCCCCATTACCATGCAGTCACTGTCTTAAAAAAAGAAAAAGGTAATGAAACTTATGTAGAAATCTTTGTTGCGTGCCATTAATGCCTTTTCAATGTTTTCCAATCTGCTGCACTTTTCATGCAGATCCTACTAGCACTTGGGTCACCAACAGAAATTTGACATCTATTTTCAAGATTACCTAAAAGATACTACACTATGAACTCTAAAAAATATTGTACACTACCAAGAGAACTAGAAAAGTTAGTCATTAAGTGCAGCATAGTAGGAAGTATTTCTCTGCTAAACTTTAGCCAATGTGAAATGCTACAAGATAAACAGTCCTCTGTAAAGAGAGTAAATCCTAGTTATTACTGCATTAGCAAGAGGACAATAAAAAAATAGAAAGCATAGTAGGAAGTATTTCTCTGCTAGTCAACTTTAGCCAATGTGAAATGCTACAAGATGAACACTCCTCTGTAAAGAGAGTAAATCCTAATTATTACTGCATTAGCAAGAGGACAGGAAAAGTTGAAAACACAAAGTTTGATGCACAAAAAGAAGCATCAATTAGCACCAATTGACGGCATAAGGACATTAACAGATTTGGTACACAGTACCATAAATAGTACTGTTTGAGGACTTGTGACAGAATTAGACTTCTGAATTGTAAGATTCTCTACAGCCTAAGCTTCTGGCACAGCTTTGCTATTCCTGGGTATGCCAAATAAATAAATTCATGAAGAGAACACAATCCACTGGATAATCCACATTAGTAACTACTATAGGGGGAAACCTCTAAAAAAGAGAGGTTTATGGAAGCACAGTTAAACAAACCTGCATGTGACCTATCACCTTAAAGGTCAAAGGATAATGCCCATACTGTTGATGAATGGCCACTGGAATAAGAAATGTGACTTATCAAACAACACAATAATGCAATTGTTAACACATTGAAACTGGAATAAACTTTTTACTTTTGTTTTTGCTTTCTGTGAGCACACTAACTGATTCAGTAGACAACTATCATGAAGAATGAATATATAGAAGCATAAATTTATTAAATTAAATGCATATCTATGTGTTTAGTAAGTAAGAAGCGTGGCACAGAATCGATCTCAACGAGAAAGCATAAGCCTGCAGTTTGAGATCATTGTAAAATTGCTGAACACAAACAGTTCACTGGATGATACGATTTCTGACTAGCCACAACTGATACACCGTCTTTGCAACAGACATATAGATGAACAGACATAACAAACATACTACTGCTACGATAGATGGGTCGATATCCCTTAATTGGAAAACAAAACCCGTGAGTAGATACTACTACTAGATAGATTGGGTCTTATATGCCAAAAACCTCCAGATTGCTACTCGTACTATGAAGATGAGCAGTTGCAACTACCAAACCCTTGCTCCAGAAACATTTGCAGATCTACTCCTGTGCGATGGTGCACTGGGTGGCGAGGAGGTTAGAGCAGCTCTCCTTGAGAGCATCGATCCGATCGCGCAGAACTGGATGGACCGCCGAGCCCTCGGGCTCCAGGAGCGCGTCGTCCACGAACGCCGAGATGGAGTCCGCGAGTTGGTTGGCCTCCTTGCGCGCGGATCCTCCGGCCTCCACCGCGACGTCCCTGAGCTTCTGGGCGGTGGCGGAGACGACGTTGAGGAGGGCCCTGTTGGTCGGGCGCCAGCGGAGAGCCGGCAGCAGCGTACCCTCGAGGAGGAGGAGGGCGGTGCAGGTGCGGGCCGTCGCCTCCACGCCGTCAGTGTTGGTGAGCACCCAGTCGTGGACGGAGAGGACCTCCATGAGCATCGCGAAAGGGGCGGCTTCGCGGACAGGAAGCTTCTCAGCGACGACAACGCGCAGCTTGCGAGGCTCACGACCACCACCGCCTCAACCGCCTCGGCTAGGGACTCGACGTGGATCGACATGGTAGGGGAATGGTGGGGATGAATCGCGATGGGTGGGGATCGATCGATGGCGACGGCGCTTCCGCTTCCGCTTGCTTTATAGCGATAGCGACGGAGAGGAGGCTTACTTGGTGGCGAAGAAGAGAGAGGGAGGGAGGAGTGGGTCCCGGCAGTCTGCCGCATTCGGCCGCCGCGGTGGAGCAGTCTATTGGGCCTAGGGCCGCAAGTCGCACTCGGAGGCCCAACATTCGTCCTAGCTGGCAACGAGTGGATGTGAGCTGTGCTGTGCACGACAAGATGGGTGTTGCCCGTGTACCACTGTCTCAGATTGTGCACGCAGGATTCTTATCGTGCCCGTGTACCATCTCCCAAATTGCACCAGTCACTGTACAAATTGTCTGTGCCCGTGCACCGTGTCTCTCAATATGGACTACAGGAATTTGGTGGCGAAGAAGAGAGAGAGGGAGGGAGGAGTGGGTCCCAGCTCACGATCACCTCCAGCTTTCTCGTATATTCCCTAAAAAAGTTTTCTCGTATATAAAACAAAATCGACTGAATGTGTTTTTTTTTTGTCTATCTATCGACTGAATAAAATGGATTGATTGGATATTTTTTTCTGGTAATTGTGAAGGTACATTTCATATAGATTAAACTCTATCTCTCTCTTCATAATTAACCTGCCAACTTACCAAACTTGTTGGTGTGTTACGGTGTTAAATAAGAATGAAGCTGTTTTGAAACCCCTACTACTTGTTTGAGAGTACATCAAGGTTTAGCCTAGCGCTTGTAGCTATTTGGTCATTCTTATTGGAGAGAGTTTATAGTGTTATTTAATAACATGGTAATTAATGATACATGAACAAAACTATCACTCGATACAAGGCTGCACACGCAAAGAGCTACGTAGATGATCTGTAGTTGATCTAGATAGTGAGTTCCCATTAGTATAAAATATAAAGTGTATTAAAAGCGCCATATATATAAACACTTTTTAGCATCATGTATATATAAACACTGTTGAACATCCATGAGCGTCATTTTACTCGCATAATAGTTTCCTCTTTTTTTTTTTTTTTGCGAAGAATAGTTTCCTCACTTAGTACAGCATATGCTCCAAAGCACCACCATTTGAGTCGGTGATTCTTGTGTGTGTTCCACCCGATTTTGGCCAATGATAACTCGTTGTCATGTTGCCCCAGTCATGTATCTTTACTCTAACTTCCATTGATGAAACACATGTGATACACACTTAAAAATGAAACCCCACGCTGTGAACGCACTTCCACGAGCTTATGTCCTTGGCGCCATCAAATCCATCGTGTCCTTTTGTAAATAAAAAAAAAAAAAAAAGTCCCTGCTCTTCACCGGCGGGGAACCGGAGTCCCTGGTCGAACCCGCACGTGACCGGCTCGCGGGTGGTGAGGATGCTTGTGTCCACCGATGGATCGACAGAACAGAGGAGTACCTGTTGCATTATTACGTTATAAAAGAAAAAGTCCCTAATTTCCTATCCCCCGCAGATGCGTAATCCGATTCCGACTCAATCATCCAATCCAAATCTAATGCGCGCAGGGGAGGATAAAGTATACTCCCTCTGTCCCAAAAGGGTGACACGTCAAACTTTCCTATCTTTAATTAGGGCTTATAGAAAATACTAAGAACATTTATATCTCTAAATAAATTTATTAAAAAGGATTAGATTTAAAGTTTTTATAATACTAATTACGTAACATAAATATGTATATATTTTAATATATATTGACGGCAGTTTAAAAACGTTGACTTGTGAAAAAGAAAGAATAACATTTATTTTGAGGTTGACTTATGAAAAGAAAGAATAACATTTATTTTGAGGTTTGCAGCCCCTAATTCTCGGGGAGGGTCGTCTGCTTGCGTGCGTGTCGTCTTCCACTCCCGCACCATGGGAAAACGTGCTAAACCACGGTCTCAGAAAAAAAAAGAACTCGTACCAGGGGATTCAGAGCGAGACGCAGGAGCGTCAGCAAACCGCCTTAGCCCGGGGTAAGCCTCAATCATCTGGTTCCTTCGCTGTTTTCTTCTTTCATCTCGTCAAAAAAAAAAAAAAAAATCTTTCGTCTGTTATTTTTTTTATTTGTTCGTTATAAGGATTCATTGTTCAGATTATGTCACACGGATCACATTTTTTAAAATTTTATTATTTGACATTGAATTTTCACAACCGTGTTTGTTGCCATGCAGATGGATCCGTTGCTACAGCGGACGAAATTAAGGACTCACCCTATCAGGGACTTGGTGATGGCGATTCTCAAGAACCCTGTCAGGGACTAGGTGATGGCGATTCTCGAGATCCCTGTCAGGGACTTGGTGATGGCGATTCTCAAGATGGACAAACATCGGGACATTCGATCTCATGTCTTCATGAGGTATGGCAACATAAAATTCTGAAAGGGGTTATTCTGTTGGATTTTTTTTTTATCTCAAGATAAGCATGTGCTTGTTGATGCTGTATGGTTTGTTTCTTGATGAAATATGCAAATAACCATATTAACCTAGGATATCTCACTTGTGCGATTTTGACCTGATATTAATTCCACGATAAAACATCGTCTCGATTTAAACCGACACATTGTTTACTCTTTGTGCTCTTATGCAAGCAGCAAGCAAGAACAGAATAATCAATCGGTGCTGGATATCAGAAAGCCTCTAGTAATACTTTCAGGGAAAAACTTTTCTGTCAAATTAATGCTAAGTTTACCTGCACTATTACATTCAGTTGGCAATTTACGTACGTTTTGCAAGCATGCATGCAGAGAGCTACATGGGGAAGAAGATGTACTCCATGTGGTTCTACTGTTTTTCTCTATTATCTGATTGCAATCCTACTTGTCTTTAAAGTTGAAAATTCATCCAATTATTGTGCATGCAGGATGTCTTGTGTCACATTCATTCTTTAATGCCATTGGATGCTGCTGCTCGTGCTGCTTGCGTTTCTCACGTCTTTCTAAGCTCCTGAAGATGTTATCCCATACTAATCTTCAGTTCAGAAACGGTTAAGGCACATGGCATACGTTTAAGATGCAGAGTTAAACAAATCCTGAGAAATCACTCAGGAACTGGCCTGAAAGTATTGGGGCTTCATTTAGGTGATCAATACTACCATCAGCTCAGCCTTCGTTTACTTCTTGACAGATGGCTCCATGTTGTTTTTACACTTACACCAGGGATTGAAGAGCTCACCCTTAAGCTAGATCAAGAGTACACCTTCCCATGCTCAGTTTTATCTAGAGAAGTTAGAAACTCGATTCAGTCTCTTGATATTTACTCTTGTGCCTTCCGTCCTACGGCTGAACTTGGCGCCATGACAAGCTTAACAAGTTTGCATCTGGACTCGGTGCGCATCACGGGGGATGAGTTAGGATGCCTTCTTTCCAAATCCCTTGCTTTGGAGCGTTTGGACCTCACTGCTTGCAATGAGATAGTTTCCCTCAAGGTACCTTGGGTGATGCAGAAGCTCAGATACATGAGAGTTGTTTGTTGCAATGCTCTGCAAATTATAGAGAACAAAGCTCCAAGTCTCTCCAGTTTTCACCTTTTCCCAGGAGTTCGAAACCTCTCGCTTGGAGAGGCATCGCAAATGATGAAGGAGTTGAGCTTGTATTGTGCGAATGCTACAAGCTAAGGTCACGCCGAGCTTTCATCCATTATGCCAAATCTTGAGAGTCTGTCTTTAAGTTGGAGCCATGAGGTATACTGCAGAGCATCGATACATTCCATACGATCGGCAGTAGTCATAGATACTGTTATGTATAATATAAGTCTGAACATGACACATTTGTTGTTGTGCAGGAGAATACACCAATGCTGCCCTCCAAATTCGTCAACCTCAAGCACCTATACATTCAAATTACTTCATCGACCTTGTCCCCGTCCTACGATTATTATTCTCTGGTTTCTTTCTTGGATGCATCTCCTTTCTTGGAGACTTGGTGGCTGGAGGTAAGATGTTTTCCCCATTCTACATTTCTAGCAAATTCATATATGTAGTGACTCGGTAATTTGGGTGCATATATCGATCGATCTATTGATTATTCAGTTTCTTGGTTTCGTCTTCAGGTCCCTCAGGAAGATATGGGGCATGAATTGGTAGGTCCTTCATCACATCTGACGCAGCTGCCTGAACGACGACAGCACCACCACCTCAAGATTGTGGAGATGATAGCATTCAACTCTACAAAGAGCCTAGTTGAGCTAACATGTTGCATTGTGAAGAGCGCAGTCTCACTCGAACGCCTTACATTCAGCACATTCCGTGGTGATGGTAGGTCTCCATGTTGCTCGGATGATTCTTCTGGCTTTTCCTATAGCACGTTTATGATCGAGCAAGCATCTAGAGCGGCGGAAGTTATAAGAATGTACATTGAGGATAAAGTTGCACCTACAACTAAGCTGACTGTTCTGGAGCCCTGCGCACGGTGCCTATCACGCCAATGCTTTTGACGATTAGGCTTAGGCAGACCTTGCAAGTTTTGTAGCCGGTGCTAAATCATAGTGAACTATCCTTGGTTTCTTTGATTGTTCAGAGAGGTTTATATGTTTTGTCAAACCACAAAGGCCAAACCAAACTTTTCTTATATTTGCAGTGTACGGCTTTAAGTAGGTATTGAACAGAAGAGCGTGCTTGTCAGTTTGGAGAAAATTACTTATATGGCCGTCTTTAACTTTCTTTGTCCTGAAATCTTCCATCAACTTTCGATTCCTTATTACCAGGCCTTTCTATCAATTTGAACATGTAACAGTGTTGATGAGAGATGAAAAGTCGATTTTACCCTTCGGCATTAAAGCATTGTTTCTTTTTTTCTTGAAACGATTAAAGCATTGTTTCTGATAGTTTATAATTCAAATTGTGTACTGCACGCTTTGTAGATGCTTGCAAACTGCAAATGGGACGTACTAGCGCTCGGACGTCTCATGGCACAGAGTCCCATCGTACGCCCCGCTTTGCCTGCCTACCATCGAGGAAGAAAGGAAAATTCCAGGACTGTCGTGCAAAGGACTATCTACGCACTTCACGCACAAGGATCCACCTCACCGGAGCACAGCACCTCGCCAGCTCGTCCCAACCTCGCCGATCGACCCCCACCTTGTCGGAGCCCATCACCTCGTCAGCCCCCATAGTCCACCCTATAAAATAAACGAAATAAGGCTATTGCAACATTAGAAAACATCTAATGAAACAAAAAAAAATATGCATCGCAACATGAAAAACAAATCTAATGCAACCTTGAAAATATCCACTGCAACATCAAAATAAAATTGTTGCAAACACCGAAAAACTATTTGCAACATCAAAAAAAAAAAAAATCTGATGCAACAAACGAATATGAACTGCAAACAATGAAAAAACGATGTTGCAACTAATGCAACATCTCAAATAGTTGCCCCGTCCGCGCCACCGGATCTACCGAAAAATGATGTCGGCGTCGGGGGAGAAGCCCCGCCCGCAGCCACCGGATCCACCATCCTCGACGGTCACCGCACCGGGGAGGCCCACTCGGGCGTGGGGGAGCGGTACTGGGAGGGAACTGTGGTGGCGTCGGCATGGCTGCCTGGTACGCGCGAGCTAAGAAGAGGGTTGATTTCGCCGGTGCCTGGACGACCGCTGGCGAGAGAACCATAAGTAGGTAGATCACATCGACGAGGAGCCTAGATCCGGACGCCGATGGAGAGAAGGGCAGGGGCGGATCTAGGCGGCGATGGTGCCGGGCGGTTGAGGGAGACGAAGGGGAATGTCGGGAGGCATCACATATCAAATCAAAGTTTGTTCTTAAGAATTAATTTAGATCACACATATATAGCAGTCACATACACAAGCTAGTGGCATATCTACGGAAATTGCCTAGCCTCGGGTTGATTGGATTGGAGGCAGGTTGGTTTACAAGGCAAGTCTCTTGCCACAACCATGACAGTCGCAGCTATAGATGAAAATGGTACAGATATTTATTCGACCGTCTGTTCGACCGAACCCATCTAAAGGGGTTCACTATCCGTATCCGAATACTCAAATTGTATATTTGTGATGTTGACATCCAATCGCAGCTATGGATGAAAATGGCAGTTTAGTAAATACAATGAAACTTGTTCCATTGTGACTAAGGGTGTATTTGGTAGGTATCTAGATGGTCGGATAAATATTTCAGATGCAGATTCTCTTAAAAATGTTTATTTGGAATAACATGTGCTCCATTTCTTTGTTACCGTCTCCGTTTCCAAATTATGAGTCGTTTTGATTATTTTTTTTTTTTTTTTTGCGTCCATCCGCCACGCATCTAATCTAAATGTAATAGTATGTCTAAATACGTAACAAAATGGATGAAGCAAAAAAATTAATCAAAACGGCTTATAATAAGTAGGTTTACACTCTACAATAGAGTATGTATTGTGAGTGTCCTGTTGCTCACTGTTTCTCCCGCCTTCCTAAGCTCCTGGAGATGTTACCAAACTAATCATGAGTTCACAAACTGTTAATTAAGGCACATCCACATGGCAGAAAGTTTAAAACCCAAAAATTGACAGAATCCTCTCAGGAGGATAGCCCCAACCGTTGGTAAAAGTGTTGCCACAACCAGCGCAATCGCAGCCCCTTTTTTCTAAAAAGAAAAAGGAAAAAATCTGGGTCGGCCAAAACCATCGAACCCTAATCTTTTCGCCCCGATGGTGGATGCTGATGCCGCGCCGCCAATGCCACCTCCGGAGGTAGTAGCCCCAGAGGAGCACGTCGGCGGCTGCCAATTCCACCGCCGCAGCGCCGGAGGCCGAAGATGATAAAAGCGGAAGATGGAGGAGGTCAGATCCGGCGTGGGAGGCGAACAGCACCGGGCGAGGGACGAGGCAAAGCGCCCGCGTGGGACGGCGACGTTGAGCAACACATGGATGGGTCGCCCTCCGCCGTGAATATGGGGAGCTCACAGTTGCTCCGACCGATGATGGGGCACCGATGGATGATGATGGTGATAATGGCACGCCCGCTCCTGCTCGGAACCGGATTCGCAGGCGGCGGGTTCTCGATGAGAAGAAGCCGCCGCTGCTTGAACTTGAAGAAGCAGCTGATGAAGCTCCACAGCAGGAAGGTTCGGCTGATGCAGAAGCTGCTACACAGGATCAGGATGATGCTATTATCTCGTAAGATCCAAGTGCCCACCAGCATGCTGCGTGTCCTTATTGGAGAAGGTGGCGAGACAATCAAGAACTTGAAAAAGAAATCGGGTGCAGAGATCAAGATCAGCATGGACTCATCTGATACGGACTCAAATGCCCTGACTTGTTCGGTTCAACTAGTTGCAAGCAGCCTTGCAAGTGTTGATAAAGCCGAGCTGCTTGTTAAGCGTGTCATAGCTGAGGCTGAGGCTTGGGGGCGATTTGGAAGAAGTGATGAACAGCTGCCTGTTGAAATAGAGCCATTTGAGATGACAGTTCCTGCTGACAAGGTCGGTCTCATTATCGGAAAAAACGGTCAGACAATTAGAGACCTGCAGTTGAAATCTGGTGCTATGATTCAGTTAAGGCCCGAGGGAAGAATTTTTAGTTACTGGGAATGAGAAGCAGACTGAAGCTGCAAAGGATTTGATCAAGCAAGCTTTGGATCAGACATTGTCAAACCAGCTGTCTGAGAGCGGATATGGTCCACAAGGTTACCGCCGTCGTCAGGGTCATGCTGCAGGTTCTTGGTGGGGGCCATATTATTCGAATAAATTTTTCAAAAAACATTTTCAGAATCACGGCGCGGCCGCTCCTGCTCCGGATTCGGCTTCTGATGACAAACCACTGCTTGAAGCTCCACAGCAGGAAGCAGGTGATGCAGCAACTGATGCGCAGAATATTTCTCGTAAGATCCAAGTGCCCAACAGCAAGGTACATCCTTAGTATATATATAAGCAGAAATACTATTATAGAGAGGTCTTTGCATGAATAATCGAAAACTGGTGACATAGATAAGAACATTTACTGTAGAAACTACAGTTTCTTTTACATGTAGTTCAGTCTATTCTAATATTGTGGGAATTCATGCAGGTTCGTGTTCTGATTGGAAAAGCTGGCGAGATACTTAGAAACTTGCAACTAAGCTCGGGTGCAAAGATCCAAATCACCAGGGATAATGAGGTGGACCCAAATGCTCCGACTCGGCCGGTTGAACTAATTGGATCCCTTGGAAGCGTTGATAAAGCCGAGCAGCTTATTAAGACTGTCATAGCTGAGGCTGAGGCTGAGGACAGCCAAGGGGAGGATAGACGACTGCCTGATGGAGTAGAGCACTTTAAGATGCCCGTTCCTAATAACAAGGTTCTTTCTTGGTGCTAAGGATTTTGTTTGTTATATATAATGTGCCATTTTATATGTTTAACCATTACCTGTGTATTCCATAGGCTGGTCTCATTATCGGGAAAGGCGCTGAGACACTTAAACGCATGCAGGACAAATCTGGTGCTCGTATTCAGGTGGATATATATTTGTCACTTGTCATGGTGGCTTGCCATTCTCAAACTTTTACAACTCGTATATATTGATTGGTCTAAGGAGATGTTAACTTTTTTTTTTGTAGTTAATACCCCTACATCTAACAGAGGGTGTGACTGAAAGAACTGTCCATGTTACTGGGACTAAGAAGCAGGTTGAAGTTGCAAAGGAATTGATCAAGCAAGCTTTGAATCAGACATTTCCAAACCAGTCTGGGGGATATACAAATCTTGAAACAGCAAGGCTCAGGAGGGAAGCCGTTTTGCTTGAATCGTATACAAAATTGATGACCATGGACACTACGGAGATGACTGATGAGATGAAAGATGAGCACACGAAAGGCTTGAAGATGTTGAGGGAAAAGATTGCTGGCAACATTGAGTGATTGAGGTATGTACAGCTAAATATTTTGTCACAAGGATTATATGCCCTGCAGATGTAGCTCTTGCTAATTCCGAAGTATAAATTGATAGCCTTTGCCACATAATGCTTGTGACTGATGTTTAACCCTACCCATTTTACTTTCTCTAACAGGATGTAGTGGCAAGCTGCAGCCTCGGTCAATTTGTTCAGGACTTTTGGTGTTTCTTCAACAAATGAAGCTGGCACTTCTGTATATTTTGTGCCCTGAACGAAAGAGGCATGTTGCCATGAATTTTCTTATTAAAGAATAGCAAAAACAAAAAAAGAACGAGACCTTGTCCATAATTGTGCCATCTGTGCATTATCATATTGTAAACAAATCTATGTCGTTATGCTGAGATTAAGTTGCCATCTGTACATTTCTGACGAGCCGTGAGTCTTTGAAATAGGCTGCACACGCAAAGAGCTACGCAGATGATCTGTAGTTGATCTTGATCGTGAGTTCCCATTAGTATAAAATATAAAAGTGTATTAAAAGCACAATATATATAAACACTATTTTAGCATCATATCTATACCTATCAATAAAGCGAGTAAATTTTTGCCAAATATTTTTCACTCTTTTTCCTTCTGCCTATTACCCCCTCTTATGTCTCGTGTTCCGCTGCCCCGCCTGTTCGGCTTCCTCGTCATCGGCAATAGACCAAACCGATACAGAATCGCAAATCAAACAAACTCTAAAAGAAACAACTTATAAAATCAAATCACCATAAATCATCCACACACAAATAACAACTTATAAAATCAAATCACCATAAATCATCCACACACAAATAACAACTTATAAAATCAAATCACCATAAATCATCCATAAATCTAGTATATATAAACACTTTCCCAGGAGGCTTGAACATCCATGAGCGTCACTTTAGTCGTAAAATAGTTTCTTCACTTAGTACAACTACATACCCAAGCACAATTTGAGCCAATGATTATTGTCTGTGTTCCAGCTGATTTTGGCCAAGTTGTCCGGGTCATGTATCTTTACTCTAACTTCCATTGATGAAACACATGTGAAAAGCAGCTTTTGACTCGTGGCTTTTGAAGACGGCCAACCCCTTTGGTTGAGCTTTTTGACTTTTGGGGACAAAAGGCACAGACAAAAGCCCAACCAAAGGGACTAAAAAAAAATAAAACCCACGCTGTGAACGCTATTCCAAGAGCTTATGTCCCTGGACCCATCAAATCCATCGTCTCCTTTGTCAAAAAAAAAGGGTGTCCTTGCGCTCGGCAGAGTCCCTGGTCATCACCAGCTCTCCTCCAGAACCCGCGCTCGGGTGGTGAAGATGCTTGTGTCCACCGATGGAGAGAACAGAGGAGTCCCTAATTTCATTATTACGTTAAAAAAAGTCCCTAATTTCCTATCCCTCCCGCAGATGCATAATCCGATTCCGACTCAATCATCCAATTCAAATCTAGCGCGCGCAGATCTGCAGCCCTAGAATTCTTGGCGATTCAGAGCGTGTCGTCTTCCACTCGTACCATGGGAAAACGTGCTAAACCACGGTCTCGGAAAAAAAGAACTCGTACCATGGGGATTCAGAGGCCTCAATCATCTGGTTCCTTTGCTCTTTTTTCTTCTTTCATCTCGTCATAAAAAAATTGAATCTCTTTCGTCTGTTAGTTTTTTTTTTTGTATCTGTTCGCTATAAGGATTCATTGTTCAGATTTTTTTTTTGACCGAATTCATTGTTCAGATTATGTCCCACGGATCATATTTTTTAAATTCTTATTATTTGACATTGAATTTTCACAACCGTGTTTGTTGGGATCCGTTGCTACAGCGGACGAAATTAAGGACTCACCCTGTCAGGGACTTGGTGATTGCAATTCTCAAGATCCCTGTCAGGGATTTGGTGATGGCGATTCTCAAGATGGACAAACATCCGGAACTTCGATCCCATGCCTTGATGAGGTATGGCAACATAAAATTCTCAAAGGGGTTATTCTCTTGGGTTTTT
Source organism: Hyparrhenia diplandra (assembly GCA_015847255.1). NCBI lineage: Eukaryota > Viridiplantae > Streptophyta > Magnoliopsida > Poales > Poaceae > Hyparrhenia > Hyparrhenia diplandra. The sequence continues at coordinate 362,769 of JADLZK010008945.1, forward strand.
TTTTTTTTTTTTTACTCAAGATCTAAACATGGAGAACCTGAGTATATCTTTATAATCAGGCATGTGCCTGTTGATGCTGTATGGTTGTTTCTTGATGAAATATGCAAATAACCATATTAACCTAGGATCTCTCACTTGTGCGATTTTGACCTGATAATAAAACATCGTATCAATTTAAATCGACACATTGTTTACTCTGTATGCTCTTATGCAAGCAGCAAGCAAGAACAGAACATAGTAGTTAATCGGTGCTGGCTATCAGAAAGCCTCTAGTAATACTTTCAGGGAAATCTTTTCTGTCAAATGCTAAGTTGCTAAGTTTACCTGCACTATTACATTCAGTTGCCAATTTACGTACCTTTTGCAAGCATGCAGAGAGCTACATGGGGGGAAGAAGATGTACTCCATGTGGTTCTACTGTTTTTCTCTATTATCTGATTGCAATCTTTAAAGTTTCCCATTATTGTGCATGCAGGATGTCTTGTGTCACATTCATTCTTTAATGCCATTGGATGCTGCTGCTCGTGCTGTTGCGTTTCTCGCGTCTTTCTGAGCTCCTGGAGATGTTATCCCAAACTAATCTTCAGTTCACAAACGATTAAGGCACATGGCACGCGTTTAAGACGCAGAGTTGACAGAATCCTGAGAAATCACTCAGGAACTGGCCTGAAAGTATTGGGGCTTGATTTAGGTGATCAATATTTTCCTTATTTCGAGACATGGCTCCATGATGCTGTTACACTTACACCAGGGATTGAAGAGCTCACCCTTAAGCTAGATAAAGAGTACACCTTCCCATGCTCAGTTTTATCTAGAGAAGTTAGAAACTCGATTCAGTCTCTTCATATTTACTCTTGTGCCTTCCGTCCCACGGCGGCTGAACTTGGCGCCTTGACAAGCTTAACAAGTTTGCATCTGGACTCGGTGTGCATCACGGGGGATGAGTTAGGGTGCCTTCTTTCCAAATCCCTTGCTTTGGAGCGTTTGGAGCTCACTGCTTGCAATGAGATAGTTTCCCTCAAGGTACCTTGGGTGATGCAGAAGCTCAGATACATGAGAGTTGTTTGCTGCAATGCTCTGCAGATTATAGAGAACAAAGCTCCAAATCTCTCCAGTTTTCACCTTTTCCCAGGAGTTCGAAACCTCTCGCTTGGAGAGGCATCGCAAATGATGAAGGAGTTGAGCTTGTATTGTGCGAATGCTACCAGCTATGGTCACGCCGAGCTTTCATCCATTATGCCAAATCTTGAGAGTCTGTCTTTAAGTTGGAGCCATGAGGTATACTGCAGAGTATCGATACATTCCATACGATCGGCAGTAGTCATAGATACTGTTAGGTATAGTATAAGTCTGAAGCTGAACATGACACATTTGTTGTTGTGCAGGAGAATACACCAATGCTGCCCTCCAAATTCGTCAACCTCAAGCACCTATACATTCAAATTACTTCATCGACATTGTCCCCGTCCTACGATTATTATTCTCTGGTTTCTTTCTTGGATGCATCTCCTTTCTTGGAGACTTGGTGGCTGGAGGTAAGGTGTTTTCTCCATTCTACGTTTCTAGCAAATTCATATATGTGGTGACTCGGTAATTAATTTGGGTGCATCGCTCGATCTATTGATGATTCAGTTTCTTGGTTTCGTCTTCAGGTACCTCAGGAAGATATGAGGCATGAATTGGTAGGTCCTTCATCACATCTGACGCAGCTGCCTGAACGACAGCACCACCACCTCAAGATTGTGGAGATGATAGCATTCAACTCTACAAAGAGCCTAGTTGAGCTAACATGTTGCATTGTGAGGAGCGCAGTCTCACTCAAACGCCTTACATTCGACACATTCGGTGGTGATGGTAGGTCTCCATGTTGCTCGGGTGTTTCTTCTGGCTTTTCCTGTAGCACGTTTATGGTCGAGCAAGCATCTAGAGCGGTGGAAACTATAAGAATGTACATTGAGGATAAAGTTGCACCTACAACTAAGCTGACTGTTCTGGAGCCCTGCGCACGGTGAATGTCACGCCAATGCTTTTGACGATGAGGCTTAGGCAGACCATGCAAGTTTTGTAGCCCGTGCTAAATCATAGTGAACTATGCCTGGTTTCTTTGATTGTTCAGAGCGGTTTATATGTTTTGTCAAACCACAAAGGCCAAATCAAACTTTTCTTATATTTGCAGTGTACGGCTTTAAGTAGGTATTGGACAGAAGAGCGTGCCTGTCGGTTTGGAGAAAATTACTTATATGACCGTCTTAACTTTTTTTGCCCTGAAATTTTCCTTCCTACATATTTGGTCTTCAATCCAACTTTTGATTCCTTAATTACCAGGCCTTTCTATCAATTTGACCATGTAACAGTGTTAGATGAGAGATGAAAAGTCAATTTTACCCTTCGGCAGTAAAGCATTGTTTCTGATAGTTTATAATTCAAATTGTGTATTGCACGATTTGTAGATGCTTGTAAATTGCATATGGGACGTACTAGTGCTCGGACGTCCGATGGCACCGAGTCCCATCGTGACGCCCGCTTTTCCTGCCTAGCATTGAGGAAGAAAGGAAAAATTCAGGACTGTCGTGCAAAAGGACCATCTACGCACTTCACGTGCATGGATCCACCTCAACCCCAACCTCACCGGAGCCTGACACCTCGCCCAGCTCGTCCCAACCTCGTCGATCGCCCCCACCTTGTCCGGACCATCTAAGAAGCGGGTCGATTTCGCCGGTGCCTAGACGACTGCCGGTAAGAGAGCCATAAGTAGGTAGATCATAGACGATGGAGAGAAGCTGGAGCAGGGGCGGATCTAGGCGGCGATGGTGCTGGCGGCTGAAGGGAGACAGAGGGGAACGGGTCGGGAGGCATCACATATCAAATCAAAGTCTACAACAACAACAACAACATAGCCTTTAGTCCCAAGCTAGTTGGGGTAGGCTAGAGATGAAACACATATGAAACAGTAAACAGTATAAAAGAACGTAAAAAGGCACAAGACAAAAAGATAAAGATAGGGTAGATAAAAAAGGAAACAAAGTCATGGTTCAGGCACGTTGATAGCTAGCCTCCATGCGCTCCTGTCCAAAGCTAAATTCTTGGAGATATTCCACTCCTTAAGGTCTCTCTTAACCGCCTCATCCCAAGTCAGTCTAGGTCGACCTCTACCTCTCTTTACATTATCTACCCGCTCTAGAACTCCACTACGCACCGGCACCTCGGGAGGCCTCCGTTGAACATGTCCAAACCATCTCAACCGGTGTTGAATCAATTTCTCCTCGATAGGAGCCACCCCAACCCTATCCCGAATATCTTCATTCCGAACTCTATCCCTTCTAGTATGCCCGCAAAACCAATGCAACATACGCATCTCGATCCACGCTTAGCGCTAGACATGTCGCCTTTTTGTAGGCCAACATTCAAAGACCATATAGCATTGTCGGGCGAATCGCTGTCCTATAGAACTTCCCTTTTAGCTTCTGTGGCACCCTCTTATCACATAGGATGCCAGAAGCTTGACGCCACTTTAGCCAACCTGCTGCGATTCTATGTCTAACATCTTCATCAATGTCACCATCATTCTGTAGCATAGATCCTAAATATCGAAAAGTATCCTTCTTGGCCACCACTTGTCCATCCAGGGTGACGTCCCCATCCTCGTGCCTAGTCGGGCTAAAGTCGCACATCATATACTCGGTCTTGGTCCTACTCAGTCTGAACCCTTTCGACTCTAGCGTGTGCCTCCACAGCTCCAACTTTCTATTTACACCAGCTCTACTCTCGTCCACTAGCACCACATCATCAGCAAAGAGCATACACCAAGGGATATCACCCTGTATATCCCTTGTGACCTCATCCATCACAAGAGTAAACAAATAAGGGCTCAGTGCTGACCCTTGATGTAGTCCTATGTTAATTGGAAAGTCACTAGTATCGCCATCACATGTTCGAACACATGTCGTCGCATCCTTGTACATATCCTTGATGAGGGTAATGTACTTAGTTGGGACTTTGTGTTTTTCTAAGGCCCACCACATGACGTTTCTCGGTACTTTGTCATACGCCTTCTCAAGGTCAATAAAGACCATGTGCAAGTCCTTCTTCTGCTCTCTAAATCTCTCCATCAACTATCGTACTAAGAAAATCGCCTCCATGGTCGACCTCCCGGGCATGAACCCAAATTGGTTTTGGGTCACACTTATCAGCCTTCATAGGCGATGCTCGATAACCCTCTCATAAAGCTTCATCGTATGGCTCATCAGCTTAATCCCCCGGTAGTTAGTACAACTTTGAACATCTCCCTTATTCTTGAAGATTGGTACTAATATACTTCGCCTCCATTCTTGGGCATCTTGTTCGACCGAAAAATGAGGTTAAAAAGCTTAGTCAGCCATACTACCGCTCTCGCTCCCAGACATCTCCACACCTCAATGGGGATGCCATCAGGGCCCATCGCCTTACCTCCTTTCATCCTCTTCAAAGCCTCCTTGATCTCTGCCTCCTGAATCCTCCTCACAAAGCGTCTACAAGTATCGTCAAATGAGTCGTCCAACTCAAAGGTAGGGCTATCATTCTCCCCATTGAATAGCTTATCAAAGTACTCTCGCCATCTGTCCTTGATCTCCTTGTCCTTTAGCAGCAGTCGATCTATCCCATCCTTGATGCATTTGATTTGGTTTATGTCCCTTGTCTTCCTCTCACGTATCCTAGCGATCCTATAAATGTCCTTCTCCCCTTCCTTCGTGCCTAGCCGTTGGTAAAGGTCATCAAAAGCCTGACCCTTTGCTACACTCACAGCTCGCTTTGCATCCCTCTTCGTTATCCTATATCCCTCGATGTTGGCTGCACTCTTGTCGAGATGGAGGCGCTTGAAGCACTCCTTCTTCTCCTTAATAGCCCTTTGGGCCTCGTCGTTCCACCACCCGGTGTCCTTCGCTTCCTTCTTGCCTCCCCTACTCACACCCAACACTTCGAGGCCACTTTCCGTACACATGTTGCCATCTTCACCACATATCGTCTGCATCTTCTCCTTCTTCCCAAGGCCCCTCGCCTAGCATCCTCTCCTTAAACGATTGTGCCGCTTCCCCTCTAAGCTTCCACCACTTCGTCCTCGTAATCTTGACATGTTTGTCCCGATGGGCACGCACCCGAAAACGAAAGTCCGCCACTACAAGCTTGTGTTGAGGGACCGCACACTCCCCAGGTATCACCTTACAATCTAGGCAAGCACTCCTATCCTCCCTTCTTGCAAGGATAAAGTCGATCTGGCTCGAGTGTTGTCCACTACGGAAGGTCACTAAATGGGATTCCCTCTTTCTAAAGAGGGTATTCGCTAACAACAAGTCATAGGCCAAAGCAAAATTCAAAACGTCCTCCCCCTCTTCGTTCCTACTACCGCACCGAAACCACCGTGCACTCGTTCAAACCCTACATTTGTTGCACCCACATGGCCATTGAGGTCTCCTCCTATGAAGAGTTTCTCACCGATAGGCACAAGTACTAACCATGCTATCCAGGTCCTCCCAAAACTGACTCTTGGCGCTCTCACTAAGACCTACCCGAGGGGCATAGACACCGATCACATTCAAGACCGAAGTCTCCAACGACCAATCGGACTAGGATAATCCGATCACCTTGCCTCCTAACGTCCACTACTCCATCCTTAAGGCTCCTATCTATCAAGATGCCTACACCGTTCCTACCCGATGTTGTCCCCGTGTACCAAAGCTTGAAGCCAGTGCCCTCCACCTCTTTCGCCTTCTGGCCCTTCCATTTGGTCTCCTGAACGCATAGAATATTTACACGCCTCCTAGTTGCCGCATCGACTAGCTCTCTTAACTTACCTGTTAGGGACCCTACGTTCTAGGTAACTAGACGAATCCTAGTTGGCTCAGCTAGCTTCCTTACCCTTCGCACCCGTCGAGGAAAGTGCGAAGACCCTTGCTCATTTTTCACTACACCCGGGCGCAGATGTAGCGCGCCACTAAGGTTGCGACAACCCGACCCTTGCTCACTTATCATCGTACCCGGATCACGATACGACACGCCACTAAGGGGATGGCGACCCGGCCCTTGCCCATTTAACACCACACCCGGGTTCCAATGTAGCGCGTCGCTAAGAGGGTTACGCCCCCAACGAATTTCTTATGGGTTTCATATCCATTAGAGTGGCTGATTTTTACGCTGGTTCGCCAAACCTAACGCAACCCTCCTCCTTTACCCGGGCTTGGGACCGGCTATGTTGAGACGACTCAGGAAAGTCTTCCAGTCAACATAGGCCGGAGTTATATCAAATCAAAGTCTGTTCTCAAGAATTAATTTAGACCACACATATATAGCCGTCACATACACAAGCTAGTGAGAAATCTACGTAAAGTGCCCGGCCTCGGGTTGAGTGGATTGGAGGCAGGTTGGTTTACAAGGCAAGTCCGATTCCCATGTATATGGCGAAGGCTTTATACGAGAAGTCTTGCCACAACCTGGGCAGTCGCAGCTATGGATGAAAATGGTACGGATATTTATTCGACTGTCTGTTCGGCCGAAAACCGTCTAAAAGGGGTTCACTATCTCAGATTCGAATACTCAAATTGTATATTTGTGATGTCGACATCCAGTCGCAGGCTCACAGCTATGGATGAAAATAACAATTTAGTAAATACAATGAAACCAGCGCAGTCGCAGCTATGGATGAAAATGGCAGTTTAGACTCTATAATAGAGTATGTATTGTGAGTGTCGTGCTACTCACGTTTCGACGCCTTCCTAAGCTCCCGGAGATGTTATTCCAAACTAATCATTAGTTCACAAACCGTTAAGGCACATGGCGAAGTTTTAAAACGCAAAATTGACGTAATCCTCTCGGGAGGTAGTAGCCCCAACCGTTGGTAAAAGTGTTGCCACAACCCATTGAAGATCGCAGCCCGTTTTTTTTAAAAAAAAGTAAAAGAAAAAAAAATCCGGGCGGCGAAAACCATCAAAAACCTAATCTTTTCGCCCCCGATGGTGGATGCCGATGCCGCGCCGCCAATGCCACCTCCGAGGTAGTAGCCCCAGAGGAGCATCCTGCGGCCGCCGATTCCACCGCACCGGCGCCGGAGGCCGAAGTTGATAACAAGCGGAAGATGGAGGAGGTCAGATCCGGCGTGGAGGCGAACAAAGACCGGGGCCGAGGACGAGGCAAAGCGCCGTAGCGTGGACGACGGCGAGGCCGACGCTTGCCAAATCGGTTGAGAACCACAAGGACGATGGTTCCTCCGTGAATATGGAGGAGTCCGGAGTTGCCCAAACAACCGATGGGGCAAGAGCGATGGATGATGATGGTGATAATGGCACGCCCGCTCCCGCTCCGGCGGATTCGCCGCAGCGGGTTCTCATGAGAAGAAGCCGCTGCTTGAACTTGAAGCGGCGGTGATGAAGCTCCCACGCCAGAAGGTTCGGCCGATGCGAGAAGCCGCCGCGACAGATCGATGATGATGCTATCATCTCGTAAGATCCAAGTGCCCACCAAAGATGCTGCGTGTCCTTATTGGAGAAGGTGGCGAGACAATCATGAACCCCGCAATGTAGATCGGGTGCAAAGATCAAGATCAGCATGGACTCATCCGACACGGACCCAAATGCCCCGACTTGCTCGGTTCAAATAGCCGCAAGCCTTGCAAGTGATGTTGATAAAGCCGAGCCGCTTATTAAGCGTGTCATAGCCGAGGCCGAGGCTAGAGGGCGATTTGGAAGAAGTGATGAACATTTGCCCATTCTTGGAGTAGAGCCATTTGAGATGACAGTTCACGCTAACAAGGTCGGTCTCATTATCGAAGACGGGGTGAGACAATTAGAGGCCTGCGGTTGAAATCTGGTGCTAGACAATTGCACGATTGTCGGATCCCGCTCATTGCGGCGAGGATCCGAACTCGAACCAGAAGACTTGGGGAAGAAGAAGATGAGCGACCGGCGGAGGACCGGTTGGGAAGTAGAGTTTAGAGTTGATTGTAATTTTCTCGTTCTGAGACTCCGACTCGATGTCTAGGACTTATACTCACTAGCTTTCAGCTACGGCTTGGCAGTCGCAAGACGACCACTGAGTCCGGATACCACGGACACTTGGAGTCTTGGGCCTCCCCGGCTCTCCTGGGCCTTGGTAGAGCTTCCGGGTCACCAAAGATGGGGGCCGTTGACACCCCTCCTTGAGATCCGGCATGTCCCCATGCCGGTGTACTGAAAGCGTTGCTTCAAGGCATCAGCATCTTCCCAGGTGGCTAGCTCCGGGTCCAAGCCAGACCACTGAATCAACAGCTGCTGCACGGAGCGAGCCCCGCGCTGATGGAGGCGGCGCTGCAGAACTTTCTCTGGGACCTGCAATGGCTCAGCAAGAGATGGTAAGTCAGGAAGGTCTTGTGTTGCCTGAGTATCCGGCGGAGGACCTGGCTTCAGGAGAGACACATGGAAGACGGGGTGTATCATAGAAGATGGTGGCGCTGAAGTTTGTAAGCAACAGATCCGAACTTCTCAATAATCTTGTAAGGACCGAAGTATTTGAAACATAGCTTCTGGTGGGCTCTCGGAGCAAGAGATGATTGAACATACGGTTGCAATCGGAGGTAGACAGTGTCACCCACATTGAAAACCCGCTCGGTTCTGTTCTTATCAGCATGCTTCTTCATACCTTTTCTTTGGGCACGCAAACAAATGTTGACGAACAACGACCCCAAGATGGTTCGACGCCGGACACCAATGCAAAGAACAAAGGGATTGGTGAAGCAGCTTCGATGGAAATACCAAAATGCCGAGGCGGGTGTCCATAGATTACCTCGAATGGAGAACGACCAGTCGACGAGTGAGGTGATGTGTTGTACCAAAACTCGGCGAGAGTGAGGTATTTGGACCACTGACGGGGACTGGAGTGCACAAAGCATCGCAGATAGGTCTCCAAACATTGGTTCACCCTCTCCGTTTGTCCATCGGATTGCGGGTGGTAAGCAGAGCTCAAGGCCAAATCAACTTTAGCAACACTGAATAATCCCTGCCAGAACTGACTAGTAAAGACTGGATCGCGGTCAGAAATGATCTTGAGCGGCATACCATGCAGACGATAGATGTTGTCCAGGAAAGCTTGGGCGACCATGCTAGCTGTATAAGGGTGGTGAAGGGGAATGAAGTGTGCATACTTACTGAAGGAATCAACAACCACCATAATGCAATTTGCAGTCCCAGATGTTGGGAGCCCATCAATGAAGTCCATGGTGAGAATCTGCCATGATTCCGTTGGTACTGGAAGAGGAGAAAGTAAACCCGGGTACTTGAGCCTCTCTGACTTGGCCTGGATGCAGATAGTACACTGTTGTACAAAGTGTTTGACTGCAGCTTTCATTCCCTTCCAATAGAACAGCTTGGCAACCTTACAATAGGTAACTGGGAACCCTGAGTGCCCGCCCAGAGCGCTGCTGTGCAGGGCAGTCATGACACGATGCTGAATCTGAGAATTAGTACCAAGCCAGATGCGTCCTTTGTGCCGCAAGACACCCCCAGATAGTGAGAAAGGGGAATGAGCAGTTGGGTCGACAGCCAACTCCTGTAAGAGCTTTGTGGCTTCCGGGTCTAAGGAATAGCCAGCCACAACCTGAGCCAACCAGACCGGGGTGACAGCCGAGATAGCTCAAGAATCGTGCCGGGCGGTGGATGGCGAGACAAGGCGTCACCGCTTGGTTGGAAGCGCCCCGCTTGTAAATTATTTTGAATTGCAGGCGCCTAACTTAGTGAACATTTTGAGTTGCCAAAGGGGTATGCAAACCGTTGATCCGTAATGTGGATGAGGTCTGCGTTGGTCGACAAAGATGGTGAACTCATTGTGTTGGAGATAAGACCGCCATCGGTCCCATTGCTACTAGGATAGCGAGATATTCCTTGTCGTATGTAGACAATCCCCTTGTTCGAGGACCCAAGGCTTTGCTGACAAAAGCCAATGGATGTCCATGTTGTAACAGAACAGCACCCACGCCAGTGTCACAAGCATCCGTCTGGAGCTGAAACGGTTGGTTGAAATCCGGGAGGGCAAGCACCGGTGCTGAGATCAGGGCTGACTTCAAAGTGCTGAAGGCCTGAGCATGAACCGAGGTCCATTGGAAGATAGTGCCCTTCTTTAGTAAATCATTGAGGGGTCGAGCAATGATAGCAAAGTGCTTGACATACTTGCGGGTAGTAACCGCCGGACCAAGGAAGCTTCAAGCCGCTTGACATCGCGGAGGTTGAGGCCGGATGGATGGAGGCAATCTTGGCCGGATCGGTACCGACGCCTTGAGCGCCGACAACATGACCAAGATAGGAAATGGACTGGCCGAGCAAACTTGCACTTCTTTGAGTTTAACCAACCATTGATCTTTGGCAAGCAGGTTGAAGACTTCCCGAAGATGTTCCAAGTGTTCCTCCGTGGTACCGCTATAGATCAAGATATCGTCGAAAAGACAATGGCACAACGACGCAACACGTGGTTTCAAGTGTACCATTCATAGCACCTTGAAAGTGTTGGGAGCACCATCAACCCAAAAGACATCACCGTGTACTCAAATTGACCCCAATGAGTGCGAAATGCTGTTTTGAATTCCTCGCCCGGTGCCAATCGGATTTGGTTGAATCCAGCCCTCAAATCAAGAGAAGAAAACCAGCGGGCGGAGGACAACTCGTCCAACAGTTCGTCGATCACAGGAATAGGGAACTTGCTCTTGATCGTGAGCGTTGAGCATTCTCAGTAATCAACACACATACGCCAGCTCTTATCCTTCTTGCGGACCAACAAGACCGGAGATGAAAACGGGCTTGAGCTTGGGCGAATCATGCCGCTTTGGAGCAGGTCTGAAACTTGTTGCTCGATTTCTGACTTGAGCTTCGGGGAATAACGGTATCGCCGAATGGAGACAGCCGGGCACCTTGTATCGGGGAATAGTATGATCGCAATTGCGCCGTGGTGGCAAGGTGGTGGGATCAAGAACAAAGCGAGTACTCATCCGCCAGAGCTTGAATGCCCGAGAGGTACCTGGTTCCCCGATCAACCGCGGGCGTAATCGATGTACGCCGAATAGCCAAGCTCGGGCGCTTATCCTCGGAAGCACCAATACCCTGTAATAATGCACTGCTGGAACCATAGGGGATCAACATCCACTTAGCTTTCCAATCCACTCGCATCGGAGAGAAGGCCTCGAGCCAATCCATACCGAGAATCAAGTCATAGGTGCCCAATGGAATGATGCGTAGAGTGGAATGGAACCGGTGGCCCCGTGTAGACCACTCAACATTAGGAATGACCGACCGACAGATAACAAGGAACCATCGGCCAATTGTATTTTGCATAGGAGCGTCGAGCGGCCGAGCACCGGGAAGAGTAGCCGCAATAGATTGATCGACAAAGGAATGAGTGCTCCCGGAATCCACCAAGATCTGTACTGACTGGTTGCCAAGGAACCCCGAAAACTGCATTGTTTGTTTGGCACGGGCAGCTGGAGACTGAGCTTGGAACACTTGTCCTGAATTGTCATCTTGGGGAGAATGTTGTTCCTCAGTCAACTGTTCTTCTTCTTGTTCTTGGAAAGAATCCTCGAATAGTGCCCAAACCTCTTGTAGAGCGTGCGGTAAATGGGGCCGTGGAGCACACTTGTGGCCGTGCACCCACTTGTCGCCACAACGGATGCACAACCCGGGCGCGACGAAAATTTCATAGAGCGGTGAGCTTGTCGTCAGCTGAAGTGAGCCTGAGAGTGCCAGCCTTAGAGGATTCGCCGGTCTTGTCACCAGGAGGACGATCAGGGATGGTCTTGTCGCTCATGGTGCGCCCAGAACTTTGAACCGAAAGCACTCCGGTTCCCGGCAAGCCTGGGATACCCGTGAGAACTCTTGTCGGCGATTGTCCTTGCGGCGAGATGACTCCACGGCCTCCTCCCCAGAAGAGCAAGAGTATACGCAGTATCCAATGTTGTAGGTCGGGCAACCAAAAGTACAGAACGGATGTCATCGCGTAATCCATCCACAAAGCGTTGGATAAAGGAGATGGTATCTGGGTTTGGGTTATAAGCCTTGAGCTGGTCTACGAGTTCAGTGAATTGATTGACATACTCAGATGCAGAGCCTGTCATTTTGATGTGGAACATCTTGCGGTGAAGTAACTCGTGTTGGTCTCGGCTAAATCTTTCATGGATAAGGGTACAGAAGGAGGACCAATCTTTGGATGACAGGGTAGGTTCTATTGATTGGAGCCAGCGCTTGGCAGCCCCAGTGAAGTGCATGGTGGCAACCTTAATCCACAGATGTGCTTCTACAGAGTACATGTCAAAGTAGTTCTGGGCACATGTGATCCAAAATTGGGCATCCTCACCATCAAACTTTGGGAAGTCAAGTTTAGGAAGGCGGCCGAGATGGTGGTTGGAGGAGTGGGAAGGCTCGGTGTATGGTGGGTGATATTGGGGAATCATTGGGTTATTTGGGGGGTAGGAGGATGGAATTGGGTGGTTGTAGGTGTATTGTGGAAATTGGTAAGATGTGTTGGGATCTGGGGGATGGTGTTCGTGGTAAGCTTGGAATTCTTTGCCGAGGAAGAGCTTGGGTGGGTTTAGGGATGGGGTTGAGACGAGGGGAAGGGGGTGGGGAGTGGTGGAGACGCACCATGAAGCTGTGGTGGGCGGCCGGTCGTTACCGACCTGCACTTTGACTTGGTGCCCATTGGGCGACCGAATCGGTCGGGCAAAGGTGAGTCTTGCGCGGCCGACGCCGAAGTTGACGAACCGGGCGCGCCCGAAGGCCGCGGCAGCTTGGCGTCGTCGTAGCCGGGAACATTGGGGCTTGAGGCGTACGCGCGCCTCGGTACAGATGAGCCGTCGCCTGGAGAATCTGTGCGGGCGCGACGCCATCGGCAATGGTTCCATCCACGGCGCATCCGCCGAACACCTCGGCCGCATTTCCGAGCGGCGCGGTCAATCGTCTCACCGTCACGCATCTCTCAAAGCCGCATCCAGCTCGAGGTCATCCACACGCGCGCCGCGGTCTTCACAAACGCGTCGACGCCGCGGCCCGGTGTCCGCCTCGGCGCCGCCTTGGATTGAGCTAGCGATGGGAGTCTCCGGGGCGGTCCGCAGCACGGCCGCAGATCCGGAGGACGAGCCGCCGGCGAGGTGGCGGTCCACAGCGTGCAGCCCAGCGGCTGCTCCGCCACGGCTTGTGTAGCCATTGCGAGCGGTGTCCGTGTACTGGCCGCCTTCGAGCGCAGGCGCCGATCCACGCCGGTGTCGCGCCCGGCACTGCCGCCGGGCCGTGATTCGCGAATCTGCTTCCGCTCGAGCGAGAGGCGCCGATCCGTCTCGGCCCGCGCTGATCGATGCACGGCCTCGCGGGGCGCGAGGAACCGCGCCTCCACAGGGCATCAAACCGCCGGCGGTCGATGAGGTCGTCGATCGCCGACTTGACGTTGGGCTCCATTACCCGCGAGCTCTGTCGCCGGGTGAAGTGGGCGTGTTTCGGCAACGGAATCCGAAGCGCCGGCTGAACGCGCAGAAGCGATACCCGATTGTCGATCCCGCCGGCGGCGAGGATCCGAATTTCGAACCAGGAAGACTTGGGGAAGAAGAAGATGAGCGACCGGGCGGAGGACCGGTTGGGAAGTAGAGTTTAGAGTTGATTGTAATTTTCTCGTTACAGACTCCGACTCGATGTCTAGGACTTATACTCACTAGCTTCAGCTACAGCTTGGCAGGCCGCGCACGACCACTCAGGTCCAGATACACGGACACTTGGAGTCTTGGGCCTCCTGGCTCTCCTGGGCCTTGGTAGAGCTTCTGGGTCACCAGCATGGGGGCTGTTGACACTGATGGAGTAGAGCAATTTGAGATGACGGTTCCGGATAACAAGGTTCTTTCTTGGTGCTAAGGATGTTGTTATATATAATGTGTCATTTTATATGTTCAACCATTACCTGTATTTTCCATAGGTTGGTCTCATTATCGGGAAAGGCGGTGAGACAATTAAAGACATGCAGAACAAATCTTGTGCTCGTATTCAGGTGCATATGTCAATTGTCATGGTGGCTTGCCATTATATCAAACTTGTATATATTGATTGATTGGTCTAAGGAGATGTTAACTTTGATTTATATTTATTTTTCTAGTTAATACCCCAACATCCTCCAGAGGATGTTACGTTGACTGAAAGAATTGTCCGTGTTACTGGGCACAAGAAGCAGATTGAAGTTGCAAAGGAATTGATCAACCATGCTTTGAATCAGACATTTTCAAACCAGTCTGGTGGATATAGTCCACAGGGTTACCGCTCTGAACTGTGCATTTCCAAGGATGTTTCTGATTCAGAGCTTGAAACAGCAAGGCTCAAGAGGGAAGCCGTTTTGCTTGAATCGTATGCAAAATTGATGACCATGGACACTACAGAGATGACTGATGAGATGAAAGATGAGCACACCAAAGGCTTGAAGATGTTGAGGGAAAAGATAGCTGGCAACACTGAGTGAGGTATGTACTTCCACAGCTACATATTGTCGCAACGATATACGGTCATTGTCATTTACTAGAATCTATTTCTTTCAGGGAATGTTTGGCTGTTTGGTGACTAGAAGAGTGTGATGGTCATTGTGACTCTATGCCTTGCAGATGTAGCTCTTGCAATTCAAATTGCTAATTCCGAAGTATAAATTGATAGCCTTCGCTTACATAATGCTTGTGACTGATGTTTAACCCTACCCATTTTACTTCTCTAATGCAGCATCGGTCAATTTGTTCACGACTTTTGGTGTTTCTTCAACAAATGCAGCTAGCACTACTGTCTATTTTGTGTCCTTAACGAAAGAGGCATGTTGCCATTAATTTTCTAATTCAAGAATAGCAAAAAATAAAAAATATGAACGAGACCTTGTCCATAATTGTGCCATCTGTGCATTATCATATTGTAATCAAATCTATATCATTATGCTGAGATTAAGTTGCAAGATATTTTTGTTGTTTCTTTTCCTGGTCAAACTGAGATGAGACATTTCTGATGAGCCGTGAGTCTTTGAAATAGGCTGCACACGCAAAGAGCTACATAGATGATCTGTAGATGATCGTGAGTTGCCATTAGTATAAATAAAAGTGTATTAAAAGCACCATATATATATAACACATTTTTTTAGCATCATATATATAAACACGTTGAAAAGGTACATACATTTGTTTACATGTTTATTATCAAATATTCACCCATATTCACGAGATGTCGTTGTATTGTCCAGCCCTCTTATCAAAAGTTCTCATTGCCCTATACCATTCTGTGGCCCTATTTGGTATACAAGAGAGGTCCCCAGAGTCCAGACAGGCCCGTGGGCTGCAACTACACTATTTTTTTTCTCAAATGCATAAAAGATTTGCACATGATTACAATTAAGATTAAGATTGAAGAATTTGACCGGAAATATATGCAGGGCCAGCCTTTACTTTCCTTGCTACATATCAGATTTGACACCAGTTTGAGTGTTTTTATATATAATAAAAAGAAATATATGGACGCGTCACGGCACGAAGTCTTGAGATTCCAATGGCCCAGGCTACCAGAAATGCCACTAAAATACGCAGACAACTCTTGACCTGTGAATGCATCACTTATAAAGAAAACAACAGTTATGCTTCTGTTGGTATTTCCCTGTCCTTTTGTCAATATATACAAGAGAGTTAGCATGACACTGTAAAGCCAGATGTAATACGCGTTGTTCCAGACCAGACTATCACTGCTAGATCATATTGGCAGCCATCTTATGCGCTGAGCTGCGCATACATATGGTACATTTACAGTTCTACACAAATCAGTGGTAGTAAAACACACACAAATCATGCGCCATTTCTCGAGCAACTCCTTCCACAAGTAAACAGAAAAAGAATTGTGGACCTGAACACCTCTTCCATCGGTAACCATAACAAGACATATGTATAACTTCTTAGGAGAAGACCATGGCTTACTTATCTGTCAACTGGTTGTGTAGGAATTGAGAACCGAGACGCGCTGCAAAGGTACATATAATCAAGGTTAGTCTGGAACAAGAGATACATACACTGGGATGAGAGTGGAATATTGAGGAGCAAGAATAGGTACCCGTTGTTCAAGGCTAGCTTGTTCAGAATCCAGCTTCAGCTTCTCAAGGCATTGAATTGCTTCCTCAAAACCCTGAACTGCAGTGCTCTCATTCCCAAGATTTCTATCCACGTCCGCAACTTTGGCAAGAGAAGTTGCTAGATCAATGACCTATAGCCAAGAAATGCAAATTAAAATACTATTACCCTGAGCACACATACCTAGAAGCAATCTACACCCTGGATCATGTTTCTATTCTAGAGCAACAGATTAGCTCTAATGGAAACAGCTAAAATCAAGCTAATGTTAAAAAACAGCTAAAACCCAGCTAATAGAAACATGTAAAACTTCTCTTTTGAGAAGTTTGATGAATAACATAAATATGTTTTCTGTAAAATTAAAAACAGGTAAAGAGAACTAATGTTCAATTTAAGCAAGGCCAGGCTTTGACCATACATCTGCAGCAAAGGATTTTCATACTTTAACTGAAAATTATTTATCTAGTACAACAGCTTGCCACTACCCAGTTATGACTGACTACCATTTTCTCCAGAAGTACAGTAAAAGTTATGTCTTGACAATTATTCCAGATCATTAGTTTGTTACTCACTTCTTTACCCTTCCCTAAAACATCACTTCTTTACCCTTCCTTATAACATCACTTCTTTACCCTTCCCTATAACATCACTTCCATTGTAGCATTTCACAGATGAACTAGATATCTATTGAGAAACCTTTGCAGTGCAACCCAAGAATTTACATATATTATAAATCCCTGCCTCTGCACAACAAACCTGTGAACCCACTGCTGAGTGCTCTTTTTACGGCATTTCTGCGAACATCCAATGAACGGGCATAATAGTTTCTTGCTGATTGGAGGTCCCCATCATAGTAGCGAAGGTCACCAATTTTATTTAGTGAAACAGAGAGAGTATGAACCAGCTGAAGATGAATGTAAAAGATAAATCAGCAGATAGTAATTTCGATGTTATCACATTACACTAGAATTGAATACAACCTCAAGATCTTTTGTGGGGAGTTTCGAGAGTATCTCAGCACTTTCTTCATAGTATGTGATTGCTGAAGGAGCATCTCCCAAGGTCCGACTGAAAGCACAGTACAATGGCAAGGATGCAGTGTTGAATGAGTTGAGTGACTAACTGACTAACAAACTTAGCAAAATAAGATCCAAGTGTCACAGCTGATTTTATTGACAAATATTGAATAAAGTACCAAACATATATGGAGAATGAGGCATGCTATTATAGTAGTGATCAGATTAAACATTCACTAGTGACAGGTAACAAAATATAGTAACTAAACAGATTCAGAGACATCGATATAGCAAATCCCGTGTGATTTGAACAAGGTAGCTAGACATGCTGATCAGGATCATGCTAACTTGCTATTAGCCTATATGCTATTAGCCTATATCAGCCTGTAATTAGCACCAAGATAATGCTTGATACATGGATCACTTTTTTTTTCATTTAGTGAACTAACGTCCAAATAGGTTGCAAGAAGCCGGTGGCTGGCAAAACTATCAGGCTAGAACTCTACTAAAAATTTCCCAAGTCAATCAGTTCATCCGTCCACAATCCACACAACTAATTAATGCTCAAAATTGAATCAACCCACTGTGCTGTTCAAAAGTAGGTAGTAATAGGAACAGTGAGAATCTTCCTTTCTTCAATGGAAAAAGATTTGAGCTTGTTAAAACATACCAGCAGTCCCCAAGCATTCCTGACACAGCTCCAAGCTGTGAACATAGGTCTAGATTATCTTCTGAAGATTTCAACTCCTCCCTAATGTCGTCAGCACACATAGTGAGCCTTGATTTTGCGCTTCCAATGTTCTGGGCGCGAAAAGCCTGTAGATGCAAAAGTTAGGGTATTGTTGTAACATCAATACCATAAATAAATCAGTGAATAATGGAGAACAATTAATTGTCCAATTTTGGCAGGTTCCAGATTAAAGTTGAACCAACATAAGAGTCTAAAGCGATTGACTTAATTACTGACCCTCATAGCTTGCTGCACCAGAAAAGCTCCTCTCTCCATCGAAACATCCTCATATATGACTTTGTCCTTGGAATCTGCTGCTTCCACATCCCCTGTAGCATGTGACCGCTTGATTCTGGCATGACCATCAATGAACCGATCAACAAGCGCTTGAAGCTCGGCATCAGGCTCAATCCCCTCTATATCAGCACCACACAGAGGACAGTCCTTAAAGCGTGATATACATGCCCTGCCAATGGAGATCTAGTAAGAACCTGCTGAAGCAAGGAATCAAACATAAAATGCATGCAAATTACAAGACGCACCTGCAGAATTTATGGGCACACGGCTTGCACTTGCTGCTCTCATGGAGCAGTGCCTGGCAGACAATGCAGCTGAGCGGACCCAGCTTGAAGGTGTTGGAGTCGTAGCCAAATGGGCACTTTGCCGGCACCATGCGAGGATCATCGGCGCCTTTTTCTTCACCACCATCGGTACTTTCCTTGTGCTCACTACCATGACCCTTGCCGGTGACAGGGCATACACCAGTGATGATGTTCTTGTTAGATTTTGCTGCGGGGCATAGCTCAGCGCTGCTCTTATCGGCGGCTTTCATAGGGCATACGCCGCCGCTGCTACCACCATTGGTAGCTCTCGCAAAAGGGCAGAGCGAGCTCATGTTTCTTTATTCAATCCCTGAAGAAAATGGGACAAGATTAGCATATGATAGCGCTATGCAATAGTAGAGCCGTCGAAAGAAATTCTTATCAGCAATCAAAGCCACCGAGGGCCGAGGCTACTCGCCTTCCTGTGCGCCGGAGGATGCTCCACCGCCGGGCGCAAGCCCTGCAGGCTCCTCTCTGCCACCAGCGTCTGGGATGGCGAATTCGCGCGGCGGCGCAGGTGGATGCGAGCGCGCCCAGTCGTCGACGAAAGGTGAGGTCGCGCGGCGCGGCGCGGTCGGCCCTGCCGGCGGCGGCGAGATCGACGCGACAGCAAATTTGGGGGCACAAGCAGAAGGAAACAGAGGAGCTTGAGTGGTATGGTAGGGAAAGCCAGGATAAGATGGCATCGAACGGTGACAACGGTGCCACGTGGCATGATCCAACGACCACAAGCTTCTCCACATCACCAGGAAGAAGATGGAAGGGGGCTATGATTATTGAAAGAGAGGATTATTATCAACTTATAATAATTGTGGGTGAAATAAATTAAACATCATCACAAATGCTATCTGCATTGACATTCCTCACTGAACAAGCAGGTCACATCACAGAGAGACTTGATATCTCATTCATTCATTCACAGGTAAAAAAGAAAAACAGGAAATGCAACTATCTGCTGACCACCTCTCATTCTCTATATGATCTCATCTGACCTGATCTGATCACAGAAGAAAGAAACAAACACTTTGACCTCCCTACATTATTACCAGACATAGCTGGTTTCAGTTAATCCCCAGACCTCCCTCCCTTTTTGCGACCTATGTGCTACTACTCATTTTTCTTTTCATGTACACTACATACATGCAGTCATGACTTCGCTGCTGCTGCTGCCGCTGTGGTGGCGGCAGCGGACTCCTCGGCGCTTGCCTTGGCTGGGAGCAGCGCTGCTGAAGCTTGGATCTGTGCAATCTCCAGCAGGATCTTGTTGAGGGACTGCGGCGTTTCGAGAAGAAGGGGCAGTGGTCACCGCCCTTGATCTTGAAGATGCCGTCGGGAGGGTTCTCGCGAACCAGCTTCTCCTGGGCGTCCGGCGACAGCATGTGGTCGTCGAGCGTCTGGATGAAGTAGCGCCGCACGGTGCCGTAATTCTCTGGGGTGAGGGAGAGCTTCTCCATGATTGGGGCTAGAGGGATAGGCCTCATGGACACTGCAGCTAGCGCCATATCCTGCATTTTCAAAAGAGTGTGCAAACTCGTTAGTAAGTCCACTAGAAATACAGATTGGCATGACAATGCTGGATACAGTACATCCTTGATCTTTCAACTGGTTCTGGTTCCATAATGGTAGAACACAATGTACTAACCTTGGAAGGAGTTTGGTTGAAATAGAGGCCCTTGATCTGCTGTTTATCGAACATCAGCCCAGTAGGAGGCTTGTCCTTTCCATTTCCATAAACTAAAAACTGTGATTCTTGCAAGAAGACATCTGCTGACCGGAGCTGTGAAATGCAGGTTAACGTGAGCTCCCACTGAATATGCACTTGGAAATGTTAAAAACAAATAAAGAGAGATTCCATACTTCCTCCGAGAACACATCAAAGGGCCGCTGACCATCCTTCACCATTGTAGCAGTAAGAAACACCGCCTTTGATATCTTTTTTGGGGTACTTCTCCAATGCATATGACACACTTGCACCTCCGCAACTATGGCCAACCAAAATGACCTGCATTATCATCGTTACAAACACAGTGTTCAGAAAAGCTGAATTTGTTTCCTCCCAAATAAAATAAATGTACACAGAACAGCTGATGCACCTTCTCGTCCTCAGGAAGCTTATCAAGGTAATCAATCAATGGCTTGGAGTAATCTGCTAATGTAGCTATGCTGTTTGTATCAGTATGGTCTATGCCAGAACCTGTGAGATCTAAGGCAACAGGATCTAGACCAGCTTCTTCCAAGTGTGAGATGGTCTTGTACCAACACCAAGCACCAAATCCTTCTCCATGAACAAGGACAATTTTCTTTGTTTCCAAATTCTCCAGAACAATTGGGGCCTGAAAGCATATACCAGCAGCACCATTCAAAAAGAATCTAAGACACCACAAGATAATGCTTGTATGAAAATGTTAGACATTTTCTTCTTACTTTAACTGTTGGCAAGGCTAATGACAAAGAGATAAAACTACTCTTAGGAATTTACAGGTCACGCAACAAAAACTGTAACTAGCAAACAAGTCATAAATGAGACAAAGTTTTGGATATGGGACCATGCTGTTAAAGCAGTTAGGTTACTGCTGAGGTGCTAGCATTGTCTTGTAGTCCCAATGCCATATAACTTTCTCCATGAATAGACAACCATGTCTTGTACTTATGTATGACAACAGTTATACACAAAGATACCTTTTGAACATATTGTGGCATAAGACAACGATATTTAGGCTACTAAATAATCCATAATCTTTAGAGAATTAGCAAGTGTATGAACATTTGAATTGAAGAAAAAAAAAAACTCTTATAATTTAGGTGAAAGGCATGCAGAACATAACGAAAGGCATGCCCAGCATACCAAGAGAAGTGAATTAAAAGATTATGGAGCAGCGCCTGGCAGACAATGCAGCTGAGCGGACCCAGCTGAGCATAACGAAAGGCATGCCCAGCTTACTTTAACTGTTGGCAAGGCTACTAAATAATCCATAATCTTCTCCATTTTATTATGAAACAAGATCAAGGTTCCAAATTGTTGCAACGTATTAGGCATATATGCTTAAAATGACATCTGAAGAGTCAGCTAGTTTATTTGGTTTGCTCCAAAACCGAACGCCAAGTTGTTATCGCTAACTATTGGCAGAAAGTCACTATTCAAATACAAATCAACTTTACCTAACCAAGGAGCTACAGAAAAATAACTGAAATGGTTTATATGAGGGGGACAGAAATAATTCAAAAGTTTAGGACAGTTTGCATGTAAAAATGAAGAAAAATCCTTAGGCAAACAAAAAAAGCACAGTACAGACAACTAGTTGAACTCACTACTCACCCAATCACATTCGGAGTCCAACAATAACAACCACATTATAAATAAATAGATCAACCAAGAGCAGTTACATATGAACCAATACATCCAGGACAAAGTTGGAGTCAAGTCACAGTCCAAGGTACCCCATAATAGTGACATACTGATTTTAAGAGCAGAATGCTTTTTAAGAGCAGAATGCTACTGAACAAACTCCTAAATCATGAAAAAACTGATATGAGAAGTTGCTACCAGAACAATCTCTAGGAACTGTCCGGCACTAATTCTTACACCTAACTACCTAAGCACATATTGCAAATGGCCACATACAGTACTGTGAATTACAGATGCTTCGCACAATTGACCAGATGCAGAAAATTATGGCAACACCAAAATTCTAAGGTAACATTAAAAACACTAAGATTGGATTTAGAGCGCAAGAACACAAAGCAATGTTGAAGCAAGCAAGCAAGCATGTGAGAAATTGGAACCGAAAGAAAAAAAGGGATAGGTAGGTAGGAGGGCTTACGGGCTTGGCATTCATGACGGAGTCCGGCAGGTCCCCGCGACGGCGTGAGCTGGTGGAGCCGGGTGCCATGCGCCGAGACATTGATGCCCCAGCGTCGATGCGTCGCGACATGGAGCCGCCGCCGCCGCCGGCGTCGAGGTGCTGGTGGATGGCCATGGCCAGCGCCTGTCGGTGCAGGAGCTCCTCCTCCGCGGGCGTGAGCTTGGGCCCGCCGCCACGCGCCGACCGCGCGCTCCCCATCCGCTTGCTCCGCGACACCAAGGCCGCGGCTCGCTGCTCCTTGCGCGGCATGCACGCGAACGCGTTGCCCATTTGGGGAACGGACGCGGAATCCGAGACGGGGAAACGAGTGAGTGTGGGAAGAAGACGCAGAGCTGCTGCTGCTGCTGCTGCCAAGCGAGATTCAGACAAGACAAGAACGGAGGATTGTGGACTCGGGATCAAAAGGCGAACGAAAAGGGAGGAATTTTAAAGCAGGAACTGAGCTCTGCTTCAAGAACACGCTTGCTTCTCTCTCCACTGGAAGCGGTGGCAAGGAGAAATCAAATCAGCAAGACTCACCACGAAGAAATCCTCGGGGTGAAAGAATTCAACCTTTGAGAGGAACAGGTTGACCCTCCGGGGAAAAGAAATGGAAGCTCCGACGAGGTCAAGAAACTCCGAGCGGCGAGATTGGACTCCGGCGACGACGCATGGGTGACCAGAACGGAGGCAGCAGCGGAAGCACAGCACGGAGCAGATCTGAAAGAACGGCAGGCGGAATTTATGAGCGGTCCTGGCACCTAACTCGTCTCGTCTCCACAGGAATCTCGCCGGCGCGATTTATTTCCCTCACCACGCTGCACCTTCCGAACCGATTAAAAGATAAAATAAAGAGAAATCTTTAGCCGCCGATGGCCGATGCTAATCAAACAAGGGAGAGGGAGAGGGGGAGTTGAACGAACGGCAAAGCCGGCGGATTGCAGGAAGCTTTTGGGCGGTTTCTAGGGGAATTGTGTCTCTTGCCGTCGTCATGCTTGTGCTATGACTCGAGAGACGCTAGCTGTACACCTGCCGCTGAGTCGTCTATAGCTTGTTTGTTTGTTCTCTTGTGAAGGAGAAAACAACAAGAAAAAATGGTTTCTTTTGTGCTGTTGTGATTTGATTTTATTTTTCTACTACACTAAGTTCACTGATTGTCTTGTTTGGTCGCACTTTTTGACCACCTCGCTGTCCTTGTCTTCTCTCCATCTCTCCTTCAGATTCAGATAATAATAATTAATAATAAAGATAATTAATAAGAGAAAGATGAAAGTGGCAGCTCCTTTCCCCTTCTGAAACACTAAAATAATCTTCCTACAGTGGTCTTCTCCTCTGGTTTTCTTCGATTTTTGGGGATACATTTCGGATATCCTGGTCTGCCTTTTTCAGATCCCAGGCCCTGCTCTAAAATAACTTTTATTTTGTTAATATAAATCTGATTCTGATGGAATGCAAAAGTTAGTGGGTGTGTGTCTAGCTTTTGAGCTCCAGAATTTCGTCGGCCCTGATTTCATATGTGGCTGCACGACTGCACCTATGATTTGATGGAGAGGGAAAAAGTGAGAATAGGGCCACCTGATGACTAGTAAACACAAAGAGAAGGGATCAGGAAGCACTCTTTGGAGCAAGTTAGGGTCTGTTTGAAACAAAGGAATAGAAAACACAGGAACCCAGGAAACACAGGAATAGGATTGCATAGAAGTGAGAAAACAGAGGAACACAAAACATAGGAAAGAGATATGTGATAGCGTTTGGAATGCAGGAATACAAAACCTTGGCACCGTATAAACTATTAAGACTAATGATGCTTTGTTAGTAATTTTGATATAGTTTATTAGTATCTCATGGATCTTGCAAGGCTGAAACCGGGATATTGGACGCACCAGCAGGACAGGGACCAATTCTATTTAGATAGATGTAACAAGGGGTCCATCAGCAAATGCACCGATGTAGCTGTGCCTTTCGTTCTTATCCTTTCACTGGTCATCTTCTCTCCCATGCACTTTGTGAAACGATCTTGTCTTCATCAAATCTTCCCGCATGCACCTGCTAAGCTCTGTCGCATGCACCTGCTAACCTCGGCCGCATGCACTTGCCTCGGACTTCCGCGAAAAATTTGAGTCCGAGTGGATGTTGTGATTCCTGCATTTTGTAGAGGATAGCATGCGATTCCACCGGAACAATAGGAACCATTCCTTTAATCCAAACGCTCCCCGACGTCGGCGAAACAAAGGAACTGCTTTCCCTGTACGATTCCTACGTGAAACCTGCGTTCCAAACGGGGCTTACTCTTATTGTCCTTTGCAAATTCTTTATCGCGTGGATCGCAGCGTTCAACAACTGCACCCCATAAATTTGATTTGATCCGTTGCAAATGACGATGGAATAGTGTGGTGCTGTAGGTGAGGTGACTCCACCGAAATTGCTCACATGTTCATGCTGGTGTCATGTGGTGTGCCATTGCCAGGACGGCGGTTACTTGCTCCATTACTCTTTCTTCTGCATTCAGCCTTGAATTGGTACTAGTAATCCTTCACACTTTTTTTAAAAAAAAAAAAACTTTCACACTTTCTTTTGAATAGTGATAACACGTGCGTACTCCTATCTATAAGATATGAAGAATATCAACATAACTCGTAAGATTTGTCAATGCGTTGTACTCCTATATATCTCTATAGTATATGAAGAATATCAAATCTCATACAGTATCTCATAAGATTTCAGTATGATATATGTTGATTTTTTTTATCCTATAGGACTCTAGGAGAAATGGATGACCGAAAGCACATATCTAAAGATCACACGGGAATGAATGAATGACCGTCCTAGAGATGCGTTGACCTTGCTTCATTGCCATCATATACTATTTCCCCTTTTTTTTTTCACATGCATGCATGCTGAGTTGATCTCCCTGACATTTTTAGATCTTGAGATGCAATGAAGGTGTGCTTAGTCAACTAGTACCTACTACTTCCTCCGTCTTAAAATAAACACAATTCTTTGACTCGTGAAAACTGTATTTGACCTCCGTCTTATTTAACTTTTCTTAATTAATATTATCACTTTTGTTATGACTTATTACATCACTAAAGATATTGTAATAATGTTTTATTTGTTTTATAGTTTACATAAAAAACTTGAATAAGACGAGTAGTCAAATATAGTTTTTAAAAAGTCAAAAAAATTGCATTTATTTTGAGACGGAGGTAGTACCACAATGTGTCATGTGAAAAGCATGCCTGGTTCCATGAATGCTCGGTGTTGTGTGTACTAGTAGGTTAGTCGTCACGACTCACAACAAGGTGATGTGTAGCAGTTGGTTCCATTCCTCATAGAAGCTGTTATTGGTGGCTAATGAGAAAGGGGACACTGCACGGCATGATCATGATGAAGAGATGGGAGCTCAGTAAATTCCAAGCTAAAGGAGAAATTAACCTTTTCGCAACGCACTGGATTGAGTAGTTAGTACGTCACGACTAGCTACTCAATATAAAGGAGAAATTAACTACTAGCTAGTAGTTAGTCACGACTCACAACAAGGTGATGTGTAGCGGCTGTATATAATATAATATATATAATATAATATGTGTCGTAGGGTATGCGTTCCCATTTTGTTCTCTCTCTCTCTCTTTTTTTAACCCAAAGTAATCCATTCCTCATTAGTGGTGGCTAATGAGAAAGGGACACGCCGGCATCATGGTGAAGAGATGCAGTAAATTCCAGGCTAAAGGATTAACCTTTTCGCAACACACTGGATTGAGATTGCTACGGCGTCTGGATATAGATTTTTAAAAAAACATGGCCGGCCAGGTATAATTTTGGATGAAATTGGAGTTTAATTTTAAAAGCTACTACTAGCAGCTGAGCCATCGTACTATATATATATACTTGCTATCATGAGAACGGGGATGTAACGGCACGTACATATAGCTAAGTAGCAAAAGTGCAAGCGATGCGTTTTTTCTTCGATCACCAATGAATGAGGCAATTATGCAAGTGATAGAAACAAGCATTTGATGTGTATGCCGACGTTGGCGTACGTACACATAAACTGCATAGACTTAAAAGATGAAGTACGTACACCAAACGCTTCAACTACTAACAACCTGCATCATCTTTTTATACTAACAACCTGCATCTTTGTACTCCTACATACATGAGCTAGTAGGTGTAGTTAGTTCGTCAGTATATATGGACGGATCGACCGGTCGCTCCAACAAGCAATCATCTAATACGGATACGGTCATCTGCCCTGTCGATCCTGTTGTGTGTGAGAGACATACGACGTACTGCTGCTACTGTTGTTCCTGCAGATCCAACTGTTTTTTGCTTTTAAGTTCAGAGCTAGCGCTTGCCAGCGTCTTGTCCAGCATATCTCATCCATTTGCTCAGTTCGTATAGTAGCAGCAGTTAGGTACCTCTCCATGGACACATTTGTATGCATTAGTTATTGGCAATCTTCTTATCACTAATCGTCGATCGTAGACCCGGCCTGTCACTGTCGATTTTGGTTTAGTGACCGTGGAAGTGGTATTCATCATCACCATTTTTACAAACCGGCAGTGAAAAATAAAACAAAAATACCCAAGTTGTTGAATGTCCCGCAAGTTGAAATGTCTCACAGCAACTTTTTTTGAATAAGCAAAAGATTTGCGCATCTTTTGTATTAAGAAGAAGATCTTGTTTTCTTTTGACAACCCGAGAGGACATATATAAGATGAACATTAAGCGCATTTTCTCCATCCCTCTTACTGCCTAAACGACTACTCACTAGCTAGACAATACAAGCCTTAGCTGCCATGCATCCAGTGATCGGCGATTTGTTTGATGGCTTGAGAGATTTGGTCGACACTAGAAGGTGTGCCTCGAAAAGATCTTGCATTCCGCTCCTTCAAACCCAGAGCAACTTCAAAGTTACTCTATAAATTATTTTTCCTTAATTGACAGGAATAGATATTTTTCCCTAACTGATATAGGAATATAGACTTCAATAGCTTCTTTATTTAAGATGGAGAACATGATCGGTTCTCTAGAACGGGCAAAAAAAAAATAGAGAGAAGCTGTTGGAGGGTGAAAAGATATGGAAAGCATTTTATTCAAATAGATCTCGAAATATGATTTAGAGAATAAGTCTAAGAGACTCTCATAGATGCTCATAGGCCGGCAACTTGTTTGATCCAAACAACTATTTTTTTAATAAATAGGAGGGCTTTATGGCCCCTTACAGGGATAAACCAAAAGGAAGACAAATTATTGATTACAAAGAAATGAAGTTTGAATTTTAATTATTATCATCAGTTACGTACCGGCCGGTAGAAAAGCCATATAGGGTAACGACTTTTAAGCTTGAATTTTAACTAAAGGGGTATGTAAAATGTGTGACTTTTTGTGTGTTGAACTTCCAATAAGTTTGGCCCCATTCCTTTCGTTGAGAGTTGAGGCGACAATGAAGCCGGGTGTTTTATTATCTAAAAAAATAATTAGATCCAAAAATCCGGATGTTTTATTACGGAAAAAAAAATAATTAGATCGATTTGGATCCTCTAGCTAATATTTTGTAGTATTTATTTAGCATGTGAAGCCAGTAGGCAAGAGGTGGGTTTATGATTCTTATACTATAACTTGATCTAATGATTTTTTGAATTGATATTTTTTTTTTATTTTACAAAAAGTGTGAAACCAGTTGACAACTTCTTATTAGATGAGTAGTTCATTTTAATCTATTTGTTTGGTTGTTAACTAGATCATTCAGATTCATGCATTAGCACCATTAGACAATATCTAGTAGGATATATACTCTCGAGCGGCTGGCCTCCTGGTTTGGGGACACAGAAATCCATTACTAGTTGTCACGGCCATGCATGTTTATTTATATACTTGTGATTTTTTCAATGCGATTCCACGACATAATCTCATTTATTAGTTATTCTTTATTAGTTTAACTTTTCTCACAAATTGTAGGATAGGCTAAGAATGAAGCATCCTTGAAATAATGCCTGTGCTTAAGCTTTGCTATAGTACGTCTGAAATAATGCTGCTATTTTCTTTGAAAAAAATTAATAAAGATACTACTGTGTATATGTTCAGGGATTTAGTTTTTTTATTTGCTCCTCGCAGCCCTCAAGTTATTTTTAGCACGCTGTTTCTGTTCAAAATTTACTGTTTTCTAGCTACTAGACTATATATATAACCATATGCTAGCTTTCTATATGGAACATAAAAACCATGTTCTGCTCATTGCAAACAAATGAACCTAATGATTGGTGGTAAAGAATAAGAAAAATAAGAATTCTACAAAGAACATGCATGGATCCGAATTGGCATTCTTGAGCTTCCCCCTTTGAACTGAAAAGCTGCATGCAGACAAGTGACAACCGAACCATAAACTAGCTCTAGTTCATGTGCATGTCATTTTCTACAAGCTTTATTCTGCAACGCATGCACAACAACTCTCTGTCTCGGACAAAAGCATGAACGGACAAACGTACGGGCTATGCTATGCACTTGCTATATAAGAACTAAACTATTGTGTACTATATGACAACGAACATATACCAACTACCGTGACTGCTACTACGTACCTTTATTCTAAATCGTAATAAACAACAATATATATATAGTTTTTATTATACATTTAAATATATGTTATACATAAGATACATAGTAAAAACTTATGTATATTAGAAAAAAAACAAAATGACTGAAGCCTTTTTTTTTCCCCACTACGAGGACTTGGCGTGTTTGATTCTAGTAGCATGATCGAGAATACTAGCATGCATGATGATCCGCATGTGGATCAATTAATCTTTAAGATTAAGAGATCTCATCGTACACTTCACATGTGACGACGTTGATTCATGACCCACATCACATCACATCACGACTCACTAATAATCCAAAACCAATTGGTGGATTAGTGGTGGGTTGGATGCTGTATTATGTTTGTCTCATTCATCAGTTAATTAATTAGTTAATTGATTCTGCCGTCCTCTTACCAAGAATTAATACTTCAGCCTCTTTTTTGGTTGCCAATTTGCCATCAGTGGACTAAACAGTAGTATCTCATGAATTCATCATTTCTCAAATTTAGCAAAATAACTTTGTAGTATCTCATGCTAGTACCAATTATTATTAGCTCGTGAGAAATGGAATGACGACGCATATAATGAACTCTGTTCCATTGGGTAAAACAAACAAATAAACCAACCAAAAAAAACTGAGAAGTGGATAATGATGGACTATCTCATCTCACAAACCAAACGCCCCCAATTGGGCCAATCCTGTTCCATTGTGGTCTGCACTTGCACACCGACTGCAAGGTCCAGGTGACAGACATCTTTGGTTTGGACAGAATTTGTCACATTGACGCTCAGCAAAGGAGTACAAGGGACAGTTTCACCAAAAAAAAAAAAAAAAGGCACCAGGGCTCCTCGGTGGAAATAAGCCCACGACCATGGTAGATGGCCATTACCATTCACTTATAATGGGCCGGTACAGGTAATCTGACTTGGCCCATCTGTAAATCCATGCTGGACCACCGATGCGAATGTCGTGGGGTTCTTGTTGGGCCTGTAGCGCGCGTAGCACAAAATCTGCATCAAGAGCGGCATCAGTACCTTGCCTTCTTTCTGAAACAAGTTGAGCACACCATGTGAGTAATGTAACTCAGTCAGTTCAGGCACGAGGCATGCCGGCTTTCATTTAACACGGTGGAATGTCGTCGGATGGATCGATCAGCAGCATCTCATGCCACCTGATCAGTGATCATCATGATGCTGTTGGCAAACCTTGGAGCTCGGCCGGCACCATCATGTCCGACTTAAACATCCATCATCTGATCTGATTCTCACACGGGGTGGGTCTCATGTTGATTGGGACCAACTACAAAGGGATGGATGCAATCAGACGTGTACATATACTGCTGGAGCTGATGGTCATCAATCAGTTCATCACACCATCAACAGAACTGCTCTGAGCTGTACATCTTTATTTAAAACAATGGAGCATGCCTTTCAGATAAAGCTCTACACCCACTTGTGATGATGGAACTAGGCAATTTGATCCACTGCTCTGAGCTCTACATCTTTCTTTACAACAATGTCCATAATTTACCCTTCACAGCTGGGTACAGTACATATCAAACAACAAAAAATGCCCATCGATTCACACACTGTAAGCAAATGTATATGATCATATCATCATCTGCGCCATATATTATCTGCAAAATGGAATCTGAGTATCACACATGTATGGCACCTACAAAAAGGAATCCCTAGCAACAAATTCTCGTGTCCAGTCAAAATTGGCGAAAATTGGCGAGCTCCGCGACTGAGGGGATCGATGATCATCACACGACCAAACCAGACTGCTCTGTCCAGTCTTGAGTTGTACGTACGTATACATCTTTCTTTACAAGGAAAGGAACCTGCTGGCATTCAGATGAAATTCAGACAGACGACATATATAAGAACTTGTGCATGTTGAAAAGTGCGTCAGTAGCAACCAGTCAGTGGACTTTGACTCCTCCAGATTAACTTAAGGGTAACCTTGGTGCGTGCGTGTAATGGTAAATCTAGACTGAACAAATTAAAATTCCCATTAGTGCTTGCAAATAGTACAATGTCAGACAATGAACATACTGTAACTTGTTGGGTTCAAATGGCCAAACACCTGCAAAGCAAATATTACATGCAAACTAATGGACAAATAATAAGAAACTAAACCATGGTAGGCCTCCAACTGCTCACCAATGGGCCTGGATGGGCCTATACAGGTAATCTGAGTTAGCCCATCTCCAAATTATTAGTGTGCCCCCATTCCGGCCCACCGATGCGAGTGTTTGTTGTTGCCTGGATCTCTCTCATCTCATGGAAAAAGTCTACATTTTCGTCTCCAACTTTCACAAAAGTTTCTTTTTCCTCCTCCAAAACCGGACAAAACCAGCTCCTTCAACTTTTCAAACCATGCATTGTACCTCCCTGGAGCAGTTTTGAAGGCGGTTTTTTTGCTACAGTGACGACGGTTTTGTCTTTTGTTTTAATTTATTTATTTGGTGAATCTTTAAAAAATCATAATAAATCACTAGAAAATCATAAAATAGAAAATCCAATTTTGTTAGACTCACTTGAGCATATCTACACACTAAACATATAATATGGTACGGTTTAGTACAAGATTTTTACTAAAGCATACCATAATTGGTTTTTTACTAAAGTATACCAAAATTTTGTACTAAATCATACCATATTATATGTTTACTATGTAGATCTACTCATGTGGAGTCCAACAAAATTAGATTTTTTATTTTATGATTTTCCTATGATTTATTATGATTTTTTAAACATTCAGCTGAAATAAATAAATAAAAAGAAAAATACAAACCCGCTGTCATGTAGCAAAACTGGCTTCAAAAACCACTCGTGGAGGTAAAATGCATGGTTTGAAAAGTTGAGGGATGTGGTTTTGTCCGGTTTTTGAGTTGGGGAGGAAAAGTAGACTTTCGGAAAATTGGAGGAGGAAAAGTAGACTTCTTCCTCATCTCATCAGCGTTGCGAATATACCACCTGTCGTAGTAATCATCATTTAGCAACTGTTATTAGTGAAGCGGTTTTTTTTTTTTTTCTGGGCAACCTGCTCTTAGTGGAACCTGCATCCACTAGAGCACATGACAATAATTTG
Organism: Hyparrhenia diplandra; assembly: GCA_015847255.1. Classification (NCBI taxonomy): domain Eukaryota; kingdom Viridiplantae; phylum Streptophyta; class Magnoliopsida; order Poales; family Poaceae; genus Hyparrhenia; species Hyparrhenia diplandra. Next base: position 394,742 of record JADLZK010008945.1, read on the forward strand.
CTTTAATTTTTTGCCAATAGTTTGCTGGGCCAATAGTTAGCAATAAAGCCGCTTTTGGCATGTACTTAGTTTAATTAAGCTATCTCCCAAGCTCACTAGTTAGTCTTCTCGAGTCAACCTTTTTGCAAAAAGATGGACTGCTACTTTATTTTATACGTTTTATGCTCTTACATTTTTTTCTTTAAATTCAATTACCTTTTTTGAATGTTTAAGGTATCTCAAATGCAGACATGGTATATATGTATGTACGTATAGGCAAAATTGTAGTGTGTTCGGTTGAAAACCTTTCATTTGAGATCGTGTTAGAGGTCCAAAACATTTTAATAAAATATCGTTAAAAGTAAAATAATGTTGGTGCAAAATGTAACGACACGCATGCATTAAAAAAGTGCTACAATGCGCAGATTGCAGCACGTAAAAAAAATTAATTAAGGTGCCTGTCTCTGTTTAATTAAACGGATGTACGTGGTCTTCAGGCTTCGCCGTACGTGGGCATCTTAGTAGCATAAAGTATAGGCATCCATCAGGTCATTAAAAAATTGAGTGGAGACATGTACTGTGGTGGCCACTAGGAATCTATCGAGGGATCTTGCAATTCCTTTTCGTTTTCGCGGTTTCGATTCCGGTTTCGGTTACTGATATGTAATTGGCAAGGGGAGTTTGACCGCACTTCTCACTCAGTGCCTCTTGATCTCGTCCAAGAAAGGGGGATACACACCTAACAAACTCCCCTTTGATCTCGTCACAGAGCAGACTCAACAAATCAAAGTCTAAAAGCGCGCGAGCGATGAATAAAAAAGGGTGGCCCAAATTGTCTTGCCTCTTTTTTTACTGTTATATAACTGTGGCGCGAGTACGTAGTGCAGTCCTGCTTTGCTGCATGCCAGCCCTGCATCGTGCTGTTGGTGGGGAATGGAGCTGCATTCTTTTGGTGGCGCACTGCTCCTGCCTAATTCTAAACGGAGATTGTAACGAAGGCTCCATCCTCATCAGATGTGTTAAAAAAAAAAGATAAATGCCACAAATTATTACGTAATCAGAAACATTCAACCATCAAATCAAAAGACTTGCCATTTATAATCATTGTTTTGTTTTTAAAACAAATTACCCGCCTCTGTCATTATATTATAGATAAAAAGATAGTTCTAGTAGTACACACACAAAAAAAAAATCAGTCTCACGTGGAGAAAACTTTCTCGAACAGCAACTACCATCGCACTTAAATCTATTATTAACAAAATCTAAATATATTAGTAGTACATAGAAATTCTAGTAGTACCTTGGGGCTTCAATACCCATAATTATGTTTACAATCGATCGATGAGGTTTATTCTAAATTGAACATGGGTATCGCATATGGTGGAAGGTTGTTGCATTCATGTAGATTTGTTCAAGAGTTATATAACGACTCTATATATATTCACTCAATATCTGTCAACCTTAAGATCATAGTTTCAGTCTTTCAATTGTGTTCATATGGGTAGAGGAGTGCTCACAAGTGTATGTTTTGGGAGTGCCTATATATTTATTTGTATTATGTTTCTAGGCCACGTTAAGCTAAAACCCTTTTTATATTAGAACAGATTCAATATAACCGATGGTTATGTTTAATTTGTACAAATGGATGACGAAGTTCTTCTTCTTTAAACAAAGTAACAACATAAAATATTGTGTAAATTCATACGGTTTTATTTGTACGTGAATGAAGAAAAATAATGATTGAAAAAACCATACGAAAAACTGATCGACTGGCATTAACAAGGAACAGCAGTGTATATACGTAATTATTAATTATATATCATCTAGCTAGTCTTGACGTGCGATGACAAGTACTCATGCATGTACGTATACATATATATGAGTCGTCAGCTAATTAACTCAGGGAATAATGAACATTAGCTTGACTTGGATCAAATAAACTCCATAATTGGAGAAGGTAGCTTATCTTGTTAGTTGTCAATTCTGACTAGCTAGCCATCCATTATTTTCAATTTTCGTTTTGATTTATATCTTGCAAACCCCACTACGAAAATACGATTTGGAAAAGGAGAGGAGCACTACCACTTCTTGCCTCTCTCCAGTTGGGATCTTAGCTGTTTAGCTTTTTTAAAAAATATATAAAACAGATTAATTATAGTTTAACCCAAAATTAAAGTAGGTGCCAATAAAAATGATGCATGGGTGCGGTGATCCAATAGTTGAATTTAATTGAGCATAATATATTTTTATTTATATATAATAATTATGAACCAAAAGGATTCCATAACCACAGCACGTCCAGATCCGGTGTCACTAGCGGAATTTTTGTTATGTCATCAACGAATTATCATTGCCATGTTTTTTAATTAAACTCGTGTCAAAGTTTGAGTAGATTTCCATCACCAAGAGACGTATATAGTTAGCTGGAAGCAGTGTGATATCTCTCCATGTCCTCGGCAGGGGGCTGCCATATTGGAGGCCGGCGGCGTGCCGACGTACGGCCTCCAGGCTCCGGTGGAGACCGGCGTGCGTGCGTGCATGGAGCCCGGCCCGCCCGGCCAGGCAAAGAGGTGAAATCACAGGGGTGGGAAGCCGTCCGGTTCAAGCACAGGTGGGAAGCCCTCCGGAGGGCGTAGCTAGCTAGAAGCCTAGAACACGCCGGTGGCGACCATATATATAATAATATATACAGCATGCATCATATATATCGCACACAAGCATACATGTATAATAACGGAAGAAAGTATTAAACAGACACAACTTTTATATATATTACGTACATATTGATGCTGATCCACATGCGTGCATCGGATCGGAAACACATAATACAAGCATATATGGGGTTACACACAGCTACAGCTTGTTACTGAGCTTATTGTTGGACACACATAGTAGGACATACTCACACACCCATGCACGGCGGGTGAGATGAGCTAGCACATGCAGTAAACACACAAACGAAATACGTACTCGTATAATACCAGTGATATGCTGCATGAATGGGAGTAGCTGAGCACAACTACCCAGGCAGTGGAAGAAACAGGCCGGGAAGACGATGCATGCGGCATGCAGATCAAGGACGGGAAGACTTAGCTATAGCACACAAACAGGATGACACAGGACAAGGATGCATGCATGCATGTGGTAGGTATATAGCTTAGTTGCTGATGCGGGGAAGGGGACGGACGGGCCTGATAACGCCACCGTCGGTTTCCTCCCACTGCAGCGCCTCGCACATCAGCTCAATCGGCGTCTGGTGCACCAGCCTCAGCTGCATCCATAGTATAGTCCAGTTAGCTGGAATGAGCGAGGTAATTATATATATAATAACTACACTCGTAGCTAGTATATAACACGGGCTTGCGTACCCTGTTATTGGGCAGACGACTCAGGTAGTAGGATGGGGATGTACCCTGCAGCTTGATTGCAAATAAGCCTTCATCGGTAAAAAGGTGGCTAGCACTAGTGTCTTTCACCCACAGACGGTTCACGCCTGCTGGCAGTTTGGCGAGATTGTGCATGGCCAATTGGTGCTGCTTATTAGCGGTGTAGATGATGTTCGGGTGCCCCTTAGGGGACAGCGTGAACATGGCCTCGCCACCTCGTTGAAGTTCAGCAGCACCATTCATGTTATTTGATTCGATCGGTTTGTCACTCGATCGTGAAGGCAAGCTAGCTAGTACTACGGGAGACAGCTTCTTTGGAGTGTCGTGGCTATAGCTGATGTTTGGCCCGGTGCAATATGGATGGGAAACGGAGGGGGCGGTATTTATAGGATGATCGAGCCGCCAGTGTGTCGCTTTTTGCACCCGACAACAGTGTATGCGCGACGTCGTTATATGATCAGGCTTTAATAAAGCCAACTTAAGACTAACTACAGTGTGTTATGTTAACATTTACATTCATGTTCTTTTTAGCTTTTTTTTTATTGTATTATGTAATCTCACATATGAGGTTCAGAGTCTGAGAATTCTTGTACGTTTTGTCTATATATATATCCACTTGTGGGTGTAGAGGCCGAATTAAAATATATCCGTCATCTAAAAAAAAAAGGTGGTAGCTAGCAGGTAACATTTTTTTAAATTTTATTTTATTTTAAAAATCCAAGCTAACAACAATACGTGTGGTAACTAATGGAGTTCGTAGCATTAGCAAAGAGATAATCAAGTAATTAAGCTACTCCCATGGTCGCCAAAACACAAAGAAAGGAAGCTGGTACTGATGTGGAACTAACGATCTCAGCTCACTGCAATATATGTTTTCGAGCCCGACCTGAGTGCTTACACCGTATATATATACTGTATATATAAAGTATGTATACAGTAGCTAATTTCAGCAGCGACGACACCTTTGTCGTGCCCGCCCGCGGCCGCGAGCTAGGCGTGCTCTCTCATCTCGTACGTACGTACCACCCCACTCATGCGCGCCGCAAGCAGAATATTCGCAAGGTTCCTCATGCATGGGTCAGAACAAACGACGCTCTGATATTCTCTCGACATTCAACGGTCCGTGCGACTGTATGTTGCATCATGCTAAAATATTTACTAGATACTACGTGTTAGTAGTACGATTTAGAGAGAGCCAAATTAATTAAGAAGAGAAATCCGAGGATCGACCATCTTGTCATGCCGACCAGCGAAGAAAGCAATTTCTTGTGGTGGACAGGCTGTGCCAGCTCTTGGGCCTTGTCCATCGGATTTCTCTTTCATTCGAGAGTAGAGAGATCCTCCTCGATCTGATATCCTTTTGTTAATGATAATAATTTGGCGTCTCTCTTGCTGGACGTCCTCGGTGGCGTCTGATTCTGAATGTGGGATGATGCTTTACTCTTTTCAAAAAAGAGCAGTGTTTTAGTCAACATTGATACACGCGCATTAATCTCCCAAGCGATTATTGTAGCTAATCTTGATGTCGGAAAAAAAAAAAAAAAAAAAAAGGTGTCCGACTGAAGCCAGGCATGTCACGTTGCGGGTTGCAAAGGGAAGGAAGGTTCCCCGAGCCAGCCATGCGGCAAGAGATTGCGCTCAGTACCGCCAGCTTCTTCCTTTTCTTGTGCTTTTGTCAAACAAGACATTGCGCTCTTGGTCAGCAAGATAGGACGATGATATATTGATCCTCGGATTTCTCTCTTCTTAATTAATTTGGCGCGCTTTTTAGACGTACAGTGCTAACCACATTGTTCTTACGAAAAGCCAAAACAAAAACAAGAGGCACCAAGCGCTCCCGCTCATCTTCGGGGGACTCCCAGCGGCGGGTGGTGGGAGCTGGACGTCGTGGTTCTGTCTCCTCGGCCTCCTCCACCGGCCGGTCACCCCCTTGCCGCCGCCCGAGGGGTACGTCTGCCGCTCGTTCTTCCGGCGAGCCCCTGCCTCCTCCACCTCCATTGCCGCAGCTTCCACGGCAGCATGTTCAGACTGGTGGGGCTGGTGGTTACCCCAATATCCCTGTGGTGGTTGTTCCGTGTTCGCCGGCCATTCAGCGCGCTGAAGAGGAGCTTCACTTGGCGTTGACGGCGCTTGTTGGTGGCACACGGCCGCCGGTTTCAGTGGAGGATATGTACACCTATCTGTTCGACCTCTTTGGCATTACTGCGCATGAAGTTCTGATTCGCCGCCATGAGCCGCAGGATTTCCTCGTCAGATTTCAACACGCCTCAGATAGAGAGCGCGTTCTGATGGCTCGTCCGGGTGGGGCACCTGGCCGTAGATTCTCTCTGATTTGGCGGCCATGGCGTCGCACAACCTGCCTCGCCTCGGAGACATTCCATTACAGGGCCCTAGTTGCCATTCGTGGGGTGCCGGCGCATGCTCGTGACAGCGCTACAGCGCAGACTATCTTGGGCTCTTGCTGCACCCATGTCCAATTGTCGGCACTTCGTGACACTCCCGTTGATGATGAGAGGGAGTTCTTCGTCAGTGCTTGGTGCCTCCATCCGGGCAGGATTCGCGAAACCCAGCTTATCTACATTCAGGAGCCTTCCACGCCGGCTGACCGGGAGAATGCTGGCGCACTGGGGCTCCTCTACCAGGTGCATTGTAGGCTTGTGTTTGCAGAGCTCACAGGTGCGGCGCCTAATGTTCCGAATAATGCTGGGGGTCCTGGTCCTGGAGCTCCGGGTGATAGGCATCCTGAAGATGATTTCAATCCAGAAGACTACTACAACCCTGCCCCCTCCTCCTCTTCAGATGGTACGCCCCCCAGTGGATTTTTGGGGATCACCAGATTGAGGACAATCCCGTTGATGACATGGCTGTGATTGTTGGAGAGGTTTCCTGCCCGCTGCCTCCCCAGTCCTCTCCTCCCCCTCGGGAGCGTCCGTCGCATGACTCCCCTTCACCCCGGGTGTTTGGGTTGCAGTCGCCGGAGCTCTCTGTGAAGAGGATGTCGTCAGCCGCACACTCTGGGTTCGTTGGCTCTTTCTTGTCGGTGGCACCGCACCTCCTCCATGATGGTCGATCTGCTGCCTGTCCGCCACCCGAGCAAACTGATTGGTGGTCGTCTTGCTATGTGGAGACTGAACTGTCCAGTCACCCCATCTCTGAATCGCAGCCATCTGAAATTGATGAGGGATTTTTGTTGAACGGAGTACTTGGGCCGGAAAGGGAAACGGCAAGGTCCTCAACCATTGGCGCGATTGGTGGGCTGAGTTAGCACCGACGGAGACTCGTGTGTCACCGCCGGTCCGCGTCCGCCGTCGGCCGCCCGCCTCAACTTGACCTTCTTTGTTGACATTGAGCCACCGCTGCCATCATCCGAGGATGAGGGGGACGACCCCTTGCTCACGCGGCAATAGGAGATTGAAAATAGTGTCTACGTGCCTTTGGCCACGCCGATCCTCAAGTCCGGGCCCGGACTTCGACGCCCGTCGACTCGCCGCGCCCCCGATCGGTCGTCGGAGTGGGCGTATCGCTGCCCGCCCACGTCGCCGCAAACGCAACCCCCGCAGCCCGCACTCTTCTCGCCAGAAGCTTGGGGAGCGAGTTGATCGTGAGAGCCACCGGTTCTTTCGTTGAAGATGTGGTGCGGCGCTGCTTTTTAGGCGTGGCATGTCGGCATCTAAACGCCGTCGTTTTGAGCTTCTTGGATGGGGCCTTTGACCTTCTTCCATGGAACTCAATTTGGAGGGCATCGCGATCCGAGGGACTGCGCCTCCCTCTATTGTCGCAAAATTGGTTTTCCGATGCCGCACAATCCTTGAATTTCATTGTTTGGAACGTCGCGTGGTCTCAATGATCGTGGCGTAGGAATGTGGTGTTTACCATGGTGGATTCACATCGGCCGGCCATTGTGCGTCTTCAAGAAACTAAGTTGCCAGTGGTTGATCGGCTTTTGGCTAATGAATTTCTAGGCCCTTCTTATGATTATATTTTCTTACCATCGGTTGGTGCTTCTTTGGGGGGATTATTCTTGGCCGGAGGAATGATGTATGGGTTTGTAGCTGCTATGGAGCTTCGCAATTTTGTGTCTCGCACAGCCTAACTCAGGTTGGCTCCGGTCTCGCACCATGGTGGATATCAGTTGTTTATGGGCCGCAATCGATCTTTGAAAAGGTGCAATTTACGGCGGAGCTCCTCCGATTCGGGAGTCTCATCCTGGTGCGTGGTTAGTTGGTGGTGATTTTAATCTCATATACCAGCGGCCGATAAAAACAATGACCGCCGGATCGGAGGAATATGCGGCGCTCGGGGCTTTCATTGACAGAGCGCACCTCCGTGAAACCGAGCTGGTGGGTCGACGGTTTACGTGGTCCAACGAGGCGGCACCCAACTCTCGAACGCCCGACGGGCTTTTCGCCACGCCGGCCAGTGGTTCCGGCCTTCCCAATGTCTTTGCTCAAGCCATTGTCTTCGATTGCTCCGACCATTGTCCGCTCACATTTACGGCTCATGGGTGCATCCCACACCGGACGGCGATTCCGGTTTGAGTCCTTCTGGGTGAAAGTCCCGAGCTTCCTGGACGTGGTGGCTGCGGCTTGGACGTCCACGTTGCCTAGGGCCGATTCCTTGCGCATCCTTGATCACAAGCTGCGACTACCGCATTGCCTTATCTAGTTGGAGTGGCAAACGGATTGGTAGTATAAGGCTCGGGCCGCAATGGTCGGGAGATCATTCTACGTTTTGATGAGGTTAGGAAACTCGAGAGCTAGATGCCCGGGAATTAGACATGAGAAGCAAATGTAAATTCAAAGTCCTGGGTCTGGCATCCCTCCTACGCACCATTGCACGTCAGCGTGCCCGGCAGAGGTTTCTTGCTGAAGGTGATGCGAACACGAGATTCTACCATCTCCAGGCTTGCCACAGGAACAGGCGCAACAGAATTGATCACCTCCGTGTGGAGGGAAATGTCGTACTTTCTAATGAAGGAATGGCGGATGCAATCTTTGTATGAGCACTTTAATGGCATCCGGGATCTTGTTTCCAACGCTCTAGGGGTTTGATCTCCAAGCGCTTGGCACGCCATCTATGAATTTGGAAGGGATTCAAAATTTATTTACTGAGGAAGAAATCTGGGGTGTTATCAGGGAGCTTCCAAATGAAAAGGCCCCGGGGCCCGATGGCTTCACGGGCTTATTTTACAAAACTTGTTGGCCCATCATCAAGGCTGATATCATGAATGCGTTCAATGCCTTTTGGGCCATGGATTTTTAGGAGTCCGCATCATCTCAATGGTGCCTTTATGATACTCCTTAAAAAGAAGGATCAGCCGGAGGAGATTCGTGATTACCGGTCGATTAGCCTTATCCACAGCTTTGGCAAGTTGATTACCAAATGTATGGCCAACCGGTTGGCTGTTGTTTTGGACGGCTTGGTTCTGAGGAACTAATCGGCCTTCATCAAGGGAAGAAGCATACATGACAATTTCAGGAATGTGCAGCAGGCCCTTAGATCGATTCATGCTTCCAAGCGGCGATGCATTCTCCTCAAAGTCGATATTGCCAAGGCATTTGACACCGTGGCTTGGCCTTTTCTTTTGGAGTTCTTTGCAACACCTTGGCTTCAGAGGACTTGGCGAATCTGGATTCTTTGCGGTCTTTGTCATCGTCGAGCACAAAAATTTTACTCAATGGGACGCCGGGGAGAAAATTTGTCATGCTCGTGGCCTTCGTCAGGGTGACCCTCTTTCCCCTATGTTGTTCGTGCTCGCGATGGAAGTTCTCAATCGCCTGCTCCGATGGACTGAGCAACACGGCCTCCTCAACCCCTTGCCGGTTCAACTCGACAACGGGGGGTCGGCCTTTATGCCGATGACGTCGTCTTCGTTTGTCACGCCCGGATGACCCTGAGTCGCTTCTTCGTGATGGCTGTGCTATCCACTATTGGGTTAGCCTCGGGGCTCTTTTTCCAATCTTGACAAGAGTATTGCCACACCCTTGCATTGTCAAGCACAAAGACAGGAATGCATTCAAAGGATTCTTGCTGTCGCGTCGATCACCGCCATGCCGCTATCCGGGCATCCCTCTTTCGGTGAAGAAGTTGAAGCGCCCGAGGAGCAATTTTTGATTGACATGGTGGCTGCCCGCTTGCCGGATGGAAAGGCAATCTCCTCACGCCGCCGGGCCGGACTGCACCGGCTAAAGCTACTCTCTCTGCTATTCCCATTCATGTTGCCATTGCTCTATGTCTGTCTGCGTGGGCTGTGAGGCAAGTGGACAAGCTTCTTCAAGCCTTCATTTGGGCGGGCTCAGGCAAGGTTGTGGGCGGGCAAGTGCAAAGTCACCTGGCCGGTAGCTTTTGTCGCCCGACGCATGGGGTGGCTTGGGTATCTCGGACTGCGGTGGGACGGCGTTGCGGGACGCGGACCCGATGGGTTTGGCGGGACCGGCGCAATGGACGGCGGGCGGTCGGTGCGGGACGGGGAGGCCATCGCTCTCTCCAAGCGGCGGTTCACATCGGCATTGGCAATGGCGAGTCCACATTCTTTTGGACAATGACCGATGGATTGATGGGCGGGATATTGGTCCATTGCGCCGACCGTGTTCCGTGCCGTATCACGAGGCGCCCGGGTACCACGGAGCGCAAGCGCTGCTGAACGACACCTGGATTCGTCATGTCCGAGGCCCCCTCTCCTCTCGCCTCGTCGATGAATTTGAGCTCCCCGTGATCCGATGGACTCGATTCGATTTTGATGACCGGCCGACACTTTTTCTTGGAAGTTCACCTCCGATCCACACATACACGGCGGCCGGCTTATGGAGCTATGTTCATGGGCTCCTCGCCGGTCTTGGGAGCCAAGCGGTTATGGAAGGTCGCGGCCCCTCCAGGGTCCGCTTTTTCTTTCGGCTAGCGATGCATGGGGAGATGCCGGACACCGACCGTCGGTTTCGCCACGGGCTACGAGGAATCCAATTCTCGTATCTTACGTGATCGGGCGCCGGATACAATACACCACATCCTCCTCGGATGCCCCCTTCGCCAAGGAGGTCCGGCATATTGTGTTACATCGATTGCATCTTCCGCAGGTTGTGACGGTGTTGGAGGAGAACTTCATGGAGTGGTGGTGTGTAGTCGCAAGCGAGTGCCCAAACCCACTCGCCGTAGGGGCTTCGATTCGGTCTTCTTCTTGGTTGGTTGGTCTCTGCGGAAAGAGCGCAATGCCGTAACTTTTGATTCACCCAGCTCTCCACCGTTGAGATTGGCGGGGCAGATTAGGGAGGAGGCATCACGTTGGTGCCTTTTGGTAACAAGAGGTTGGTCGGCCGATGGCGCGATCGGCGCTTAGCTTGTGTTCGATGCTCTTTTGTAGCCTGTGTCGCGCAATTTATTCACCGTGTAATCCTGTTTTGTGTATCCAAGAGAAAATAGGATCGGCTCGGTAACGTCGGGTTCTTGGCCATTTTGTATTTCGAACTTTCTCCTACTTAATGAAATACACATAGCGGCGTGGTCATAAAAAAAAAACAATATATATTCCATACGATTGGAGTCCTATATGGCCGATTTCATATAAAACAAACATGGAGATCCTGTGTTTTGATGCTCGATGGGTGAATCTTATTATGCAATGTGTTAGTACTGTATCTTACAAAATTAAAGTTAATGGGGTGCTTACAGAGGAGATCATTCCTACAAGGGGCCTAAGACAAGGAGATCCACTGTCCCCGTATTTATTTCTCTTATGTGCTGAGGGGTTTTCGAGTTTGTTAAATGCGGCAGAAGTTAGTGGTGATATTGAGGGACTAACTATATGTGTAGGGGCACCGAGTATTACTCATTTATTGTTTGCGAGATGATTCTTTGCTACTCCCGAAAGTCAATGATAGGAATGCAAATCATTTGCAAGCATGTGCTACAACTATATGAGGAATGCTCGGGCCAAATGATTAATAAAGATAAGTCCTCAATCATGTTTAGTAGGAATTGTGATGATGATAAGAGAGAAGCTTTCAAATCTGCTCGAATATTACTCGTGTAGCAAGGAATGATAAATATCCGGGGTTGCGGTGTACATGGGCAGATCGAGGTCGGCTATGTTTGCCTATCTAAAGGAGAGGGTTTGGAAACGAATCCAGGGATGGAAGGAAAAGTTATTGTCAAAGGCTGGCAAAGATACATTAATTAAGGCGATTGCACAAGCAATTCCAAGTTATGCCATGTCATGCTTTGATTTAACTAAGTCTCTATGTGATGAGATAAGTTCCATGATTTGTAGGTTCCGGTGGTCTCAACAGGATAATGAAAAAAGAAAGACTTGGCTCTCTTGGCAGACTCTGGCTAGTCGAAAGGAGAAGGGTGGTCTTGGTTATCGGGATCTATATTTATTCAATCTTGCTATGCTTGCTCGGCAAGGGTGGAGGCTAATTCAGAATCCTAACTCGCTTTGTGCTCGTCTGTTGAAGGCAAAATATTGGCCTGATGGTAATTTGTGGAACGTCTGTGAGAAGGCAGGGATTTCATACACTTGGAGAAGTATTATAAGGGGTCTTAAGGCTATGGAAAAAGGTATTATTTGGAGGATTGGGGATGGTACTAGTGTGCGTATTTGGGATGATCCTTGGGTGCCTGCAGGCCGGAGCCGTCGCCCAAGAACGCCAAGAGGAAATATTGTCCTTTCTAAGGTGTCTGAATTAATTGATCCATACACAGGTTCCTGGGACATTAATCTAGTGAAGGATATCTTTTGGGAAGAAGACGTTGTTAATATTCTTGCTATTCCTGTGCATGTGGATCGTGATGATATGGTGGCCTGGCATTATGATAGTAAAGGATTGTTTTCGGTGAAGTCTGCTTATCATGTCCTAGAAGATGATGCTGAAAATCACCGTACTAGGCAGAGGGGAGAATCATCTATTGTGCAGAATGCTAATCGCAAGAAGGTGTGGAAGAAAATTTGGCGGTTGCATGGTCCACCAAAAATCAAACAATTTGTGTGGCGTGTAGCACACAACAGTTTACCTCTAAAAATAAATATTAGAAGTAAGGGGATTGTCCATAGACACTGAATGCCCAGTTTGCCGCAGATTTGATGAAGATGGTGCTCACTGTTTTTTAAAGTGCAAAGAGATTCGTAGATGCTGGTGTGAGTTGGGAATTGAGTCCAGTAGACTTCAACTTTTAGAGGCCACTTCGGGGTTGGAGTTTGTAGATATGATTCAGAATTTCAGACCGGATATTTGCACTATGGTTACGGTCCTGTTATGGAAGTGGTGGGCAGTAAGAAATAAAGTGAATGTGGGAGAGTTGATGCCGTCATGTCAGGAGGTAATAACGTTTGTTTTGCAAATGACAAAAGAGATTCTAGTATCTGGAGGTGTTGGGAAATTTCAGAGAAACATAGCAGTACAGCAGTGGACTCCTCCTCCTATCGATGTTCTAAAAATAAATGTGGATGGTGCTTTTCTGGAGGAATCAAAGAAGGGAGCATGGGGTTTTGTTGTGCGAGATCATGAGGGTGTTGGTGTATTGGCGGGTGCTGGAAGTATTGGCCCGACGCATGATGCTCTGCTGGCTGAGGCTTTCGCACTTAAGCAGGCTGTTGAGGCGGCGTATCATTTTGGAATGTCGCGTGTGTTGATCGAGACTGATTCGGTGCATTTGAAGGATGCTGTTCTCTCTTTGTCACATCCCCTGGCTATAGGTGGAGGACTTTTTCAGGATATTCGTGATTTTCTAGATGATTCTTTTACTTCTGTTAATCTTTGTAAAATCTCTAGAGATTGTAATTCTTGTGCTCATGAGCTTGCTCATTTGGGTTTGAGTTGGGACCCGGGTCAATTCCAGATTTGGATTGACCCTCCCGAATTTGTAATGAACTTGATGGCTCGCGATTTTGTCGAGCATCCTTCTGTTAATGCAAATCAGTAAGACTGGTTGCGAGATCAAAAAAAAAATGTCGCTCGGCCTCGCCAGCAGTAGCCCACAGCGGTACCAGTGTCACGACGGCCCACACAAGAGCAGAGCAGACCATCCAAACAAGTACCGGAGCCCGTCGTAAGAAAAGAATGCCAAGGTCCCACAATGGGCTTGTAATCTCTGTGAGATAGCGAGAGAGTAGTAGTAGAAAAGGGAAGGCGACCTGGCAGAGTACTGGGAGAGTTATAACAAACTTGTACAACCATATTCTTGCATTGTTTGCCTTTCAATCAGGGGAGGGGGGCGACCTCGTTGGTCCGGCGACTACCATCTTCTTCCGCTTGGCAATCCCAGATTGGTCACACTCACTAGTTCAGCACCTACCTTGTCTTCTGAAAACAGCTTCAGCACTTTCCATATCTCACTTTTGATTTAACATGTTGGAGTGTCGTCGGACCTTATCAGCATCACATGCCACTTGCCACCTGATTATCATCATGTTGTTGACACACTTTCGACCGGCACCATCATGTCCAACTTAAACGTCCATCCATCTCATACAGGGTGGGTCTCCTCATGTCGATTGGGACCAACTAGATACAATCAGGCACTTCACATACATATACTGCTGGAGCGGAGGGGAGGTGATGGTGATCAACACAACTGCTGTCAGCTGCAACTCTGCACCTTTCTTCACATGGAGCCTGTTATTCAGATAAAAGTTCGGACACACAGGTTTGTGGTTAGCACTTGCACTTACAGCTCTGTTTTGTTATATATAGTTGTATACCCGATGTTCTGTTACTGTTAATACAATCTTTTTCTCAATTGGTACTGTTAATATAGCCTTTAGTTAGTTAGTTGATTTGCACTTGCACACCGACTGCAAGGTCCAGGTGACAGACATGCTGCCTTCTCCGGTTGAAAATAAGCCTCCATCACCAATCACTGATAATGGGCCGGTACATGTAATCTGACTTGGCCCACCTGTAAAGTGCATTGACCGACCCATGCTGGACCACCGATGCGAGTGTCGTGGAGTTCTTGTTGGGCCTGTAGCGCGTGCTCTGATCATGGATCTTGCCTGTCCACCACACCTGAATCAGGCCCAAGAAAGAGCATGCCGAATGTCAGTCATGTTCATTTGTGACACTCTGCTCGCTCTTCAGCCTCCCCATCAGCAGTAGCACAAAATCTGCAACAACAGCGGCATCAGTACCTTGCCTTCGATCTGAAACAACAAGTTGAGCAATGTAACTCAGTCAGTTCAGGCACGAGGAATGCTGGCTTTGATTTAACACGTTCGAATGTCGTCGGATGGATCAGCAGCATCTCATGCCACCTGATCAGTGATCATCATGATGCTGTTGGCAAACCTTGGAGCTCGATCGGCCGGCACCATCATGTCCGACTTAAACATCCATCCATCATCTGATTCTGACACAGGGTGGGTCTCATTTTGATTGGGACCAACTACAAAGGGATGGATGCGGTCTCATGTTGATTGGGACCAACTACAAAGGGATGGATGCAATCAGACGTGTACATATACTGCTGGAGCCTCGTGGGTACACCAAAACTACTCCGAGCTCTACATCTTTCTTTACAACAACAATAAAGCCTGCCATTTCAGATAAAGTTCAGACACAGGTACACCCACTTGTGATGATGGAACTACGGTGGGCAATTTGAATCAACTTCCTGCCATAACTTACCCTCCACATCTGGGTATAGTACATATCAAATAACAAATCCAGCACCATAAATCGATTCAAATATTGCAAGCAAATGCATATGATCATATCATCATCTGCGCCAAATATTATTTGCAATGGAACCTGAGTATCACACACGTATGGCACCTACAAAAAGAAATCCCTAGCAGCAAATTCTCATGTACAGAGACGGATAAAGCATATTTACATGTTCAACACATGGGTCCTAGTCTTCCATTACCATGGTCTCATCATGAGGATTCATTCTATCACTTGGTGGGTTGTATTATATATCCATCCACCCAGTTTCCATCAATCTTTGATCTCTCCCTCCATCTCTCCTTCAACATTTCTCTTCTGTCTTGTATTTACCTTTCCGAGAATCAAATCGAATCGAAGGAAGATATGAAAACCTCACCACACCCAGAGCTAGTTTTCACTCATCCTCAATCAAAAGACTGTACACAAAGGTTCCCATTGATCATCATCTATCATCACCCGGAAACACACTGGAATCCCTTGCACACTGCCAACCAAGCCGCGAAGAGCACGAGGCAGACAACAACGTCGATGACGATGATGACCTTGACATGGCGCATCCACACAGACCTCGACGGCTGCTGCTGCCTCCGCAGCCTGGACTGGCTGGCACTCCGCTCCAGTGACATGCCGCCGATTTCCTCGTTCGGCACGTCTATCCTCACCGCCCTTGTCCCATGGTGCTCGTCATCGCTGTCCCCGCCGCTGCCGACGCCAGCTTGTCCCTGGACCGCCGCTTCTCCTTCCTGCTCCCACTCTTCCCGAGCAGAGGCACCTTGGATGACGACGACGTGCAGCCATTACCGCCGTCACGTCCTCCCCGCTCCGCTCCACCGTCCTCAAGTACGAACGTGGCGTGAGGCATCTTCTCCAGCGACGCCACCAGCCGCTGCACCGCCGGCACCAACGAGTCATGGAACCCATTGTTCCTACTTCCACCACCACCACTGGTGCTCCGGTACGCGTCACGTACACGCTCCAAGAACTGCAGCGCGCCGGCACTCCCAACGCTGGGGTCAATGATGGCGAAGAACGTGTGTCCATCAGCCATCAGGTACCCGTAGCTCCTGCACCCGGCGGTGTGGACGTAATGCCGGTGATGTGGCGGCGAGATGTCCAGGCAGAGCGCCGCGGTGGCCTCCACCTGCGGGTCACCATCGCCGCCGCCCTTGCCGCCGCCGCTGCTGTAGCGGTAGATGACGTTCCGGCCTCTGGCGATGCAGCAGTAGACGGTGTTGGCGGCGGAGGAGCTCATCCGCGCGTCCTCCTCTTCCTCCGGGATATCCACCTCCAGAGCCCTGTTGGCGCGCGCCGACACCAGCTTGACCGACCTTGACCGGCGCGAATTCATCAAATTCGCCGCCGGATCAGCCGCCCCACGCACCGACCGCCGAATCAGCAGGCGATTGGAATTCGTACCGCCCGCGCTGAGCACGGCACGGGTCGTACGGCGACGGGATCACGCACGGATCAAGACCTGAAATTGACAAGGGCACGGTGAGCATCCCCGCCGACCAATTGATCCGCGAAATTGGAATCGCACACGCACAAGGATTGATTGATTGATAAAGGGAAAAGACGGTTCTTTTCCCCGACGAATCAATCAATCATTGGCAGCCGAGCGAAACGGCCGGCGGAATGAGACTGAGTGTGCAGTGAAACGACATGGAAGCACGGGAAAGAATTGATGGATGGATGGGTTACCTCGATGAAATGGCACGGCAGGGCGCCGACGACGACGGCGGGATGGAGAAAGAAGACCCCGCGGGGGGATCTGCAGAGGGGTGGGAGGGTGGAGTAGCGGCCGGCCTGGCGGGAGGGGAGGAGACCGGGAGAGGGAGCGTGGTGGTGGTGGTGGAAGGGGAGGAGACGACGACTTGGCCTGGTTCTTGCTTCTGCTGTGGGGATTCGATTAGGAGGAGGTGGGGATTCATTCGTCGGATTCAGGCTGGTGTTGCCGTGTTGGATTGACCGGGCAACACAAGCAAGGAATTTAATTGGAAACGAGAGAAAGGGAGATTTGGAATTAAAAATGTCACGCGGTTTAGGCATATATCTCTCTCGTTTGTTTAAGAGACGATGAATGATGGGGAATGTACAAAGCCACCGACCACTTTGTAGGTAGGTATATAGGTCCTAGGACTAGGGATGTTAACAACACTCTTATAATATAGATTATGTGTATGAGATTATTGGCTTGTTCTCTTGAGCTTATTGGCCTGATTTATAAGTCATGGTACTCCTCAGGGATGTTATTAGAAGTCGTTTTTGGATAAAGTTTGGGTCAAACATCGGGAATATAAATCATCAATAAATTTTAAGTCGTTGAGTTTGTAAATGTAAAAATTATATGAATAGATTTGTCTTAAAAAATACTTTAATAAAAGTATACATATATCACATCTCCATAAATATTTTTATAATAATAAGAGGTCAAAGTTGTGTTTTGGAGACCGTGTCATTTGTCCTAAACGACTTCTAATACCAGGAGGGAGGGAGTACAATGTTTTTCTCTCACGGACAATTAGATTTATAGATTATATAATAATCAAAGTGTTTGGGTCAGTGAATTATGGTCATTGCTTATGGTTGATTCAGGTGAGAACTTATCATTTTTAGTCCGGTAAGGATGGACAATCGGTTGAGGAGTAAGTTGTACTTTCAGTCATAATCCACTATAACCTGGTCCCACCTAGATTATGAGAGTATGGTAATTTAGTGTTTTGATTATGATTATTCATCGTATAAATAATCTTGTTTGGGTCAGAATTTGATGGCAAAATTGGTAATATAGCATCGAAAGATCATAACATATACAAAATACTATCAAAAGTTCGTCGTTAAGTAAAAAATACCATTGAAAGCAATAATCTGTTCCTGAATCTAGCATTTTGTTAACTTGTTGTTAACGGCATCCCTCTCACGCTCACTGCCCTTCACTAAGCGAGCTCTTCTCACCCTCTCACCAAACCCTTGGCAACTAGAGTGCTCTCCCACATTATTTATGTTCTCTCATCTCTAGAGTTTTTAAGCCTTTGGATTTGCACTCAAGGATTAAATTCAGCACAAGGGGGGGGGGCTTAAGCCCCCTACCTGTCATGGGCTCACCCATACTCCATGCAGTGTGGCATGCTGCGAAGGACCATGGCTACTAGATAGTTGAGCAGGTGCTAGGCGGAGTAGCTATGTGAGGACGATTGGCATGCTGCGAAGGGTCATGGCTAATAACTAAGCATGTTTCACTAGCTGTGTGAGGATGATGGGATCGCAGAGAGAGGGAGAATGTGTTGCGTGACCTGGCCGGGTCGATATTTGTAGAGGCACAAGCGCTAACTCAGTCATATTTTTTGACTCCTTGATTTTTCATAGATTAAATTGACCCTAGCTACAAAATATCATGTTTGCAGCGAGGGGGCGGATTCGGCCACGCCGGGCGACTGTCGACTTGAGGGAGCCTCTCCATCCTCGTGCACGCAAGCTCACGCGCCGGCAACAAACCTCACTACCAGTACTCTTTCATGCGTCGTAAGCCATCTCCCTCCCCATGACAACACAAAGGTTAGATGAGCAGAGAAAGGGGGGAGGAGAGAGAGAGAGAGAGAGAGCTGCAGTTTGCTGTCGCGGCCTATAGGGAAATATTGTGACGTTGTATAGTTAGATGATGGGACAAAAGTAATCATTTGTATTGGATCCAGGCCCTTTTCTTTTTGGACATACACTACACCCTCCTTATTCATTGTCCATTGCTAGGGTGTTAGCATAGACACTTTGTTAAGTTTCAGGACACATCTTAGAGCAAGTAGTATTAGGCCAGTCTCAATGGAGAGTTTCACCTCCCGGTTTCCAAGATGTGAAACTTTGACATGAAATAGACGTCTCCCTCAATGTACAGTTTCATTGTGCAGTTTCATAGGCTCAAGGGTCCCACAACCTCTCTCTCATTGCATGGTTTAATTGCATAGTTGCTTGGTGAAACTCTATTTGTGGCTCAATGGGGTTTCACACGGTTTCCAACGCATATGAAACAAAGGCCCAAAGGTTTCACCATGATGAAATTCTTTCCTTTCTCTCTCCTAGGAGTTTTCATGCAAAAAGTAAAATTTTTCTTGATGTGGGTATTGCATTTAATGTGTATGAAACACTCATGAATCTCCCATTGAGACTGGTCTTATAGATTTCGTCCGTTGCCGGCTGCAACATCATACGGTGGTGGTGGACCCAGGTGTTATTTATTTCGTATCAAGGAGCACCCGCTAATAGCATGCAGTGCATGCGCTCTCCACCCGCTCAAGCTGCCGTCTCGCTCGTCGTCAGCTCCTCCTATTTCCTGTTTTCTCTTCCATCCACGTAGGATCTCAGCCAGCTCTTAGCCCTTTATAATACTTGCTCTTAGACAAAAATGCACCCTCCCTACCTATCAAGGAGCACCAGCCAATAGCATGGAGGCACCGAAGAAGATAATGCTATTTTCAGGCAACTTAAGTCGGGGCACGCTAATAAAGTGGACTGTCATTGGTGTAGTGGGATAGCATGCATGTAGTGATATTTAAAAACAAAACCCAAATTATGTTTACAATTATGTAATGTAGCATGACTTTCTCTTGTCATAACAATCACTCAAATAGCCTCCTCAACCAAAAAACATATAGACCTTATTAGAACCTAAGTCGTTCATGCGATAAAAAAAAAATATAATGAAAGCCTTTTAAAAATAAAAATTGGAGACTTCAACTAAAAGTGACATGCCCGTCTCACAAAGTGCTATAGCAATATGACACGTAAAATAGCACCTGCTAAATTCCACTGTGCTAAGTTGTGGTGGATACTATCTTTAGAAGACATGGTATGTAACCAAAAGTACATTTTAGTTGGTAAGTTATTCAGCAATGAAATGCTATAAAGTGTAGAATAAATAACCCTAGCCGTTGCGATTTGCAATGCACACGTTTCAAGTGCTTTGAATGGTTTATTTGCTGACACATGATAGGGTGCGCCCACTTCTAGTGTGCATACGCCGTCTTTGTAAGTGGAAATTTTTTCTTTGCCCTTTCTAAAACGATTTCCATGTGACACACCATATGAGTTGTCCTAAGAGGAAGCACAAATGACGTGACTTCTTCTATGTGTGTTTTGTGATGTCCCACCTGATCAAGGCAGAGTTTAGCCATTTTCTGGTGGCAATGAGTTGGTAACCAACTAAGACTACCAGAAAAGTAAATTTAAGCGACAAACGCTTTATTTTCGGTCAATAAGCCTTCGTGTCTATAGAAACAAACAAGAATTTTAAGAGGCTAGCTATATTAATCTTGGATTAGTAGAGACCTCGTGTCGGATGAACTCTTTAGTTCGTGCTTGGCTGCCTCTGTTTATTTACCGTCTCCGAGAATCTATTTTGTCGTAGTGCAAAATGAACTAAGATTGCCAACTTTAAAGGGCATATAAGTGTCCACGGCTCTACTTCTATGAATCTGAATTTTTACATCCGACTAAACATATTCACAATTTATTAAATTACCTAAAAAATTTACCTTAAGTCTCCTGTTTTTTAACCTTTTTTTTTTGTGTGCACCAATTAGAACCTTCACTGTGAGTGAGGAAGAAGCAGGGGAAGCAGGGGGACATGGAGACCCCGCGAGCTGCAGTGTACACGCCCACACACACACATGGCTTTGAGCAACGACCGTCGAGGCGCGGCCGACTGCCTCTCCCAGCTGGTTGCCTTTGAAGCGTTCAAAAGCTGCCGTCGACATCGTCGTCGTCGACACCGTGTGCGTGCGTGGCTGCGTGCCGCGCAAAGCGACGCCGACGACGACGCCGCTTTCGCCTCAATTCGCCGGTGCAGTGGCTCTGTCACACACCGCACTGGTCGTCGCACGCAGCGGCTCAGTCTCCACTGACGACTACACCATGCAGATGCAGCTTCGCAGACGCTTCTCTTCGTTCTGAATTTCTGACGAGGCAGCATCAAGCAGTGCTGGAAGCCGTACTAGGTCGTTTCAGGCTTTCGGCTTCGTCAGTTCGCCACCAACCAGACCAGACGGAGCGACGGCGATCCCTGCCTGGATGTGGACGGACGTCGGACGGGGACGGATGAGCATTTCGTTCTTGCGATGATGCTGTGTATTTGAATGGGTCGTCAGCGTCACACTCACAGGGGGGATTTACAGACATCTTTTTTCAATGCGAGGAACGGAGGATAAAATTTCAGGACAAGTATCTTCCCTGTCAATTTCGAGATCAGTCTCTATTCTTATGGCGACTGTAATCGTTGGGATTTTTTTATCTTTGTTCCCTTACATAAAATCCCAAAGTATTGAGTGCTGCAATATCAATAAATGTTTTTTACAATTCCAAACTAAGCGAGAGATGATGAGCCAGTATTTCTTTTAAAAACTCTTCACTAAGTGAGAGGTAATAAAACAATGGACAAAAGTACAGTGCTACTTCACGAGCGATTAGGAGAAAACGGATGGAAAAAAGAGAAAATATCAAGTTTTAAAAAGTGTTTTTAATTAAAATTCCAAATTTAAGAACTTTGGTTATTTAGAATCCTATAAAACGGTCTAAATTTTTGGATAATGGGAGTACAATAGTAACCCAGACAAGGGAAGGTGAAAGGAACCAACGAAGAAGAGGTGTTTCCCTTTCACATATAGGAGTACCGCGAGTACATAGTACAAGTTGCTTGGTGGCAGCCTAACATGCTTTTTTAATCCAGTCTTTCTCCCTAACCTCTTTCCTCTCTTGGATAAGCATCCACGCACTAGCCTCTTTATAAGCAAGAAGAAGAGGGATCAGCTTGGAGCGGTGGTGATCGATGGATCCATTCATATCCAACCCAACAAATAATGCAATGTCATTTCAGAAATTAAAGGTCAGCAATGACTTGGCACTTGGCAGCCTGCAGTTGCTGATAAGGCATTGCACCTAACCTAGCTTTGGCCCTTTTTCGATCGAAGCCGTGTTCATCAGTGCAAGTGCAAGTGCAACCCCATCAGCTGCTCTGAATACTTATCGTCGTCATGCATATGGGGCGGCCTGCGATTGGCAGATGCTGAAAGAAATTAGCAGCGTTTGGTTTGGTGCAGCAACACTGATGAAGGTGATTATATATACGAGTATAACAGAAAATTAAAAGATTGAAAAGGAAACAAATGCATGGAAATGGAATCAGGCGAAAAGAAGTGTCTGGTAAAGCACCAACAACCCACTGACAGTAACCCAGCAGTTTGATTAATTCAGACAGGCTAACAGTAACAAGGGTAGTGAATGGACCACTTTGGGCCATTTGGGCTTCGTTTCTTTTTTTTTTTGACAAACACCATTTGGGCTTCGTTAATGACCCAAAGCTGAGGCCGGCCTGCTTCTTACTGTTATCACCGGCTACCTGCGTGCCACTGCAACAGAGGCTCAGCTGGCGCGCGCACCGCAACTCCTGCCTACAGTGGGCCCTGGATCAATGATCGTTCAGAGAAGAGCGTAGAAAGGGGATTGATAAAAATTCATGCTTCTCCCTCTTTCTTTGAAGGATCGATTAGATGTTTTGAGGGATTGGTGAAAAAAAAATGGAGTAAAGGGATCTACTAAAGCTGATTTTTTTTCAACCAAATCTCCTTTTAGCTATTTATAGAGAAAGGGGATTCAGTATTCTCAATCTGGTGGAGATACACCAGTCGAACGTTGTGCTCTGTCATGATATGGATTAATAGACATGCGCTATTAGTACGAGCAACAAAACAGATGCCCTTCGTTTCCATCGCGTTGACCGTACGTGTGATGCGGCAGCACTCTCTCCTCCTCTGGTTGCTGGGCGTGGCGGGCCGACGGAACTCTATTGGGCCTCCGTCCTGGTACCATGAGACTTGTTGGCCCATCAAACAATGTATTGTTGGGACCTTTTTTTTCCCTTTTAACTATACTCTTTTATATTTTCAAACAATGAATGAATGAATGATTAAAAAGGCGGGAGGAAAAGTAGTGTTGCTTGCGACTTACATACTCACTCCACATCAAATTATAAGGCATTTGGCATTTCTAGATTCATACCTTTTAGTACTGTGAAACCACCTCGTCGTCGTGCATTCTGACATTAGAGGAGACCGTTTAGCTCAGTCCCCAATGGACAACTTTCATCATTGTTCTAAAAGAAAATTACTGGCTTGATCATGCCTCACCTATCTGGTGTTGTCACTTCCTAGTCGTATGCGCTAGTGGGCCCTATGTTTTTAGGCTAAATCAAACAAAAATAATAGTGGCGTGCTTCTGAGGCTAAAACAACACTCTTTTTTTTTTTTTTTTTTTTTTTTTTTGAACGCATGGAGTATATGATACGCTGTCCAAGAAAATAAGACCGGAGAAAATGCAGGCTATATATCTAGACATAAAATGCAGGTGTACGTGGCATTTTAGAAAATGCCTTGTCAGCTGCAGGTGTACGTGGGTGTGACGATATTTCTGCTTAGTTAATCGCTTATCCTTGTTATTATGAACGGTTGTTTTTCCCACTTAATCCCGAAAGTTGTTGGCTAAAGAGTAAAATGCATGCATCGTGCTTAAACTTTTAGACGATTCGTACTTGGGTCCTCTAACTAAAAAAGCTAACCATCCAAGTCCCTTGTCTATTATAGTTGCACTCCAAATGTCCACAACCCACCACACCATCACAAAAAATTTGACGTGGCATGTCACATAGGCAACACGAAATAGTCTGGACATAGTCCGGGCGTGCGACCACGGCGGCTGTGACTGTGTCCTGCTTCCTATGTGGCATGCCACATCAGATTTTTGTGCTGGTGTGGCAGGTTGAAGACGCTTGGAGCGCAACTGCAGTAGATTAGAGATATGGATGGTTGCTTTTTTTAGTTGAAGGACCCACGTAGGAATCGTCTAAAAGTTCGAGGCATGCATTTTACTCTTAGGGTACATGAAAACTCTTGTGTGCCAACCCGTTCAATGCGACCGTGTCGCTGCAAGCTTTCGATGCACCGGGACTTTCTTTGATGGGCCAATCTTTCTTTCGTGTACTGGGCCGGCGCGGCCCAAAAAAAATAGTTGTGGCGGCCTGCCACGCCCACACAAACGAGACGGCGACGTTGACTCGGTCTGGGTGCACTGCGGGCAGGGTGGGTCAGACAGAGTCTCCTTTTCGGCTCTCCTCTGCTTGCAAGTTGCACCTGCGAATTGAGGGGGTGTTTAGTTGGTGAAATATTTTGGGTTCGAATGCATTGTAGTACTTTTTCGTTTATATTTGGTAATTATTGTTCCACCATAGACTAACTAGGTTTTAAAGGTTCGTCTCCTACTTTTTAGCCAAACTGTGTAATTAGTTTTTTAATTTATCTACATTTAATACTCCATACATGCGTTAAGAGATTCGATGTGACGTAAAAAGCGTAGCATTTATTGGGTTTGGGATGGGAAACTAAACACACCCGAATTGTTTGGGGCCTCAGCTGCATGTCAGCTCCTTGTTGACCATGACTGCGTCGAGTCGACGCGGCATATGAGTATATGACTGACTGGGACTGCGAGCCAGCGGCGGACCAAGTTGACGGTCAATGCAACGGCAGGCCGGAGACTGGGTAAATCGATATTATATATACATAATACATATTTGTAGTGAAAGCAAAATAAATCAACTGGTAGCTAGCTGCTAGGATGATTATTTAATATACTTATTGACTGCCGACAGGCCCGTATATCAGCAGGTGCAAAGTGTGCACCTGTTCTGGGTCTCCAAATTTTCAGGGCCACCAAATTTAGTACACATATATATAGCCCATCAGCCCATGAAACTTGGCAGGCCATCAGACTCCTTCCCCATA
Source organism: Hyparrhenia diplandra (assembly GCA_015847255.1). Classification (NCBI taxonomy): domain Eukaryota; kingdom Viridiplantae; phylum Streptophyta; class Magnoliopsida; order Poales; family Poaceae; genus Hyparrhenia; species Hyparrhenia diplandra. Next base: position 419,588 of record JADLZK010008945.1, read on the forward strand.
GCCCATAGCCCATACGTACACATATAGGCCTGGAAGTCGGCACTCAGCAGCGACGTTTGCCGCAATCCTTTCATCGTTGCGCCGCTGCGAGTGGAGTTGCTAGACCTAGACGCGGCTGTCCGGCACGGCATCGCGGGCTCGCGGCGATCACGGTTCACGCAAAAGATCAGCATCGCCAAGAAGCAGCTGTCATCCGCCGGCGCTGAGAAGTAACACCAACACGTCGCCGTCGGCAGCTCGGTAGTTGGTACGCACACAAATTTCATCCCCAATTGTGTACAGTTGTACACTTGTACCTTGAAAAGCATTTTAGTCTAAAAATCTGCATTCATAATTAGGGAATTTCACAGGAGATTTCAGATTTGCATCATGTCTTCAAGAAATAGGATATTTGAATCTGGTCATGAAAAACGCAAGAATGAAGTATATTTGATACTTTATAATGAAGTAAACTATTCTATTGTTATATTATTTTTCTTTATAAATTTTAGGGCCACATCACGCGTTTTCGTTCGGGCCTCCCAAATCGTGGGTGCGGCCCTGCCCGCCGGCGACCGGCACCGGTCCTAGTCTTGTCAAGTTAACGGCGTGTTTTTCCGGGGGGACGGGCTGCTGGCCGGCGGTTGGAGGCGCAAAGAGCTAGTAGTTGTTGAGCGCTGACTCCAGCTGACTGGACACTAGCCCCGCTAATGGGGCGGGGCTGAACGGGTATTTTAGGGCGGGTTTTAATACGATGGTACTATTGGGGCGGGTGGAAACAGGGTGACACCGCTAAACGGGTTGGGGCGGGTTAGGTTTATGACACAAACGGGTTGGGGACGGGTTGGGGCTCTATGGTCATAGATTGCCGCATAAGTCATATATCATCTTCCATCATGACTTCGGGTTGGGGCGGGTTGGGGCATTGGGCCGGGACGGGGGGGGGCGGGTCGTAGTTAGGATTTTTAAAATATGGGTTGGGGACGGGTTTGGGGCATTGGGCGACGGGCGGGCGGGGCGGGTGGTAGTTAGGATTTTTTAAAATATGGGTTGGGGACGGGTTTGGGGACGGGTTTTAAACCCGTTAGCAGGCCTACTGGACACTTCTTTTCTTCTTCTTCTTATATATCTATATATATCATCATGAAGCTGACAGACGACCTAATACGACGACGTACGGCAGTTGCATTGTACGTTACATATTGTGCGCGCATTATTAGTTGGTCGTTACATACTAGGAGTAGCTTTGCAGCAAATAGGCAGATAGATACATACTGTGTATGTATATATAGGCCAATTATTATCATCCATCAGGATGGAGGGAACAAAGTGGCACATGCATGCAGAGATTCACATGCATATATATACTCGTTCCGTTCCAAACTCTAATTTATTTTAGTTTTTTTTAAGACTAGTTAAACGCCCGTGCGTTGCTACGGGATAATTACATTTTGTATAAAAAATATATGGATCGCGAGGATAAGATAACAATACTGTGAAATTAAACAATGATATTAAACACATGGCTCTCCTTGGTCATTGGCGCATCTTTCAGGGCCTCAAATGCCCAAAACTCATCAGAATCTTCATTGTAGTGGACTTGTGAGGATTCATTTTGAGTTTGCGTGTGTTGTGGTGTGCTCCTTTCAATCTCTAAGTATTCAGAGTCCCCAGGATGTTCTCTATTTTTCATGGATAGAAAAGTGCTGGTGCGTTGCTACAGATAAGAAAATATTCAACAGGATAATAGTCATTTGGAAAAAACTGCAAAATATAAACCAAATATATAATATAATCCAAAATCGTAGCTATGGCATAAAAAAATATAGTACGACACTATTACGAAGGCCACACTCCAAATTCTGTCAAGCAAAAAAAAAAACAATCTTTTCATCTATAAGCATCCAACATTATTGTGTGAGACCATATACAAAATATCAAGGACACTGATTCACGAGTAGGGACAAAACATAACGTAAAAAAAATGCATAAACATTTAACATTAAATTCTAGGTATTGACCATAATTTATTCAGTACAAAAATCTTTGAAATACATGATAAAATAGCTCAAAACCCCACTCAGCAAGCAAGCTACGCTGATTAGCTAATCTCGTCGGTTCCATTTTAATTAGAGACAAAGCTCCTCTCAGCGCAATAAAAATCACATAAATATTCAACATTACACAGAAAAGCTAAATTCACTCTTGTGTAGCACAATGCTTATGCACCATCACAATGCCACATGACTTGCTTGAGAATCACTTCAGGTTTTCAGCACAATGAGTGAAACATCGCTGATGAATATGCCCTTGCTCACATGCAGAGCCTCCGTTTGCCCTTGCCACTCTTACCGACCTGAAAAGAAACAAAAATCATGGTAATTTACTTGATAAATTGCAATTACAATGATACTGACATATACTCACTGGCTATCAGAATGGCCGAGTAGCTGCCCAGATACAGTCCCACCCTGCTTGCTTCAAGTCCATCTCAACAGGATGTAGTGCTTTCTTCAAGCCCAGATCTCTCCATCTAGAGAGGTTAGAAAAAAGGTATGTTGACGGTAATTAACTGCACAATTGAGCACAGCTCCTCTGCACAAGAAGCAGAATGTCTTGCTTGCTAAGAATGGTTGCAGCTGATGGTCCAATGGTAGAAACAGCATTGAAGATTTTATTATGACTTATCATCAACAAAGGCTCTATATTCCCAAAGAAAATAAGTGACATCCAAGGAGAAGACCCAGCCCTGCTCACCATCCAGAGTGGGGAACAAAAGGATAATTAGATACTCACTGTTACTGAAGCAAGGTGTAAACTCCAAACACTCATTGTTGTTTGGAGCCATGTTAGGACTTAGGAGGAGACATTGGCAATGCGTATTAACTGCCACTCCAAATACGAACTGCCAGCCACACATAAGAATATTTTCCTGATACTAACAAAATTTCAAAGGTCAATCCAAAACTATTAACTACTCTTGAAATAGCATTAGAGCTATATGAATTCAGCTCGCATTTTGACAACTATGTGACAAGAAAAAAGTATCTAAGAAAAATAAGTGTTAACTGTATCTCTTGTCAAGCACAATAGCATCATCACAAAATAATAGTAAGGATAAAAGAGAGTTATAATTTAGTATCAATTAGGCATACTGCAGATTGGACCAGCATATGTGCGGCTTTTGCAGATATATCTCCATACATCCAATACCTGCATACTGGAGCTTTTTTAAAACATAGATAATCATAATTACTTATGATAGGGTATACTGATGTTTCTTCATCGAGCATAGAATTTGACACCCCTCTCACAGTTATCTGATAAGAAAATGATTATTCATGTAAATTTCCTTGATAAATATCAATGTCATAACATAAGTGTACTACCATAGAGAAGCATATAATTTGATGTCGAGCATTAAAGCAAAAAGAAAAAAAAAGATATAAGTAACCTGTAAACTGAAATCCTGCTTAAAAAAAAATGAACAGCACAAGGATTCAGGAACTCAAGACACAAGAGGAGGTCCAAAGACAATGGATCAAGGCCCAACATACCAAGGCAGTGACACAATTGATATGCAAAGCAAAGGCACTCTCTTCTTCCATTGTTATCAAATCTTGAGGGGCAATATGTCACAGATCAGACTGCCATACTGAAACTGATCAGATTAGTATGTCTACCATACCAATAATTTCGCCTAAAGAGTTAGCAATGGCCAGTTTAATAAGTTTAATCAGGTTCTGAACATTGAGCTAGCTCAGATCATTGAGGAAAAAACAGTCCTTCAGATTGTAAGCATAGTCTCTATCCATGTAGTACTGTTGATAGCCGAAATAAATCAGATTAATGCTTGGGGATTTAAAATCATCCTTAGGAAGTACAAATAGGATAGCTCTCTATTGATATTTCAAAAACATTTAATTAACACAACTGGAATCAAATAATAGATGGAACATCCTATAGTAACCTTTATAAACATGTGAGCAGACAGTTACACGGAGCAAAGATTGCTATCGAAAATAGTATAAGATAATTATAAACTCACAAACCTTTATAAACATGGGTGTAATTGCTAATTCTGAAAACATCCTAAACATTGTGTGAGCAAAACTGTCATACTTCAATCAATGCCTGAGTGCACCTGGAACTGCAGAATCTATACTCAAACACGCATATAGGCAAACATATGCTATTTCCTTCAGACATGATATATGGATATAAGAAATCACACCATATATACGTATATATATGTCACAGATGTTAATTATTAATCAGGCATCTACAACACTCGTTTCTTATCAGGCAGATCTAGGAAGCATGATGCCATCTAGGAAGCTAAGCCAAAATGTACATTCAGTATTCATGTATCTGCAAAATAGAGGAACATATTGCTGCCAAAGAACAGTGACAACGCAATGTAAAAATCCCCAGCTGAACTCTACTGGAATAAGAGGAAATCCAATGAAATCGAATCTGAAAGAGACAGTACAATTCTTGGAAAAGAGCTGACATGCACATGTTTTGGAACTGCTAGTGTCAGGTTTCATCGGAAGAGAAGGGGTGACATACCTGTTCGACGTTCGACACCGTTTAGCAGCTGCCGCAGCAGCAGGGAGAGCGTCCGGCCGTGGCGCGCCCGCGCCCGGATTGACGAAGCAGAAGTAGTCCGACGGTGTTTCGTCCGACGCAGAGCGCCCGTCGTTGAGGCGGCGGCAGCAGCTCGCGGGCCCGTCCGTCCTCCGGCGGCGTCTCGTCCGACGCTTGGGACAGGACGACGATGACGCCGTGTCCAGGTTAGCCCGACCGGCGACAGCAGCGTGTCCGGCGGTGGGGACCGAGACTGGGGAGAGGTCCAAGGCGACGACGGGTTGCAATTGGAATCCGGCGGTCGAGGGCTGGGGCAGTTGTGGCGCGTCGACGTCGTCCTATTGTCCGGGCGGCGACGCTCGCGGCGGTGATTTGGACGGTGTCGGACATTGTGGTTTGCCGTAGTCGTGGCGCGTCGACAGCATCCTGTCGGCCCGGGCGGCGATGCTTGCGGCGGCGAGATGGGCGTCGGTCACGGATGGGCGCGTGGGGCGGCGGCGCAGCCTGCTGCGGGCGGGCGTGGGCGGGGAGGAGAGGGATCGATGGTTCGCGAGCTGAGGTAGAGGCGGCGGCGTTGAGAGGTATCGGGCGTCGCGGGCGTCGCGGGGTAGGCGAGGAGGCCGGAGGAAGACCTATGGGGCTGGGTTACGGCCCCACCTGGCGGCGCCGATTTTTTACGGAGAGGGGCGCGGTATCGCACGGGTGGGGAGGGGGACACAAAATTTTTACCGCACCAAAAATTGTCCCCTTTCCGCCCTTTATAGGTAGTAAAGATAAAGATAAATTGATTTTCTTATGCGCGTAGTTATACATTATATTTAGATACATAGTAAAACAAACGAATATAAAAAGTTAAAGTGAACTATAGTTTGGAGCGGATGGAGTATATGTAGCTAGCTCTGCTGAAACTGAGGACATCGGACGGAATACTAAAATGGTAACGTATCCTATAAAAACCAACTACGTGTGAAAACTATGGAAACTCCGATGTAGATCGTTGGATGCTCATCCGATTGTTATCGGTGGAGGTGGGTTATTTTAGCACTTCAATCCCTCCGCTCATCCCATCATAATTCTATTGTTTACAATTAACCCCTCTAGCCCCAATCCGTCCGGCACGCCGTATCTCCGTCCACGCCGCCTCATCGGTCTGCGTGACGTAGCCTGGACCAAAGAGCCGCCGGGCCGGTCGGCCGGTCATCCTCGATCGCCCGGCTCCTCGGTGCATCCTCTGACCGCTTCTCCGATCAAGTTTTTTAGTTAAGTCCTAAGGACGCTCCGTCGTTTTTCCATGATCGCCGCTGCTCCTCGACGATCTTTGAAACCGTATACATGAGCATTTTAGCCCGGCCCGAACCGGGTGGAGGAAGTAGTATACTCCTAATAATTGCATCAGGAAAAGTAATCGCGAGGCACGCACGTGCGGAAGGAGACGCGGCGCGGCTCCACTCCACCACGATCGGAACCAGGGGCGGCCACGATCGAGGAGCCTTGATCGGGTCCTCGACGGACCAACGAACGCTGCACTCCACCAACGATCGGGCAAGTCGTACAAAGAACCTCCTCGCCAACGAGAAGATCGTCGTGGACCTCGAACGCCACGGTGCCACCGTGGGTGTTTTTAAACCTCGTGCCACGAGCGGGACGCAGACAAACTCTTCTACTATGGCGCCGATCGTGGTCCGTGCCGAGGACCTCGTGACCGGTTTGCACTCCACCGATGGAAGGGGCGGCGGCGCGACTCAGACCGAGCAGCGCCCGGCGGCGTCTCCACGGACGGAATGTTACGGCACAGGCCGGTACATACGTGGGGTAATTTGCAAAAAGAATTAATTAGGGTGGAATCATTGGGGTTTAAGTGTTAAACTAATCCACCTCCACCATTGGCCATCGGATTAGCATCCAATGATTTAGATTCGGGTTTTGGGTTTTCATAGTTTACACACGAAGTTGGTTTTTCATAGGATACGTTGCCTAATTATATATCTTTACTTGGCCTAGATATTTACGGTGTACTTAGTAGCATGGACAGGAAAGATATTTAGTCAAATCCTAACAAAAACTATATTGCAATCGCACCAACAGAAACTATATTTTTATTCACATTCAAGAGAGAAAATATACTGCACGACATTACGCATCACTAGACGTTGGGGCATAAATCCGCATAAATCCAACAGTTTTCAGTACCCACCGCTGAAAGTATACGGATCACTCAAAAAGCTGAAGCAGATCTTGTCGCACCCGCACAGCTATTCAGTACCCACCGCTGAAAGTATACGGATCACTCAAAAAGCTGAAGCAGATCTTGTCGCACCCGCACAGCTATTCAGTACCCACCGCTGAAAGTATACGGATCACTCAAAAAGCTGAAGCAGATCCTGTCGCACCCGCACAGCTCGGCCACCAAAGTAACAAAACAGTATCAAGGCGGTATCAGTATAATGAGTCTCAACTCCCCAAGCAAGCCCGACCTGGTTCACATATCTGTCGCACCGGACTCGAACGAGATCTTGTCAAAACGAGCTGACCTCATGGCGACCTTCTTTGTAGTGGTCGACGGGCGGCGAGACGACTTGATCACTTGGTCTGGACTGTGATCAGGTGACATCGAGCGCCCCACCCTCCTCCTTCTGTAACAATTAATGTATGGTGTAAGCATTTAGCACAATCTAGTGAATTCAAACGAGCAACCAGCTAGACAACATATACAAGAGGGTCAACTTTCTTATTTTGCAATAATTATTCTATAAGAATCCAGACAAACTTGAGCTGTATGGTAAAAGCCAGGACACCACTTGTGCAAATCAACAATTGTTTAGACTCTAGAATCACCATGAAAAGAGAGTGGGATAAGAAATTCATGAACAACCAAAAAAGGATGCAAACCACAATAACATAATCAATTAAGTGCTCCGACATACGTAGGGGGAAAAGAATCCAATTTCAAATATTTGACAACTGTTCTGACACTTGACTAATCGGTGTATTCGTTGTTTTATTGTGGCTCTAAATTTGATATTGTCTTCAATATACTCCTCAACTCCACATACATATTAGTCCTAAATTCACATGAAGGTTGGAGGGCATCCACTTACTCCCTCCTTTACAAATTATAGTTCAGTTCAGCATTGTCAAACTTCTCCAACTATGAACGAGTTTATATATGTTAACATCTACAAATTCAAATAAAGACACAATGACATTTCATGGAAAGTGTAATGAAATAAATTTGCTGATATTGATGCATTATTCTATAAACTTTTTCAAAGTTTGAGAAGTTTGATTTAGTAGCTCTCAAGTCTAATCAAAACACACCAGTATAATCCAGTACATAAATCCAAAATCCAATTCGTTAACAGCAAAATGAATTTTCATTAATCGAAGGCATTATTTGTGCTAATTTCACCATAAGTTACATGCGTAAATATAAAATGAGATAAAAGGAGGGTAGGAAATATGCCTAATTCTTAGCAATTAGATGACATAATTATGCCCACTGTCTTGCTTCTCTATCCAAAAGGCATTGCATTAGAAAAGCAAGCAAATCACAACACATCAAAGTGTTGGGACATGAATCCCGGCAGGCTGGCGGAGATGCTCCTAGGTAAAGAGAACACGTGCAGCGACCTACGCTAACAGTCCTGGCTTTGCCTTTGCTCCATCGTTCTTTTAGGTGAGGCGCACGGCGCACAAGACCTCCGCTGTCGGGGCTGGCAGAGGTTGCAACCTTCGCTTGGAGGGCACTTCTAGGACCGAAGATCACGCCCGTCGCGACCACGGCCGGGCGGAGGTCACCACCTCTCCGCTGGCTCCCGAGAACAGACGCCTAGAGGGGCGCCGAAGGACAGGATCCGGACGAAGTTCCATTGGCTCGTGCGGGAGAGGTGGCGGAGGCCCCTTGAGGAGGGCCCGGGCCGACCCGGAGAAGCTCATCAGGAAGAAGGCGGTGGGAGGAGCAAGTACAAAAATGCCCCCACGGCAGGACTAATAAGGAAGGAATATTTTGGGAATATTAGAAGGCAAACTTGTAATCTCGGATTCCTAGGCTATTGTGGAAACTATAAATAGGGAGGAGTCCTCCCCCTTATGGTTGGTTGGTGAATACTATTTATGGACATTTATTATTCACGCCGCATTTTATTTCACTACTCTAGCCATCCTCCTCCGGGGCTCACTTTGGGCGGAGGTCTCGTACCGTGTTGAGAACCACTAGTTCAACACAAAGTATAATCCATGACCTAAAATCCAAACTGCAATTTCTAATAACAACGCCAATTAATCATAATTAGTCTAATTCAAATACTAGGGGCCACAATTCTAAATACTTGCACACGCTTATATCTACCTGAGATGGACATGGGGGTTGAAACCAGAGGAATCTGAGGGAAGGAGCGGCGGGGAGGGGGGAGGCTGCTTGTAGTTTGGGCGGATGGGCCTGCACACAAACACATTATTAGATCATAAACTAAGATGCGGTGCATGTGATCTGAATTAAGTTTAAACTCAAGGACATAGCATACAGGAGAGTTGTGGGCTGTGACATCTGCACAGTCTTGCGGGGCTGCTGAGGCACGGAGGCCTTTGTCTTCGAGTACCTGCATTATACAAATGATGAATCATTTAAAAAAAAAAAACATAACTGGTGCCATAATTATTTGGTTCACCAAGTGCAAAACCTTAAACTGCTAGACACACAATTGGACAAATTATAAATATTATCCATAGTAATCTTTGTGACGAACTGAGAATATCTAGGGCTTCTTAATTGATAAATTAAGTGAGGTAGCAATCAACACAATCATTGGAGGTCCTACAGCAGGCCTAGATAAACGGGTGCAGATCATGGGCCTACAGTGTTAGTGATCCGACGAGACATAGATAGCTAACCGTTTCAATTGATGTCATTCAGGTGCTGCATTGCAGACTTATTGACTTTTATGTAAGGGACAAAACCAGATTCCATTCCTCTTATGAGAAATAAAAACAGTTAACAATTGCTTGGCTCTAAAGGTTGAAGCAAGATCCATTCATTATTATATAAAAAAAACAAAAAAAAAACACATAACTATTTTTTTCGAGCAATAAAAACACATAACTATCAGTCAGAGAATGTAACAGCCATCTAATTTTCCCGAGAATGCTAGGAAAAATAAGCTTACAACAAAAGATCTCTGTACAATATCACGTCATCGGATCTCCAAGCAAGGCATGCATATTTAGGTGCTAGCATTAGTCATGAAAAATCTTATATGAATCATGGAACTATCTTATATAAGCCCTGAAAATAAGCTTACAATAAATATAAATATTGAATCCATTGAATCTAGCATCGAAAGATCACGACATACACAAAATACTATCAAAAGTTCGTTGTTCGTAAAATACCATTGAAAGCAATAATTTGTTCCAGAATCTAGCATTTTGTTAACTTGTTGTTAACGACATCCCTCTCACGCTCACTCCGCTTCACTTAGCAAGGTCCTCTCCTTGTATCCTCTTCTCACCCTCTCACCAATCCCTTGGCAACTAGAGTGCTCTCCTACATTATTTCTATTCTCTTTTAATCTATAGAGTTTTTAAGCCTTTGAATTTTCACTCAAGGATTAAATTCGGCACAAGGGTTGAGTAGTGGTGGTGGGGTTGGGGGGGTGAGGACTATGGGGTTGCAGATAGATGGAGAATGGGTTGGTGGGGTCGATATTTATAGAGGCGCAAGCGCTAGCTAGGTCATATGTTGTGACTCATTGATTTTTTGATAGATGAGATTGACCCTAGCAACAAAATATCATGTTTGCAGCAGGCCCAGACCGCCCGCGATGGGACGACCGTCGGCTCGAGGGAGCCTCTCCATCGTCGTGCACGCGAGCTCACCGCCCGCAACAGACCTCACTACCAGTACTCTTTCATGTGTAGGTGGGTCATCTACCTCCCCACGACAACATGAAGGTTAGATGAACAGAGAGAGAGAGAGTGGGGAGATAGAGAGAGAGAGAGAGAGAGAGAGAGAGAGCTGCAGTTTGCATGCCAAGACCTATAGAGAAATATTGCAACGTTGCGTAGTTAGATGATGGGACATAAGTAATCATTTGTACTAAATCCAGCCCCTTTCTTTTTGGACATACACTACACCCTCCTTATTTATTGTCCATTGCTAGGGTGTTAGCATAGACACTTTGTTAAGTTTCAGGACACATTTTAGACAAAAATGCACCCTCCCTACCACTGTTGTGCTGGAGGCACGAAAGAGGATAATGCTATTTTCAAGGAACTTAAGTCGGGGCACGCTAATAAAGTGGATTGTCATTGGTGTAGTGAGATAGCATGCATGCAGTGATTAATTTAAAAACAAAACCCAAATTATGTTTACAATTATGTAATGTAGCATGACAAGGTTTGGAATAAATTTACAAGAAATCCACCTACTACCAATCCTTAAACATTTCTGGAAACCACATTGGATCAGTATCGCAGTGTTCGTTCATGCGATAAAACAATAAGATATAATGAAAGCCTTTTAAAAATAAAAATTGGAGACTTCAACTAAAAGTGACATGCCCGTCTCACAAAGTGCTATAGAAATTTGACACGTAAAATAGCACCTGCTAAATTCCAGTGTGCTAAGTTTTTTTGGATACTACCTTCAGGAGACATGGTATGTAATGAAAAGGACATTTTACCTAGTTGGTAAGTTATTCAGCAATGAAATGCTATAAAGTGTAGAATAAATAACCCTCGCCGTTGCGATTTGCATTGGACAACGTTTCAAGTGCTTTGAATGGTGTATTTTGTTGACACATGATAGGGTGCGCCCACTCTTCTAGTGTGCATACGCCGTCTTTGTAAGTGGAAAGTTTTTCCTTGCCCTTTCTAAAACGATTTCCATGTGACACACCATATGAGTTGTCCTAAGAGGAAGCACAAATGGCGTGACTTCTTGTATGTGTGTTTTGTGATGTCCCACCTGATGAAGGCAGAGTTTACCCATAAAAACTGGTGGCAATGATTTGGTAGCCAACTAAGATTGCCAACATTGAAGGGGCATATAAGCGTCCACAGCTCTACTTATATAAATCTGAATTTTGACATCCGACTAAACATATTCACAATTTGTTAAATTACCTAAAATTTAGCTTAAGTCTCCTGTTTTTTCACCAATTAAAGACCTTCACTGTGAGTGAGGAAGAAGCAGGACCCCGCGAGCTGCAGTGCACGCTCACACACACACACACACACACACGGCTTTGGCCCAGTGGCCGACTGCCTTTGAAGCGTTCAAAAGCTGCCATCGACGTCGTCGTCGTCGACACCGTGTGCGTGCGTGGCTTCGCGCCGCGCAAAGCGACGCCGACGACGGAGACGCTGCTATCGTCTCAGCTCGCTGGTGGTGCAGTGGCTCTGTCACACACCGCACCGGTCGTCGCAACGGCTCGGTCAGTGACGACTACAGAATGGAGATGCAGCTTCGCAGACGCTTCTCTTGTGTTCTGAATTTCTGACGAGGCAGCATCAAGCAGTGCTGGAAGCCGTACTAGGTCGTTTCAGGCTTTCGGCTTCGTCAGTTCGCCACCAACCAGATCAGACGGAGCGACGGCGATCCCTGCGTGGATGTGGACGGACGGGGACGGATGAGCATTTCGTTCTTGCGATAATACTGTGTAATTTGACTGGGTCATCAGCGTCAGTCACAGGGGGATTTACATACATCTTTTTCAACGCGAGGATCTGAGGTAAAATTTCAGGACAAGTATCTTCTGTCAATTTCGAGATCAGTCTCTCTTCCTATGGCGACTATTAGCCCTTTGGTTTTTTCTTTCTTCTTTTTTTCACTTACTGGTGTTAGTGTTACTAAGGCGCAGCGACGGAGCCAACAGCCGGCCAGGCTGGGCTCTAGCACCCCCTACGGATCCCAATTACACAGAGCCCACCTAAGCCCTACCTTAAATTTTTATTCATAATAACATAGATTAGAAGAGCTAAGATGTATTAGACATTGGTCAGCCCGTCCTTTTTTTTTTTTTCGTGGCTTCCTCACTGTAAGGCGCCTAGTGCATTTTAGATGGCTCTCATAAAATCCCAAAGTTTTGAGTGGTGCAAGATCAATAAATGTTTTTTTAAAACTCCAAAGAAAGCGAGAGATGATGAGTCAATATTTCTTTTTCCAACTATTCACTAAGTGACAGATAATGAACCAATGGACAAAAGTAGACACTAAGTGAGAGGTAATGAACCAATAGACAAAAGTACAGTGATACTTCACGAGCAGTTAGGAGAAAATGGATGGAAAAAAAAAAAAAAAATGAGGGAGAAAAGATCAAGTTTTAAAAAGTGTTTTAAATTATAATTCCTAATTTAAGAAGTTTGGATGTATAGAATCCTATAAAACGGTCTAAATTTTGGATAATGTGAGTACAATAATAACCCAGACAAGAGAAGGTGAAAGGAACCAACCAAGAAGAGGTGTTTCCCTTTCACATTGAGTACCGCGATTGAGTACATAATACAGGTTGCTTGGTGGCAGCCTAACATGCTTTTTCAATCCAGTCTTTCTCCCTAACCTCTTTCCTCTCTTGGATAGTTAGATAAGCATCCACGCACTAGCCACTTTATAAGCAAGACAAGAAGAGGGATCAGCTAGCTTGGAGTGGTGGTCATTGATGGATCCAATCATCTAACCCAACAAATGCAACACAATGCAATGTAATGTCGTTTCAGAAATTAAAGGTCACAATTACTTGGCACTTGGCAGCCGGCAGGTGCTGATAAGGATTGCACCTAACCTACCTTTGGCCCTTTTTGGATCCAGTGGATAGATATGTAGAAGCCGTGTTCCTCGATCATCAGTGCAAGTGCAACCCAATAGCTGCTCTGAATAATCATCGTCGTCATGCATATGTGGAGGCCTGCGATTTGCAGATGCTGAAAGAAATTAGCAGCGTTTGGTTTGGTGCAGCAACACTCACACACTTAACACGAAGATGATTATATAAATAACAGAAAAGAAAAGGAAACAGATGAATGGAATCAGAAGGACAGGAGGAGAGCAAGCGAGAAGAAAGTGCCTGGTAAAGCACCAACAGCCGACTGATAGTAACAGTAGTGCGATTAATCCAGACAGGCTAACAGTAACAAGGTTAGTGAATGGGCCTATTAGATATGGGTCATTTGAGCTTCGTTGATGACCAAAGCTAAGGTCGGCCTGCTGCTATTCTGTATGGTATTGTTATCACCGGCTGTCATATGGGCCCAATGCAGGCCGGATGAGAAGGCATTCAACTACAAAAGGAGAACCAACAGGGAGGAGAAGACATCCAAGAAAATCTCAGAACTCATCCTCCTCTGTTTTCTCTTCATCTTCCTCCTCAAGTCTCTTTAATATGATCCCCTTGGTGTGCTTCCCCTCGCTTCCCCTCTTATATTGAAAGATCCATGTATAAAACTATTCTCTACTCACTCGAGATTTCTATCATTGCCTAATTGGTTGCTCCCCGCATGATCTGAACTCCGGCCCTCTGATTCTCCATTCCCCTTTCCTGTACCAAAAGATCGAGTAATGTATCTGATACTTTAAAATGGTCTTTAAAAAAACTCGCCTCAGAAAAATAAAGTATCCCATCGAACAACACTAGTACATCTTCACTCTAGGAGGTAATTAAAAATATAGTAGTCACAAAGGTTTCTCCTCCCAAAACAAGAGGGGCTTTATAGCTCAAAAATTGTCAGTCAATACCATCTCGAACTGAATTTTTAAATACCAGGCCGACCTCCATTCCACCTTTCCAGTTGGTGATGGGTGACCGGACGAGCGCAATCAAGATACGGTGAGCAAATCCGGAGATGCGGTGGCCAGATCCCTGCGAGGAGGCGCGGCGGTGGGCCATCATAAGTAGCAGAAAATGAACCACCGACGGCGATGCTCCCCGCACCAGGTCTAATCTGGATGCATAGGGAGATAACCAAGGTGGGCAGTTTGGAGGTGGCGGTGTTGGACGCTCTCCACGCCGAGACGATCTCCATGTGCAAGGAGCTCAAGGTGGTGGCCCTATGTCCTGGATAGTGTTGTAAACCAAATGTTGGTCTTAACAGTATCTGTAACAACACATCCATAATGAAAATGGAAATAACAATTGGAAATAATGAGCATATACAACACCATCCTACCAATATATGAACTGAGATTAGTTATCTGTTATTTCATTGCCATCTTCTATAGTTTTATTTTCTACACATCGACATACATCTCTACAGGTGCTAAGATACACATTTAGCGGCAGGTTCCAATACAACTAATCTTCTACTACTCACCAGCACTAACCATACCATACCATACCATACCATACCATACCATACCATACCATACCATACCATACCATACCATACCATACCGCCATACAATATAACCACAAGGACATGGTCACAACGTTGTTATGAAGCTTCAGTCCAAGTCCTATTTGATCCTGAATTAACACATGTAACATATGTTTATATGCCTATGTAGTGATCTTAACCTTTTTACGCTGTTATATGTACAAATTTGTAAATAACTCTTTTTGGTGAATTCAATTTGTATGCAACTCCAAAATGATTTGCAGTGCATAAATGTAACATGTTTATTATCCTACATACCAGCTTGCACACCACAGTTTATAGTCATAGATGTCTCATTACCAAAACATTATGTTGTTTGTACAAGCTATAGACGTCTTATGAGAAAGTTAATTATAGAAAATCAAACCCACATTTCAGATCATAAGTAGCAGAAAATGAAAGCAATATGCAAGCATCCATGTAAGCAAGAAGTGGGCCGGATCAAGCAACTCAAGTAACAGAACATATGACAGATTCACACCACACAAGGTTTCGGCGGACATTGTGGTGTGAAAAACTAAGGCTATCCGCACCGGGTCATGTATCACATCCGTTACACCTAGTTCCAGTTTCATTTACAGTAAAAAAGCCCCACACCATCCTCCGCTAATGTAGGATCTCTAGAAGCCTAGAGTGGGTGAATAGGCCTGTAAAAATTCAACTCAAATAGAAGTCAAATTCCCAGGCGGCACTGTCGGGCCTCAGTAGCGACACTACCGCACCTACAGAGAGGGTTAGCTCACAGTTCAAAATCTATCCAACGAAATTTAGATCGGGTAAATTTCTGACCTTTCTACACATGTATAGACCACAGATCGAGAGCTAGAACAAGTAGATCAACAATATATATATATATAGATCGAGCTGAAACCCTAGAATCAACCTCAACAACAATATATGAGCAATGAAAGTAAATTAAGCACACGGTGACACAAGGATTTTCCTGTGGTTCAGCTAGCCATAAAGGCTTGCCTAAGTCCACATTGTTAAGGAAGCCACCAAAGGCTTGGGCTCACCACCAAGGTTTGTCTTTTCCTCATTCTCAATTCAAAAGAGTTGACTTTTGAGATGATGAGTGATTATATTAGCTGCAAGAATTGGTAGGGATCAATTCTTGGGTGACACGCTAATCGGCTAGGAGCAAAGCTCCAAGAGTAACAAAACACAAATCGTCGGCCAAAATGCGAACCAATTGCTGCTAGACGATAGGGATCAGTGGATCTGCTCTCTAATCGAGTTTGGGTCACTTTTCTCTCAATGATTGATGGGGAAATCAATGGGAAAGCTTGATGGAAGGTGAGCTCCAATGGAGTAGAGATAGAGTGAGCACTTGGGGGTGTTCTGTTGCAGTGAGCAGAAGTGGAAGAAGAGGTGACAGTTGGGGAGAGAGAGAGAGAGAGAGAGAGAGAGAGAGAGAGAGGAGTATAAATACCCCTTGGTCCTAACGGTCACATCAAGTGCGGCACTATCGCACTTAACCCAGTGGCACTGCTGTATAGCGATTGCATATGGGGCGCCCGCAATTTGTGGATGCTGAAAAAAAAATAGCAACGTTTGGTTTGGTGCAGTAACACTCACATTTAAGGTGATTATATTATATATACAACAGAAAAGAAAATGAAACAAATGCATGGAAATGGAATCAGCAGGACAGGAAGACCAGGCGAAAAGAAGTGCCTGGCAAAACATTACTCATGGTCTAACCGAACACTATATTATTTTTATATATAATTTTCTAACTATATATATATTACCTTAGAAAGATCAAATTTTACCATGTAAATATTGCATATCAAGGTTAAGGCTTGGTTTGGTGGAGATTTGGTCACCTCCTCTATATACATTATAGTATATATGGAGTTGCTTTTATCTCTTTTCTTATAGTAAAATAAATGAGAAACCAATAGAAGCTTCACACCTCCGTGTACTCTAGTAAGGAGCCACAATTATTTGGCGTTGTGCCGAATGAAGTTCAAATCTAAAATCATGCTGAAAAGAGTCTAAGGGTGTATTTGGTTTCATTAGTAAATCTTGTCTGACCTTTCGAAGCGAAAAACTGAGATTATAAATGTATTTTCCTTATTGGAACGAGCCAATCAAATTTGCTCCTCTCTCACGACAAGTTTATTGAGAGGTAATTAAGCTCGCGCCATGAAACCAAACACACATTAAGTGGTATGGAAGTGTGCAACCCCCTCATGTTAGCTCTAGCTTCGCCGTTGCAATCACCCACTGATAGTAACCCAGCAGTGCGATTAATCCAGACAGGGTAACAAGGTTAGTGAATGAGCCTCTTATATATGAGCCATTTGGGGTTCGTTGATGACCCAAAGCTGAGACCGGCCTGCTGCTATTCTGTATGGTACCAAAAGCTCTCCAACAGTTGCTAAAACAATTTTGAGGATCTCTAAAACCACGTTCACTTTTATACTGAACAACAAGTTTGACATTTCCAACATACACGACGGAAGAAAATGGTACAAAAACTAGAAAACGTACATATAAAACAAAACCTATGTGCAAATAAAACTGTCATAGGGTCAACTAGCTGAGATGAATTACACTGGTGTGTTGAGCTGAACTACACTGATGTCACTAGAGCAGGCGTTTACCAAGTCTGATGCAGTGCAATCAGCGATGTAATATAAATTATAGAACGGCAACAGCGACTCGCACAACAAGACTCTTGCGAAACCATAGCCCTGTGCCCAGCTGGTGATCTGAGCAGTGCTAGCACCATGCAATCCGGCCAATTCTGTCTGAGAAAACCGATCCTTGGAAACGATCACCTGGCACATACGCACATTTCCTGGCAGCATGCTCTGGGACAGATCCATGACGTAGTTGATGCCGTCGCCGAGCGCAGACATGTCGTCGTCCTCGACACCGCACCTGCTCGAAACGGCACGCCAGAAGCCGGGGTTTGGGTTGTTCATGAGCAACCCTCCGACGATCTTTGCTCCGAAGAAGGAACTGTTCAGCTTCTTGGCAATCGCCTTACCTGCCGCCACCAACCGTGGGCTCTCCTCGAGGTCTCTGCCGGAGAACGCGTGCGCCCTGAAGAAGAACCAGTACTCCGGGAAGGGCAGCGCCTTCAGCATGATCGGCTTTACTGTCCCGATGGTGGCGACAAGATGATCGTTCGTTGTGATGATGATTTTGCTGCCCTGCTTTCTGCTGTCGCCGCCCGTTCTTGCGTGCAGGAAATCTTCCAGTACCTGCTTCTTGCGCATGTCCACATCTTCAAACACCAGCAGGAATCTCTTTCTGCCAAAATCCAACTCGACCAAGTCCAGTGGATCGTAGACGTTGACATCTACTCCTGCATCTCCAATGACATGCTTAGGCTGAAGAACAAGCATTGTTTCACTCCGGGTAGCGGCGGCTGTGGCGGCAGAGGTGTATGAGAATTTCAGCAGCATGATCACCTCAAAGTGGCTACGCACCCTGGCGTCGTCACAGACGTGCTGGACCAGTGTCGTCTTGCCGACTCCAGTGTCGCCGATGACCGGTACCACGGCCAAGCAGGTGTTGTCGTCCTAGTCCTGGAGCAGGAAACAGATCATCCTCTCCTTTTCGACATGTCGGCCAAACATCTGTCCGTGCCGGAAGATGCTGGTGGCCAGAGGTCGACGGACCGGTTGGCAAGTTCCTAGGAGCATGATGAACTCCCTGAGGCCATCACAGACGCCCTGCAACCTCTCTGCAACTCTGTCGATCTCATCGATGGTGTCATCATGGCGGTGGCGGCGTGACAGTATGTTGCACATAGAAATCCGCGCCCGCTTTGCAGGATTAAACTGGGATAAGGTGGAGACTACTACCTTACCATCATCATCATCATCATCATCATCCATCCTCACAACCTTCATGAAGATCATGCTTGATGCAGTCAAGCAGGTAGTTGCCCTGGTACTCAGCGTCTATGAGCTCCGAAAGCCACCCTAGGGTGCCGTCGTTTGCGATCTGCTTCCCTCGGGCCTCTTCTACCGCGCTATGTATCCTTACGAGCTTGTGACGTATCATCTGCAGCTTGTCTTCAGTGCTTTGTTTCCGGTGTCTATAATACTGCCCCATGAGATGAGAGATCACTCTACTGACGACGTCGCCCACGATGGCGGAGATGATGGTTCCGGCCATGGCGGACTCCTCTATCCAGTTCCAGATTTCCAGAGGGGAAATCTTGCAGGCTACTAGCTAGGATGAGAAATATCTGGATGCCTCATGTGTGGACTTTTGAATGCTTGATGGTCACTGTTGACACGAAACTAGGACTTCGCACCAACACACCGGAAGGGCCTTGGACGTCCACGAAGGTTGGATCAACCTTGGAGCAGCGAGCACCGCAGCGTAGTCACCCAAACCGATCTAGAGATCGGCAAGGGCGGCGTGAAGCTCAGTGACGGCTGAAAGAACCTCCGAACGCACCTCCGGGAAGACCCGCCGGGAGGACGCACGTGAGGGTTGCCCTAGGACCAGCGTGACCGCCTAGGACGCCGACGAAGAACGCGGAGTTCGCCGCCGAACAACAAATTAGAGGGGTTTAAGAAAGAAGATGACCTACAAACGGGACAGGAGGCAGATAGATTGTCGATTGGATGTAGATAGGAACAAATCGGCCATGAACCTCTTTATTATATAGAGGAGGGTGGTCTTATCCTTGGACGTTTCCAAGCCTCGAAACCGACCAAAACACGATTGGAAACAAATCGGTTCGGATCTCGTGACGGACGGGCCGCGTCGGGCTGACCGGACGCTGGGTTGGTCTTGACCGGACGCTTTCCGGTGGGCTGCGTCCGTCGATAACGAAAGGTGCGCAATCGACCACGACGCGCCGATCTGACCGGATGCCGGGACCCGTCGCTGGACCGGACGCACGGGGGTGCGTCCGGTCAATGCCTCGAAAATCGATCGACGCCCGCCCGACTGACCGGACGTGCGGGGGGAAGTGACCGGACGGTCTGGTCGCATGCGTCCGGTCACCTTCCGTAAAAGCCTTTTGATCTCCCTCGAAAATTTGGCTAAGTCCGGAAATTTGCGGTAACTTTGACCTCCAAAATATGACTAAGTCTGGAATTTTGTTGTGAGTTAGACCATGCCATTTTTAGGTGTCAACAGTCACCATATTTCGTCTACTTATTGCTGCCTTGCTGGTTCAACTTTGAAGTAAACAAATACATGGAGACCAAGTCTGAGAAAAAAGAAACTGATTCACGAGTGAGGAAGTGGCTAGAAAGACTCAAGGTGTCCTCACATGACTTGCCATAGGTTCATTGATCATGACACATCAATACCAACGGGAGACTTTTGACAGCATTGTTTTTATGGCCACAATTAATTGTCTCTTATAAAAATAACATGAATTAATTAATCAAAAACTGACAACCGAAAAGATAGGGCAAGGCTCTGAGCTGCATGAACAAGGAAGGAGTAACAAACAGCCGAGAACTTTTTTTTTTTTTTTCGCGATCGGGCCATTCACCCGTTTTTTTCATTAAGAGGAGGAAAACCAAATCTAAATACAAACTAAGCCGGGAACTAGGTCATTTGATTTGGTTTCGATGCCCCTGAACAGATCCTTGTCCTTCCCCTCAGATTAAACCCTACCGTAAGAACAATACATGCACTCATTTGTGCATTTAGTGGAATCAAGTGTGTTTTCACATAGGAGTAATTATCAAGGTGTGTGTTTTCACATAATTAGAAGATGAACCAATCAACTTACGCGATTAGTATACCTTTTTTTTTTTTTAACTTAGCTTGCACTTTGAACACCCGCAGACGGTGTGGGGGCTCGTCGACGAGGAGATCTGTTGTTGGATCTGCTCCTTTTCACGAGGATGTATATCGAGAGGTGTGTTTGGTTCTATGCATATCCATGGATGAGAAACGGCCTGGATATGATGGCCATGGATATTGACTATAGAGAATATTCCCTCTGGATGCTAGATACAGATGTCCCTAAAAATCTGGCAGATAATCTTATGCATGGCTCCCTAGAAGATTGTGTAGTTGGGTTGCAGGTGGTTACATGGCCACAATATATATATCAAAGGTGCTAGCTTCAGACCATACACAGAATGAAGGCAAGCAATTGTTCATTTGTTACAAAAGAGCATGTTTTCCAGGTCCATTACTTTATTGTCATTTAATAAATCAACATACTCACTAACATAATCAACACTCATAAACATTAAACATACAACAATAAACAACTCAACAATTATTGAATGGTTTATTACATCATTCGTCAAAATAAAGAACATAGCAAAAAAACATAGATTGTAGTCATCCAGATTAGCCTCAGTCAAATAGTGGTGTTAAACGGAGCTAAAGCATTGTGAGCTACAAACAGTGGAATAATTGGCAATGCCATAGTGGTACGTACTCTGAGAATGCTACAATACTCTACTTAGAACCCTGCAGCCCCAGCATCTTCGTTAAGAATTTAGGCAAAAGTATGTTGGCTGATTTGGTGCCCGTTACCGCGTCCAAGGTACACAGAACTAGCTGAAAAACATTTCCACCGTCTGACCATTATACCACAGCAATTCCAGAGTTTGCAGATTATATAAACGAAGCATAGAAGTAGGCATTACAAATTGTGCACTTCCGCTAACACGAGCTGATAAGTGGCGTAACAGTTTCAGGCTATGCATGATGACAGGAAAGGCCTCAGCATGACAACTGAAGTCAAGGGCCCGCAACTTCTTACAGTTCAAAAGTAATGCTCCTGGGTTATTAACAAAGCTCGTCACAATGATGGCCCTAAGAGAGTGCGATGTAATATGAATCTCCACGGATCTGATATCACGAGTTACAGACATATACCGAACATTTTGTGGAATAATTTCAGTTGATGTACCTCCAAATCTATAGAACTCTTCTCCAGCAAGAAAACAAGCAAGGTCATGGATAAGGTCATGCAGGAAGTACTCTCCAAGTCCAATGTCTCCATCATTTTCAACAACCAGGATAGACCGCTGAACTAACTCATTCAAATACAACCCTCCAATTTTTTCCTCACTTCCATCACAGCGAAGCAAATCAAGTACTTTCCACGATTGCATCACATCGTGCATACCAAGTGAACTAACCTTTGGAAACAGAGATAGGGCAAGAAAACATCTTCTTAAGTATATGGGCATGTGCTTGTAGCTCAACTCCAATGCTGGCAAAATCTCTTGCTGTGATGGTTCCAAGTCCCACAGTTCACTTTCTAAGACATCCATCCATCTCTCTTCATCAGTTTCGTATCTTAGCATGCTTCCTATTGTCTTAATTGCTAGCGGCAATCCCTTACACTTTTGAGCAATACTCTTCCCTATCTGTATCAGGTTTACTGGGGCATCAGACTCTTGGTCAACTTGAAATGCAACTTTCTTGAACAATGACCAGCTCACATCAAAGCTTAGGCAACTTGGGTGATAGGAAGGCATTGCCTGTGCCAGCCTCGCCACATCATTACTGCGGGTGGTTAATATTATCTGACAAAACCTTGCAGCTGACATAGGTGCACACAGTGATTCCCACAATTCTCCTTTTTTATCATTCCATACATCATCCAGCACAACTAAAATCCTTCTCTCCTTCATTTCATATGCCAACTTAACATGAAGTTGATCCAGTTCTGAATACTGACACTCTGAATACTGACACGATCCCTTGTCCTTGTCTATTATTGAATTAATGATGTTCCTCGTTATGGTAATGACGTCAAAATTCTCTGAGACATAAACATAAGCACGCTTGTCAAATGACTGGCACAACCTTGGGTCATTATACACAAGTTGAGCTAGTGTTGTCTTGCCTAATCCTCCCATACCAACAATGGCCATGACAGAGACAGGTTTTCCTACATTTTGCCCAGCCCCAGACAACAATTTCTCAACAATTGTGTCTCTTAATTGGTCTCGCCCAACGATGCTCTTCTCAGACACGAAAGAACTTGTATGCCGTGATCTGCTAATATCAGGAGTGAACCTCCTTTCCCCATCTTTCTCTGATAAACTGAAATTATCGGAGTAATGTATGATCTCATTAAATCTCTCTGTAATTTTCCTTGTTCGAAGAACCAACTCATATGGAACTGCTACTATACCTGCATCCACTGGATACGCCCCGTTTTCCTTTTTGGGGAAAGAGAAGTGTGTCATTATTTATGTATTACACACCATCAGTTCTAACTTCTAAATTACATGTCCTAAGTAAAATTTCTGTAATCTTAACTAAGTTTATTGGGAAAAAATGCACCAACATGTACAGCATCAAATTAGTTTCATCATATTATCCATGAAATATGTCTTCATACCGCATTTATTTAAACTTGTAGATGTTAACATACTTTGGGGAACAACACTTAGTCAAAGTTCAACAACTTACAGGAGATGCAATGCAAGAGATCTGGTGCAGATGATCTTACCTCCAGATGCTTGCGCTTGCCGTTGCCGTTGCCGGTGTAGTGAGCACTGCAGTCAGAACGCCCGAGAGCCTTGGCTTCGGCCTTGCAGAGGTTGACCTCGTACTCGTACTCGTCGACCACGTCCTCCATCTCGTACGCCACCTCCTTGAGCTCCTTGAGCCGCAGCTTGGCCGACTCCTCGCGGATGTTCCAGTGCTCCTCGGCGTCGTGCAGCGTCGCCCGGATCCGGTGCAAAGTCCTCTCGAGCTTCCTCAGCTCCTCCAGATCATCCTGGACCGACGACGAAGACGACGAGGGCACCGGCGGTGGCGCCAAGAACGCCCGGAGGAGGGAGGAGATCTTCTCCAGTGCCCTTCCGGCGGACAGAGACGCAAACAGCCCCGACATCGTAGGCTCCGGCGCTCCGCTCAGGTAGCTCTGCTCTATCAATGTTCTTGCACAGACGATCTTGAGGTAATTGTAATCAGAAGGAGTAAGCGCAATGAGGGAGGGGAAAGATCAGTGGTGGAGCCTAAAACCAAAAGGCTACTACGAAGAAGGCACCACTGGCAAAGGTTGTGAATTTTATTCCTTTCCGTGATTAAAGCATCCTGACCCTGCGTTGACGTCTTTCTACCGAGTCTTGGACCTCGTCGCTGCGGAAATCGACGGCCACCCTGCCACACCCCATTGCTCGCCGCCGGGACGATTTGCCAGATCGACAAATTCACACAGGAAGGCCGTCGCCAATCCAGGCCAACCGGTGGCCGTGGGGGATAAATTAACTTTTTGCCATGACACTCAGTGTAGGTCAATGACAAGTGGGATCATCCAAGTCTATGACATGTGGGCCACGATGACAAATGTGTAAGGAACCATCTGTTTTTTACCTTTCCTGACATTTTTCAGTTTTTAGATCATAGGTCTTCTATTTTGGCACGTTCATTTGTTGAACACTTTTCCTTTGAGATGCTGATGACCACATTTATTTCTAGTGGCATATTCTTGTATCTGGTGAGGTTTTTTTTTTCTGGAATGTTCATTTGCTAACCGATTTTGTTTTTACATGCTGACCACATTATTTCTAGAACTGGGCACATTCCTGTACCTGAGTCCTTGAAATTTCCTTGTACCTCTGTTAATGCTACTTGTACCATCACGTAAGCAGGTTTACCTATTCTTTTGCAGCTACTGTCCATATATGTGAGCTGATGAGAATGTAACGATTATAAGTAAGAACAAATTATATTATGCTTTCCATGTACGACTATATGATTCCGACTCAGGTGAAAGAATAAACATTTACTACTTTACATGATGTATCGAATTCCAGGCAAAAGAGGGGTGGCTGGTGGGCTAGTTGTGTTATGGAGAGATGTTACTGTTAGCCTGTCAGCTTGTTACTGTTTGACTGTGGGAAATTTTAGAGCAATAGAAATAGTACCATAGTGTTCACCACGTGGAGTGTTAGTCCCATGTATTCTATATAATCAACCTATGAAGCCCATTACAATACAACAATAATGACCTCCAAATTTCTTCCTTTTCTGCTAAAAAAAAATCCCTCCAAATTTCTTCTTATCTCACCATTCTTTGTTGCCGTTCCAGTTGAGTAGCTAGTGTCGTCGTCACTCCCTGTCTGTCCGTCTGATGGCTTGTCACGTGTTGCAAAGAGGTTATGGATGGACCTAACCTCTCGCTAATCCTGCCACTCGTCCGTCCTTGTTGACAATTGTGTTGTGTGTGTGACAAATGGACTGGATATCCATCTCTCTAGGCCTGCTGCTGTAACAATCATAGTATCATACATACAAATTCTCAGTATGCTTCAATGGATGATGGCTGCTTTGATAAGCACCAGAACGAATCTACACCTCACTTGTGCAGGAATCCGCAAGAAATTGTTACAGATAAGACATGCATTTCAAGGGCTGCTGCTTCTTTCTCCTCCAACTGAAAGACTTGGCCATGCTCACCCTTGCTCACCTTATCACCTGTCCCTCTCTGTTCTTTTCCCCACTATTTCTGATAGATATCTAGGGGCAAAAAGGATGATATATATTCTTTTTTCTAAAAAGAATCATCTGGGGAACAATAAAGTCAAATGACCTATCCTCCTTTTTCCCCAACCAATTCACGGTTGCAGAACAAATCCATAGTTCTGGACGCCATTTTCATCTCTTGTTTCTAGTCCAAAATCTTTTCATTTCATTCAATTCAGAAGCGCAAATTCAAAATTCAGGAAGCATCACTTTCGTTTCATCGCTTTTTATTTCTAGTGCAGAACGTGCCATGTCACCAACAGAATCAACCGTCTTTGCTTAGACGGCACAAGCACCAAAAATATGTCACTTTCACCCAATCACTCAATCTCAGAGTCACCTTCATCACGAATCAAAAACACCACTACACCAGTAGTACAACTCACACTAGAGAAGAAGGCTTGACTGGCTGGTTTCTATGGCGCGAGGGAGAAAAGCCCAGGAATTGGCGCAAGGGATGCAAGGATGTCTACATGGAGTAGGGGTTCACAGAGGCTACCTCAGTCTGACTGACGACAACATCGCCTCTGCAAAGATAGGTTCACATAGGCTACCTCAGTCTAACTGACGACAACATCGCCTCCGCAAAGATATCTACCTCCGTCTGTTGTGTGCATGATAAATGAACAAGATATCTATCTCTATCTCTACTTGGCTAGGCCTGCTGTAACAATCACAGTATATCATACAATTTGTATCAAGGATGTCCGCACAAGAATAATGCCCCAACCTGCATGTTTTATCTCTTGGTATGCTCCAATGGATGGAAGATAGATTTGATGAACACAAGAAAGATTCTACACTACACATCAACCGGTGTGGAGAAAGCTGCAAGAATTGCTACGGATAAGGCATGCATTTCAAGTGTGGTTGTTGCTGCTTTCTCCTCCAACTAAAAGACTTGGCCATGCTCATCCTATCACTTGTCCCTCTCATTTCTACTAGACAGAAGGGGAAAAAAGATGATATAGATCCTCAATAAAGGTGAACGATTTTTTTTTTCCTTAGACAATTCAGAAAGGCAAAACTCCATAATTCAGGACACATCCCTTTTTGCTTCTAGTAGTTCAAAATCTTTTTTTTTTTTTTTTTTTTTTTTTTGAGGGGGGGGGGGGTCAATTTATAGGACGCATCACTTTCATCTCTTCTTATTTCTAGTTCAGGACGCGCCAGATCACCAACAGAATCAACCGTCTTTACTTACACGGCACAAGCACTAGAAACAGGTCACTTTCACCCAATCTCAGAGACACGCCGCTCTTCACCACGAATCAAAATCACTCTCTTCATCACAAATCAAAAACACCACTACACCAGCAGTACAATTCACACACACAAAGAAAGTCACACCAGAATTTACCCAAATATCTAACTGCAACCAGATATTATATCAAGTAAACAAACAGGTAGCAGCACATAAACTAATGCCTGGATTAGATTAGACCAAGGCTAGATTAGATACAGAGTACAAAGAACCACTATAATACCATGGTCCAGGGACCTCTGCTCATAGATTTTATATATTACAAACACCAGGGCATGACAAGGCTGTGGAACGGCACCACCAGCCTAAATCATGTCCCCCATGTTCACCAGCCAATCTTAGAATATTGGTTTCTCTGTCAAATGAAGGCAATCAAGCATGTTCGTGGCAATCTGGTTGAACTTTGAATTGATAAAGAACAAGAATAAGCACAGGAACCCCCATGTTTGAACTGATCAAGAATCTGCACGCAACAGCAGGGTACAGGCATGCTCATGTGCGCCTTTGAAAAAGGAGCCTACTTTTTTCCCCTTCCTGAAAAGACAGCCAAATTTCTACATAATGTGCCCTATGCAAAGAATATGGCATATTCTGCTGCTTCCATCCCTGTCTAGCTTACCCATACTTAAGCATCATCGACAGAACCAATGGCAACCTGTTACTTCAAGGTTTAGAGACAACTATCAAGCATACAGAGACATCTGGCAATGCCAGACTTGAAGTAAAGCAATGATTGATAAGTTATATTCACAGAAATTAGTGTCTGACCAAGTCAATACAGTCGATAGGGGAGGAGGAAGAAGAAGAAAAGAAGGTGATCCTGGCTCTATCATATGACTATGATATATTAAAAGAATGGGAGGTGAAAGAAATGTCATCTCCGTAACCGGTGCCATCTGTCAATCACTCTGTAGATCAGCTTCAGGATAAGTGAAGCAAATTTCACTGTCCCACACAGCATCATCCACAAGAGACGCATACGCCGAAAGCCATCTCTGATCATCCATCTATAGTGAACACATGCTGCCGACTCCAGTCTAGTATGGTAGAGTAGTTCTAGTCCCCGACCGGCACGCGTATCCATAGTGATACCTCAGTAGCGAAATGCTGACCATGACGCATGGTGGACGACTCAAAAGTCCAACACCGTCGAGGTCATATTCATCAGCCGTCCCAAAGCATTAGGAGCAAACTTCCTCGCAAAGAGGTAGCAGACAGAGGTGGGCTTGGAGTTGTAAAAGCATTGTGTTCCATTATTCCTGATGGCCTGGATGAAGTCTTCTGTTATGTCTGCAGCACCATAACTTGCTGGATGCGGGCCTCCTCTTGACCAATCAACCCATGTGATGGTCCTGTTGGCGTTGAGGGGCCCGTGGAACAAATGAAGATAAGTGGGTATGTAATGCTCATCTGGATAACAGGATGGCCTGCAGTGCTTTCTGAAGATGGAGTAGTACTTGTAGTCTGCTACTATCTGGATAGCCAACTCACGGTTAAGCTCAAACCACTCTGACCCTTTTCTCCATTGATCGGCCATTATGTGAGGAGCCATGCGACGGTTGTACCGGCCAGCACACTGAGGGGTGTCAATGTTGTAGGACTCGACGAAACTGTGTGCCGAGTTGATGAGGTACTCGTAGACAGTCGGGAAGTTGAACACAGGAATGCAGCTCTCCGAGAGCAGCACAAAGCGCTCATTCGAGAAATCCAGCAAGGCATTGGCCAGCAGGCGCTTCTCAGCATCCACCAGGGTTATTGATCCCCAAGACACCTCCTGCATTGGAAAGAAATTAAATATTAGAACGTGGAAGAACAAAGGTATCCATCGATAATGGGCATAAACTGCAAGTGCACGATAAGGAGAGTAGTGCTGTGAGACAAAGAAGGAATGCGCACATTACAGGGAAACTGGAGAAGCACAACTTTAGCACTAAAAGGAATAGGGAGGAATGCACACATTACAGTGAAACTGGAGAAGCACAACTTTAGCACTAAAAGGAATAAGGAGGAATGCACACATTACAGGGAAACTGGAGAAGCACAACTTTAGCACTAAAAGGAATAGGAAGGAATGCACACATTACAGTGAAACTGGAGAGGCACAACTTTAGCACTAAAAGGAATAGGGGAAAGTAATGATCATGATTGCAGGTCAGCCCGAACCTGTTGACTGACTGATTATTAGTACTCCCTCCATTCAAATTATAAGTCGTTTGACTTTTTTGCTCCAAGTTTGACCATTCGTCTTATTCAAAAAATTACGCAAATATAGTGAAATTTAAGTCATTCTTTAAGAACTTTTATATATAAAGAAAGTCACAATAAAAGAAGTGATATTTTGCACAAATTTTTGAATAAGACGAGTGGTCAAACTTGTTGTCAAAAAAAGTCAAACGACTTATAATTTAGATGGAGGGAGTATTATTTTTAGTGAAAAATAATTGAAGGAGAACATTTGTCAAGCAAGAATCTCATCATCTGAAATTCGTGAAGGCCACTAGTTGTTGAACGAATTAAGTAGTTTACCAACCTAGCATTGGGACAAGCAAGCATATTCTCGCCCTCCCCTA
This sequence comes from Hyparrhenia diplandra, assembly GCA_015847255.1. Classification (NCBI taxonomy): domain Eukaryota; kingdom Viridiplantae; phylum Streptophyta; class Magnoliopsida; order Poales; family Poaceae; genus Hyparrhenia; species Hyparrhenia diplandra. The sequence goes on from JADLZK010008945.1 coordinate 448,802, forward strand.
CTAGAGCAAATCCTCTGCACACAACGTATCTCAATCAAGTTGGTCACATGGCAGCCACCAACTAGCATGACAAGCGGCCACCAAGGCACCAGCTATCTGCCACTCAACCAGATTATTATTTTTTTCCCTCTTCAGCACAAAGGCAACAATAATGCGATGCAAATTCCCAAGCAGCTGATGGATTGCAATGTGCTACTACTTGCTTGCTAGCCATGGTGATGACAACAAAACAGGGGAATGGATGAATTATCACTACCACTTTAGTCTTATTGGAGGATTTGTTGTATCATATCGTATGAATGTAGCAGCAAAATGGGGAAAAACAAAAAATCATCAGCAAATGCAAAGACAATACCTCGCTGGGGATCTGTCTGCCATAGAAGGCGGAGTTCTTGGAGACATTAAGCTTGTAATCCGGCACAGTGTGTACATAAACAGAGTAAAGCCCTGATGATTACGGAAGAACTTATCCCAGAGCGGCGCAAACGGGATAGGCCCCCGCGCCATAAACAAGAAGGCAACCTTGGGCACTCGCTGGAACGGAAACTCCTCAGCCTTAGGCACGAGCGTGGCCCGCCAGAAAAGCTCATCATCCGTCATGGAGTGCGCGAGTCTCGGCGGATGAACAAACGCCCGGAACGCGAGCCCCATCCCGCAGTCCCGGTCCCTTGGGTCACACCCGTAGGTTGTGGACGGGAAGAAGAGCTCGGCGTGAGAGGAGTTGTAGTAGTACCGTGCCACGCTGCCGCTGACGGAGAGGCCGAGGACCACGCCGCCCATGAAGATGACGGTGGCCGTGATGAGTTTGAGCAGACCCGTCGACCACCAGTAGTAGTCCTTGCGTGGGGTTGGTGGGAAGTAGTCGGATTCCTCGTCGCCGGGGACGGGTAACCCCCGACGACGCCCGTCCCGACGCGGGACTTGAGCATCTGCTTCGCGGTGGTCGCGTCGCTGTTGCACCACATCGCGGTAAGGTGGGGATGGGGAGCGAGGGTAGATCGGATGGGATCGGGAGATCGGGAAGGCCGATCTCCGGCCCGCGTGGAGAGATCGGGAGCGGAGGAGGAGGAGGAGGCGGGTGGTTGGTTGGTTTCCGGCGCGGGGAGGCGGATGGACGGACGCCTCTTGTAGAGGCAGGCAGGCAGCGCCGGTGCTGGGCTGGGGGCTCGACGGCGCCGACGAGTCGGGTCGAGCCGCGTGTGCGCAGGTCGGCACGGGACGGACGCGGTGCGGAGGGGAGAGGAGGACGACGCTTAGCGGCTAAGGAGGAGGAAGGGGAGCGCGTGGAGGAGGTCGCTGTCGATTGGTGGATACCGAGCTGGATGTGGAGAGAGAGAGAAGAGGGGAAGGGAGAGTGGGCGACGACGCGACTGGGCTCGGAGAGGAGGAGGGAGGGTGTATTTATCGGAGGAGGAATGGCGAAGGCGACGACCTGACCGCAACCGCGAGCGAGATTTCTCTCCTCCCTTTCTCGGTGAGGTCGCCGCGGGCTGGGCGGGGCGGGGCGGGGCGGCGAGGAAGAAGAAGAAGAGGAGGCGTGGAGGGGAAAGGGGAGGAGGGACCCAGCCGAGACAAGGGCGAAACGGTCAGAAACGCGGGTGGGGCCCGCTGCGCGGAGACCCGACCCGAGACCGAGAGTGGCGGAACGGGGCCCGCAACGTGTCCGCGAGGAGGAGAAGAAAAGGCTCTTTTGGAGTTGGAGAAGAGGGAGGAGCGCGTGGAGAAGGGGAAGTGGGCTGGCTGGGTCCGTTTGGGCCGGCGGCGTGCGGAGAGGGCGACTGACGGTGGGCCAGCACGTGTCCCGGTAGGGAGGGAGGAAAGGAAAAGGAGAGGGCCCACGCGGCGTGGAGAAATCAATCGCGGCTCATCACGCACGCGCTTTGTTTACAAGTGGAGTGCAAGTGTGGAACGGTCGGGGAGGGAGTGGGGCCCGATCGTCTGTGAGCCGTTTTCAGTTGCCGACTTTGTTTGGTCACATTTGTTGCTGTTTTTTGTCAACGACGATCAAAGAAAAAAAAACACGTTACGGACGTACTAGACACTCACTCTTTCCAAGGTTCGTACCTAGGATTTGATTTTATTATTCGTACTACCTAGGATTTTATGCTTCATGAGAACCAACACAAATGTGGCCACGTACGGCCTATATATCTTACACGAATGAAATTAACTAAAATTACACGGTTTTCAGCAATAATATAAGAACTACTACAATGGATAATAGACAATATTAACCATATATTTGGAGCATTTACGGACCACTTAAGCAGGAACACACTTTATAATTACTCTAATTTACAAGTCAGATGAGGATAGCAATCCAGAAAGCAGGCATTCTATCAGGTAGCTAGATCCAGATGGAAAGTAAAGATTACTAGTTGACAGGTGGCAAGCATTGCCTCATCTCATATCAACTGCAGTGTGAAGGGACAAAGGGCAGTGTCCATGGAGGGAAAACCAAAACCAATGCTCGCGAGCTTGTGCATTGATTTGTTACACGTGTGAAAGGTAATGTTGCACATAGTCATGGAAGATCGAGTTGGAATATCGTCACGGTGGAGTAGAGCAGGTGATCGATAAAGCTTTGCATGATAATTAGAATTAATCACAAATTACTGACTATCGAGGGATCGATTTTCCTTTTTTTATATGGGGGTGAGGGGTGGCACCTATCGTGTGGTCGCGCTGCCCACTATGCCGCCTTGGCACTCTAGCTACAACATGTACACACATTCAATTCGATGAATATAGACACACATTCTACTCTCCAAAGTAAGTTACTTACCTCTAAAATACTAAGCCAAAAATATAAGCTTGTGTTTCTAGTCGGACACTTGGGGTCCATTTGGTACAACTTCATGAGTTGTTTCAAGTTGTTTGTTTTACCAAACCACAACCTTTTCAAAAACAGCTACTTCTTTGAGTGAAACTCCTTTATTTATACTCTATAGAGGAATATAGAGGGTGAAGCTGAAAAAGTAGCCTTTTGTAATTTTCTCCCTTGTTTCCCTGTTTTAGCCATGCATTAAGGCCAAGCCCATTCACGGGCATCAGCGTCGTCTAAAAGGATGTGTTCCATGTAGACATGCATCAGTTGATACTGTAATCTTCACAAAGCAGGTCACACAGCCCCATTATTTTCTCACCTGACACTGCTATTTCTCTCAATTTAGATGTCGCTTTCGAGGACTAGCTTTTGTAGTAAACTAGCCAATTTATTCTCTACCTCCTTTCAGCGAAGCTGCTCCTTTATTCTGACAAGGTCATCTACTCCTTTGGAGGAGGCTCTGACAGACTATGGCTATCTCGCTACCTCTCTCTTCGAGATGGCATCCGATCCTGTGTGTCACTGCATGGGTGTTGTACACCTTGGAGCGTTGGGCTCGGCCTAAGCTATTGGTAACTCTCAGAGCAGCTCAGCTTAACTCATAAAGGTGCTTTTTCACTAGCAAAGCTGTTGAATGAGCAGTGTGAAAACGAGACCTTAAAGTTAAATGACAAGTTTTATCATAAGAAACTTATCAAAGAAAAAAAATTCAAAAATGGAATATATTAAAATCTCAGCTTAAAAACTAACCACTTGGTTTACTTACATGTTATTTATTAAATATTAACCGTGCAATCGCGTCCGTCCTGCCTCGTCGTCCTGGTCACGTACGTTACGTACGTGGCGACAGCGCGTACGGAGAAACGTTGTGGTAAGCATAAGGACAGGGCAACACGTTTACTGAGGTGCTCGTATATTCGTAGCTTGATGTCGTTTTGTAACCGCCGTTTACACATGGATCTATTTGGGGGCGTCAACCGTCAACGCTAGCTAAGCTAATAAGCGTACCTGCAGTGTGTGTGGAAACAAAAGCCAAGGCCGGCCTGCAGGTACTATATCGCGTGCGTGCGTGTACGTGTAGCAGATCACGCGTACGTATTTGACTACACGAAAGTTAAATTTGACCAATAAATAGTAAAATTATGTAGTAAGAAGTTGTGTACGTAAAGTTAGGTTATAAAGTGGCAGGTTCTAAATCATCGAACTCATCGCCGTTGCCTTCACAGATTCGCCATGAGAGAACACAAGTCCAACCGACATTCAAATAAATATCGTTGGAAAACTAAATCTCACTAGCCCATCGCCATGGCCGCAAAGAACCACAAATGAGACAAAGGAAGGACCGAAGTACCTTATTCTCCATCAATGGTGATGTCTTCGCCTTGCCATCACCGCCGAGAAACGACACGCACCGCTGCTCCATCGATGATTTTGACGACACCTTACAACGTGGCCAATATCTTCGACCGATCTCGAGAGAAACCTTGAACCTTGAAGACTCGATCAACTAAATATTTATTAAAAACGAATGGATCCCCACTCCCTTCAACCCCCGGGCGTGATGACGGAGGAGAAGGGAGGGGGACCAGCGGTGGTGGAAGGCGGGAGCCGGCGGCGGCACCCCTAGGGTTTGGGGCGGCTACACCCATTATTAGGCGAGATGCCCAAGAGCGTGGCGGCAAGCACACAACAAAGATCACCGGCTCTAACGGTGGAGCAAACCAGGTTGTACTCAACTAGGAAACAAATGTGCGACTAAATCGACGCGGACGCGTAAGCCCGTCGCCGAGGGCGAGCAGCCTTTCCGCCTCCTACTCCACTCCGCACGCTTACGGATGCAAAAGCAGGCTGCGCGCAACCTCTCCCGCCTAGAGGGCGTGACAACGCCGAGAAAAGCTTCATGGAACCTGGTCGCGACCATGGGGTCCGGAGTTGCCCTGTCGTCGTCGGGACGTACGTCCTTGAAGCCTGTTCAACAGAACACATAACTAACAAAGTGGGTTGAGATTTGGAGGATGGCCAATGGAGCTACCCTGTTGTCGTACGTACGTAGGTATTCCAGTGCATTCATATATATGCATGTTGTCAGCCTCGATCTATAATAAGATTATTATATGTACATAGTTACGTACGTGCGTGCGTAACGCACACTTTTGTTTTTTTGTTTTTTGTTGAGGCATTACATGTATGCACGTAGTAGTATATATAAGGATGATATGTGCACAATGGATGGGAAACATGCATGTATTATTATCGTCAGCAACTATGTTTTCTTTAGGATAGACCTAGCTAGCTTTGATTATTAATTAGTATTTGTGTGGCATATAGTACTCCCATCCGATGGAACGCGGCAGGCCGAAGACAAAGTTAAGACGACAAAAGTAAGGGTCGTACTACGATGGTTGAGGTTGTCGCTGTTTGTGTTTCCCAGCAAGTGTTGGATCGTTTGAGACGACAACAACAGATCGATCGAGAATGAATGGATCCAAGAGACAGATAGGATAGGAATGTACGTACATATGTATAGCTGGTGGTGACAGTAGTACGTGTTGTACGTCATGCATGTGTGTGCATGTGTGCGCAGCATTGTTTTGTGCTGAATGAAAATAAACTGAAACGATATATGGACCGATAGCCGGCGGCCGGCCGGCGCCGCCTGCATGAACGACGCACAAACCTTGCATCCGGTCGATGATCCGATGGAATAACGCATGCAATGCATCGTTGGCGGCCACATGCTTGTGTGCGTCTGTTGGCGCACTTACCTATATACTTCCATGCATGCATTGGTAGTCTCCCTGCCACTGTATGCGAATAGTATCAGATGCGCCATGCACGCATGCGTGCGTCTGGCAGCCTCGATGGACCATATGCATGCATAGATCATGCTTTGTTCTTTGGCTCTCTCGATCTATCCAGTTGTATCTAGCCAGCGCCCTCTGCTCTGATGATGTTGATTATTATATACTACTTGGATCCGTCAATCAGATCAGTACACCACTGCAGAACTGACCTCTCGAGCCCAAAAACGCGGTTACTCCCGGTTTGAAATTGAACGGGGAGTAAAGGTATTTTTGTTCCCGGTTCGAATCCCTAGCCGGGAGTAAAAGGCCGCATGGCAGGCCGGCCCTCGCGCGCGGGACCTTTATTCCCGGTTGGGAACTGTTCCCAACCGGGAATAAAGCTAGCCCTTTACTCCCCGTTCTTAACACAAACCGGGAATAAAGCTTTACTCTTCGTTCTTCACCCAAACAGGGAATAAAGCTAGACCTTTACTCTTTGTTCTTCACCCAAACCGGGAATAGAAGCTTTCTGCGCATTTTTCGTTCACAACCTTCAATCTTCATTTTTGTACAAACCGCCTCGACGATTTTAAATGTTTTCAATCCAACCTTAGCGTAATCAATGATTACGTTTTCAACTATGGAAATCGTACTTGATTGGAAATCGTAGCTTCGAGCTATTTTTTGGACCCCTAGGTGGCTTCAAATCGAAAAGTCTTGAATACTACGTTTGTTGAAATTAAGAATTAAAATGAAATCAGGAATTGAAATCAAAAGAAAAAAAAAACAACCCTTTACTCCCGGTTGGTGGCACCAACGGGAATAAAGGCCTATGGCCGGCCACGCGCTGGCGGGACCTTTACTCTCCGTTCATTTACCTTTACTCCCCAACCCTTACTCCCGGTTGTAATAAGTCTCAACATATATACTACAAGGTTGCTCGTCTAATTGGCCTAGCTATACACATAAGTACACATACACACAGTACGTATCTAACTGTCTATCGATCTGCATATGCAAGCTATATAATATATGCTCCTTTGTATGTAACGACCAACTAATAATAACACAATCCAATCCAACCGCCGTCGTCGTATTACGTTGTCTGTCATGCATGATATTGATCCAAGAGGAAGAAGGGGGGATCCGAGTGTGTCGTCGAGCGGGCCCTACAGTTGTTTCCAACCGCCGTCGTCGTATTACGTCGTCTACGTACCTACTATATCTGTATACATACCAGCCGTGAATTATAATAAGAACCAAGCTACGGCGCTACAGTTGTTTCCTTCTTCAAATCGAGTTGCGATCCATGTGCACACCCGCCGCATATGCAGCTGGAACTTGCTGGTACAGATTCTATTCTATATATTGGTGTACGCAACTCATAAGCTCCAGGAGGCACCCAGCATGCATGCACGAGCAGCTAGCGGTTACTTGCATTGGCAGTTGGCACCCAGTCAGTCAGTCAGCTGGAGTGAGCTCAACGGCCGGCCATCGGCTATCTGCAAATAATTGACCATACTCCGTACGTGCATTCTGCATGCCATATATGCTTCACCAGACGAACTGAAGCTTGGCTCGTTGCCCTTTCCTTTGGGTTTCCATTCCATGCTGCCGCGTTCCAACCGGCCGGCCGGAAAAACCCGCCGTGGACTAGCTACACGACTAGCCAGTGCGCCGGCGGCAGCGCCGAGGCGTCCTGGCGACAAGCTGCCGCCGCGCCGGTGCCTGTCGGCAGTCAACAAGTATTACTCATTCTAGCTGCTTGCTTTCATCACTACAGCACACACATACGTATATAATATGTAATGTTCTAGCTGCTTGCTTTCATCACTACAGCACACACATATATAATATGTAATGTAATTATGTATTCATCCACCCGGTCTCAGCGGCCTGCATGCATGCATTGACCGTCAACTTGGTTCGCCGCTCGCAGTCGCTGTCGTATGCATGCCCGCGTCGACGACGACGACGACTCTTGACGCAGTCAGGGTCAACAAGGAGCTGACATGAAGCAGGAGACGGGAGGAGAGCCGGAGACTCTGACCCTGCCCACACCCAGACCCAGACTGAGTCAACGTCGTCCTGGCTGTGTTCAGTTGGTTGAAAAAGCACGGTTCGAATCAAAAAGGTACTGTAGAAGACGTTTCGTTTGTTTGTGGTAAATATTATCCTACCATGACGTAACTAGACTCAAAAGAACCGCCTCGTCGTTGTACATCAAAATTATGTGATTAGTTTTTTTTTATTATGTACATTTATTACTCCTTGCATGAGGCAAAAGATTTGATGTGATTTTTTTTTTTTTTTTTTTTTTTGAGTAAAATGTGATAGGTGAATAGTGAATTTTGGAGAGGGAGTTGGAGCAACTAAACAGGGCCCTGGTCGTCGTCGTCGTCGTCGTCTCGTTGGTGTGTGGGCATGGCAGGCCGCCACAGCTCTTGTTTTTTGGGCCGCGCCGGCCAGTATACGGAAGATTGGCCCGTCAAACAAAGTTACCGTTGCATCGCATCGCATCTCTTGCAGCGACACGCCAAAACGGGGCGCATGGCCAACTTGAACGGGTTTGGCACGCAAGAGTTGCAAGGGTTTGGCACACAAGAGTTCTCCTGTAGCCATGTACTGTGCATGTACCGTAAATAATCAAATCATACTTTTTTTTTTTAGTTTTGCTATTTATATGTCAACATATTTTTTATTGTTGAAACCTGTTGAATTTTAAGTCATTCAGTTTCATGTGAGATTTGTGTTGCTTGTTTTTCCAACCTGAAGACGCATGCTAACGCCACGACTTCATTTTAGGTATACGAACATATCAACGAAACGACAATAGTCAGTTTGTTGGCGAAATGCCAGGCGATATGCCATCCCTCCCTCTCTCCTTCCTCTGAACTTCTCTACATCCGCCGCCGCCATCGCCCCCCTGCCCTTCCTCTCCGGCGTTTTCGCCGGCGATGAGGGTAGGGGTCGGGTTTCCCTTCCTGTCGCTTAGGTTTAGTAGTAGATAGCTTTTCCTCTTGTGCCATGACATGGCTAGTCTCCGCCAGGCCAAAATCGCCGTCGTCGTCATCCTCGCTGCTCTCGCAGCCTACACCATCGATGAAGGCATGGCCATGGTGAGTTTGACAAATAAAATCTATTCCTCCCCCTTCTCCGGCGCCATGGTGAGTTTGACAAATAAAATCTATTCCCCTTCTCCGTCATCACCGCCTCCATGTGCTTCGCCACCACGCCTATCGCCGCCGGGCTCGTCGACCATGAGGAGGCCGTCACATCCTCGCACGAGGCCGCCAAGATGCGCCGGTCTCGGTGCTTCCCTCGCGGACGCGCTCGGGCCTCACCTCCAGGGAGCGGCCTCGATCCGGCGGGAAGGCAGCCGCCAAGCCGAAGTCCAAGCCAGCCGCGACGGCCGCGAAGAAATCCCCTACCAAGAAGACCGCTCAGGCGAAGAAGGCGGCCGCTCCGGCTCGAAAGGTGCCCACCCGAGCTGCTGGCTGGACCAAGCCCGCCCCGGCGTCCGAGATGTCTCCTATCCAAGCGGCACTTCCTGGCGGCGTCGGCAGGCAACCGTCGATTCGTCTCCACCAACGCGTCATGGCCCAGCAGGGAGTCCGCTGGCCAGGAGTGCTACCGAGCGCTCGCCATGCTCCTCCAAGACGAGGCCTGCGCTCCTACACCCATGGAGGCAGAGTACACGAGCGACCGGCAAGGCAGAGCCGCCACGTCTGGGCTTGCGCCTGCGAGGCCGGCGAAGCCGCCATGACTACGCTCGCGGCCGCCCCTCATCTGTGTTCAAAGGACACGCCGGCAGCGCACTCGCCAACAAGATCCGCAGCAGCAGCTCGCCGTCTCGACTCATCCTCCCACGAGCGGAGCCCGCCCCTCAACGCACCGGCCCGGCTGCCCGTCATGGTCGCGGTTCCGGCGACTTCCGCCGTCTACAGTGGCCAGCGTTGGTGGGCCCTACCTGTCCCCATGCCCCCACCTGCGACGCGTGGTGCCCATGCACTTCCTCCAACACCGACTGAGATGGGAGACGTGGAACAGAGGCTATCTTCGTGGCGCACTCTGATCCATTTCCTCCATACGGTCAACAATGCATGGGCCTACCTTTAGGGATGGGGAGGCTCCGCGTACCGCATGCAGACTCTATCGTTGGACTTCATGCATGCTTGGACGGTGGTCGCAGGCCCCACTCGCAGGACTCCAGCTACCTGAAGTGGACACGCAACCGTAGGGCTCCCTCTCGCCTTCATCCTTCTTTTATTTTTATTTTTATTTTCTATGAAGTAGCATTGCAGCTATCTGCATCAAGTCCTCTACAGTCCCGTCATCGGTCCGGCAGTGAGCCACCCACCAGTTTTGGGATTGGTGATCTTATACCCGTCGGCGACGTCTTCAACAATATCTTCGTTCATTTGGCGATGCTTTTACATGAAGCCGCCCTAAACCATTTCAAGTTTACGATAGCGAGGTCCTTCCGCACCAACGGCATGCACGCTGCGGACGCCTCTCGCAGCGCGTCCGCCGGCGACCTGCGCTCTGATGACGATTCAGGATGTGTCCAATAGGGACATTGATGTAATAGGCTCCTTTCTTAAGGGCCTAGTTGTATCTTCGCTACTTTAATATAATATATGAGTGCTTCTTGTCAAAAAAAAAAAACGAAACGACAATATTTTTTTCCATGCTCATGCTATTGCTATGGGAAAAACAAAGACAATATTTTTATTGAAGATGAAGTAAATAGTGATATAAATTAAGATTACTGCCTTCAAAATGAAGTACTTATCAAATTTTTTCGACCAAGTACAACACAAAACATTGTTTACTCACAACCGAAATCAATATAGTTTAAAGAGATTAAACTTGAGAAAACTTGCGTATAATTTTTGTATTTTTGACAAAACTTATTTTTTATCCTACGTATGAGACAATCCAACAACATTTTCATCAGAAAAATAAACATGACATGAGTCTTCTTCTTCTTATATCTTTTTTTTTTTTTTTGTTGAGAATTCTTCTTCTTCTTATATCTTTTTTTTTTTTTTTTTTTTTTTTGAGAATACATACCTGTATTACTTAGTTAAGACAAGTACAAAACGACATACGGTACATATACACACGTACAGAGATAGCTGTCCCGACACACGCCGTTAGATGCCACCATCTCCCCTCGCCGCCAGGGAACGCCGCCGCCACCCGCATCCGAGGTCCACCGTCACTTGGAAGCTTTATCGGGATTAAGATTTGCTCGACCAAGATCGAGACAACCTCATCTCTTAATGAACATCGGCCGGGACCTGCCCCGGGTACCTCGAACCTCGAACCGAAGCCGCACCATCGATTTAACGCCGAAAACCGAGCTCGACCCGCTCTCCCCGCCCGACCACCAAGCCAAGAGCCACCTCTATACCGTGACACTCCAAATAAGATCTCCGATACCTCCGTCGACACGAGCGAGCCGGGCGAGGAAGAGGCCGGAAGATTTTATTCCTATCGCCGTCGCCGCCTACCACGACGCCACCGGGACAACGAGGCGGTGAGGATTGAAATCCCCCCAAGAAACGGGCCGCGAGAGGAACCATCCTCTCGGCAAAACCTAACCCTAGACAGCAGACGACAACACCATCGCCAGACACGTAAAGCTCATATACCTCCGCCGCCGCCCCATCAACAACACCGTGAACGCCGACGCCTTCGTATAGGAGCTCTTTATTGTAGCTCCATCGACGATTGACGAGCGAGCACCATCGACGTCGACCACCATCGCCTGGAGAGGCCGGTCCGTAGATCCGCGACCGGCTTCGGCCCGCGCTGCCGCAGATCCGAGACCGAAGGGAGGCCGCTGCCCACCTCTTGAGCTGCCGCTGGTAGGCCTGGCCGCACGCCGCCAGAGCACGGCCACTTCGCACGCGGCGCGCACCCGGAGAGACCACCGCGGGCCCGGGACGGCTCCCTCACCACCACCACCTCGGGAGGCGCGGCGGAGACGACCACGTGCTCGCCCGGCCGTAGGCCTCGCCATAGAGAACCCGCCGCCGCCACCATCGATGGAAGTTGGAGCCGCCGACGAGACACGCCCGGCACCTACAAGCCCCTAACCTACCTCTATACAAGTCCTTCCGCCAAGGTCTTGGGCACCCCCTCGACTCGCGAGGCTGCCGGAGGAGGGAGGGCCGGCGGATCGACGGAGAAATTCCAATCCGCCTCAGTCGCCCGCTCTACAACGTAGCGTGGGGATAAAAGGAAGAGTCGAGACTCCCGTGCACAAGGCATCGCCTCTCCGTAGTCTGTTTCTTCTTCTTATATCTAACTAAAAGTGCCCGCGGCGCGTTGCTACGGGAAAAAAAGATTGTATGTATCACAACATGCTTTTGTGGAACTTCACGTATCAAGGCTACGTAGGCGGGCCGACGATGTCGACATTCTCATGGAGCTCTTCTCAACGCGTCACCGAAAGTGCACGCTCATCATGCTCAAGCTGCTTGAGAGAGCGCCGCTCACTCCAGCATATTTGTTAACTTTTAATTATTTTTTGTTATAGTTTATTATCTCGCAATATTATATTAAATTTTGTAATTTCTGGCTAATTTCAAAAGCTAATATTTATTACAATCGATTAGAGTCATAGTTGATCTTCGGTAATCTTTTTACGTGTATATAGCAAGATGCTTTCGTTAAGCTTTGTATATAAGAACCTTTTGCTCTCTTAAAATTAATGAAAATGACCGTCAATCTGTGGATCTCACCCACGACTTTTTGTTGTTAAAAAACATGTGGCTTGGCTTAGATTCTTTTTAGGCAAAACATGAGACTTGTGGCTTAGATGAGCGTAATAAGAAACAAGTCAGAACTCAGACGTGTGTGCTACAAAATATATGTTCCCTCCCGTCGAGCTTGGAGTGATGGTTGATATATAATATACGTACATATACCTGTGGTGTCGTTTGGCTGGGACTTCCTGGACGCATCCATCGTTATCAGTTGAAAGCGAAATCTGTTCCGCTTCTTCTCATCTGCAGGTTGGGCCGCTTCGTCAGGGGTTCAATGCCCACGAGTATCAAAGGAAATCCCCTGCGCAACTCGCGGCCAAGAGCGGGCCGCACGAGACTTACAACGTCGCACGCGTGGGCGCCTGGGCTGGGCGCAGGCCCACGTTGTCCGCGCGGAAGGCAAGGCAGACGGAAGGGAGTGCACATAGGAGTATACGCACGAGGCGCGGAAGAAAGAAGAGTCCGGCTGCAAGAAGACGTCGGAGGCGGAAAAAAAAGGCAGAAAAAAAATGAAAAAAGACGTTGGACTGAAATTTTCTCTCTTTATTAAAGGCCCGACAAAAAAAGGAGGTGAAAAGCCCAGTGAAAAGCCCGGTAGAAAAGAGGTGAAAAAAGAGGTGGGACTGAAATTTTCTCTCTTTATTAAAGGCCCGGCAGAAAAAGGAGGTGAAAAGCCCGGTGAAAAAAGAGGTGGGACTGAAATTTTCTCTCTTTATTAGTAGGTATAGATAATATAATCCAACGCCTGGACTGAGTCGTCGTGACTGGCAGGCCGCCCACAACTGTTTTTTTTTTTTGGCTGGCGGCCCAGTACATAGAATTTTGGCCCATCAAAGAGAATGAAAGTTGTCCATTGGTCACTGAGATAAACGGTCTCCAAAGCAGAGTGCACATGGCGAGTGTTTTGACGGGAGTCAACTTCGCCCGTGCACTTGGGCAAGCGATGTGCTGAAGGAGGTCTGCTGCTCTGAAGCCGATCGCAGTGTTTTCACCATTGGGATGTATGCTTTGTGGCTGCAACGAAACATACACCGCCATGGTGCTGATCAGCTGCTCTGTAGCCGAAGTGAGGGATGGTTCAATTGGTAGAATGCAGTTTACAGTGTGTAAAGAGTTGGTGAAGCTTTGCGAGATGGGATCGCTTAGTGTTGTTTAATTTCATGAATTTCCTCTTATGGATGTTAATGGATCATGTAATCATGTAGCCATACTCTAGCTAACCAAGTCTGTATTCCTGCTGCTCCCTGATTATAATCAAGGACCAGTGTCATAAACAGAAATAAATTGCTCTATTGTCACATCATTTTCGTCATAAAAGATCTTGTTTATTGTTAATATATGTTGTGTCATATTTATTGCTGAGCAGGACGCCTTCTTTAAAATTGATGGAGATGACACGAAAAAAAACTTATACAAGTGCAATAGAAAGCGTAGGTAATGCATGAAATTCACTGGACTCCTCTGGTACAATGATCTATCTATCTAGCACATGCACAGCCAGCTTGTCCGGCCGAACCACAGGGTTTTTACTTTTTGACCTATGATCGTCGACGAACAGCTTCATGTCCTCGATGAGCTTACCGGAATCAGCGAGCTCCGAGAACGTGCAGAAGCCATGGACGGCGTCCGGGTACTCGACCACCCGGACCAACTTCCCTTGGCACGCAACGTCTCCACGTACCTCGCGTGCCAGTCCTTGAGCAGGTCAAACCCGCCAGTCACCACCATCGCCGGCGGGAACGTGTCCGCCAGCTCAACGCCGTCCCCGCAGACGCGCGCCGCCGGGTGGTCTCGTGTGGCTCCCTCAGGCAAGAACTCCCTCCAGTAGTGATCAGCTTGAGCCAGCGTCAATATCCGACAGGCCTTGTCCAAGGCCACCTCGGCGTCCGTGCGCTCCTCCCCGCCGAAGAAGGGTTGTATGAGGATGGCGCCGGCCAGGCGGAGGCGCAGGGGATCCGACGACGATGAGGCCGAAGCCCCCGCCCAACGTTGGGCGATGTGGTGAACCATATTGGCCCCCGAGCTGTCGCCGACGAGGAAACAACTGAGAGGTCGACGGCGTGGGGCGGTACGAGGTCGGCCGGCAGTGGGGTCGGGGTCTCGTCGAGGTATCGAAGCGCGGCGACGCCGTCGTCATACGCCGCCGGGAACCGATGGTTGGGGGCGAGGCGGAAGCTGACGGACACGACGACGGCCCGGAGCTCACGACAGAGGCGGCGGCAGTAGGCGTCGTAGGGGCGGGACGACGCGGTGAAGAGCACGAACCCGCCGCCGTGGAGGTAGACCAAGACGGGGAGCGGCGGGGCGTCAGCGGTGGGCGCCGACGAGGGGGCAGAAGACGCGTGCCCAGAGGCCGCGGGAGGCGTCAATGGTGATGTCGGCGGATCGGACATCGTCTGAGGCGGGCGTGGCGGCCGCCTTGCGGTCGCCGAGGAAGGCAATGGGGCGCCGGACTCTGCCGTCGAGGCTGTTTGCGAACTCGAGGATGGCTGCCTTGATGCGCACCATCCACGGCAGGGACGGCGTGCGGCGAGAGGTCTTGCTGGAGCTGCTCGCCATTTGCTTAATTTGGGATGGGAAGTGTCGAGTGTGTGTGCGCATGGATTAGCCTGGGTATAAATTGCCAAAAATGATATGATAGGTAGGTAGGTATGGTTGAGTTGTCGTCATTAATTGCCAAAAATGGCTTGGCGTTCGGACGTTGTTTTTGGACGGGATTATGTGAGACCGATCACTCGGAGTGGAGTGTGAGACGACGGCGAGGGAATAAAAAGCATAGCCTTCTACGTTTGGACAATGCTGTGGTATTCACTTTTTTTTTTTGCTATATAGTTCTAAATTTTTTAAATTAATTAATTGATTGATTAATCTAAAAAAAAATTGTGGAATACTCAAGTCACGAGATAGAAACCAGCAGCAAGTGCTTCTTCCTTTTCCATGGTCCAAAAAGAGGTCCACACATTCTCCTTTGGGCATGAGGGTATGACATGCACACGTTATTATCCCTCTTAACCAACGTGTATCACTCTTAATAAAACACGTGCACGAAAATAGACATGCACATCACGTCGTCATCAACTCACCTCTTCCACTTGCACACGCTAGTCACCGACCAATCACATACAGGGTCTTATTAGTTACTTGCATTGGAATTGCATTTTAGTATTAAGGATCATGCAGCATAGTCATAGGCTCATAGCCCGAACAAGCTACTACAAAATTCCATTTTGGTGGCGGCCGTTTTAGATTTATGGTGGCGGGTAAAGGCACCCGTCACCATGGTAGGGTCACGGTTAATGTAGAATTAACGGTGGCAGACGTTTTTTACCTGCCATGGTTAATTAAGTCGAAAAACACAAAAAAAAAGTTGGCATAGGCCTGGATCTGGGCCGCACGGGCCTAGATCTGGACCTCACGCCACTGTCGTCGACTCGCTCAGCACGCCGCTGCCGTTGCCAATCCGCGCACGTGAGCTCCCCCCGGAGGGAGCTAGGCCACCACCGGAGAGGAGTGTGTCACGGTGTTTGGTAGGGAGGAGTGCGGTGCGACGGTGGCTGAGCTTGAGTGAACCTGAACCCTAAGTAGTAAAGATTGTATTTTGTTGATGTTTGGTTTGCCATGATATATAGGGGGTGTTTTGGTTGTCTGAGTGTACCCTTTTTTTATTAGTACTTCTAACCATATCCCAGTTTCTATTTCCTAACCCCCCATTCACTTGACGATGGTGCACTACGTATGCTTCTATGTCCAATGAACAAGCAAAAAACAACACATATACCACGCTGAAAGGGAAACATTGCATCAATCAACATATACATGATCCATAAATAGTAACAAATCACTAAAACAACACAAATACCACAATTGAAAAGGAAATACCACATCAATCAATAGATAAACAACACACGAATGGTAGTGTTACCCCACAACATATTAGAATCATCACCACATAGCCAATTCGAGCAAGGTCACTTAATTTATTACATGAGGTTGATAGACAAATTCTAGAGAAAGATCAGCCCCGAGCAAAAGGTTGACTCAAATCGTTTGGTAATTCATAGATCATCCCTCCCCCCTCCCCCCCCCCCCTCCACCCTTATTAGAGAAACGTAATCATCCCGTATAGATTTTGAATGCATAAGGGAAGTCTAAATTTTGAATGGCAATAGAGTTATAAGGGATTCGTATAGATTTCAATGCCATAGAAGGAATTTTCTCTAAGCGTGAAGACATTACATCTATTGGGTCGTAATGGTGTCCAAAAACCAAAGGAAGTCAATAGCCATGTTGACTACAAAAGCTCCTCTCCTCACCTCACCTAGCTCTTCTTTTTTGAAATGGTCGTAAAGGGAGTCCCCACCTTTTTTGTATTTACAATTAAATGAAAGAAACTACAAGTAGAAATGTTACAGAGCAGCCACCCACCTTTTTTGTATTTACAATTAAATGAAAGAAACTACAAGTAGAAATGTTACAGAGCAGCCGGGCTCAAGAATAAAAAATACTGATTACATACACGACTCTCTCCATGCACTAATGGCATTGCTTTTTGAAGGCTTGGCTTTGATATACACACCAGTCCAAGCTCGCTTTTGAACATTTTATTTCCAAGGATCCAGGCTGTTTGAACCATTGTCAAAGATAATAGAGTTCCTCGTCTTCCAAATTGTCCAACATGTTGTGATTAATATTTCTCTGAAAATAGGGCTGTTGAAAATGATTCTTCCTTGTATGATCATGTCTAGAGGAGGCAAATTCAAATTCCAATGAATAGAAAGGGGCATTCGGCATTTAGTGCTAAATGAGCATTGAAAAAATAAGTGAAAACTAGTTTCCTCAATGCCTTGGTTGCAGAGAACACAACCGTAGTCTCCCAAAACTTTATTTTTGCTTCTCAATAGATTTCTGGTATTGAGCCTATCTCTCAAGAGCAGCCAGAAAAAGAACTTCTGATTGCCTAAGTTACTAGACGCCCAAAGCCATTTGAACCGAGGAGAGGATGGCCTGTCTCCTATAAGAGTGGAATACACCTTCTTGTTGCTATATGTTTTTGAACCCCAAGTTTGAGCCCTTGAGTGTTTCAAATTATGATCCAGAGAAGCACTCTGGAGGGTCTCTAGGGTCTCTAGCAGCTCAATAAGTTCGTTAGCAGCCACCAGAGGCAAAGGCATTGGGCTAAAAATCCTTTCCATTTCATTATTCAAGAAGAACCAGATGGAGCATTTTGGTTTTCTAGAAATGGAGAAAAGTTCTAGGAATTTTTTGCTTAACTGTTGATTTACCCAAACATCTATCCACAGCATCACTGCATTACCTTTGTTTGGTTTACAAACTGCAAAGTTTCTGTATTTTTCAAACAGGCACAAAACTTCTTTCTACCAAAATGATCCAATAGGGCTTGTGGCTTGAGGTGGGATGTTTCCATTGGAGTAAAAGGTTGACCAGGTTAGAGTAACCCATGGTAGGTCTGCATGCTTGAAAAATTTATCCAAAAATTTCATTAGCAAAGCTTCATTATGCTTTTGGATATCTATTATTCCCAGACCTCCTTGTTCTTTTGGTCTGCAAGCTTCCTCCCATGCCACTAGACATCCTCCCTTTACGTTGATGTCCCCTTTATCCCAAAGACAATGCTTTCTAAAAATGTCAATTTGTTTGATCACTTGGGGAGGAATTTTGAGACTACACATATAGAAGGTGGGCAATGCTGAAAATACTAAGTTGACAAGAATGAGTCTACCATTGTAGGAGAGCATTTTACTAATGCAAAGTGAGCCTTTTTTCCATCTAGAAAACACGACCTAGACATACCCAAGCCTTCACCCACCCGGTTAGGTTGCTCCATCACAACCAAGACCCCTGACTTACTTGGCTAATTAACACACAACAGGACACTAATCCTAGGACACATATAATATCAAAAGGATGTTAGGAGTGTGAGGGTTTTCGATGTAGGCACAATGACACTTGGTTATGAAAGTGTTAATTAGCTAAGTAATTATGAAAGTAGATTCAATGATTTACCTAATTATAATAATTATGTATTATAAATATTAATACTTTTTAATATATAATTGGTTAAATTAAAAAAAGTTGACTTATCAAAAAGTGAAAATGACATCTGTTTTGGGACAGAGGGAGTAGAGCGTAAAGAAAAAACAACATAATGTCCTAAATTCGAATGTATCGAGATCCACTCCACACAAGTAAAAGGTTGCCTTAGTTTGGAGTTGCTCGATATAAAGAAATGAACATATTTTCAAGATGCCGACGTGAAGAAAAAAAAAGGCGAGGAGAGCATATGAACCATTTAGCAAGAAGCGCATGTTCACTTTACGTTTGGTACCCTTTTTTCATTTTAGCCTAAAAACATAGGACCCACGGCACATGTGACTAAGAAGTGACAAAGACTCGACAGGTGGGGGGCATCCATGCTAATATGGATTAAACTAGTATTTTTATTTTAGAAATAATGATGAAAGTTGCCATTGGTCACTGAGCTAAACAGTCTCCTCTAATGTCACAAACGTAATGCACGACGGCGAGGTGGTTTTGGGCCTTTGGCCCCTACACTTGGGCAAGCCATGTCTTGAAAAAAGGACTTAATTCGCTCGCTCTGAAGCCGATCTCAATGTTTTCACCATTGGGATGTATACTTTGTGGCCAAACAAATGGCATGGGGGCTGATCAGCTGCCGTTGAAGAAACTTGTCCAATGGACCGTCACCGTCGATTTGGCACATGACATGTGGCAGCTCACCAAACCTCTAGGGCAACTGGTTGTGGGCGTCAGCAAGCCGAAGTGGAGAGCGCCATTCAGCCTCTCCTTGTCCCGTCGTCATGGCCTGTGCCATGTCCCAGCCATGCACGAGCACTGCCTTAGCGAGCGCGAACAAAATTGTTTTTGTAATCATGTGTCCTTTGTCTGATTTTAATGATAAGCGTACTTTGGGAAAACTTGGGTCTTTTGCAAAGAACATTATGAGCTCCCAATATGAATTCAGTAAGTATGTATTTATTCTATTTTGATTTCATCATAGCTAAACATATTATACAGAAATATCCAAACGAAAGGGAAATACCACATCAATAATACACATGATTTGTGACCAAGAAACTTACCGCAAAACATCACATTCACCTAAAGCCTTGTTTGGATGTACATGTATCTACCTTAAACCACATGTGTTGAATGGGTTCAAATGTAACTCAGTTCAAATACACTCCAAGCACATTGACAAAGTGTTAATGGTGCCAAGGGATTTTCAAAATTCAGTCCCTAAGCATTCCGATCGATGCAAACTTCAAAAGTTGATCTATGCCCAAAATAAAACCTTAAACCTTCAATAAAATGTTAGTCAATCAAGGTTTGAAAAATAGTAGGCACCAATGAGCAAACATATATTCTTTAGAGTTGGATGAAGTGAACGAGGAAACAGACATTTTTGTAAAAATATTAGGTTTTTTTTCATAATTCTAAGACGCCTATATTCATGATCCACCGGAATGAAGTGAAAACCAGATTATAGTCAAAACTTATTGGTAGCGAAAGCAGAGCGGTGGATGCGGTGGAGCCAGATCTACAAGGGATAAAATTATTCTAGCAGCCATCAAAACACTAGTGATCTACTATTATTGAACAAAAATAATCATATTATCAACTGACATTCAAATATTACATCAATGTAGCCCACGACTATAGGCGACAAGGCAAAAACCTACCAAATCATAAAATCACCCTATTAACTTAAGAAGAATGAACTCTTTTTTTTTGGTTGGGGTGTGGGGGAAGAGTGACCTATTAAGAAAATGTACATTGACATCAAAAAGCATGCTTGTTGATTGTAATACCCATTCTTACGATTATGTAACGTTGGAGCTTGCATTTTTTTTTCTTTCTTTTGAGTGAGGTGTGGATAACTTTGTCTTTTCTCTAAAAGCCTTAAAAACCATGTCTTATTTTCTCGGACAGCATATCATATACTCCATCCGTCCAAAAAAAGAGTGTCATTTTAGACATATGGAGTGTCATTTTTTCAATTCCTCCCTCCTTTTCTCTTGAAAAGGACCCAATTTTGCCAATATATTTACACGTAGTAAAATCATCAGCGATAATTAATCTAGAAAAAAAGTGTGGTAAGGCCTAAAAACCATCACTAAGCATAGATAGTTTTGATATAGTTTCCAATCTCATAATCCAAGAACATATCAAAAGCAAAAAGTATTCCACATACCCAAAGATACCCTCAAAGTTTTCGGTCTCATAATCCTACAACATGACCCCAAAGATACTCACGGTCCAAGCATTCCCGCACCCAAAGTCGATCAATCCTAGGCATTCCACAAAACCAATGACACCCTCGGTTACAAGAATTCTACAGATGCAAAGACCCTTCATCCCTCGAGGGTTTCTGTCAGACTGGGTATGAAGTGCATTTTGTTGAAACTATATGCCCTCATCCTCTTATTCCACGTATTAGACCTTGACTAGCGCGCCACCAACTCTGGCCGAGCGACTCCCCGGCCCTTCCACCGCACCGAGTCGTTCCCTATCCCTCCATTTGCCCGGGGACCGAGGCTTCGGCCATGACCTTGCAGATCATGATTCTTCACGACGCCGCCTTTGTCGCCCACCAAGGTGGTCGCCGCCCCGCCGCCGGTGGTAACACCACCACCTCCCCTTTGTGGGATCTATCACCATCTCGAATGTCTCATGGTCTTGTTGCGGTCCGCCTCCTCCGCGGTTGGCATATCTATGTCCTCATTAACAAGATTTCTACTCCAAGATTTAATTAACTTGTTGTTAGACATATGTCCTTGTTGTCACGTATACTAGCAGTCTCAACGGTTTAATTGATAAGGCATTGGTATCATAGTATGATTGATTTGACAACTATAAAACTACACAATTGAGGGATTTCACGTTTGATGAACCAAACAAAATGCATTTAGCAAGACTTGAGGCTTATTACGTGAAGATTATAAGTACAAACTTTTGACTAATGGAAATAGATCTACCATCTACTTCTATTGTTAATCTTCTAAGAACTTGGCTATCCTAAAGAAACAAACTTAGATGGGAGAGATAGTTGTCTCGGTAGCTACCATACTTATTTGGGTTATTACGCATGCTAAGACTACCCCTAGATGTTTTCCCTAAACCATTTAGTCCGGGTGAAATGAACCAAGTTGGATTCTATGCATCGGACGACCATGAACCCTTCATGAAGTTGCTTTGCCTCGAAAGAAACACTCGAATATGATGCCATGTGCCACCCCAAGATCCTCCCAAAGTTTTTGAGGTTCAAATCCAACAAACATGTTGCCTACGGTTTTCAGGCCTAAATCGTCGAACCCACTTCGAGTCACGTAGCTACTACACCTTCTCCACAATGTGGATGCATGTCATGCTCATCCTCAATCGCCCAATCACCAAGTTCGATGCCCTCGCCTTGACTTGGTCCGATCATCATTTAGACTCTAGTCAATAGCATCTTCACTACCGTCCTCACATGTACACTTGTTAGTCAACATCTCCAAGTGCTATAGAAGAGTCGTTGAGACCTACAAATTGTCTCTACCACCGAACAAGACCAAGCATTTTCTGATGTTTGGTTTGCCTAGATATATAGGAGGGTGTATGTATTATTATACATGTGTTTGGTTGTCCGCACCAAATGGGTATGCATTTTCATACGTTTTGTTGCATGCATAACAAATCATAAAACCCTAAAACCCTTTCATGTGAGTAGGTACCTTACCTTCACCATTTTCTCATTATCATATAAAAGGGTCGACGACGACGCCTGCATGCAGGTAAGTTTAAGAAACAAATGAAAAGAGGAAAAGTTTGAAGAATATGTATGTGTACAAGTACATTTCAAGTAAAGAAAAAAAAAAAAAAAAATTGAGAATGGTACATATGACCATGCATCCACACATTTTCCATTTGACCAAAATCATGCATCTACACACTTTCCATTTGACCACCTTTCAAGTAAACAAAAACAAAATGCATCAAAAAAATTTCATGCATCTAAAACAGTCTTTCCATTTGACCATAGAAGTTTTCTCAAAGCACTATGTTCATATAGAAAAAAAGCTCTTTTTGAAACTACAACTTTATTGAACATCGTGTTCATAGAACGTTTTTTGGACAAGGTTTGGGTCAAACATCGGGAATATAAATCATCAATAAAAGTTGTTGAGTTTGTAAATGTTCATAGTAGATTTGTTTTTAAAAATAATTTGCCTTTTTGAAACTATCAATCTTCATAAATTTTTTATAATAATAAAGGTCAAAGTTCTAGATTTGGAGACCGTGTCCCATTTCCTAAACGACTTCTAATACATCCCGGATGGAGTAATCTAGTTTGATGGATCAATGACATTGCCATCTTGTGGATCAATACAAACTGTGCGAGGATTCATTGATGCTCTAGATGATGGTACGATTATACACATTGAACAAGCAAAGTTAGAGTATAACTAGTATAGTGCCCATGCTAATAACGCTACAGGAAACAAATTCTGATTGATTTGATGATAAAGCTATAATGAGAAATTTATGCTTCGATTAACAAAGTGTGCTCCTAGAGCTTGTACATTTAATAAGTGTATATTAGAGGATAGTACAAGGTCTTCTTGATCGAATAACCCCAACAAATTCTAGCCTTCTTCTTTCGGTTCAATTAAGACTCCAATTTGAAGCTACAAAATCACAGATTCTGCATACATTGTTTGAATAAAGATATATATGTACAATGCACCATTTAATTTTAAATAATCTATTGACTTAATGGTTCTAAACAATTCCATATGGACCATTTCAAGTACACAAGAAATATCGACTTAATGGTTCGAACAATTCCATATGCACATACCCTGCGACAAGATCATTTTTCATTATTGTTGCTCCAACGACACAAAAAGCTTGCGGTGAAGGAGAGAGCACGTAAAGCGCGATGTGGGAGATGGCCCAATCATGTGTCCTCTGTCCATATTTTAAAGATAATCATACATAAAATTAGGAAACTTTGGATATTTTTGCAAAGCACATTATGAGCTCCTTATATGGGTCCAGTAAGTATTTGTGTATTCTATTGTGCCTTTATCATAGCTAATAATTAGAGCAAGCCCAATACTTGAGCCAAGTACTTGGCTATTAGCCAAGTTATATAATAATGGTCACTTGTCTATAAATATTTTATTATTATTACTTGTACTCATATCCCACCTTCTCTTCCCTAATCCCCTCACATTCACTTGATAATGGCCCACTACTACCTATACTTACATGCGAGCTTGTTGCTCACATGAGAGCCCTAGCTCTCCTCTCTCCTCCTTTTTTCTCCACATCAGCACTTGCTTGGCTATAAGCCAACTATTGTACCTACTCCTATACAAAATGATCCAAATGAATCACCAAACAACACATATGACACACGGAAAGGGAAATATTGCATCAATCAACATATACACGATGCACGAATAGTAATGAATCACTAAAACAACACAAAGCAAAGGGTTGATACCACACTCAAAAGGAAATACCACATCACTCGGCCGGATAAAAAAGACACACGAATAGTGTTAACCCACAACATATTAGAATCATCATCACATAGACAATTCGAAGCGAGGTCACTTTATTACATGAGGTCGATAGACAATTCTACGTAAAAGATCGGTCTCCAAAGCAAAGGGTTGACTCAAAGCTTTTGGTGATTCATAGAACCCCTCAACCCATATTAGAGAGACTTAACAACCGTATAGATTTTGAATGCATAAGGGAACTCTAAATTTTGAATGGCAACATGGTTAAGGGATACATATAGAGCCATAGAAGTAATTTCCCATGCTTCAAGAAATTACATCTGTTGGGTCATAATGGTGTCCAAAAAACCTAAGGAAACGTTTAGTCAACAACATTGTTGACTACAAAAGCTCCTCTCCTCACCTAGCTCTTCCGACTTGGCCAAACGAGTCATAACATGATCAACAAAAACACGACCTAGATATACCCAATCCTTTACCTACCTAGTTAGGTTGCTCTATCACAACCAAGACCCCTAACTTACTTTGCTAATTAACACAACCGAATGGCGAACACTAATCCTAAAACATGTATAACATATAAATGATGTTAGGAGTGTGATGGTGTTGTCAACATAGGCACAACTACACTTGATTAGGCTCGCTGCTAATTGTCGACATAGACACAATGGCACTTAATTAGGGTCTTTGGTAATCTCCTAGTTTAGGATATGATCCTTTGGCTTCTCATCCGGCATTATTTGTAGTTGATGCACCATCCTCTGGCTCCTCAGGTAATCCGCTTTGTCTAGTGCCCACCGCTCTCACCAATTGGATGGTCACTATCAACAACCTCATGATCGAGCACTTTTAGTTGCCAATAATCAACATGAGACTAGTGAAGAGAGAAGCAAAAAAGAGATGCATATGATATGAATGTTTCATCTACTAAACATTATGCCTAGATCATGGCCTTCCTCTCCATCGACCACAACATCCATAGCTAGCTCTATTTTTTAGGCAAGGTTTAAGCGGAACCCTTGTCTTAGCATAACATTTTGTAGAGGACACCAGTGGCAAAAACATCTCATTCAAAACATGGATTTGAGGCCCAAATTCGTTAGGTGAGCAGACCTTCTCTTTATTTGAGTTTGCTTTTACGCTTTCCTTTTGTTCAGTTTGACTCGTTTTCCACATATTCCATGTTTGTGTCGCAAAATTTTGATCTTGCAATACATGTGGAAATACATTAATTACATGCACAAGTGATGCTAGTTCTCCTCCTTTTATATCTTATTTGGTGGTTGGATATGGTCATTAAGTACCACCAATAACCCTCATAATTATAATATTGGGGTGAGCATGGTATAGTCATACCCGCTTGTGGAAAGACCCAATATACATGGAGTAAGGGCCTATCTCGACTTGTAAACTAATGGGGGTTGGGAGAAAGATTGCCTCATACCACCAACCCTATAAATACCCATCCGTGGAAAGGAAAGAGACACTCACATACCGCCCTACTCTTTCTCTCTTTCCCAATGTTTGTTTTGAATCTCTCAATTTAATGGTGTATATTTTGAAGAGTCATATATTCAACCTTCGGGCTAACACTAATTTTAGTTGGACATGTCTTGTGTTAAATAAAATCATCGTTCCTCGGAACAAAAACTTTGGGCTAATTTTTGATTTAGTAATGTTCCTATTACGTTAAACAAAATTGAAAATTTGACTCGAGCAACAAGGTCATCCCACAAAGTCATGGCATATTTGTCACCTGCACTAGGGCGAGATTGTAGCACGTTTTGGGTTCCTTTTCGTGAACTAAACATGGCCATAGGGAATAGGATTTGGTTAATATTTAATGATATCCTCGTGCAGGGTTCTCGCCGCGCACCCTTGGCTTTCGGCCCCCGCACCCTGGCCTCCACACACCCTCCTCCGGGCGTAAGGAGCCCGCTGGAAGAAGACTCGCCGAGACTCAAACCTCGGGAAGATGCGTTATGAAGCCGGGTGTGTGCGAGACCATGGAAGAATAATATGTGGTGTTGTTATTCGAGACAATCCGTAACTGGTTGCACTATGTATAAATACAACGTCTGCCACTAGTTACATCGAGACTTGATATCGCTTTTGAAGAACTATAGCTTGTTGGGCAAGATGATCCTACGGGTTTACTATATGCAATGACCAATGTTCTGTCTATTCCAGCTGACTTTTGTTGTTCCCATTCCTTAGAGTTGATGTGGGAACCCGTAACGGCATTTCGACCGTTATGGCATGCTACGAATCACAAGGAGCTGACTGGAGTGCACTAAAACATAAAGTTAGGAAAACTCAAGATTTACAACTATTTGTGCCTACCAAAAAAAGAGCACACCTGTCATTCTTATGCACACACGCTATTAGTCAACACCTTGCCAATCAGGATGTGCATATTCTACATTATTGTCGATAAAAAACGGATGTCACGATGCATATGGAAATGGATTATAGCTTAGCAAATCAGATACATTGATACTACTACCGAAAAGCATGCACCAGTAATAGTATGTGCCTAGTAAGTACAACGTGCTTGGTTAGAATAAATGTTGTTTGAATTATTTGCAAGTTGTCTCGACTTCTGTTTTTAAATAAGTTTCTCTCATTTTTTTGGGAAAGCAGATTTGGCTACCCTAGATTTTAAAGGCTACTCGGCGAGACAAGGCGAGAAACATTGGCAACGAAGCTCCAAGTGTTTGGTATTTGAAGGGCCATCGTGGGGTTGGTTGGCAATTGGGCTACACGGATTAGTTGGCTTAGTTGGGCTTTTGCTATACTTTTGTCCTTTTTTTCACTTATATTGTTTTTTAAAAGGTCAGTTAACTCGGTTGTCTAAGGATTAACACCAAACCATACTTAATTTGGTTAACTAGAAACTGGAGGTGAATTAATGATCAAAATTCTCAATTTAGATTCCTTCAATTTTGGTCTTGGATATTTTAGTTCACACTTGGGCGATTGGTTATTGGTTAATTATATGTCCACCACTATTGTCGACCAATGCCATCAAAGTTAACTAGCGAAGCATCTCCTACCACTAATAGGTGTGAAATCTCTGTAGGACATTGATGTCGTTGTAAGACCCAGGTCATGATTGTTGGCGATGTTGACAATGACTAGTAAATTTCCCATGTCACGTTGTAGGATATGTTTGATTGAACTTATCGGTCTGTCTTATATTTCTCTCATAAGAAAACAACATGAGCCAACTTATCAACCTCAGAACATGAACATGGTGTAGTCTTTTAGCAGTAATTTTTTCCACTTTTAGTGCATGCAATCGGTGCATTCAATCCTCTTGTTGTTGTCTTAGCAATCTTATTAGAGCAGTCCCATTGTGCCACTCTGGTGTGCTACTTCGTCCTCTAGGTAGGGTGTAAGAGTCCAGATCAGCAGCTCACATACCTCCTAGGTGTCAGAGAGGTTTGCATCGCCTCACATAAAGCCAGAGCCACGATGAGGAATGGGTTTGTGGACGGCTTGTGGAACAGAGAACGGGATAAAGATTGTCATATGCTCCGTCAATAAGAGCCGCAGATGAAAAGAATCTTTTATTGTTCACGTTAGGAGACTCACCTCCCTAATGTAAGCTTGCATGCTTGGTCTGACCAATATGTGCCCAGAGATACGTATATATGGCCATGCAGCGAGAGGCGTCGGCCGACGCCCATGGCCCGGCGATTTGGCCCCGCCCGAACGCGACACAAGACAAACGAGGTACCGGACCGTGCCGGGCCGCTACCCCCGGCCCATGGCACGACACGGGCACGACCCGGTAAATGAAGGCGCCCGGTGCGGCCCGATGACAAACTCCTCGGCAAGTCAATTAGTGCTATCTTTTGGCTTGTTAAAGGTCCAACATTGAACCCTAACTTTTAGTCGTATCTCCCCGAGCAGCCAAGCGCAGCCCTCGCTCCCACGCTGCCGCGCCGCCGCGCAAGGCACTCGCCCCGCGACTCGGCCTTCCTCGGCGGCCGCCTTCCTTCACCTTCCTCCACCTTCCTCACGCTCGGGAAGCCAATCGCAGCCTTCCTCCACCTTCCCCGCCGGCGGGCGGCGCCTCACGTGGTCACGCCACCTTTCCCGGCGGGCGCGGGCGGCGGGCGCCTCGCGCGATCGCGCCACCTTCTCGGCGGCGGCGGCGCCGGCCGTGGTCGCGCCACCATCCCTACGGCAAAGACGGCGGGCGGTCGGGTGTCCTTCACGCGGGCGGCGGCGCTCCCCACTACCGCTCCTTCCTTCCCGACTAGTCTCCATCTCGCGGCTTGGTTGGGCCAGCGCCAGAAGGGCACGAGCACGACGGGCGGACGGAGGCAC
This sequence comes from Hyparrhenia diplandra, assembly GCA_015847255.1. Lineage (NCBI taxonomy): Eukaryota > Viridiplantae > Streptophyta > Magnoliopsida > Poales > Poaceae > Hyparrhenia > Hyparrhenia diplandra. The sequence continues at coordinate 477,084 of JADLZK010008945.1, forward strand.
GACGCGGCGGCGGCAAGACGACACGACCAAATAGCCCGCGGGCCGTGGGCGTAGGGCACAGTACGGCACGAGCATGGCGGCGGCACGGCCGACACGCTGAGGCACGACGACACGGCACGACACGGCGCCCGGCCGATGGCCATCTATAGAGATACGAGACCGTAGCCCCCCGTTTGCCTTTGCCCTTAGAAGAATCAATCAAAAGCCATGACATAGTCGTTCAATAAATCTCCACGGCGCGAAGTTGTGTGAAGGACCCGTTGTGTTGCTATCGTGGAAATATATGTTTGATGCAAATAACCATTGATTTGAGCCTTTGACGCGCAGGTCAACGATCCTAGTCGACGGAACGGAACGGAACAGTCGTCGTTGGTAAACAAGGCGACCGCGTCCTTGTTTGGGTTGGGTTCGGTGGCTGCCACCCTGTTTCTCGAAGGCCCGGCCCGGCCACCAAACCAGAACGGCCGAGCCCAACCACTCCACCACCAGCGACGAGTCCTCCTCCCTTCTTCTCCTCGTCTTCCTCCTCTCGTCGCCTTCGCCTCGTCTCTCTCGTCAGCTTCTCTCACCTGTCGTCTCCGCTGCGCGTCACCGGACGAGAGGGGAGAGAGGAAGGGAGGGGAGAGGGATCCCTCCGACCCGCCGTCACCCCGCCCCCGGATCTCCTCCGTCCCCACCGCCGTCGACGACACACGACTCCAGGACAGGTCACTCTCTACCTTCCCTCCTCTCGGCCTCTATGGCTCTACCTGCGCCTCAAACCCTGCTTCCCCCTCAATCGTTTCGTTAGGGTTACTTCACCCGCGCGGATCATCACCTCCTCCCCCCTCTTCAAGGTTTTGCTTCCTCCCGCTCGCTCCTTCCATCCATCCACCTTAGGGTTTCCGCGCCCCAGCCCCCGGCCCGAATCTCCCCAACAACCCCATCCCCGCGCCAACCCCATCCCCGCGCCATCCCTTGACTTCAGCCTCACAGCACGGGACCGCTGCAACGCTCAGCTTCGGCCGAGCATTCGCCCCGCCGTCCCTCCCGCGTCTAGACTCTAGATAGACCTCCATCGTGTTCTCAGCGAGGAAGGAAAGAGTACTTAGCTCAGCTGCTTAGAACCTTTCGCTTTAAGCCTCTTCATTCAAATCCTAGGGTAGGGTAATATGATGCTGTTAGACTATTGGCTTATCACCAGCAATTCAGCCTCTGCTTCGGCCTCGGCTGCCATTGCAGCGAGCCAGCAACACCACCCGCTGCTGACTGTTGCTTCGCGCAATTGCAATATTGCATACGGCAGGGGACGTCCCTCTCTTGCATCGCGACTGCCACGTGTTCAACGGGAAACGCCTTTGGCGCCCCCACTCTGAGCTCTTCTTACTTTGCGCTAGGTACCCGCTGCTCAATTGCTTGCTGGCGGTTACCACTTCCCGCCTTCCGACATAGCTACTCTAAAACCTTACGTGTAATGGTACATGGTGTGATTTCCAACTCCAGGGCTCTAGCATCTTCGCTTGTTTGGACGTTAGCGTAGCGCCGCTGGCATACCGGGAACCATGACGACATGCTGATTAATGCTAACTACAATGCACTAAAACGGAAAGTTAGGACAAATATTGTTTCTCTTTTTTGTTCTTCTTCTTTCCATTATCCATTTAAAGTCGACACACGGATTTCAATACTTTGTTCTTTCTGGTGGTGCACATGACTTAAAAATATCTGTGTCTAATAGTGTCCATGCATATACATTGAGATTACTACCGATAACCATGCACGGTAATAGTATGTGCCTTGTGAGAACATCTTGTATATTTTTAATGAGCTACAGAGAACATATATGTATGTCTTTCATTTTCAAAATCGTGACTTTACATAGCCTCACCCACACATGTATGTGTTCTTGAACAGCGTTGATGGATAATCTCTCTCCAAGCACTCTGCTCAACAGTATCTCGTGTCTTGGTGCCTTAACATCTGATGTCTCTACTGTGAGACCCAAGCCTATTCAGAAGTACTGCAAAAATGTATATGATATCTCAAGCATCGTTAATCCCCTTGTTGAGGATCTTTGCAAGTCTCCAGAAGAGCAACTCAATGAGGTCCTAAAAGATCTTGACACCGCTGTCAATGAAGCTTCAGGCCTTATTGGAAACTGGCACCAGACAACCAGCAAAATATATTTCGTAAGTTCATACTGTAATATATATCTCAAAATACTCACTCTTCACTTGTTCACTTTTCTTTCCATATATTATGTATTTATGTTTAGACTTATGCTTCCCAAAGAAAACCAATCTGTTGTCAGCAGTGCATCCTTTCCAGTTCTTACTAAAAAGCTCTAGGAAGCTGGTTCTCTATTGATTCTTTGATATGAAAAATCAGTATCATACATGCATTTGGTAGATAAAAATGTTTCGCATTATCTGTTACTGTTAGTATAATTATTTAGCCTTGCTTTCCCTCTCTTTTTTTCTTGTTGTCTAGCATTTACACAAACAACATATGGCATCAGGCTGGCGCTATCATATTAATGTTCCTATTACCTTAAACAGGGTTGGCAAATTGAGTCAGTAATATCAGATATTCAGGGATGTTCCCTTCAATTGTGTCAGCTGGTCAATTCGGTCTTGCCTTCTCTGACTGTTTGTGCCTGCACGTGTATTGAGGTAACTAGAAGTGATTCTTTTTTTTTTATTATTACTAGAAGGATACCCTGACTGCATGACTTTCTTATATATAAATACATCTGTTGCATTTATGAGTTGGGCCTACATGTTCTTGCATCAGTTCTAGTCAAAGTTAGGCAATGTAATGAAAGAATCCGATAAAAAACTAATAGAATATTTGATCAAATTATAAGATGATCAACGGGCAAAACAAATAACATTATTTGGATGCCTTGCATTTTTGATTGATTGAATATAGTAAGTGCACCTTGTGGGGGTGACGTGGATAGCTTATGGTGTGGATAACCTGCATGTTGAGATTGAAAGCTAGTGGGGGCTAAGATATGTAGATATATATAGACATAGGTACAGATTTCTGTTTGTGGCCCTAATTTCTCTTCCTCACCCAACCTAACTCATCTATGGTTTTCTACTCTTTTGTAGAAACTCCAGGATATCAATTATGAGCACATCTTGGATCTGGTTAAGGAGGTTGCCATGGAACTTGCAGAGACAAATGCAGTGGGTTTGGAGAGTCTGTTGAAACTGTCAAGTTTGTTGAGCTTGTCAACAAACATGGAATTATACATGGAATCTGTTTCCCTTGAGAATCTGAGGACAAGGGCACTGCGGAGTGAGAATCATAAAGAACTGGAGCTAGCTGGGCAGATGATTCCACTGGTGAACTATATGCATGACCATCTTCTCAGGGAAAAACAACAGCTTAGCATCAATGGGGTGCCTATTCCTGCTGATTTTTGCTGTCCCCTTTCCTTGGAGCTGATGTCTGATCCTGTTATTGTAGCGTCTGGACAGACCTATGAACGGGTTTATATTAAGTTATGGCTTGATGAGGGTTTTACTATCTGCCCAAAAACACGTCAAAAGACTAGGCCACCCAATTTAATACCTAATTATACTGTGAAGGCTCTGATAGCTAACTGGTGTGAATCGCATGACATTAGGCTTCCTGATCCTATGAAATCATTGAAGTTGAACTTCCCTTCTGCTGCCTCCTCCCTTCAGGATGCGAGTGCTGCAGGTGGCAGCCCTCTACATCCTAGTGTTGTGTCAAGGGCTAATATTCCTGGGTCCCCAGAAGCTGATGTGTATTTGAGAAACTTGAATGGAGCATCTCCTCCCCATAGTTTGGCCAATCAAAATTCTCAAGTGCATGAGGTCTCGACAAGTCAAACTTCAGAAAATGCAAATGGTTCTGCACCAGATGTTTCAAGGTTATCTCTTGCAAGTTCAGAAGCAAGAGAGTCTAGTTTGGAAGGAAGGCGTGGTGGTTCTATTGGACAAATGTCAGAACATTCTACAGAAGAAGCATTTCAATCTTCTAATTTGGATAGGGATCTGCAGGACAACTTGGCTAGTTCTTCATTGAATGGCAGTCTTCCAAATAGTGGTCAACTTGATGGTGAATGTGACAATGGGGTTACAAGGGTTCCAAGTGATAGGACAAATTACAGTAGCGAAGCGTCTGGAGAGGTTACAGATGGTGGTGTGCCTGTAGCCTCTTCTATTCCTCAAAGGGAACATTTAATCCCTCCAAGATTGGTTCCTAGAGGACAATTTATCAGGCGACAACCATCAGATAGGGTTTCCCCAGAATTATATCTTCCTCAACGATGGATTCACGGAGTGATCTCTCTGCCATTGAGAATCAGGTTCGAAGCTGATTGATGATTTGAAAAGTGATTCTATAGATGTTCAGAGATCAGCAGCATCAGATCTTCGTTCTCTAGCTAAGCACAATATGGAGAATAGGATTGTCATTGCAAACTGTGGGGCTGTAAACTTGCTGGTTAGTCCTCTTCATTCGCCAGATGCCAAAACCCAAGAACATGCTGTGACTGCTCTTTTGAATTTGTCAATCAACGACAACAACAAAATTGCTATTGCAAATGCTGATGCTGTCGATCCTCTCATTCATGTCCTTGAGACTGGGAACCCTGAAGCTAAAGAGAATTCAGCAGCTACTCTTTTCAGTCTCTCTGTTATTGAAGAAAATAAAATGAGGATTGGGCGGTCTGGTGCCATCAAGCCTCTAGTAGACTTGCTAGGAAATGGCACCCCTCGAGGAAAGAAAGATGCAGCCACTGCATTGTTTAATCTGTCTATTCTTCATGAGAATAAAGCTCGCATGATTACAAGCTGATGCTGTGAGGCACCTGGTTGAGCTTATGGATCCTGCTGCTGGGATGGTCGACAAAGCTGTGGCTGTGTTGGCAAACCCGCTACGATACCAGAAGGAAGGAATGCAATTGGGCAGGCACGTGGTATTCCAGCTCTTGTTGAAGTTGTTGAGTTGGGTTCTGCCAGAGGGAAGGAGAATGCTGCGCTGATTTTGTTTCAGCTCTGTACAAACAGCAACAGATTTTGCAGCATAGTTCTTCAAGAGGGTGCAGTGCCCCCTCTAGTCGCTCTTTCACAGTCAGGAACACCGCGGGCAAGAGAGAAGGTTCGCAGCTTCCCACAAGCTATTTCTTAGGTTTAGAAAATGCAGCAGACACTTCAGAATCTCTGAATCACTGCTAATGCCGATTTGATAAACTCTGATTTGCTATTTGTTGTGCAGGCACAAGCGCTTCTGAGCTACTTCCGCAGCCAAAGACATGGGAATTCAGCAAGGAGATAGCCTTCTGATTTTTTCCCCTTTTGTTGTAGTGTACATTAAGCGTCACCTTTATGCTCATCATCATGGTTGGGCACCTGTTGACTGTTGTTGATTGGCACTGGCAGATGAGGTGGCTGGAATTATGCAGTGCCCTGTGCTCTGTTTATAGATTGAGATTGTTATGCTCATCTCATACAAGTGTTGTGGGCAGTGAGTGTTGTCTGTTGAGATGGTATCTTTTCTTTTTTCGTTGTTGAGGATTTTTGTATAGCTTATCCATTGGTAGCAACTTGCATATTCACCGATTTTTTGCCCTGTATATTCTATTAGTGTGGCCTGTGGAATTATGATGGTTCGATGGTTGTACAAGCTATTATTTGATCTGTAGTACCAAATAAGGCCATGTTTGGATGTAAAGTATTTTCAAAGTATTGATAAATTAGGTTCTTGTAAAATACTTTGGTTTTAAAACCTGCCGTTTGTTTGGATAAATTAAATCAAGTTTCTAAAATCGTTGTTCTGTCAATATACTCATGACCTCTCTTTTTAGATTATGGTTTTGCATCTCATTGGCTTACAGCTTTGTGATACCAAAACTTCTGAAAACTGTCATTTAAACAGGCCAATTTGCATTGTTAGTTGCTCTTATTTGTTATTAGGAAGTTATCCCTCTCGTGAGTCTCTTTTCTACAGAGTATCTTGACCTGATGGCCTGTGATCAACAGCCTGAAGTAGTTTCCGGCGCTTTCTACATTTTCAGAGTGAAACCCAGCGAGGGTCCTTTATCCTGCGTTCTCAAATAGGCTCATGTGCTCTAAAAACCAGATTTTTCGAGTCCCTGAACTTGCTAAATGTACAACTGCTTAGTGCGAGTGAGTTGAAGCCACTTTTCAATTGCCGCAGGCTAGCGGGTTTGCTTGCTAACCAAGAAAATATATTTAATGCAAAAGCAAATGATGCAATAGTTGCGACCTTCGTTTCAGCTTGGTGTTGCTACATGCTATCGTTTGAACCGTAAGTATTTGTTTGGTTTTGCAAAGCAATGGGACGTAATCGCTCCTCTGTGGCTGTGTATCTATTCCGGCATTATCCGATCCTACCACGAGCGAAACAAACAATAGTGAATGCAATCAGTCGGCTGTGTAAGCCAACCGATCGGCAACCTAATTCGTGACATTCCGTAGCATGTACAGCAGGCAACATTACATTCAAGATACACAAAACTGCCGGACGTGCTCTATGTACAACATTGCCTCAAGACAGGAACGAGAAAGGCAACCTCTGTCCGCAACCGACCGTACTCTGTACAACATTCTCGAAGTGCCCTAATTCTGGTGTCAAGTGTGAAACTACATTCCGTGGATTTCTCTTAGGATCACGATCTTATGGAATCGTTCTTCCTTCCCATGTCTGCATCTTCTGCTTGGCGAGGAACGTGCGGTCGTAACATGGTTTCCATCAGAAAATGACACTGGGGGCAGAAAAAAGAGGCACTGGGTTTAGTTTTTAGTGTTCAATCAAACGAAGCAAAAAGATCCCACCCACATTGCACACATATGCTGTTCCAATGAGTATTATGTCTTATGGTCAGTTGTCAGTCCCCACAGTATGCTCATCTTTTTCTGAATCAGATATTTGCTGATTAAGTTTGATTTTAAGTTCAGATAAATAAGTAACTTAGCAGCAGACTAAAACTAAGCGAAATGTTATTAGCAACTAACCAAACTACGTATGCAACAAGACTAAGGGGCAATGAGAACGATAATCATGCACACATACCATCAAGAGGCTTTAGCAACTGGCATTATCCTCTGTTTTCTTGAGTAAGCTCTCAACTTTCTGCAGAACTCCTTGACTGCTGCATGATCTGAAAATGTCACGGGCGTTTCTTCCTCAACTAGATCTCTCTCATAAAATAGTTTGACAGGCATCCTTTCAATGACATCACTTGGAGGATCCTCAGGTATATCACGATACAAATGTTTGAGAATGAAGAGAGCAGTATCATGATCTCGCCAATAGTTGCTACAGGACATCCATAGGTCAGTGAAAATCTGAAACTTGATTGAACAGGTAACGATAGTTAAATCAACAGGAAGGCTAAGACTCACGTATGAGCTCCCAGAGCAGATAGATATGAATGCTGAAATGTTTTCTCCTGCAAAAATAGAATTAAGTTGAGACTTTTAGGATAAAAAGAATACTCATTGAATGTAAAAGCATACAGGAACAGCCAAGCCAAAAATATAAGGACAAAGTGGATCATGTTGCCAACAGGCTTAATTGCAAATGTGGTGCTAGTCAGTTACAATAAAGTAACAATAAAGTAATGTGTGTCTGTATGGCACATTGAAATGATGGGAACATAATTTCAGAGTTGCACAACCATTTGTATTCTTAGACGTTAATCAGGTTTCTCAAACCACAGCTTAGTAATCAGTAATTCTGGTGGTGGAACCCAGGTCCTCAGAGATAAGGTGAGATTGTGGGGCCATGTCAGCCAATGGCCCATTGTACTGCAATACACCAATATAGAGTACAAATTGAGTTCTCTAAGAGCAACATTTTATCACCTGAAGCACATGATCAATTCGACCATCCGTGAACCGGTCAACCTTTCCATCATAATGGAACCATATGATCTTTCTTTCTCATTAGCACTCTCACCACCCTCTAGATGAATAAAGGTCATCATTAGTCAGAATCTCCTTTCTTTGTAATTTCAAATGTATATATGAAAGACAGAAAAATATATACCTTCTGTGTCATTTCTGCTCAATGCTAGCATAGCAGCTACTGCTTTGACCTATATATAGAACATAAAAGATGAACATGTGAAAGCACATATTTACTAAGGCTATATAAACAGCGTTCACTTCTAGATCATTCACAAGCAAAACACATTGTTTAATTTAACATATCAAAACCACGAGAATCACATCACTGTTTGTTAAAAGGATGCACTAAATTCACATAACCCCTGCAGAGTGAAGAACTTACCTTCAGTGATTTCAATTGACGGGCAATGGCGTGAGAACGTGCAGCAATATCTTCTTTTGAACTCCTACATGATATATCAACCCAAATATCGGTCCAAGTAAAAACATAGCATTCTCTGTTAGGAACAGACAATTAAAATGATGAACAACCCACCTGCACTCCAACATGTATCCGCTTTCCACCTCTATGGTAGGGAACAATTACAGGACGCTTCTTTAGATAATCTTCACATACAAGTGGTTCAACTCTGTATAAAAGTCCACTTAGATTCATATGATATATTCTTCACTACACAAGAGATAAGTACACTGTCTTCCAGCGCAACAAAAACAGTATCTAAATTTAACAAAGGTTAAGAACATCTTTTCATATCAGGTTGCCAATGTTTAGTTATGTTGCGGTATCGTATGTTCTATGAAATCTCCAAACATGAGATAAGAAAAAAAAAAAAAGTGTAAGAAAGTTACAAACCTGTATGCTACAGGATCAAAAGGATGAAAAATATTGAACATCTGCCGCAGCATGGCATCTCTTCAATTATGTTCTCATCTTGCCAATAATCTTGGCCTTTGCCTGTAGAACAAAGTACAGAATCCAGAAACAGATCATGGAATGCTATAAGACAAACAAAACATGGAACAGCTGGCAATATGGAAGCACTCGCCAGTTGCAATGAACACTTGTAAGTCGCTGCACACAGAGAAATGCTAAGTAGCTTGAAGCATGTGCCACTATCAGCATCATCCTTGATAGATAGGAACAATTTTTCAATGATTCCACATGTCTTTGTTCAGGTTAACATGGCAACAAAGGGTAAATAATCTTCTTCTAGCTACTCATGGATGAATTTTTATTGAGCAGGTAGTTCAAAGGTGATGAAGCGCTATACAATCTAAACCTAAGAAGAGCACCATTTATAAATCTTTACAAAACCAAAAACAGACAAAACAAAGATATCAACACTGCTATAAACGGGGTGGGGGAGGCACATAGGGCGTATTGCTGTTCCAACAATAACCCTTACAAACATGAATCATTATCAGTCAAAGGTTGCATACCAATACCAATACGGACATTACGTAGGGAAAGGAAGACACCCAAGGGAGATCAACAGCAAAGAATGTGTCAACCTGAATATCCAAAAATATTGCAATAATGACATAAAATTCAAGTTAAAAAACAATGACAGAATACTTAAATAACTAGGGCAATATCACCTTAAAGTTTAGTTTCGTGTATTTGATTTGTGGTGAGTAGGACTGGTTTGTACTTCCTTGCGCCGTGAAAAGTTTGACAGAGTTCAAGGCATGATTGCTATTTTTGCCTACCACAAATATACATAAAAATTTGAATAAATACATCAAAAAAAGGAACACAAGCCTTCTACAGGATGCCTTGTATCGAAAGCAACTACTTACCTTCATGATACTCAACACCACTGGTGCTTTCAGTCACTAGATGATTATGTTGTTCAAGATGATCCAGTCTAGCTTTTTAAGACGTTTCACCTGAATAAAGGAGAAGTATAGGCATCAATTTTTGTATGTCAGTTTAACTTGCACTATTTGCTTGGCTGCAAGATAACACTGTTATTTTACTATACTACATTTACTTCACTGTTAATTAAATATATGTGTTTATGTTAATCATTTCTTTCAAGGCAATCAACAATTGGCGAGCTTCTGATGAAGTAAGATGATTCAACGACAGCACATATTAAATCAGACAAATCCATGTATTCACACCTCTTCTTCTAGTGAAATGATCAATTTGTCTTTGTCAAGGACCGTCAGTTTTCTTCGTCAGGACCTCTTCATGGACTTCCTCAGCAGATCTTGACATGCTTGATCCTTCAGCATCTTTTGTGCTTACACCTGAAGTTGTTCCTTCCTCAGTATATACCGTCTGATGATTCTCAACCTCATTTTTCTTCTTCACTTTGCTCAGCAACAACTGCAGGAACAGTTTCATGGTTATTTGCTGAATCCTCGAGCACACATGACGGGAGGATGCTGTCCGTATGTGACGCGTCAGTTATGGCGCTATCTTCATCAACGACACTGTGTGCATTATCAGCACAAGAATACCCTAAAGTGGAAGTGTCATGATCCTTTGCACTTGAATCATGCAGAGCAACTTCATTGGCTGATTTTGCTCCTTGACTCGATCAGATGTTTCCATGTTCAGATACTCTGTCGGAAATGGGGCCCAAAGGGATTCTTGATGACAGAGTATATCATAGGACAGAACACTTCCTAACGAAAGTGGCCATACAATGAAACCTGCAAAATAGGTCAAGGAAAAATATTTATTGTCTAATTATGAGCATAATGGCAATTAATAAAGAAACATTGTGAATGGGTCATGAACTATTGAACTGCAAACCTTTCCACTGTAACCAGGATTTCTCTTCAGAAATTTCATGTACAGCTTGTTTAACTGGTTCGAGACCTGTAATAAGTTCAAGTCACAAGTCACTAATTTATTGTACGGAGTTCATGCTTTCTATCAATTAGGTTATAAAGCACAAAAAGTAGCATGGGAATATTCATGTTTTCTAATGTACAGCTAAGGAGGATAACTGGAACTGTAAGATGGACTTCAAAGACTGTCATCACAGTTGCTTGGACTGATCAGATTTTATTCTAGAGCCACGGAACAAAATCAAGGACTTTCCACCAAGAAAAAAAAAACAAACAGAAGGTACTGCAGTAATATAGCAAATTACCGAGTCAATAATATGCTGGCAGTAGATAGGGCTCATATAATATAGAACATCATGAACTGTGGCACCTAACGCGACTCGAAGACCTTTAACTCCATCCAAAGTAAGTTTCTCGACAGTGCTTTCACCACTGAGCTTCAATCCTTCCTCCACTATGATAATAAGCATCATTATTAGAAATAGAAATCACCCACGAATGGAGATATAACCATATGATATATCACGACTAATGAAAAAAATCAACTTGGTATCTGCTACTCTTAATAACATAAATGTATGACTAAACAAATGTTATTTGTTTACATAGAGGTAGCAATGTTAGTATATATATACATATACATATAATATCTGTAATGTTAGATAACCGCCAGTCATGTATATCTATTTTTTAGTTCATGTTAAACCAAAAGACAAATGAAAAGGTTATACTGTCAAGTGCTAGACCCATTTTGTTAGAATATAACAAAGTAGTCCATCATGAGATTAACCATGTTAACCCTTAACTGAATATGCCTGAGTCCAGAATTCTTTATTAGCATGCTCGTTGTATTGCTAGGGTTGTGTTGGTTGTGTGAGAGCCAGACAAGAGTAGTTAGAGAGATGTTTTCTGAACTCAGGTACTCTTCTTCAAAAAGAAAAAGAAATGTGCAGTTCTCCTGCATATTCGAGAGGGGAAAAAATCTTAGCAGGATGTATAACTTAAAGTTAGCTTTGAGTTTTTACCTGGCAGGGAATAAATAAAACCCTCTGGGTACTTCTTTGATAAGAAGTTAAGTATCTTTCAGCTAGGTTAGCAGTTACTCGACGGAAATCAACAACATCATCAACAAGATTAGCTTTCTCAGCCTCTGTCCAATGCCATGAACCATGAATACCAGATGACCAACTGGAACCTATTAAAGAGAAATTGCAGAATTTATTATCATTTCAAAGTCTTTTACTGCTCACAAAACCATGTAAAACTTATGGAAAATATTTTCAACACAATGTTCCTCTGATACCCATTAATGGCCATTGGTGTAAGATTGATAGATAGGGCTAAAAGCATTCAGGCGATAGAAAAAGTGCCCCATTGAATTGTATAGTTTTCTGCATGCAGTCATCTGCACTCAGGCCAACCAAATGCAAAATGGCCAAAGTGATGTCTAAGAGGTGAGCAAGTGCAGAAGCCATTAAACACCCAATGAATAGTGCCCATACATAGTGCCTATGGTACTGTACAAGGTCAACAGACAAATGAGTTAACCAATTATGAGGACACCACCTTCCCGCCCTCACCCACCCCAATGTTTGTTTTGTGGTTCCAGATCTGAGCCAAGCTTTTCCTTCATCTTTTAATGTTCATCAGATTTTATCCTAGGCAAAACACCCAAGTATTTCCTAAGACAATGCCATATCAGAGACTTGGACCATCATGAGTGATCTCACGTCTTTTTGGGTATGATGCCACCTAGTGCTATATTAATCAAAATGTTGCTAACAGCCTGCCAGTAAGGGAATAAAGTTAACCTGAAAACATAGTGGAAAGTATACCTAAATCTTTAGTCGGGGGATAGTTCATAGAGCACGCCAGTCTCACTTCCAAATTAAGACTACTGATATGGAGAAAGAAAAGGTCCCTATGACTCAAATAGTAAATACCTGAGAGCAGTAGTCATCCATTTCCTCTTCTTTTTTCTCTGACGCAACTCATCCTGGCAAAGAATCAGATGTCAATTATACACTAAACAATAATTGATTGTAGAGTACAGCTACAGTAAGATGGTGAAAGGCAATTATTCTCATTCCATATTCATATTTACAGGCTCTGATATGATCCAAGTTGACAAACCACAAATTGAAAATTTGAGGCAGAAAAAATAGAAAATTAAGCAGTTTTTCTGCACTACTCAGATTTGTTTTTCTAGTGCCTTTCCTACTGAATGAAAGATACAAAACCATAGGTACGACCAAAACACACAGGCAGCAAAATGATGGGTTAGTGAGATGCGAGTTGGTGACTTTCATCTATGCGCTACAGAAAATTCATTCTTGTTAATTGTATATAGTTAATCTCAGAGCACCATATCACATGTTCCACAGGAATACAGGATTTAACGTAGTTGGTTTACCAGTCCTCATGATGCTGTTAACTCTGAACCTGTTCCTATAGCTAAAATGCAATCTATTGAGATGCCTAACATTTTAGGCTTACAAAATAAAGAACAAATAAACAGAAAACACTGGATGAAATATCAAGATTTCAGTTTCCTTTTATAATAAAAAAAATAAAAGCATCAACTTGCAAATTCTGAAAACACTGGATAGATAATGGCATTAAAAAACAGCAGGATGGAACGTTACCTGTGAAGGGTTTGTACTTGCAGATTCAGGAGGAGAAAATCCGCGCCTTAATTTGATTGTGTTGCTACCAATCTTAGGACCAGTATCAAAGACAAGCCAAGCTTCCCAAGTATCATCCTCTCCAGTAAAAAGAGCATGCAAATCCTGCACTTTAGGTTGACTCCAAATTATCAATCTTCACTTTCTGAGGAAGCTTTATCAGCATTACATACCGGTGTACTTCCTGGAGATCAACCCTTGCTGCAAATAGGCCAGAAGGTTGAAATTTTCGACGATGCCAGACCTAGTTTTGACAACAACACGGTGTTCAGCTGTTTTCTGAGCTAAAAAACAGGACAAAACTAACAGTGCAAGATGACTAGGGAGAAAGGTTCATGGCTTCATGCACAGTGTAGGTAACATCCCGTCATATGTATATATCATTTTCCATCACAATCATGATGCCCACGGTTCAGAGTTGTGTTCCCATCCCAGTTTTGTTATCCCTTGTAGCACAAATCAACTACCCAAAGATTCTTTAACCAGTTCAAGATTGAGTGCTCGGCCCATTGGATTAATTTAAAAATATTTAGATCTGGTGAGGCAAGCTTGATTTATCATTCCTAAAGCAAATGACTATCCAAAAATCCTTAACAGTTATGGTGAATTGGAAATCCAGAGACATCCTCAAGTTCTTTAAACAGCTATTGAAAGGTTGGTACCTGACATTTATATGCTAACTCAAGTTGTTCAGAGACATCCTCGCAAGGGAATCCAATCACTGCGAGCAAACCAGTGGCCCCTCTCAAGACACGCCTGTTTTCACCGTTCAGTACACAGGAAGCAATGCCGCCTCATTAAATCAACCTGCAGAACAGTAGGTTGTTTTGGAAACACCAAGTCACTACATAGCATACTGAGCTGTCAATGATAATGGGTAGAATGCTTCCCAATGATCCATACATGATCCATTCTGGTAATGATAGAGTATATCAGGAAAGAGATTCCAGACCTCATATAGTCCACCTTTGACAGGAACCCCAACCCGATCTTCCTCCACCTTATAAAGATATGCAGAATCATCACTTTCAACCAAGGATCCTCTCGGTCCTGCACTGCATTCAGCGTACTCCCTCCACCAGTACGCAAGCAGCTCTTCCCTCCCTCTACAAGCAGCAACAAATAACATGAACCGAAATTTATTAAGAATGGAGGCAGTTCTCCTTATACTGTATCAGATATACTATAAAAGGGCAAAACAAGTCTAAAATGACAAATGTGCCAACATAAACTACTGTAGGTAAACACAAAGTTAAATAAAAAAATCATCATCATGGATCAATTACCTGACAATGTTATCAGTTTTCAGATAGATTGTATTTCAATAGCTATAGATTTAATATTAAAGATGGTGTAAATTTCTAACTAAACATTTAGGCATCAAATATGAGTTGAGACAGTAACCTCCAAGAAAGACGCCTCCAGTGCCAGAGAGTCCCTTTCGCTGAACCGGAAATAGTCTCCTTTGCCCGACTATCTCTGTCCGTGGTACGAAAGAAGAGAGCACTGCATCGCCAATAAACCACATGCGATCATTAAAGAGAATGAATAAAACTTTAACCTGAAAGCATTGACAGTGTGATAGCTCAGGACGCAAACAACTACAAAGTCGTCAGCAATAGCAGGTGTGCTGAACTGTGAAGACATGCTCTGCTACTGTTGAATTATAATTGTAATGATCCTAGTTCCTAAAGCAGATAGAAGTCACATCATATACATGGGACTAAAATTGCAACCCCAATGTGCAGGTTAGGGGACCGATCCTTTTGAAGCCTCAAGCCTCCACATGTGTTTATTAACCCAGAATAGCATCTAGTTTTGTGCCATCTAAAGGCCCCAAGCAGTTGGCATGCGCCATGGACCATGGTGGGTGAGCTGGTCGGAAGCAGTTGAGTACGTGGGGCCAGTGATCAGCTGGCGGGCCGGAGGCACCACATGAAACCCGCCCAAGCCAAACGCAAGCGCCGCGGACGGGTGGACGCAGCGCAGGAGAGGGAGGCCAAGGGATGGACAGGGCGGCGCACCTTTGTCGCGCCGGGGAGCTTGCAGAAGTACCAGCGGACGTCCTTGCCGTCCGGAGGGCTCTTGGTGTGCGCGAGGTACTTGTGGCGCGCCGCGGAGTGCCCGATCGCGTCAGCGAGCCGCTTGATGTTGGAGGGCGTGTTCGCAGCGAGTCCGGCGACGCGCCCTCCGGGGTCTCCCCTGAGGGACCACCCGCGCGGCTCGTCGACGCCTCCGCGTCCCCGGGTTGCCGCCCCAGCTCGTCGGGCCCGCCGCCATGCGCGCCGCTCCCGGTTCGAGATCGCCGGCAGCAAGAGGGGGTGGAGTGGAGTCGGAGACGGGAAAGAAGAGAAGAGAAGAAGGGTAGCGGGGCGGTGGGGGCGGCGAGGTGGGCCCCCGCCACCTCCTTCGGGAAGGAAGAACAGGGACGTCACGGAACGGGACGGAGGGAATGTGCCTCAGGGAGGCGAATCAGGACTTCTGGACAGCCCAACCGCAACTCCGACAGACCGACCCCACATGTCAGTTACGGGTCGGGCCAGCAGTTAATACCGAATCCGTTTTCTGTGTTGTTTGATTTGAAAACGTAATAGCAAGTTTAAATACGCAAAGGTTGCCGTTCAAATTTGATTATCGTTTTGGCTACAACTTCTATGCGATGAGTTTCGTAAAAGAAAAACATGTAGAGATGAGATAATTACTTTGAAAATGATGAAATGACACAAGCTACCAACTAAACTTTTCATATAAAAAACAGGTAGAGATGAGAGAATTTCACAAGTGACATAAGCGTATAACATACTTTCAGTGAGTTTTGAAAACAAAGGAAGACTTCATTTGGATGGCATCGGTGATATGGAAAGATTTGCAATTTTTACTCGAGTGAAATGGAATCTCTTATATATATACCCCATTCGTTCCAAAGATGTTTGACTTTTTACATAACATTATTTGGTTGTATATATATAGGGGTTCCTTGCATTCTAGTCCTGTCAAATTGATTAACAACACAAAGAAAGACAAAATTACAGAGCGCCAGTATGTAAATAAAAGACAAAACAATTATATACTAGCCATTTTGGACTACCAATTATGTGATGGATCTAGCCCCATAACTTTTTGTGTTTTCGATGAGGTGATTGATGGTAGTCTTCTAAGTATTAGTAGTGCCCAAATGGTCTCTGCAAGGTTTGATGTAAACTTTCCTTAAATCATCACGCCACTGTCTCGACCGCGTCTTGTCGATAGACACAAACTTTTCCTTTATATATAGTCAAGAGCACAAAATTATTTATCTTCGCTTAAAACAACAAAATTTTAGGTATAGTCAAAAATTAAACTATATTAGAGTTTAACCAAACTTTTTTTGAGAGCGACGGTTACAAATGACTACTCATACTTAGCTTACGCACACTCACCATGAACACCCGCGCGTCATAAACCCTACCTGCATGAGCACCTCCAGGAAGGAATTTAGGCGGCGTGTCTGGAGATTCTCGAAGTCACCATAGAAGCCTCGTCGTCGGCGGGAGCGTCGCTTTCCATAATGTGCATCTTGTGCGGTAAATCTTAGGAAAATCCGGGGAAAATGTCGCGAGCAGGAGTTTTGAACACGGTGGGTAGCGTCCCAGCGGAACCGATACTACCATTGGACTACAAGCCAATTAGCGAGTTTTTAACCAAACATATAAACTATTATCAGTCAAATACATACAAATATAATAAAGAGACCATGAAAATATAATTTGTAAGTACATTTTAATTGTACTTGTTTAATACTCCCTCCATATTGAAAAGGAGATCCATTTAGAAAAGGCTTAGGTCAAACATTGGGAACATAAATCATTAATAACTTTTAAATTAGTTGGAGTTTTGAAATGTGAAAATCATATCAATAAGATTTGTCTTGAAAAATACTTTCATAAAGTATACATATATAATTTTTAATAAATATTTTGATAGAAAAGATAAATTCGAGGATTGTAGACTTTGGGGCAGGTGTCGATGTCACCAAGGGCTTCGCTTCCCGATATGGAGAGGAGTCTTGTGAAAAATGACACATACTATCTTTTACATAAACTTAGTAAAACTTTTGAATATTTTTCATTATATCACTCTTATTAATTACATATTTTGAAATGGAGGGGAGTAGTGCTTTTTACTCTTTTGGTGTCACATTTTGAATGGAAGGAGTACTACAAATTTTCAAATACGCTTTGATTTTCAAAAGCAGCACACCGAAATACGCTTCACTGCACATGACGCGTAAATGTCAGCAGGAAGAAAACGCCCGTGGTTCTCGTTCTATATATATCAACGGGACGTCCACGGGCTCTGCTCTCGTCATCCGGAGGACATCCACGCCGCGACCCGTGCTAAAAGAAAGAAAGAGAAAAATCGGGGCGGCGAAAAACCCTCAAACCCCTAACCCTTTCGTCCCCCATGGCGGACGCTGACGCCGCGCCGCCAACGCCGCCTCCGGAGGGTAATAGTCCCCCGAGGAGCATCTCGCGGCCGCCGAACTGCCGTCGCCGCGATGGAAGAGGAGGCCGCGACGGCCGAAGTCGATAACAAGCGGAAGCTAGAGGAGGTCAGCGCCGACGACGTGGAGGCGAACGGCACCGGCGAGACGCTGCCGTGCGCCCGCGCGTCGACGGCGAGCCCGACGAAGCCACAGGTGGACTCTCTGTTCCTCTCCCCCCTTGTCTGGAATCTATGGTTTACCGCGCTTTTACTCAGATTAGATTGATGAAGCTTGCGGCTCACGCGGTTGATTGATTCGCTGCGTTTTCCTCGATTGGGACCAGGGTTGAGCAGCAGAGGATGGGTCCTCCGGAATGTGGAGGAGCCCGCAGCTGCGGGTAGGATAAGTGTCTGCTCCCTACCGATGGGGCAACGATTGATGGATGATAACGGCGCGGACGCTCCTGCTCTTGCTCGGATTCGGCTTGATGAAGCCGCTTGAAGCAGCATGCTGAAGCTCCACAGCAGCAGGAAGGATGTAGCAACTGATGCCCAGACTATTTCTGCAAGATCAGCTGCCCAACAGCAGGTACATCAATCCCAACAAACTCATTTGCTGCCAGATTCTGCTTGCATACTAGAGAAGGTTATAGCAAACAAATGACATAGATAAGAACATCTACCGTAGAAACTGCAATTTCTTTGCATGTTGTTCAGTCTATTCTAATTGTGGGAATTCATGGCAGGTTGGTGTTCTGATTGAAAAAGGTGGCGATGACTATTAGAAACTTGCAAAGACACTCGGTGCAAAGATCCAAATTGATGGTGAGATGGACCCAAAATGCTCTGAATCGCTGGTTGAACTAGTTGGATCCCTTGGAAGCGCTTGATAAAAAGCCGAGCAGCTTATTACAAAAGTGTCATAGCTGAGGCTACACTGAGAATGTGCTGATTCCTTAATTCTAGTTGCCCTTTGATCTGTTTTCACCTGCGTGCCAGGTTCCAAAATTTCCTTTTTATACTCTATGCTCTATTCCAGGCTCGAGGCTATGGTCCTGCACAGTAGCTAAAGGATTAGAAGTGGACAGCCTGGGTCAGAGCAATTTGAGATGACAGTTCCTGATAACAAGGTTCTTTCTTGGTGCTAAGGATGTTGTTGTAATGTGCCAATTTTGATATGTTCAACCATTACCTGATTCCATAGGTTGGTCTCATTATCGGAAAGGCGGTGAGACAATTAAAGGCATGCAGAACAAATCTGGTGCTCGTATTCAGTTGGATATGTCACTTGTCATGGCGCCTTGCCATCATCAAACTTTACAACTTGTATATATTGAGTTGTCCAAGGAGATGTTAACTTTTTGGTAGTTAATACCCCAACATCCTCCAGAGGGTGTTACGTTGACTGAAAAGAGTTGTCCGCTTTTACTGGGAATAAGAAGCAGATTGAAGTTGCAAAAGGAATTGGTCAAAACAAGCTATGAATCAGGTGATGTGATCGTCCTTTTGTGCCATTTTTGATGGTCTATTTGTGTTTTCATTGTTACTTATGCTTTTTCATTGTTCACGTGCATTCTGTGACTTTTACTCTGATGGTTGCTGACAATGTGATATTGTTCATGGTTGATTGTTCTTGGGTCATGATATGGTTACTTTTGTGATTGTAGATACCAAATTCAATGTTGTCGTATGTGTTACCAAAGGCAAATTAATGGGATGCCTGCTGAGAACATGGCCTTATAATGCTATTATTGAACGATTGATTTCTTAGCTTTTGGGTTTCATAATATGCCTCGTTTTATCATTGCATGCAATTTGTACATGCTTTCTGATAGAGCGATGACGCGAATTTGTTTGTGTGTGTGTCAACGACTACAACGGGGGCAACAACGGCTGTCCTCGTCGACAGAGAATCTCGCCCGCGCGCCCGCATGGCCGCGGCAACCGTACGCCATCATCTCCATGTAGTAATCATATATAATAGTGTGCTCTCCCTCAATTTGCATTCAGCAGCAGGGCTGCTTCAGGTTATCAGGTATGGAAGTAAGAACTCGTCCAGCTCTCATGCTGGGAGCACAATTTGCCTAATAGGGTTGTAGATGGCCCGAAGGTATCCCCTTAGGCTGCTGCTCCTCCGGCAGCCTGAGCATGGTCGCCACCTTCTCGAACTGTGCCTGTCCGAGTGCGGCGTCCGCCGGCGACGACTCATCCTCCGACCGCACACCTGGTGCCCTGAGATCCCTGTGGAGCTCGGGCGGCGACAGCGCCCACTGCATGGCCCAGATGCCGAGCGGCCGCATGTAGTGCAGCGACCGGTAGCCGCCGTCCTCCGTCCACGCCTCCGGCGTCTGGAACGCGTACCCGAAGCCGTCCTACCCCAGGCGGCGTCGTTGCGCCCCTTGGCCGTCCGGAACGCGGCCTCCGGCATGCCCTCGTGCACCATGGCCGCCGCGACGGCGTACGTGACGCCAGGCCACACTTCCTTGGACTGCGTGGACGACGCGTCGACGGCGCCGTCGGGGCACATCCTGTTCACGGCCCCGACGGCGCCGCCCTTGGTCCTCATCACGTTGTAGTCCAGCACCGTCGCCAGCGCGCTCCGCGCCTTGTCCTCCTCCACCACGGGCTCCATCCCACGCACGCGCGTACCACTGCCCGGCGAGCTGGTCCGCCATGATGGACTCGCTGGCGGCGCCGCCGCTATTGTCGTACCGGAAGTAGGTGCCGTTCCAGAGCTCGCCGTCGTACACTTTGCCGCCCTGTCGCGCCTCGCGCGAAAGTATGCCTCGGCGTGACGGTCCCCGACGACGCGCGCCATGCCGGCCGCCGCGCCTACCGCGCCGCCACCCAGAGCCCACCCGTGTACGTACGCGCTGACGCCGGAGACGGACCAGATGTCGTACGTCTGGTCGGGGATCCCTTCGTTCTCCACCATCCGTCCCCGTCGCGGTCGAACTGGTCCATGTACGCCATGGCCATGTACACCGCAGGCCACGCCGCCTCGGCGAACGCGGCGTCGCCCGTGGCTGGCGTCGCGGTACACCTGGAGGACGAACTTGGGGTTGAGGTCCTTCCACCTCGCCGGGTCGTGGAGCATGTACGCGTTGAGCTCCACCCACGGGTCGCCGAGCCCGACGTCGTGCGGCACGGCGCCGAGGACCTTGCGCGGCACGGTCTTGCCGTCGAGGGGGCGCCGCCGGCGGGGTCGTGGAGGAGCACGGCGCTGGCGAAGTCTCGCTGCGGGGACAGCTCCAGCGACGGGAAGAGGGAGAGCAGCGCGAAGGAGGCGTAAGTGCACGTCGTAGGTGTTGTACATGTTGTACTCCATGCCTTCCAGGTACAGGAACTGCCCCACGTTGTCGTCGCCGTCGCGCAGCAGCGACGCGCCGCCGAACGCCGCCGCGGGTGGCACCGCCCGTCGCCGACGACGCGTGCGTGCACCACACCGTCCACCGCGCTGCCCCCGCCGGTGTGACTGGGAGGAGCGTGTCGATCGAGAACGGCTCGGTGCCTGTCAACGTTGAAGCGAAGCCGCCGGCCTTCCTCGGAGCCTGTCCGTCTGTCCAGATGGTGCCTCCAGCGTTGAGGTAGTAGAGCTCGTTGAACAGGGCAACTGGATACCTGATTATGACACCCAATGATTCATCAGTGTTTCAGAACAAAAGCTTATGCATTGTTCAGTGTCATGACATTGTTCTGACTGAAGTTCTTCTTACCATTCAGGTAGCCTTTTTGTCATTCAAGATTGGCCTCTGCCACCTCGATCTGGGCCTCCCAGTTCATATGCTCTGCTCATACAGTGAATTCAATTTCAAACAAGGCTCAAGTAAAATGAAATTGTTTTGGGATCTCTTTCGTTTGCAAGAAGGTTCAGTACTTCAGTCATCAGAAAAACAAAAAGGTTCTAACCAAGAAGAGCGTCATGAGCAAGGCGTTCTGCTGCTGCTTCGGCATCAACGCCGTAGAACTTGGTGTACCTCCTGCCACAGCAACAACACACCACGATGCCATGTCAGTGACAAGCCATTGCAGCAGGGACCGTCAGCGAGGACGAGCGGCGCACTCACGACTCACCTGTGGTACGTGCTCCCGGCGGGAACTTGACGTCGGGGCACGCCCATGCCAGCGAGAAGGACACCACCTTCGTCGCCCCCGCCGGCACGGTCGTCGACGCCGCCACCGCCGCGCCCACGGACGAACCGGCCTTCGACGCCTCCCCCTCGCCGCGTTGCCGGCGCCGGCGTGCCCGAACGCGCCGTGCTGTTGCAAGCAAACGCCGCGTGTCAGCACTCAGCAGAGAACAGAACAGGCTGTCTGGATCGATTGATTGATGAACGAACGGATCGGAGGTGAGGTGTCTACGTACCTTCTTGATCTCGTCCCACATGTCCGCCGCCGTGAACTCGCCGGAGCCGGACGGACCCATCGTGAAGGACGGGCAGACGCTGACGCTGACCCCGTCGGTCTCTTGGGATGCCATCGCGAACGTCACCGGAGGGTGTCCTCCCGCCGTCCTGCATTGGCGTCAGCGTCAGTGGCAGTCAAGCATTGGCATGGCATTTACACGAGGTGGAGGCAGGGAAGATGAGCTTCATTGAAGATCGTATCAAACGCACCTGTGATGGAGGAGAACGCCATGGACGCCATCGTGCTCCCTGCAAACGACACAAGAACAATTTCTCAACAAATACGAAGGCAGATTCAGTGATTCCTGCTAGTCTGATACACTGAACTAGCTGCAGCTTAGCAAGGTGAGAATAGTGTGATGATGCTCATTACGTCATTTTGGAATTCACATGGTTTCCTGTCAGTTCCGATTTCCCGCCAACTGAATTCTACAAGTGGATCAGAGATAAAGTGAGTCTTCTCCCAGATGTTTCATTTCAACAAATAATGAAGAACAAGCAATGGCGATGGCCTGCACTTACTGCCCAGGTGAAGAGCAGTGTCACATCTGCAGCTGTGCTCCCAGAATTTTGCACCTGAAATGAAATGCAGGCGTCAGCATTCGATCTCAGTCACTGAATCTGCAACAAAAACAGGAGGACAAGAAAACCAAATTGTACTGTGAATGTGAAAACCGCATCAGGGAAGCTCTCTCTCTGTAGTTTGTGTGGAATGAAGGGGAAATCTGACGGCAGGTGATCTTGATCTCAGGGTCAGGCTCACCTGCATCGCAAGGATTTCAAATGTCTTCATCTAATTGACAATGGCTTGGTTGAAGTTACTACTCGGAAATTGAAATGCTGCAACTAACTTACCATCATATACTGTCCATGATCTTGGAAACAGGGCGTGGTAGGTGCATTTGTCCTCCTTCAGCTTCCAGTCCCAAGATCCAATACCGGCTTTATCGACTCCCCTGCAAAATCAAATTTGTAATCATTGATATGTCCTGCCTATTCAAGTGCATAATATAGGTAACAATTTTAGGATTTCACTGCTCACTTGAGAAGATCAGGAGTCGGTGCTGACAATACTGTCGAGTACTTCTTTCCATTCGGGCGTGAAACAAACGCCTAGATAAAAAAACATTGACCATCAGAAGTTGTTTTACAGTTGAGTGAGTGCAACTGGGCATTGCAAAAAATCATGAATGGATTCACAGAATGATTACCGAGAACTGATTTGCTAGGATAGGTTTCTCTTCAGTCGTCACAGGGAATATCTGAAATTGCTGAAAGTACCCTCTGTAGCTTCTCCCTATGCTTCCTGCACTGATGAATGAACAAACTGTCTTTCATCAGCTCTAGGCAAACTTTATACTAGTTCTCACTACAGCCAAATTTAAAGTACTCAAATATTGAATTTAGCTTCTCTAGGATTTGTTATACATAGAAGGCTGAAGAAACTGACCCTATCCCACCGAGCGGTACACCGCGATAGCAGTTGTCCATCCACTTCCTCAACAGATCATAAACACCAACCTTTTTGAAAACCAAGATATTTGTTAGAAAAAAAAATAGTGACAGGACAGCATAATCTAGTCATGTTTCCACACTGAAACACAATCATAAATCTGATCTCGGGGATAAACAAACACAATCATATAGTTTTTGTGATAAAGGGGTAACCCACTCGGCCTTTTTGCTTCATCTTCAATCTTCAGCTTCAGTATGCTGAGAAGCAAGGGCCCCTGCAATACCAAACATGTGGTCAATATTGTCAACCTAGAAAAGGAATGTGCACTTATTGCTGTACATGAATATAGTGTAATGTAACAGCTGTTTATTGGTAATTGTTGGTATAAGTATGACTAAGCCTAATTAATCATGCATCCTAATACATATGAGGAGTACAGCTGTCGTTTTCAGGTCAAGAAATTATGGTAATCATGACAACTGAGCATTTGGAATTTCCTTCCTCCTAGTGAAAGAGTATAAAGAGTAGGAAAGAGCCAGTACATCACTTAAATTGGCACCTTGTAAAACATAATAAAGCCCCTTTGTTTCGTTTTTAGTGAAGCCAAACGCAGTGTGTGTAACTTACAATTTCCTTCAAGTCATTCATAGTCATGCTGAACATGGCAACCTTCTTCCCTTCATCGTCGAATCTCCTCTGCCAAGTTCTTGATGGTGGCTGTGAGCAATCGATGCCGGAGAGCACCTAGATTATAAACCAGGAAGGAGCAGTCATGTCAGGCTAGTTTGCTTTGGTTGCTGATGATAGGAATCAATTATCATCCAGAAACAGATGAGACGAGGAAGGAAGAGAGTGATCGATCGATACCTGACCGCTGAGCCTGAAGAATGGCAGCGCCAGAAAAACCCGGCCGGAGCGCTCGAGAGCTCTCTGAGAATTCAGTCAGAGAGGCGCCTGGCTGTTGGGTGGGTTTTTTTTTTTTATATCTCAAGTCAAGGAAAAGCAAAAGCAGTGGACAGCACCCCGGGATTCTCGTTGCTGGTGCCACCAGTTTTCTTCGTTTTTCTTAACCTTTATTTGAGTAGCGTGTCTGACTATCATTTTATTCAAATTATTTTAGCAAATCATAAAAATAAATAAATAAATTATAATTAAAGTATCTCCAATGATAAAATAAGGTATCAAAAAAATAAATAATATTTATACAAAAAAATTTAAATAAAACAAATGATCAAATAAAAATAGCACGGAGTCCAGTCTTAACACGGCAGAGCTGAGTACAGTACAATAAAAGAAGAGTCAGCCGGCAATAGTAGTTAGCGGGCAGTCAGACGTCAGTGCAAGGGGTAGTTGGATTGGATAACTAAATGCTCTTTTGTCTCTGATGACTGTGTTGTATACGTCGTCACACGATGCTGGTTTTGTTTTTGCCCTGCAGGCGAGAGATTTTTGTTTCAATTTCCTTGTCATGAAGTTCTTGAAGGAAAAACGACCAGGTGGAGGGATTTTTGCATCCATGCCATGCCATGGTGATTCGTGACTCGTCAGGCATTACGATTCAGAGATGAGAATCAGAATATGAAGAGTAATCGTAACAGTTTCTCACAAAAGTGATCAATTCCAGGAGAAGCTATATAGACGGATTAGATGAAAATAGAGTTAAGAACAAACAGGTCTCCTTAGTGAAGTTGGCGACTCTTCAGCCATCAGAGAACAGTACCAAAAAATTGTTCTCACTTCTGACTTCTGAAAACGTAGACCAGTATACATGCAGTAGCCGCCAATATACACATATATTTTAGAATGCACTATAGCAGCCAATAACTATTTTTAGAGTGGTATGGAAGTCGTAGCATATGTTTTTGAGTTTTTCGAGAAATGAGAAACACATGCATCTACTACGACTTTGTATTACATTACATTACATGGCTGACGATCGATCGAGCTAGTTGTTTGCTCCCTGAAGCAACTGCTGCAGCTGTTTCAATTCCTCTCAAGTCTTGATTCCACCGTGATGTCTACGTGCTATCCATCTAGAAGGAGAAAAAGATGCTGAGTATTTTCCATTCCATCTCGATCAATCCCCTGACGACCGATCCAGCTGCACACTGAATGCATGAGTGGATGACGATCATTCAGACTGACGATCGAGTTGATGACTATTCAGAGATCCAGAAGGAGGATTGCCTTCTGAAATCGGAGTGTCCATTTCCACTCTCCTTCAGATGACAATTCAAAGGAAACAGGCCGGCACGTAGGTCTCCACACGTCCCTCTTTCTCTTCCCCTGAAAGAAAAAAAATGAGAAAGGGATAGTGTGACCTTATTACATCCATAGAGACGTGCTAGGGGTGTCATCTATGTGGCCTAAGATATCTATGAAAAATGAGAAAGAATTTAATTCTAGACTAGAATAGTTTTTCAGTCACACTTTTTTTAAAATTCGAGAAAATTTGTATAAAACATATACTTTGATTTATTTATCCACGCGCTTCCTAGAGTCACTGCGCAGTTCAGGATGACAAACAAACAACTCTTGGTCACAAAATGGGTTTCTGTGTAATCACAATCACGTGCGTAAAAGGGTCCGGTGTTGGCTGTGGATTTCGGTAACCTTTGGATTACCGTGATCTATTAGTGTTTGAACAAACTCTATTCTTGCTTAATGAAAAATATGCATTGCACGTTCTTGAGAAAAAAAATCTAAGAAGAGAAGAGATGCTCATCATTTTCCATCCCATCTCGATCCCAGCATGCGACAAAACGCACATGGATTCCGATTCTGCACTGAGAATGCTTATTATATGAGTGGATGTGACCATGACTATTCAGAGAGAAGGGGGTTTGAGTTCTGAAATCGGAGTGTCCATTTCCAATCTCCTACGTTCAGATGACAGAGAAACGGGCAAGTACTTGACACGTCCCCATCTCTTCCTTGGAAAAATATGAGAAAGGTACTCATGCTTCAAGTGTGTGACCTTGCATCCAGGGAAACGTGTGTTAGGGGCCGTGAGCTATGCAGTGCCTAAGATATCTAGCAGTAATCATCTACTTTCTTTACACCTGTCCTAGAATAGATGCAATTCAAGAACAGTCATTTTTAAGTTTAACCAAATATGTATGTATATACGTACGTCATATATATACTAATATTTAATGTACTAAATATTGATTTATCATAGAATATATTTTCATAGTATATATTAATTTTGTCTCCGGATTTGAGAGTTGAATATATTACCACTGAATATATTTAATGTACTCTCTCTCCCCGTAGCTTTACTAAAAGAATCAGGATATAGTACTTATTCGAACTAAACAAAAGATATAACTAGTATTTATTTGAGAGTTGAGAATGGCAGATTTAAAAAAATATAATAATAACATACATGGTGGTAATAGACTAGTATTACCTTCCGTTCTAAATTATAAGTCGATTTCACTTTTTGATATATCCATTTTATTATGCATCTAGATATAATAATATTGTATATATACATAAAGGACAACTGCATCCCAACAAATTTGAGGATCATCAGGAGGAATACAGCAACTGGGAAATCTTGCACATGGTGGGTGAGCAGATCCATTTTATTTTGGAGACATGACATGATCCCATTTCAGTGGGTTTACACGCATCGTGCACGCAACGATATGATCGATCCTGCAGTGCAGTAGAACTGATACTTTTCAGATCCTAATAATCAATTAATGCAGGAAAAGATCTCTAGGGAAATCTTTACAAAGCCTATTTTATTGGTCGTTCAGCGTACGTACAAAAGTTGTTAGATGTATGATGAATGATGGATGCACATTGTATTGGTCGTTCAGCGTACGTACAAAGTTCTAGCGTCAACGTACACAGGTAATTAATTCGAGAATCGGGTCGCGTGATTCACGTGGAATTGATGACTGTCCTTGCAATATTACATTGCAGATCTCCATGCATATACCAAACCCTAGAGGTACGTACGATAGCGGCAGAGTTAACGGTTGTAAAACATCCGGTGTAAACCACCCATTTGGTTTGGTACAAACCGGTATAGTACATACCTACAAGTTTTCTTTTTCTAAAAAAATAATTCCATGATGCACGTCCATAGTGTAAATGTACATTGTCGCAAAAAGCTGATCGAGATGGATCGAAAATTGTTTTCTCAAAATTCATGCGGAAATGAGAAATTTTAGGTTTGTATGTGCTAGCTGACAAAATCTAGATATTTTGTCTTCTTCCGGCGCCCGCGCACATACACATGAATCTTGTTATTTTTCATATGATTTTTATTGAATTTAAACATTTTAGAAAAGAGAATATATTAATATCTCGGTGTCAATTGAATTTAAACATAATCTTCTGTAACAATGTACACAAAATGTACTAGGATGTGCACAAAAATAAAAAATATTTTTTTAAAAAAATATTTCAATTGGTTTTCACAATTACACCAAATATTTTATTATTTATCATTCCAGCAACTCCTGCTTAGTATGACAAAGAATCTCACACTACATAAGTAATGGAAAATTTGTAGATAGATTTAATAGATATACCTAAGTAATAGATACACAATACTTATTTTTAAACTCTCTAAAATCTTTATTCTACTGTGATTAACCCAAGAAAAAAAATTGAATTGATTTTTGATAAATCGAATTCCAAATTACTCTATCTCTATTTTTATTATTTATTATATTGCACCTCAGTGGGGTTTAATAAGTATATTAGTTATATATCGCATTTTCTTGCATCCTTGTTGAGATCCTCATACTCAGGGTCAATATTGCACCTCACGAAGGAGCACGGTCACGGTCAGAGCATTTGTTGAGGGCTTCTTGCATGTCATGGGCTGAAAAGCATGCTCAAGCCCATTGATACAACAACCACGTTCAGCACGGTGAGCCCATTCGTGCATTTATTATATACATATAATAATACCAAAGCACCGTAAACTATATATTTTCTACCAGCTCTTTCATTAACAGGATCACAAATTCCTCACCCAAAATTAAACATCAACTGATGCAGGGAGTAACATGCATACGATTTTGAATATTTTCTTCCAGTTCTTTCATTAACAGGATCACAAATTCCTCACCCTAAAATAAACATCAACTGATGCAGGGAGTAGCATGTAGTATGAGATTTTGAGATGCCACAAGCCCACAACACAACCTTGACACCGAACAGCACGTCTCAAACAACGTAAACTCATGTTTTTGAGCCATCTGCCTTAGATGGAATTCACTCTCTAGTCATCTAGAGATACATAAGAAATTAGTGGTAGCTCGCAGTAGCCATTCTGTTTGTGTCACCAGTTCACCACATCTTGGACTGACGACCTCACACACATCAGGGGTCAGCACAGCAGTCATCTCTACTTCACGCCAACTGATGCCATGAGATCCTCATACTCAGGGTCAGCCTCTGTTCTCTGAGCTGCAGTTGGTGCAAATGGGTTGTAGATTTGGTTGCCACCCTGCCTGTTTGGACCTGCACCAGACATATCCTGTTGCGGAGGTGGCCTCATCTGAAATGGCCGGGAAGGCAGGAAACTCGACGGATTTGATGCCGCTGGCATAGGAGGTCCTTGTACTGCTGGCGGACCCCCTGGAACCCTCCAGGGAACTCGAGAGGAGATGGATTCCTGGGGAAGGCTCCATGGAAGTGTGGAGGTGGAGCATGCATCCGAAGCTTGACCCATCATATTCATAGGCCTGCCATCAAAAGGCCTTTGGAAACCTTGATTGGGGTTCTGATTACTAGGATGGAAGAATGGTCCAGGGTGAGTCCTGTCCTGTATTCCCATTTGACCACTTGATGCTGCGAAGCCTGGGTAGGCGCTGGTGATACAGCAGGCCGAAAAGTAAAGTCGCCTGTGATTGGGAGTGGAGGTCTCAAAGGGGCAATTTGTGCCTGACTGCCGCTTGTACTTGCAGGACCTGGGGCAGGCGGGCGGAAGATGAAATTGATGGAGGCACCATGCCAGGAGTTGATCCAACTGGAGAGAAAGCTGGAGGTGGCCCTCTCATTTGATCAGGTGTTGGAGGGTAAGGTGACTGCGGTGATGCCCCACCAGGAAATGCTACTGAGGAAGGACCTTGAGGTGCAGCTGTAGGGAAAGACTGAGCTCCACCAGGAGGCCTGGAAATCAATGTTGCTGGTGGATGCTGGCCGCGGTACATGGCAGGCATATTTGATGGTGTCAATGCAATGGGACCTTGTGGTGGAGTTGCACCAAGAGGAGAAACAGAAATAGGTCTCATTGCCATAAAAGTCGGTGAAGCTTGCAGAGGCCTCTGAGGTTGCGACGTAATAGGGAAAAAAAGGTGGCCAACCACCAGAGGCATGGGGTATTTGAAGGGGTCTAACTGGCGGTGGCATTGAGGACGATGGTGTCATGTGTGGGCTTACAATACCAGGTGGTTGACCAAAAAGAAGGTCCAATTGAGGGAGTTATTAGCTCGAAATTGAGGTGGATGTTGTTGATTGCTTGGTATTGATTGCTGAGGCCCAGGAACAGGAAATGGATTTCTTGGCATGCTATTCAAGTGAGGAGGTTGACCTGTATATGGAGGCATACTGAAAGAACCAGCAGGCGGTTGTGGCTGCAATGAATTGTTAGGTAATGTACTCAAAACAGGCCCCGTGGAAGGAATTGATGGAGCATTGGTCTGGAGTGCGGGCAGCCAAGGAGCATTGCGTGATTGGTAATGAAGTAAATCTGGCTGTGAAGTGGTATTCTGTGTCGGTTGCACATTAGCTGAAACTGCATCCATGGAGGTAACTGGTGAAGAAACAGCAGTAGTTGTTGAAGCAGCTGTTGACTTTACCTGGTCCAAATAATTCCATGGTCAGTTGACAACAAACTGATTTTGAGGGAAGAAGAGCACGCTGGACTTACAGAAACAGGAGCAAGAAGCAGCTCAATCAACAGAACTGCAGCATCTACTTTATCATAGGAGTCAGCTGATACATTGATGTATAGATCTTCATAAGTATCTTGTGCTTCATTTATGTCTTGATGACGAATCTCACTCTGAGCATGACAAAAAAACAGTGCTTCATTTGTATATTGCATTGAAATTGCTATACAAGTTATTTACTAGGACAACACACAACAAAATGATGTGCTGTAGATCTGTGGAGCTTGAGCATCAAGATAAAGATGAAACTAAAAAGTTATGATGATAAGGACTGAAATGGAATAGGGACGTTTAAAAATCTCTCTGAAAATTATCTTAGCAAAATATACCTTTTCTCCATTGATTTTCTTAGTCCCATATACTTGAATGACAGCTCCAGTTTCCTGCCATGAATGAAGCCAACAGTTTAACAAAGAGAATGCTCTCAAGGATATTTTTAAACAAAATAATATCACAAGATTTCCAAGAATAGACCATACTTCATGTAGTCGCTTCTGGGTATTGCTTTCAGGACCTAGAAGAACTCCAATAATATTATGTCCTGGACGTGCTTCTGCCTGCAATAGCCAACAGCAGACAGTAAATGTCATGGGCAGCTAGACCTTGTGGGCCAGATTGGAAGTAAGAAAGCTCCTTAGGGTTAGGATTAGAAATAAGATTAGCTAGAGTCAAGTAAATCTCTCTCCATATATACAAAAATGGGGAGTTGTATTAATTGCAAAGAAAAAATTTACCAGGAGAGAGAACCTTATCTATCTCAGCCCCTGAGCCTTGAGATTGGCCGCTGTCCCCAGCATGTCCAATCCCAAGTGCTCAGTTCGCATCTGTTCACCCTACCAGGCTACCCACCCACAATCACCCAATGTTCTGCACACCCCTCTAACCATAACCAGGGGCATGAGAACTTAAAAGATCTATCAACTTTAACAAAATGCCAAATGTTAATACCAAAATGAACTAATGAAGTATAGCACACCATATATAAAAAAATAGATCAATCAACAACATACTACTATTGAAAACAACCCAAGTTGTGCTGTATAATTCTAGTACATTACAAAGGAAATTAAGATAAGCTCCTACTGGTGTAACTCGATTGTCCAAGTACAAGGAACTCTTGGAGTATCAGAAATAGTGGTAGAAGAACCAAAAGTTCGCTAAAAGTCAAAACAAGCAACAAGCATGATGAGGTAGTGACCTTACATACCGGAAGAGGGATTTTTGTCTCCTTAAGTACTGGTTTGTAGTCTTCAGGCGTCTTATATCCCGGATTCAAACGGAGTATTTCACCTACAGATAATATGCACCACAGTTATGACTAAAGATTTTCTCAGAGACTAAATAAAGATATTTAACAAGGCCAACAATTAACAAGAACCTAACATGTTTATTTTTAAGCAACTACAAGCATTATCAAGGAAGATACTACTTGATAAAGGAACCCCATGGCCCCATTAGCACCAAGATGCATTGAATCAGGTACATATTTATTTTCCCTTCAGTGGTTAAATGAAGTACATGAATACAGGAGAAAAGGATAACTTCTCTGACCAATAAGTTCTCTTCTTTCAAGTTCCAGCAGTTCAACATTTCCCAGCTGCAAATAGGGTAAAAAGATGATTAACAAATGGGAGCGTATAACCGTTTTTTATGTTGACACACTATGGACTCATAAAAAATCGTAGACCATACATTGAAACTGGGAATACCTCGTTCTCTTTCAAGATGTCAGAACCAATAGAATTCAATTCATTTCCAGCAGACACTGAACCATCAATTCCAGATGTATCCAAAGTTCCAGGCTTCAGCTGCTTGGTAATTTGCTCCACTCGAGTCTGCTCATGAACTAATATGAATTAATGACACCTGGCAATCGAAGCATCGTACATGAGAGAATCGCAAGAAAAATGCCTGTTTCTGTCCAGTCAGTGGGGAGGCTGGGCTTATCCTTTCAATAAAAGTAAATAATGATTCTTTTTAGCCTAGTCTCCAAAGAAATCAAATCTCACTCTTTCAGCATTCCTGTTCTAGACAAAGGAACTGAAGTATGAAGCAAGTTCTAAATTTCTAAAGCAGATACAAAAATGTGTGCATACTATCCTTGCTTAATTTTTTGAATGTAGATTGACACGGGTACCAGGCTACCAAGAGAAAGAGATATTTTAAGAAAAGAAACTCAATATAGACATCCTTTTTGATTGGAAGTAATAAGGAATTAACAAAACTGTCCCAGGCTATCTCCAAGGATTATTTTTTCTGAGAAAAGGTAGCATAATGAAACCAGTAGGTACAAGTTGAACCAAAAATACTGCATCAATCAAAATGCAAAGATGGTAGTAGTGCATAAAACAATGGATGCCAAGAGATAGAGCAGGCCAGAAGCATAAACCCGTGAGGGTGAAAGATAAGAGTGATAAGTGATAGTATGATACCTGGTAGGCCAAAGCCCTTCCTTTGCACACAACGGGTCCAAAGCGAGATCAGGCGCCCACTTTGTCTTTCTTTGAACAGGTCTGCTGCTATCTTCGCTGGATGCAGCTGGCGTTTCATTCTTAGAACTGGTGCTCCGGATTACGAGTGAGCCGGCTAGCTTGTTCTTAGGTATGACAAATCCAGCTTTTGCCCCAAATATGGAGATCTTGGGGGCCAAAGGAGATGTTGCTGTGGATTTCTTTCGCGATGCTCCGCAGAAGATTGGTCAAGTTTTGTGGTCATCTACAATAGGGAGGACCCCAGTAAACGGCATGAGTGTTAACATGTACAGTTTTTTTCTTTTTTTTTTTTTGGCTTTGCAAAAGAAGCAAAGTTAGTAGCCATTATGCATAAACAATCGAAGTTAGCAGGCATAATACATGTATACGCTTGTAATTAGATCAGATCCGAATACAAAGTTTGGCCCCAATTGGATTGTTCAGAAATGAGAAAACTGTACTCCTATAATATTGGTGATACAGGATATATGAACTAGAACATACAGTCCATGTCTTGCAAATATGCGTCAATTCAACTTAACCTAGTCATCAGTTCAAAAGAATAAGGCAGTAGTACAGTGCCAGATATGCGATTCTACACAATCCTGAGTTCCTGACCACGCGCATGGAGCAAATTCGCATCTAGAACATGTGGGGCCCTGCTCACCAAACAGAGCTCGAGATCCCCTGATTCACTGCTACGGAATTAAAACCTTGTGAGTCGCAGTTGGAGATTCGAGCTCACCTTCAGAGGACCGGGGAAGATGCAGCCGGCAGGATGTGGGGGCCGGTGGCGCGGTGCAGCTGTTATGGATACGAGCCTCGAGCGGCGGCGTGGTGCGTCTGGGGGACGCAAGCCGCCGCTGCGGCGACGGCGGCGGGCGGCTGGGGGCGTGGCCGACTGGGGCGTGGTGCGGCAACACGCCAACACCGCTTGCGGGGACTACTGCAGCTGGAATTATTTCTTCAATCAAAAAAAGAAAACTGCTTGTGTTGGGCCGGTCGTGACTGTTTTAGTGGGCTAAATTGAACGCTATACTTCAATTTTGGAGAGCCAGCCGTGGCCCGTGGGTCTATCCTACATACTATTTTTTTTTGATAGAATTGGGCCGAGGCCCCTACAGGAAAAAAATTATTAAATTAGATAAAGGTCACCCAAGGAATTACAGAAACAGAAAAACTGTTCAAATTACCTCTCTGTGGCTTGGAATGGTTTCAAAGAAAACTAGATGGATTCCCCGCTGGCGTTACAAGAGAGGTATAAAGGTGAAATTTATAAGTTAGAACATTATTATCACCCTCCTATTTTTTTTCCCCTTTTCTCATTCTTTTTTTTTTTTATTTTTTACTTTACTCTATACCGGGTCCACCTATAATTTTATCAAAAATATATCCATATGAGATCTTGTTTTGAATGATTTATTAAAAAGAATTCAATGGTGTAATCGAAATTTAATTTGATTTTTTTAGTGCGTGAGTTACAATATTTTTTAGTTAGTTCAAACAACTAGACCCGTCACTTTGGATGTTATGGTCTTAGAGCATCTCCAACAGTTTTGGTATTTTTGATTTGGCATTTGACTTGTTTGCCAACTCCTCATTCCAAATGCCAAGCCAAAAAAAAAAAAAAGTTTCCTCCAACAGTTTGCTATTTTTGGTTTGACATATGGGAAAAGTGGGGCGGGGAGGGAGCGGTTATTGGTTCCTCGTCGGTTCCTGTTCGCAAGTTGCCACGCGTCGGGCATGCAAGAGACGCGACGCAAGAAATGCCAAAGCTCCCAAGTTTGGCAAAAATGCCAAACGAGGACCTGATTTTGCCAAACTCACTAAAATGCAAAAAGGGATTTGCAAAAACCTGTTGGAGCATTGTTTTCTATACTTTTGGCAAAAATGGAAATGCCAAAACCCATATACAACACCTTGTTGGAGATGCTCTATTGAGGTGGCATGTTTGCATGTTGAGTGAACTCCTTAGTAGGGGTTCTCTATATAGGTGTAGTCGATCACAAAGGTTTAAACAACAGGAAATCAGTTATTAAGAAAATCAGTAAATACTTGTCAAGAATTTTTTTTTAACTTAGTGTCATTTGTTCGTTTTGATGAAAATAGTAAAAGCTAAACTTTGTGCCATTTGTTCATATTGATGCAATTATCACCAATATAAATTTTGGTGGTCAAAATTTTTGAACAATTTTTTTAGACTCCAGACCCAAAGGCCCTACTTTATATAGAGCAACATTTTTATATCCAATGGACACCGGATAGTGCCTTCTAATTTTCTTCATGCCTTTTCAAGGTAACTTAGATCTTGTGGTAATAACATAGAACTTGTGCGCTTTTCATACGAGATGGGATGAAGTCCGGTCCATGCTTTGAAACCAAATCCAAAGACCAATTTGTAGGAGAACCGAAGAATAGAAGAATAGTAGATTTCTTCTCTCACCACCCAGAAAGCTTACACATGTTTTCCTAGGACTAGTAATTTGTTTTATGGAACTCTCTAAAATGTATGAGCTAAGGTAGATTTTTTTTTTTTTTTTTTTTTTTTTTTTGCCAAGAGGTGAGACCTTCCTTCTCATAGGTACATGTACTCTCTTAATTCCACTTTTTGCCGTGAAGATAGCAACACAGTGCTTGTTTGGAGCTAATGCCAAAAAGTTTCATGCAATATTTTGTCGTATTAGCAAAACATTGAACTTTCAGTAGTACTCAGTTTAATGTTATGTAAATAGCTTTGACAATTGACAAGGGAGCCAATGAGACTAATAATTAAGGATATATCAAAAGAAATGTAAAAAGCGTACCCAAACGCTACACAATTAAACACTAACAATAGAGATTATCAAGGAAAGTAAGCATCTAGGATCATAAATGAACATCAATTCATACACTACCATAAAAACTGCAACAAAGTTTTTAATAAGGGATCACAAGCGTACCCAAAGGCTACACAATTAAACACTAACAATAGA
This sequence comes from Hyparrhenia diplandra, assembly GCA_015847255.1. Taxonomy (NCBI): domain Eukaryota; kingdom Viridiplantae; phylum Streptophyta; class Magnoliopsida; order Poales; family Poaceae; genus Hyparrhenia; species Hyparrhenia diplandra. The sequence goes on from JADLZK010008945.1 coordinate 513,157, forward strand.
GATTATCAAGGAAAGTAAGCATCTAGGATCATAAATGAACATCAATTCATACACTACCATAAAACTGCAACAAAGTTTTTAATAAGGGATCACAATTTATAAAGGAGTCCACAACCAGTAGCCAATTGGACACAACCTTGGGTGCATTTGGGATCTATATAATTGCTCAGATAGGATTGGGTAGCCATCTTAATTATGCCTAATCCTGTCGTTGAAGAACTCAGGGCACTCATAGCGCTTTATGTGATTTGCTTTTTGGCTGTGATCTTCACACATTTTCCATGGTACCATTGGTTGCAAATATCACAACAGATCTAGAATGCATTCTATGTGAGAGCGGGTTGAGATATTAATGTTGGGAGACAAGTTGGACTCTGGGTGCCAAGGTTAGTAGGATGCTTGGGTGGTTCTAGACCCGGTGGTGGTTGGGTGGAATATTATTAGAACCCAAGTAATTAAACTAGACTAAAACAATGTAGTTTCATACTTATTAGTAAAAATGGATTAAGTTTTGTTGGTTTTCAAGAATGTTTGTTGGTTCTTTTCTTGGTAAGTACAAATAGGCAATATGTTTGGCATTTGTTTGTGAGGCTTAGGTTTGGCGAGTGGAATTTTGGTAGATTCACAAGAAAAAATCCCTCAAGGTCTTAGACTATCAAGGTAGAAATTGTAAGCATTGATGGCTTGCCTTTGTTATGATGCGCAGTGTCAAAACTTTTTTTGACGAGAGTTTTAATTCAACTTAAAGAAAGCACAAGTTTGATAAAATACTGGTGATACTAAAAGTATAGGAAGCGATCAAAGAGCCCAATACAGGAACTAGATTTCACAGTAGTCGCCACCAACTCCCTAGGCTTGAAATTCTTCATCCAAAACAGGATCTCGTCTTTCACTTAAAGAATGTGTTGGCGATCATCCTCCTTGAGCAACATATATAATGCCAGGAGTTTTTGGAAACTTGAGCTCAATGGCCATCTTGTTTCTATTAGTCCATATTGCCCAAGTAAATCCTACAAATATGAAAAGGGTTAATCTAATAGGCATGCATGGGCCCCTTGCCCTGTAGCAGTCTCGCACAATCTTTTCAAGGAGTTGGAAATATAGTCTCTCCAGTTAAAGATCTCCCTTAAAAGCCCTAAACCATTCGAGCAATGATGCAGTCAAAGAAAATATGATTCACTGATTCAATCAAATGACAAAGGTAGAATTTCTCACACCCTTTCCACTCTAGTTTTCTATGACGCCGAGCACATTGAAGTTTATTATTGAAAACCTACCAGAAGAAGAAATTTATTTTCAAAGGTATACGTCACTTCAAAAGATGGCCTGCTATTCTCTGTTAGGGAAATAGCCATCGGACATGAATCTATATAAATATTTAGTTGAGAAATAGCCTTTGCTCTCTAGGGCCTAAGTAACCATGTCAGGGGCCCTCTTCCATGGAGATTTTTTCTCACCCTTGCTTCAAAAACACGACAAACTTGAGATGCTTTAACTCTCCAAGAATTTCTCTTTAGATTGTTCCTTTTTGAAATTGTTATTGTCTAGACGGCTCAAATCTTTGTATCTGAGATTTTTTGGAGTTGTTTTGGTTGCCTGTAATAATGAAGAGCCATATGTATTAGTCGATGCAGAAGCTGAAATATTAATATTTCTTTTATAAAAAGGATACGTCATCCAACTTGAACCTGCTAGTGATTCCAGTTGCAGCAGAACGAAGCAAGCAAAGCATGATGCGTGTGCAGGAAAGACTATATATATTATATGTTCGGTATGATCGTCTTCCCGTCATCGCTGCTGCAGGAAGCGGCTCAAGCTCACGTAGTAGTATGCATGGCTGTTGGTGCATCCTCAAAGGAGGCCACGTGGCCGGCTGTACGTCATGGGTGAGGCACACATCGGCTTTGACCTCAGTGACAAGAAGACGGGGGTCAAACGGTGGGCCCAGCGTGCTGGAGCCTGAAGGACCTCGCTCGCCCTGACGGATCATCGGCAGATTGCAAAAGGCCCAGAGGCCGGGCCTTGGGTTGGGCCCACGGACGGTTACTAATGGAGTTGTATGCGATTATGGGAAGGCAAAGCAACAAAATTAAAGGCAGATTTTGCAAAAAAAAAAAAAAAAAAAAAAAAAAATTAAAGGCAGATCGAGAGCAATCGACGAAGCAAGCAATCACGACCAAACCCTTGCCGATCCAGGCCTCGATCCCCATCCCGTCCGGCGGCTTCCCCAACAACCCTTCCTGCCCGCCGGCGCGCCATGTCTGGGACCTCTGAGGTAACCGTGGACTTTAGCTGTGTTCTAATGGAGGGTACGAAAACTGTTGTGCTCGATCTGAACGTGTTTTCCGTTTTTTTGTCTTGTCTCATTGCAATGTGCAATTAGACGGGCGAAGGCAAACTCTCTTTATACCGGTATCAAATTTTTTTCTCGGACAATAACAAAGATAGGGTTTTGATGCAATTTTCTATATCCTCTTATTAGCAGACGGGTTCTGCTGTAATTTGACCCAATAAGAATGGTGAATGTTATTTGCCCCTTAAAAATGACGACTGTGTGCTTATTAATTTATTAGTTCTGTGAAAGGAAGTGGTGATAATTAGTTCTTGCCGAAGCATTTTGTATATGATGAACAACTAATTCATGATACATGCATGGTTGTTTGATTTACTTGGGGAAATCTACATAAGGGCACATTCTCTACAACATTTATGTAGTAGCAGGGACTTCCTTTTTGTGCTCCCTCGCTATGTCTTAGCATGTTTTTATCTTGTTCACTTCTTGTAAATATAAACTCTCCTTAATGAACAGGCAGAGCTCCTGCCATTTGCCTTTTTTAAAAAAAAAAAAAAAAAAATCCATCCTTCCATTATATTGTTCCTTAGTAATACTAACCTTTTGTCATTGTTGAAATGTAAGTCTAACCACTACTACAACTTTCATATCAATAATATAAGTTCCATATATTGTACTGTTGTTAAAGCATCTCCAGGAACAGGTGTTCGTAGTATAAATTTCATAATTCATATAGTCAATCTAGATAGCTTTAGACTTACTAGCTAGTGGTCAAACTTTTGATATATAGTTTGATTGTATATATGGATTTTAAAAGTACTATTGCTACCCAATTGCTGCCATTTTTTTCTTGTTAGCATCCACTAACATGCATATGAATATTTTTTACTTATGCATTACCATCTCAATTGTATTTCTCTAATCAATCCTAGTAGGATGGATTTGGTGATGGAGCTAAAGCTGACCGTTCTAGCAAGACGAAGAAGCAGGTTGAACATTTGTTGGCAACTTTAGAAAAAGAGGGAGTGCAGGTAGATGACAAGATAACTAGTATTGTTGATGCTGAGATAGCTAAAATTAAAGCTGAAACTTTGAGGTAATTGGAAGCCCTACGTCCTATTGATTTTTACTAGATAATAAAATGAAACGATCCTAACATTTGTGCAACTGTGTTCGCATTGATCCTTTTGATCATAGGGATGCAATCAATGAGCCAAAAAGAGGGTGCATAACGATTTGGTCTGCTGCTTTAACTTGTTGTGGCCTCGCAGTTTTCGCAGTTGCATCTATTTCTGCTGGTTTCCTTATGGGAGCAGATTGGTTTGAGAAAGCCTTCCTCGAGGAATATGCTAGGAGAACTGATTTCCTCATTGGAGAAGATAGGAAAACTTATGGTAAAGATAAGTAGCTAGGGCTTTGTATAGCCTTTTGCAGATCCACTCTGTTTATGATATGAAAAACCAAGTACTACAGAGGTTATGAAATAACAAAATGATAAGAAATATTACAAATTACAAAACAACTTTCTTGTCTTTCATGATTTGAAAACGATTGATGATGTTGTCTTCCGTAGTTTCCAAGAGTAAATCACCCGTATGTGAACTTTTCATCTTTCATCACATCATCAATTTCACTTACACTGTCGCACTGTTTTTGACACTAGGGAACTCCACACAATTTGGTAGTGTATCATTGCTATCCTTGTACCATCGCCCACCTCCGTGGCTATGTCTCTGAGGGCTGCCGTCTACCACTAGCGCCCAAGGCCGCAATGGCTATGTGAGTAGCCACAACATGCTCGGTGTCAGAGCACTCCATGCTCGCAATCAACAACTGCCTGATGCTCCTTGGCAGCGGCGGTGGCTTCACAATCAGCAGTAGTCGTGGAATCGAGGGCATCAGCGTGAGCGGTGAGCCTGGATGGTGTTACACTTGCACACTACAATGGTGGATTGCTTGGCTTCGGTGGTGCTCGAGAGAGTGATGCTGGTTGAAGGGGTTAACAATGCAGGAGAAGAGCTTGGCATCGTGGCAATGATGGTTGTGAGATGGCCGGTCTAGCTAGTAAGGGATGGTGCAACCAGATGATGGAAGAGGGGCCAAGAGTTACCCAAGTGGTTGATACCATGCAAGTTGGAATAAGCATAAGAAATTATATATTGAATATGGAGGATATGATGGTACACCTATATAGGCAAGAATGACCTAGGTTTATAGAAACAAAACCAATCCAGTTTACTCACTCCTGAGATTCTTTTTTCAATCCTTGTAAGTAGAGGGGAGAATTCATCAATGGTTGGACTAGTGGTACCAAGAGGCAATCCAAGGTAGGTGAAGGCATTGTACCAAGCTGACAGCCAAAGGTATTTGCCAGGTGGGTTGCTCTTGAGTTATCCATGTTGATAGGCACCAGAAATGATTTTCCAAAATTGACATGTAATCCTGTGGAGTCAGAGAAGGGTCTGAGCAAACATTTTAAATTAAAAAGTGTTTTGGCATCACCTGGGAGGATGAGTAATGTATCATCAGCATATTGGATTATGGGAAAGTGTCCTCCAAAGTTTTCACATGCAACTCATTCATTTTTCATTTGGTAAGTTTTCATATTTACCATATTCCCCATGTTTAGTATAAACCACATATAGTTTTTTTAGGAAGCCCTTACGTAATATATATGACAATAGATCCGCTTGGTGTTCAAAATCCGTTTTTGATTTTTGTAATCAACACATGGCTAGTGTATGTATTCCTCACCCTTTACATTACCTGCCATGTACCCCATGGTGGCCTTCACAAAAGAATCAATGCCTTCCATAACTTCAAACATAGGGATATTAATATATCCCCTTTTCTAAAAAAATGCTATTTAATTTAATGCAAATTCCCCTAATAGTTTTCGTCTTACATTTTTTTTGGAAAATGTACACTAAAAATGTATGGAATCTAAATGGCTATTCAATTTAATATGAAATGTCCTCTAAAATAAAACTTAAACGAGTGGCAAGATATCAACCTTAATAATAAAGTTGGTCATGTGAACCTTCACAATTTGGGAACCTCGTTGAACAACTCTTTATAAACATGTCCTTCAGGTGGTTGGCAAAGGTTGGAGCTTTGCCAAGGGTCGCCGGTCGGGCACTCGGCAAAGGTTGGATCTTTGCCGAGTGTCGCTCCGTCACGGCAGTCGGCAAAGCCGCCATCATCGTCATTATTTGTGCCATCCGGTAGTTTTTCTTTGCCGAGAGCTGTCTTGGCACTCGACATAGCCTTTGACGAGTGCTCGGCAGATGGCTCTCGGCAAAGACACCTTTGTCGACATGTTCTTTTCCGAGAGAGTTCGGGCCTTTGCTGATTGCATTGCACACTTGGCAAAGCTGACGAATCCAATAGTGCCACATCCATCTCAATATATTGGGAACAATGTAATTAATCAAAAACTAACAATTAAATTAGAGGCTACATACTAACCTAAGACTAAGTTGGTGTGATGTGAAAAATTCAAATTTGGAAGCCTCCATGATCATCAGGTGCAAGCATCCCTCTAAAAGCAAGAAGGATTATTTTCATCACATTTAACCAAGGGAAAATCTAGGAATTTGACGGGTTTATAATTACCAACCTTAGAACAAGGAAGTGATGTACATTCTTTGAAAATTAGGACTCTCAATGAGAAAAATTGGTGAAAAATAATGGTGAAACAAAGGTGGAAGTCAAAGGTATAAAACAGAGGGAGTGAGGAAGAAGAGGTGAGGAAGTGGGGATTAGTACCAAGGCATTTTTTGAATCATCTACCAAGGAATTTTCACCACTAGTTTAAACCTTGAATTGATGGTGGAACTAGTTTTCTCCACTGATGGGAAAGTAAGTGTCATAGTGGACATCAAACAAAGCGGTGAAAATGAATTGTTTATTTTCATTGTTGGTTTGTTGCTATAGTACACCCTGCTAGCTTTCGAAATAGTAGAGGTAAAAACCATGTGAAGAAAATGATATATGTAGTAGAGATACACTCATAATTTTCATGGGGTGAGCATGGCCCAATCGTACTCCCTCTTATAAAAAGTCCCAAGGTATAAGTACTAAGAACTTGTTCATAATTTGCAAGCTAAAAGAGAGTTGGGTGGGATATTGCCACCTCTGATTTTTCACTATAAATAAAGCCCATGGGGACATGACAATAGACATATATATATTCATCATATTTCTCTCTATTCCCATGTGGGTCTAAGTCTTCTAACTTAATATTTTCCCTATAAAGATAGAAGCATACATAAACATCAACAAACTAATAATTTTTTGTACAAAAATTAACATCTTGAACTTATGAGTCCCTCAACTTGATCTTTTTTCCTTTCTTTATAGATAAATTTAACATCTTTAACTTAGCTCCTTCCTCATGTTTTCCCTTTCTTATCTAGAGACTGAGCTAATTAAACTTGTCAAGGCCATGGTTTTCAGCTTCACCAACGATGTTAAGGTCAAAGAGAGTTAACCTTATCGAGGAGGGTGTTGACACTAGTTTTTACCTAATGTTAGACATGGTATAAATGGTTACGAGAGAAGTGATGTACACTAGTGCCTCAAATTAATAAGATATATATTTCAATTCACATCACTAGCATGCTTTTGTGTTTTTTCCATTACACTAACTCGGGTGTCCACTAAGTGTGCTCGATGAGCACGAGAGATCTCAATTAAACAACTTATTTTGTGGATACCTAATGTTACATCAATATTGTTGACCTTAGTTGTACTTTTTACCTTAACAATCATATGATGAGCACGAAGATCTCACTCAAGCGGCTTATTTGGTGGATTTTATGTGGAGTTGTTTTGATTATTTGTTTTGTGTTTGTTGTTGGGACACTTTATAATGTCGTAGGGGGAAGACATTACGTTGAGTCCAAAATGAATAGAGTGATCACGACCGTTTTTTTACTCTTGCTAATGATTCCACAAGGTAGATGAACTGGTTATCGGTAGAGTTGATACTACTATGACTTACGTTTCCTTGATTCACACGTGGAAGAAGTGGTTATTTAGGAAGTGATTTCATGATGTGATTGCAGAAAAGTTGTGTAGTCAAACTACGTAACAAACCACAGATATCATCAGTGCTTTAATAGACTTTTCGAGTCTCATGTGATTACATGTTATAAAATCAATATTGCATCCTTTCTTCATGCATGCTAGTTAGTACTCATGTATGCATTTCTTTTTCTTAGTTTTACATTCTCGGTCTACCAAAAACTTAATTTAATACATTGTGATTTTTTTGAACCCATTTGTCAACTCGTTGCAAATGTGTTGGGGTAGAAATATTATTTTGATTGTTCTTGAAGGTTGCTCTCATTTTTTATGTATCTTATTTCAGGACCAAATTTGAGCATAGCATTATTGATGGTGGTGGTAATAGTATTATGGCAATGGTGGAAAGTGTTGAAAAATCCTATTGAAGAAATAATTGAGGATTGCCATTGCAATGTTATTGGACACATTTTGGATTTTTCTTTGGCAATCTTGTTATTTTGAGGTGGACACATTTGGTACTCTCTGTTCTCTTCTACTATTTAGGGTGAACCCGAGTTCATGCACATGGTGGCATGGATTGAAATAAGAGGTATATAGAATTGGGTTCTCGACATAGGGTGGATAGACAAATGATATGCGAGAACATCAAAGTTGCATCGTATGAGAAAATTCCAAACATAGTAAGTCAAATCATCAATCAAGACAAGACAAAATTTAAATCCGTAAGAACTAGGAACTAGTGAGGTCCAAATATCAGCATGCATGACTTGAAAAGGAGCATATATAACGGATCCAGAAGATGAGAAAGGAAGCCTAACATGTTTACCAAACCGACAAGAGGAATAGACATGGGAGGAAGACTTTGACCAACTGAAATCAAGATGTTGAATGGCTTGATGGAGAGTGGGGACGCTCGAGATGGACCAACCACAAGTGTCACAAGTTGATGGTATGTAGGTGCAAGTAGCAACGAGTGCTTCCGATTAATCGAAGGTGCTATAGAGTACATGTTGCCACCTCTATTACATTGGAGGATCACCGTGTGGGTTGGGTGGTCACTAGTAGAAAAACCAAAGGGATCAAACTAGAAAGAAACATTGTTGCCATGAGTGAGCAATCAAACATAAATGAGATTATTTATAGAGAGGGAGACACAAGAATTTTGTTGAGCTGAAGGGGAGAGTGAGATGTGGCAGCCTGTTGAGTCGTCATGGGCAAAATGGCACCATTGGCAACAATGATGGGTGTGGAGCGAGAGAAATAGAGAAATGGAGGGTTGTTATCGGGGCGAGGCCATGAGAAGATGGGTCATGGCAGGGACCACAAACATCGATGCCTGGGACGCGGTACGACATTATCCAGGCTTGCACCTTGCCTCTCCATGGGTTTAATCCAAAAGCCCAAGTGGTGCTAGGTGATCAAGTTGTGAAGCCAGGTTTTGAACTACTAGGTGGACCAGAGCCATATCCACAACCTTTCTTCTTGGAAGCACGATCAAGATGGTTGCAAAGTTGGTGATGTGGACTTGACGGTGGAGCTGGAACCCCCATAACCGCTAGTGTAGAGGTGGAACGACCGCCGACGGTGGAAATGAGAGCCTAGTACTAGGCCACCTCTTGGCATGTTCCCAGTCGTAGTGCTCCTCCAAGACAGGAAGTAGGAGCATGCCAAGAGGAAGTGTGGGTGGGTTCTTGGCGGTGATCATAAGGACAGTGTGCCAGTACTAAGCTGAGTTCACAAAGAATGTTGAAGACTTTGATAAGTCTCGCAGATAGGCTATCCAACTTTGCGTAGAGCGTTGGCGAGATGCTTGTGGAGGCTGGTGTACGCCATGATTCCATGTCGCCCTAGACCAAGCTCCTGAATTCTACCTCCAAGTAAATGGCACAATGTAGCTTCTTGTTGTGGAACCGATCATGGATCGTGTTGCATATGGAGTATGCACTGGCCTTGGGAACGTGTGCATGCCCTTGGACATGGAGTTGTAGATCCAACTATAAGGATGCACCGATCAACCATTTCCCACTCTAGATCACGACGGTTGGTGGTGAAGAGAGGTGAGACCCATGCCAGGTCACATCTTCATCAACATGACCTTGAACTTGGTAGTTCTTCAACACGTGGTCAGAGATAAAATGAGCTGGATGCCGTGTTGGTAAGCCCCATGTCTATATCTCATGATGCGCACTACGCATGCTCGAGCGAGATGTAGTTCTCGAAGACATGCTCCGTGCCTATCCCCATGTCATCCAACAAACTAGAGCATTTTGTGCAGCAGTTTGAGTGCACAGTGGTGAAAGAATGCTTCCTCACCTTCTCCATGGTGAGCGTCAACTTGTGAAGTAGCTCAAGGCACACATGAGTGAATGCGCGAGATGTCTGGTAAGGCCATGCACACCATCTCATTGCCTCCCTTTAGAGCATGACATGTTCCATGTTCTACTCGGTAGTCGTCAGGTGTCTCGGGCACGTGAACAACATGTACCACGCCGGGCTACACCGGCAACAACGTGTTGTTCGGCAATGCAGAGCCCACCATCGGCGAGACCAAGAAGGAGCTAGGGTGGACATCACGGTTGCTGAAGCATGGTGTGGCATTGTTCGAAGTGGCGAGCACACGAGGAAGACGCTAGAGTGCAAACAAATATAGAAAACATTTAGAGAGTGGAAAGATAGTGAAAATGATTGTTAGGCAAATGACCTCCAAGCTGATCTATAGGGTGTACTTTTAGAAAAACTCTTGGAGCGCTTTTTAAAGTAGTCTCGACATAACATTTATGATCTACTTTCTCCATTCCAAATTATAAGACATTTGGGTTTTCTAGATGCATTGCGTTTACTATGTATTTAGATATAATGTATATCTAAGTGCATACCAAAAGCTAAAAATGACTTCCTGTGAATAGTCTGAGCAAAGTTCTCAATTTACAAGTCATTGTACCCGTATAAAAGAAGATATACATACATAAAGGAAGAAATACATAATTAATTACTATCACTGGAAAGACCTTTGAGTCTAGTTTTTAATAAATTTATTTAAAGATACAAATGTTGTGCGTATTTTCTACAAATCAATTAAAACTTGTGAACTTTGAAAGTTGTGGTATCTCAAATTCTAAGCCAAAATGAAGGGCTCCGAATGGACCCTAACTGCAAACCTGAAAGCATCAACACTAGAGATCGAGACCTATGCTCGTTACCCTTGCTAAAGTTTAGTGGGCAGTCTAGTCTCATTTAAGTCACTTTCTATACAAACACTATGTGTTTTTTAGCAACTCCAAACAGTATGTGGTGTGGTGGATTATAAAATTTCGTCGTGCAGAGGCAACAGGCCGGGCCTTGAGCCCACGGTTAATGGAGTACGTTGTTGTTGTAGCAACAAAGGACAGACAACAAACCATCGGCAAAAGACAGACCGAAGCAAATCGCAGTCGCCACCAAACCCTAGTCGACGCTTCCCCTGTCCGACGCCTCCCCATCCGGCGCTTCCCCAATCCTTTCTGCCCGCCGGTGCCATGTCTGGGACTCCTCGGCAGGATCTGGGCCCGCGTGATCTGCCGCCGGTGGACTCTACGCTTCCCACCTCTGAGGTACTCTGATTTGTGAAGACACAGTAGCTGGCTGAAGATTTCTGCGTTCTGGCGGTTGTTGGTTACGTCTTTTGATCAGTTTAAAGAGGTCTCCTTTTTTTTGTTAGCCTCTTTGGTCCTGTGGAGTTTAGCTGTGTTTGTTGCTGGCGTGAGCAGAGCAGTCTGTGAGTTTTTAGGGTATGAAAAACTGTTGTTCTCCAAACTTTTTTTTTTGGTTTGTCTGTTCTCGTCGTTGCAATGCAATTGCAATTAGGCGAGGATGGTTTTGCCTAGAACAGAATCTGTTTATACTGGTAAGTATCAAATTTGGATGTGCCGTCATGTGCACTTCCCCTTTTATTGGCAGACGGGTTCTGTAATTTGACGCAATCATGGTGAATGTTGCCGCTCAAGTATGCAAATAAAGCAGAGGATGTCTGTGTTTAATTTGTTAGGTCTGCTTGAAAGGAAGTGGTGATAAGAGCAACTCCAATCCACACCCTATTTAAGCCCCTACCCTAAATTTTAGGGGTTTTGACAAAAAAATCAACTTCAATGGAGTCCCTTAATGAGACCTCAAATTTTAAAAACCCCAAATTTTAGTTTCAACCCTCTAAATCTGGATTCCCCTATTGGGCCCACCCACCTTTTCCCCTTCCCTGCCCTCGCACTGCACGCTGCTGCACGCACCACGCCGCCGTCACCGCCGCCGCCGGAGCTTCGCTATTGCGACGGCGGAGCTTCTTCTCGCGTTCCGCCAGGTCGTGGATCCCGCCGCCGGGCCCGTCGCCTCCTCCTCCGCCGCCGCCGTTGCGGAGAGCAATCCCAAGCCGCCGCGTGCGCGGGTGCTTGCGGGCGCCAAGGCCCGGCGCGTGATGGGGAGCAGCCGCGGCGCCAAGAGCGCTTTGAAGTCGGCGGGCGCTGAAGCTGAAGCCGCGCCAGCGCGAGGAGGAGGCAAAGAGAGCGGTGTGGCGGTCGGGCAGCGACCGCAGCAGAGCCCGCGACGCGGAGCAACGACGGCGACGAGGACGGAGATCGAGGTTTTCGCGAGCCCGGCGGCGCCGAAGCGGTCGCAGGTGGCGCGGGTGGTCCCAGCCGAACTTGTTCATGGCGAGGTCCTCGACATACAGGCGGCGCCACGGCCATCAAGCGGCGCCGGGCAGCGAGCAAGAAGGGCGTGGTCGCACGACCGGGTGGCCGCGGCGATGCCGGGCGCTTCGGGCCCGCGCCCATCCTCCGCCGCCGACGGTCACCAGCCCATCGCTGACCATGTACCTCCCAAGATGCGGCGTGGACGCAGTTCCCAGCGATGGCGCGCGCATACATCTACAACTTGGTAGTCGCGGCTGCCGCCTCCGCCGCCGCCCACCTCTCCTCCGTCGCCGCCGGGTGCAGCACCATGGCGGAGCAGCTTCGACTTGTCCGCGCGCGGGAGGTGATTCGCCACCGCCGACGACGGGCTCAAGACGCCGCGGGACGAGGACGGCACGGCGCCGCAAGGCGGGCGCAGCCGCTGGTTCGGTACAGCGCCGCACGCGCGCTGGCGGGTCCGCGGCGCTGGGCGCCGCTTCGCACCGCGCTCGCTTCAGGCCCGCCAACGGCAGCGAGTGCTTCGACGCCGACATGCCGGGCGGGCGTTCGACGCCACCATCGCCGACGGGCGTGCACGTCATCTCGCCCTCCTGACGACGCCGCCGCCAGAGTCGACGAAAAGCAGCAGCATGCCCACCATGGAGATGCGCGGCGACAGCTGCAGCGGCAGGAGCTGACCCTTGTAAAGAGCTCGTCCGCCGGGCACAGCTGCTCCGCAGACCGCTGCTTGACGCCGGCGACAGCGTGACCATGAACTCGAACTCCGACGACGATGCCGAGGACGACGCCGTCGAACGACATCACGCCGCCGGAGCCGGGCGCTGTTTCTTGTTGCCTCTCGTCCTGACCATGGTGGCTTGACAGAGATAGGGGCCTGATTTTGCGTTTTGTGGTTGGAGTAGGGCTTTGATTTGGGCCTCCAAATTTTGTAGGTTAGCTCCTAAATAGAGATTTAGGGGTTTGATTTAGGTCTATGGCTGGAGATGCTCTAAGTGTTCTTACTGAGTCATTTTATATAACGAGTGGAGGGAAATCAACCTACTATATATATTGTCGTCATTTGTTGATTTACTGAAGCATTTTGTATTGCTGACGATTTGTCACTTCTGCTTGAAAGGAATTGGTGATGTGAACAATTAATCCATGATATATGGTTGTTTGATTTACTTGGGGGGAATCCATCCTTCCGATGTATTTTTCCTTAGTTAGCTTTTGTTGTTGAATGTGAGTCTAACCACTAGCTTTTATATCCATAAATAATATAAGTTCTGTATACTGTACTGTTGTTAAAGCATCTCTAGGGACATGTGTAGTAATATAATATAAATTTCATAATTCACATATAATCAATCTGTGTAGCTTTAGACATACTATCTAGTGGTCAAACTTTTGCTAGTTTGATTGTATATATATATGGAATTTGAAAGGACTACTTCTAGCCATATCGTTCTCTCTTGTTAGCATTACCTTCTCAACTGTATTTATGTAATTAATCCTAGCAGGGTGGATCTGGCGATAGAGCTAAAGCTGATCGTTCTAGCATGACGAAGAAGCAGGTTGAGCATTTGTTGGCGACTTTTAGAAAAGAGGGAGTGCAGATAGATGACAAGATCACTAGTATTGTTGTTGCTGAGATAGCTAAAATTAAAGCTGAAGCTTCGAGGTAAATGGAGGCCCTACATCTTAATTGATTTTTACTAGATAAAATAAAACAATCCTAACATTTGTGCAAATGTGTTCACATCGACCCGTTTGATAGGGAGGCAAGCAACGAGTCAAAAAGAGGGGGGATGACGTTGGGGTCTGCTGTTGTAACTTGTTTTGGCCTCACACTTTTCACGATTGTATCTGTTTCTGCTGGTTTCACTATGGGAGTAAAATGGTTTGAGAATGCCTTCCGCGAGGAATTTGCCAGGAGAACGAAACTTGCAAGGAAGTAGCCTAGGGGCTTGCAGTTTTGCAGGTCCACTCTATTTATGATATCTAAAACTAGTATGTAATCATGGTGGAACATATTTATATTGTCCAAATATTGGTATGCCGACCTATTTAGACCAAGTTTGGTTCCAGGGACTCTTTGGAGTTGGTAAAAGTTAGGAAACCAAAATAGGAGGGACTTTTTCTCTAGAAGTCCCTCTTGGAGGGACTTTTTCTAAAAATCCTACGACTAAAAAAGTCCTAGGACTAACTAAACAAACATAGTGTCTAAATAATTGTGACTTTTACCAGATATAAAATGAAACGATCCTAACATTTGTGGAAATGTGCTCACATCGATCTTTCTGATAGGGAGGCAATCAATGAATCAAAAAGAGGGGGAATGACGATATGGTCTGCTGCTGCAACTTGTTTGGGCCTCACAATTCTTACGGTTGCATCTATATCTATTGGTTTCACTATGGGAGCAGATTGGTTTGCGGAAGCCTTCCGTGAGGAATATGCTAGGAGAACTAGTTTCATTATAGGAGCACATAGGAGAACAAATGGTGAAGATAAGTAGCTAGGGCTTGCATAGCCTTGCAGGTCCACTCTATTTATAAAACCAAGTATGTAATCATGGTTGAACCTATTTATGTTGTCTAATTCTGGTATGCTGAACCTATTTAGTGTCTAATAATTGGCATGCTATGCTGGTTTGGCCTGTGTGATTGACCATGTATCTGCTATAACTTAAGATGTGTGGAGCAAGTGATTGTCGTATATTGGACTCAATTACGGCTTTGGCCCCTAGGTTGTCTTCATTTTCAGAATTTGTCACTCTGGTAAATGTTGTCTTCTTTTCAATGGTAAGTGTGAAATCTCATGTTTGGTTTTGGAAATTGATGACACACTTGTTATGCTAATCCGTTTTGCTCTAAGTGTGACTTGAGAGATAGGATTACATGGAGCATGATGATCATGTACATGGACGGTGATGATGGACATGGTGGATCATCAAGCTCGGTGGTCGGTTTGGAAGGAACCCCGGAGATCAAGGCAAATGTATACTTGATAGGGTTTTCTTTCGGTGATCAAGACACGATAGAGCGTGTGATCACATCATAGGCTAGATGGCCGACTATCAAGAGGAGATGCCGCGACCAATCCTTTGGTGAAGTGCTTCAAGGTCCAATTGACTTGCATATTGCATTTAGGATTGAGAGCACTAACTTCGTTCTTGCCTAACCGATCGTGACATGCTACCATCTTCGACGTGTTGGCAACTTATGGCAAGAAGCGAAGCAAGATTGAAGCAAAGGCGACAACAAAACGAAGAAACTTGCGCGAAAGTGCGCGACCGACGCACCGATCGAAGCGCACCGAAGTTACGATTTTTGACCGGACGCCCGTGGGTGCGTCCGGCAGAGAGCATGTTTTTCGGTTTGTGCTCGACGGTTGACCGGACGCGACACACCGGAAGCATCCGTGCTGACCGACTCATGCACCGGAAGCACTCTTTTACCGCGGGCCGGGGCTCTATCGCCGACCGGACGCCGACCGACCGGCCGGGTGCGTCCGGTCAGCCGAGTCCGGGCCGCGCTGTAAGCACCCCAACGGCTCTATTTCGAGGAGGACTCTATATATACTTGGATGGCCGGGTCTTTTGAGTCTCTCTTGCACATTTGAACACTCTAACTCTATTGTGAGCTTGTGATACTCCACTCCACTCATCTCTTCATCCAAACTCGAATCTTTGGTGAGATTGAGAGTGATAGAAGTGCATTTGCATTGCTTGGTTGCATTTAGAGGCACTTCATCCTTGGAGGAGCTACGGGATTTCGTTTCTCTTGGGAATTTGCTTGGTTCCCTAGCGGCTTGGAGCAAGAGGCGATGTTGAGCTCGATTGGAGCTTGTTCGAGGCCACACCGGTGGTTTGTGAGGGGTCGATCCTTACCCCGTGGGAGATTCGCGAAAAGGAGCACTAGTGGATTGCTCGTGGCTTGTTTGATCCTCTCTTGTGATCGGTGTGCTTGAGCTCCCACGGGGATTTGGCACCAGCCATTGCTTAGCAACCGTCCAAGTGAGTGTATCGCCACAACGGGGACTAGCGTGCCGGCAAGCATGTGAACCTCGGTGAAAAATCATCGTGTCACTTGTTCTAGCTCGTTGGAGATTTCTTGTACACGGTGATTGGCCACAACCTCTACTCGACAACGGTGGTATTGTATTCTTGCTCACTTGTCATACTTTCACTAGATAGCTTGTGTAGTTGGATTAGTTTGGTTAGACTTGTTAGCTCCTAGAATTAGAACTAGCTAGAGTTTCTTGATCACCTAGGAGTAACCTTGCAACCTAGCCATGGTGTGTATCTAGAGATAATAGAATTGCTAGTTTTGCTAGGAGGCTTGCATAGCTAGCTTGAAGCATTTGCTTAATTGCTACGCCGTCTTATTTACTAATCCATGTGCTTAGTGTTGTTGCAAGATTTTTTAATAGGCTATTCAACCCCCCCCTCCTAGCCATTAGGACCTTTCAAAGTGCCCTTTGGGTTGCCAGCGAGAGAACCCGCAACGGAGCAAATCGATGCTATCATCAAAATAAAAGCTTAGAAAGAGAAGGTCAAAATAGCCGACCAACCTCTTTGGGTTGTCTACAAGTTGTTAAGGGATGCATATAAAGTTATGATGTTGCATTTCTTTTGAGGCCAAATCATGTGAATATGAAGTGATACCGATGCATTTCTTTTTGTTTTCTCCTTTCACCCTTGACTCGAAACTAGAATGTTTGACCTTGCATTGACGCATAAACTACTAAGAATGTTTGGACAACCGCTAGGGTTGCTTTGTTAGTGGATCAACTCACGGGCGTCATTCGGCTGATCCTTTCACAAATGTTTTTTGTTGTTTCAATAGTATCTTGTGAGAGGGAATAAACCATTTTACAGCTTGATAAGACGATTGAAACAATTGCTTTGTTAGTGGACTAAAAGGGTTTTAGCCAACTAGTCGATCACCGGGATGTTCCTAAATGGGACTAAATAGAACTAAACTTCACCTTTTAGTCACATTTAGCACTTTTTTTTATCCAAACACTCACTAAAAGGGACTAAAAGGTCACATTTAGTCACCCAAATCAAACACCTAGTAACTAAGTTTAGTCCATGGTTTAGCTACTAAAGTTTAGTAAGGGAAAACCAACTTTGTTCTAAAACATTACTACTACCGCAGCTTGCCCCAATCTTGCACCGTGCTACACCCAACCACATTCCTCGCGAGGCATCCATCGTCATGACCAATCCACCTCGCCGTCGCGAACCATGGCGTGCAAAGCACCACTAGCACCCTGCGGCCACCAAGAGGTCGCCGTTCGTTGCTCTCGATGTCCCATTAAACCCATGTTTTTTTTTGGCTAAAATAGCCCCCACCGGGTAGGCCATACCCCCCGCCGACTATGCATGTTTTAGGCATTTTAGAATTATATTTCAAGTGCTTTTTATGGATGTTTCATATGTTGCAATGATAATATACACATGCTTCAAGTTTATCTTCAAAGTCTTTCGGTTGTTTCATAT
The DNA here is from genome assembly GCA_015847255.1 of Hyparrhenia diplandra. Taxonomy (NCBI): domain Eukaryota; kingdom Viridiplantae; phylum Streptophyta; class Magnoliopsida; order Poales; family Poaceae; genus Hyparrhenia; species Hyparrhenia diplandra. The sequence goes on from JADLZK010008945.1 coordinate 530,633, forward strand.
GCATGTTTCAAGTGTTTTCACCGAATGTTGTTTATGTTGTTATAGCTGCACATGGATGTACGCGTTTCAAGTGTTTGTTTGCAAAAGCGGTTCTAGATGTTCCATATGTTGCTATGGCTATAGTTTTGAGAGCATGTTTCAATTGTCATTAGTCCGCATGTTGCAAATGTTTCATTTTTATGTTTCAAAAGTAGATCAGACATTGCACATGTTGTAATGCGCATTAACGCGTAGCATGCAGTAGCCTATCACAACGACCTGGTGCTACTACAAGGGTGTCACCGTGGTTCATGTGCGAGCGCAGGATGGACACGATGAGGCCTAGTGCTACTATTAGGGTGACGTGCTTCACGTGCAAGGGATGGGCGCCATTTTAGATGCCGGGCGCCCGAAGCAAGTGGGCACGAGGCGTGGGATGCAATGCAGTAGTATTAGGTGCGCACGCGTAGCTCGTTAGGGATAGGCGCCATCTCCGAGTATAATTTAGTGTGGGAAAAAGGGACCCGCTTGTGTTGGTGGATCGTTTCGCGATTAATAAGCCAACCGGTTCGTTTTTGTGGTGACGAAAAAACATTGATAACCTTGTTTAAGTTCAAGCGATCAAGCAAGTTTGCTTATAAAGTTAAAAACAAAAACAAAACACATCCAATCCCACTTAGTTGCAGCCTCCACCACCACACACACACATCCTCCCCTCCCCATCCTTCCCTAAAACCCTACTACGCCAATCATAGCTTCCTTCATCGGAGGTGCAACCCAACCTGGACCTCTACCCAACCTACGGCTCCAAATCCGGTGAAATGATCCCGATGACAACTCGCGGCGGGGCGGCAAGTGGGGGGCTGGTCCGGTCTCACCGCCGGCACCGGGAGGGCCCCGACGACAATTCGGAGCAGTGGCGACATGGGGCTAGTTTGGGTCTCGTTCTACGGGTGTCGAGGGCCGTGGACGATGGTTCGTACCGATGATGGGTTGGGGTTGGTCTAGGTCTCGCTATCGGGCTCTAGGAGGGCCCCCAACGAGGGTTCATAGCGGCAATGGCGTGGGGCTGGTCTAGATCTCGTTTCGTGCGCCGGCAGGGGCCCGACAACGGCTCCAACCAAGGATTGTAGCAGCGGTGGCGAGGACTGGTCCGGGCCTCGCTGTTGCTAGGAGGATGGTGGGTAGGTTGCCGCCATCCCGCGCCACCGCTAAGCCCATCGGATAGGGGCCGCCAGCCACGTCATAGGTGCCGCCTTGGCAAGCCTGCTCACGTGCTACAAGCCCGCGAGCAGTGTTGCCTTGTACTAATATGTCTCCAAGAACCCATCTCCCTCTTCCATCACTAATCCCTCCATAATCAGCGATCCCTCCTCCCTCAACGATGTGCCCCTCCACCAACAATTAAAAGCATCGTGCTTGACCGGATCAATCAACTTCATCAAAAATTGTAAGTTTCATTTCTTCAATACATGACATCGATGATTTCGGGTAACGAATTAAAAAGTTGTACTTTTGCATGTTTGGCGGGGATAGGGATATGATAGGCATTTGGTGACTTCAGAGGATCATTTCTACTATCATTTTAGTTTTATGCTTTTTGCTCATCAATGTCATATCTATATCGTCGCAGCCTGCTAGAGTTTTTCCTCGAGGCCGAAATGAACAAACCGGCCAATGATATATTTTTAAACTTCGCCGAGAATGTTGATACCACTATTTATCATATCTCCTCGCTTCATACATGGTATAGATGGTTATGAGGGAAGTAATATACACCGAGACTCTAACAAGGTACATCACCGGATTTATGTGGCAACCATGTCTTGTTTTTGCGAACGTAAATTTGTGAGCGTGACAACATACGCTTTGCAAGCCAATAAAATACTACCATAATTGTTGTTGGAGCACAGGCACAATGCTTTTAATCTTCACATTAACAATGTACCTATTGCTATGCATTCAATTAAAAATCTCTCGTTTGCAGCAACACATTAAGAAAACTCTACTAAAAGTATTAAAAATGCTTGTGTAAGTCAAATATGTATAAATATGTCTATACACATCAATTAGGGACGTCATTTGAGGAAGAAAGATGAATAATATATACATCTATCATCTGAAGTGTATTGATGGCTGGATACTAAGCATAGTCATTCAAACTTTTGAAACAATTTTACAAATATGCAATAATTTGCAATTGATTTTAACATGTAGTCCAACAAATAATACTAGTTTGAATGAAGTACTATATTTGCAAGGAGATGGACATTAAAGAGTAAAGCCTCCTGAGTCCTATAAATGGCAAGAAATAGCAAATTTATGTTGGCATAAAGTTATGTGGATGGTCACTTAAGACCGCACATGAGGTTACAATCGGAGTATGAAGGAATGGACGGGTGTAGAGAATCGGTGTGGAAAATTCTAGAGAGCACACACACTTGTATGTCCGATACATTTATATAACACATATATCTGAGACACAATGGGTCAGAAGCCCATCTATAGAGATACACAGCCCAACACTTTCCCCCTAAAGATGGGCAATAGATATCTATCATCCCTATCTTGTTACATGCTAATTCACACTTTTTTTTAATCCTAAACCTTTGGTTATAGGTAATCTTTCACTTATTCATTTGAAGTCACATGACCCAAAACTATAACACCATCATCTATCTTCTCCTTGATAAAGAAGCGATCAATCTCAATAATGTTTGGCCCAACCATGCCGAATTGGATTATTGGAAATATTGATTGCTGATTTGTTATCACATTGCAACATAGAAGGACCTTTCCTCAACACCTTCAATTCAGATAAAAGGTTTCTTATCCATATGATCTCACACAACCCTTTGTGACATGGTGTTGATGGTGAAAACACCCTTGTTTTTACATCATCAAAACACCATCAACATCGATCCCTATTTTGAAAGGAAGAACAACATTTCATGAACATATTTTACCCAATAACCTAGTTCCACATGTAGATTTCATTATTTGTATGCAGATATGACTTCGGAGGAAATCTGGCCGAAATGAACGTATAGTCGCCATACGTCGATGACCCAAGTATGGCCATTGGACAATATACCATCACCATCATGATCACCATGCCCTATGACGCCGCCGCACAAAATCACGAAGTCATTTGGCCACAAGACCCACTTCAGCCTACCTATGCACTTTGGCCCACGGCCATGCCACGTGATTCCGCCATGTCACCAATCCATGGGAGACCAATGAAAGCACCTCGATTGGTCCATCAAGACGTCCCCCGGATCGTGTGGGTACAAAACAAACGTCATGGCAAGTTCGGGACTCAAGACACGAAAACCGACAAGTGGGGCCAACATACCCAAAGACTAGAGGATGGCCCACATGTCATGGACCAAGGTTGGCCGACCTAGGACCATTCCTCCAATGACGTCTCCCCACGCCCAGCACATTGTCCACGTGATTATTTACCCCATCCATTGATCCTAAGGCGGTTTATCCAAGGTCCAAGAGGTGGGATCACGCGGATCGATGACGTGGCGCTGGAGTAGCCCCTACTCCACCTTGGGGCTATAAATACCCCCTCTCATGGACTCTGTCGCAAAGTTTTTTTTTCTTTATTTGCTAGCCAAGTAATTGCACTTATTATCCGATGCTTCTTTTTTCGTTTGGACAAAAGCTTCATTCATTAATTAAGTTAAACTATTACAATCAAACCCTAGACAATTCTCGCAAAAAGCTAAGGGACAATTGCCAAACAAAATCATGAAAAGAATTTAAAGAGCGCAAAGCACATATATGAGTTGCGTGGGTTTGCCGATGATCTTGTATACACATGGTCTCAAGGATGTGAAGCTTGCCACCAACTCTTCCACCTCGTTTAGAATTGTCGCAGATTCTGAGCAATGTGAATGTACCTTTCTTCTTCCAAAGAGAGAAACCAACACCTCACAATCTGTCTTGGCTACAATATGGTCAAGGGTCCATGCCGGATTAGATGGACTCCTTCTCTAAGAGTCTTTGCTTCAGCTTGTAAGGCCGAACTAACTGAGCTCAAATGATGTGTAGAGTCCCCTCGTAGTTGGCCAGATCCACTCAAAAGTTGAAAAACCAATTTTGATTTTGGTAATCAACACATGGCTAGTGTATGTATTCATCACCGTATACATTATCGTCATCTACCCCATGGTAGCATCACAAAAGAATCAAACGCCTTCCATGAACTTGGCGACACATAGAGGATCTCGAGTTCATTAATCAATGATCTATCTGTGAATAACATGTCACATATGACATAGGTTATGCTAACATATGTGCTATTTAATTTAATGAAAATACCACTAAGAATTTTCTTCTATCAGTTCTATGAAAATTGTACACTCAAAATATATGGCATCTAATAAATGTCTATTTGATTAATATGAAATGTCCTCTAGAATAAAAAATTAAATGAGTGACAAGATATCAACATTAATAATAAAGTTGGTGATGTGAACCTTCACAATTTGGGAACCTCGTTGAACAACTCTATAGATGGGCATCGGGCCGCGGCTGGCCCGGCATGCCGCTTGCACGCCACCGCCACCGCGTCGGCGTGGTGCGCCGTGGGCCATAGGCGTGTTCGCGGTGCCGAGGGGGTCGGCCGTGCACGGCACGCCGTGCCATCGAGCCGTCGCCGGGCAAAGACGCCCGCCGTCGCCCGCCGAGCGCGTGCCGAGGAGGACTCGAGGAGGAGCCCTCGACGCAGATCAGCCCACGCGCGCCATCGAGGGAGGAGCCGCTCCATCGAGGAGGAGGCCCGGGCGGGCGGGGCAGGGAGAGGGGAGGCGCGGGCGAGGGGGGGGGAGGAGGCGCGCCGTCGAGGGAGGAGCCGCCCTGCCGAGGGGAGGCCGCGGCGCCGCGGCGGCGGAGGTGGGGGCGAGTGCCGGCGGCGCGGGCCGCGGTCGGCGAGGCCTGGCGAGACAAAGTTACGACGCGAGGACGACGGGGAGAGACGGAGAGTCGAAGTCGTTGTTTTTTTTTAGGTAGGCCTCGAGTCGTTGCTGCTGTGCCCGGGGGAATGCTCGTGGGCTTGCCGGCACCGGCCGTCGGGTCGTTTGCCGTGCCGTGCCACGGGCCAGGCCGGTGGCCCAGGCACGGCCCGGTGCCTCGGGCCGGGCGGCGCACAGCACGGCACACAGCCGGCCCGTGCCGTGCTCGGGCCGGGCCGATTTATCGCCACGGGCCGGGCCGGGTGGCCCGGGCTGCATGCCCATATATAAACAACTCTACAAATCCCTTTTACAAGACTTGAAATTGCCTCCATTATTATTTTTTAAGTGAAAGGGTAACATTGTCATTGTTCACATCTAACCCACCCCTCACTTGGCGGTACTCGGGGCACCGCACCCCTCCCCAACTCGTCGTGGCCCCCACCCCAAGATCCCGACACCAGGCTCCTCTTTGTCGCCGACGTGAAGCCGCCCCTCCCACCTTGTGTTGGCCCCCGGATCGCCCTCGCCCGTCGCCGTGGCCCGCCCTCGCACAAGGACCCCACCGCTCCTCCTCCTCCTCCTCCCGCCCCGCGACGTGCTCCGCCACCACCTTGCCCTCGCCCCCTCGCAGCCGCCTACCGGTGCCCCGTCGTCGCCTCTACCTCGCCAAAGTTGCCATTGCTGTCGTCCTCGCACAAGTGTGTTGCCGCCGGCATCCCCGCCGGCCTTGCCCCACCCACGCCACCGGCCTCTAGATCTTGTTGCGGCGTGGCCTCAAGCCTACCTTCACCGTCAATCATCGCCGCTCGGGCGCGGGCCGCTTTGCTCCTCCTTCCTCGGTGCCCCCCGCTTGGCTCGTGGTGCCCGACGCCCGTGCCCCCCGCCCTGATCGATCTCACGGATGTCGTTGAGCGGGCTTTTGGACTATTGAAGATGAAATGGCGGATTTTGTTTGATGTACCTAGTTATCCAACTAACAAAACAGACCAAAATAATATTATCATGTATCGGCCTACATAATTTTATCCGCCAAAGTGCCATGAGAGATCTAGACTTCGACATGTTTGATGACGATGAGGATTATATGCCAACGCGCTGGGAACCTCCATCTCAAGACATTGGTGGTACTAATGACATAAGCGTTGTTGATGATATCATGGATGCATTTCGTGATTCCATAGGTGATGTTTTGTTTGGTAATAGAGTAGACCCGACGGTGAGAGGGTATTTGTATGGACATGTTTTATAAATATGTATATATATGCTTTATGTATGGACATGTGGGTATGAGTAGCAGCATGTATGCTCTATTTATGGACATGCCCTTCCTTCTTTGTATGTACAATGTTTCTTGTGCATCTTTGTATGAGTTTAAAGTATGTATTCTTTGCATTGCAGGAAGTGCAAAGAATGAAGGGCATAAAAGGAATCCATGCAAAAAAAGATGAAATCAACTACTAGATCCAAAATCCAAACAGGAAAAATTAGATTTTATTTAGAATATGGATTTTGGAAATCCATCTAGAATCTATATTTTTAAAATCTAGAATCTGAACCAAACAGGGTGTTAAAATGATGTTTTCAAGATCTTCTATCGAACTGCTCTGCGCAATTTCAAGACAGCATCAAGAGAGTACGAGATATAGAGACATAGTAGATATAGATACAAATGAGAACAAAAACTCAATGAATTGCAGCTTCAGAAAAGTTTAATAACACATGTTAACACACATCACAAACATGGTTTTATGCGTGTCTCTCGTAGCGCATCTATGATTACCACTTACCTCAGACCGCGTACACAAAACGGCGTCTATAATAAGGTTTCACACACATTTTTGATGGATAGTAGTCATCATAGAATCGACAACACACGTCTTTGATAACAATTCCTTTTTTTAAAAAATTCAATACCACGATCTTATATAAATCATGCTTGACATCAAACTATTTATAGTGGTCAATTGCTAATTATCAATTTCATATACATAATCAAAGCTAATGCATGTCCCTAACAGGTAAACATATACTTGCTACTTGAATCGAGAACATATATAGCATATGACTAGCAATCTTCTTTGGAGGAAACGAACTAGCATCAAGACAATGCTTCCCGCGAATAGTCCGAGCAAACATCTTAGCACTACTAATGAAAAGAATTTTGAGTGGCGGTACTTTGGATTTTTTTTGAGGCAAGCAAGGGACGCCCATCACCAATGCATGGTCACGGTAAATCTGTCGATCACGGTGATGGGAAAAAACGCCCGCCACGGTTAATCGCCTAGGAAATTTTCAAAAAAACACTAACCTGCACTACCGGGCCTAGATTTGGGCCTCGTGATGCCGATCCGCCACACCGGTGTCGATCCGCTGGGCGCGGGCCCGATCCCGTTGTGCCGGGGCCACCGCCGCCGGATCCGCGACCGGGAGGAGCGTTGCCGCCGGATCTAGACCCCGCACCACCGGATTGGGCTACCGCACTACCAGATCGAGCCGCCGCACCGCACGGATCGACGGCGCCGTGCCCCTCCACGCGCGGGAGAACGAAGTACCCGTAAAGGGGGGGAGGATGAGTGAGTGGGAGATGTGGAGAGAGGGAGAGGGATGTGGATAGCGGGAGAGGGAGATGATGTTCCTGCCGCCACCAAGCGTGTTGCCCGCCGCCACCGAAAGCACATTGTCGAATCCGCTCGCCGGGATTTGAAGGGGGGGAGCTGGAGGAGGGAGGGAGGAGTGAAGATCTCTAGTTTGGTTTTGGATAATTAGTGACACCTAAGGACTAATATCTCGATGCTAAGTGTTTGATTAGATTGGAGATTGGTCATGACAAGTGTGGAGCATGGTGATCATGGATGATGGATCGAAGTGATCCAAAAGGTGATCAAGCATCCAACTTGGAGGGTTTGGAGATCAATTGAGCCCAAGGCAAAGGTATAACCATAGGGCCTTTTGATTTTACACTCAAGACACCATAGAGGGTGTGAGTGATTATAGGATCGATAAGCCGTACTATAAAGAGGGGAAACTTATCGTACATATCGGTCCTCCAGTGCCTTTAGGTTCAAAATTCATATGCATGCATTCTAACCTAAAGAGCTAACTCTGTCCTTGTCGAAATTGCATGGTTTCGAGAATGCTAACACATGGTGTCGGGGTGTTCTTCGACGTGTCGGCAACAAGAAACAAGTGACGGAAGTCTGTTTGGAGCAAAGGCGAAAGGAACGACGGATTTTCGCAGCTCAGATGGCGACCGGACTCACTGACCGGAAGCATGTAGAAGTGACCAGACGCACCGTTGTGTGCGTCCGCAGAGAGCATGTTTTTCGGTGGGTGGTCGACGGTGACGGACGCACCCACCGGAAGCTTCCGGTCTTGACCGGACGCACCATGCGGACGTGACGGACGCACGGAGGCAGGGGGTCGGGCACTGTTTTGGGGCGTGTCGGTTGTGACCGGACCCACCGATGAGTCCGGTCAGTGCGTCCGGTCACCCCCAGCGTGAAAAGCGTGGCTTTCACCCCAACGGCCACATTTCGTGGTGTGGCCTATTTATACCCCCTTGGCTGCCTCATGCTCTCTCTCTTGGTCATTTGAATCATTCTTGCTTGTGAGCTTCATTCTTGCTTGTGAGCTTCATTCTTGAGAAGAGGTGATCCAAGTGCATTTGCATCGTGTTCTTGCATCTAGAGGCACTTGGGGATCATTGTGAGCCGGTGGGTTTCCCGTTTCTCTTGGAGACACCGCTCCTAGCCAGCTTGGTGAATTGGTGGAGGCGTTGGCAAGAGAAGGTGATTGTTCTTGGCCACCTCCGGGCGAATTTGTGAGAGGATCACGCACTCCTCGTCGGGAAGACAAAGTGCAAGGAATACATTGCTCGTGTCTTGGGTGTACCTCACTTGTGAGTGGTGTGTTGAGGCTAGCAAGGGCACCGCCTAGGTCAAACATCATCCTTGTGGGTGGTCGACACAACCGGAGACTAGCTTGTCGGTGTACAAGTGAACTCGGGTGAACAAATAGACTTGTTCATTGTCTCGGTGTTTGGATCATCACCTTCGTGTGATTGATTGTTCATCTTCTTCCGGTGATTGGTTCTTTGCCTCTACACGTTGGTATAACAAGCTTCTCACTCTTGCATTACTTTCCTAGATTACTTTGAGTAGAGAGCTAGCACTTGCTTGTGTAGGTTGTTCTTGCTAGCATAAGGATCATATTAGGATTGCTCACTAGATAGAGTAGTGACATAGACTTTGTGTGATTTAGAGATCATAGCATATTAGTCTTGTCACTAGAAGGCTTGCAAGACCACTAGAGCTAGTGCAAAACCGCTTGATCACCATTTGTTATTCTAACCGGTTTGTTTAGTTGAGTTTGTAGAAAAATTTTATAGGCTATTCACCCCCCCCTCTAGCCATCTAGGACCTTACAAGTGGTATTAGAGCCGTGGTCACCATATTTGAAGGCTTAACAACCTTGGTGTGAAAGTATGGCTCATGTTGTGTTCAATCATGTTGGGGGAAAGCCTCCTTTCTTTGATGGGGTCAAGAATTTTGACTATTGGAAGAGAACCATGAGAATATACTTGGGATCAATCAATGACCAAGTATGGGATGTGACCGAAAAGGATTTTGCCATCCTTGATCCAACCAATCTCACTCCCACCGACAAGGCTAACAAGCAATGCAACACCATGGCATTGAACACTTTGTACAATGGCATGGATGTCAAGGTGTTTGAGGGAATCAAGGATCTTGACAGAGCAAGTGAAGTGTGGGAGAAGCTAAGTGAGACCTATGAGGGCACCAAGATGGTGAAAAGTGCCAAATTGTATGTTCTCAAGAGTGAATTTGAGAATTTCAAGATGAAGAAAGATGAGAGCATACCGGACACATTCTATAGGCTCCAAGTGATTGTGAATGATCTCAAGGCATTGGGTGTGAAGACCTTGGATCGTGATTTTGGGCACAAATTCTTGATGTGCTTGCCCAAGCGATTCATGATGTTGAGGAAGATCCTATTTAGAGGAGCATTGGACACCATGACACCTAGTGACTTGCTTGGTGAGGTGCTTACCGATGAGCAAGTTGATGGGATGGAGGAAGAAGAAGAGAAGGAAGATGACAAGAGCAAGAAGGTTGTGGCATTCAAGGCCGCCACCACCTCATCAAGGCTAAAGGCAAAGCCAAGGCACAAGAGGAAGTGGATGAAGAGATTGATCTTGATGAGATTGATCAAGAGTTTGCTATGTTTGTGAGAAAATTTAGCAAGGTCTTAAAGAACAAGAAGATGGGGCAAGGCTCAAGAAGAAGAAATGATTCATCAAAGGGAAATGAAGAGTCAGGGAGGAGTACGTCGGACGAACTTCCTCGCTCTGGGTGCCTACACGGTGCCACCGACGACAGCCGCGCCAACCGCCATCCCCCTCGGCGGTGTGTGGCCATGGCGCCACCTCATGGGACCTGCTTTCGTTGTCTTCCTTGATGGTGTGGATCGCTTGTTCCTCACCATCGACAACGTCTACATCAACTACGACGCAGAGCGAGGGAACACATCAACTTTCTCCATCCATGTTCGACATCGGCTCCTTCATATACGGTATGATGCTTAACTTGGTCGCTTCACCTCGACTCGACGGGACAATACCATCTGGCGCCTCATTCCACTCTTCGTCACCCCGTCGGCCAACGACCGCTTCCTGTTCTCGGAGAGCCCTCCTCGAGACATGATACATCGGCACCTCGAGGTGGGGTTCCAAGGGGAGTCTTGCTCAGAAAGCGCATTAGAGACCGCGACACAGGTGGGACGCACCATCCACCAATACATCTACCACGGCTACATCGGCAACCTCCACTACCTTTTGGAGTTCGCACCACTTCGCACTCGGGAGAACATCATCTTGAGGAACCCGGTACATGGTCAACTAGTTTTGCGGTGGAGTTTATCATGCAAGGCACTCCCGGATATCCCTCCAGCGCCGCAGAGTGGACCTTCATCTAGCGAGGACATGCCGATCGGAGAAGGGGAGATGTCACATGCTAGGAGATAGGGCCCAGGCCCAAGAGGCCCGCGCCCGGCCGGAGCCCCCCCTTCTCCGATCGGCCCCAGGGCGCGGCCTAGCCGGAGGTGCCCCTGGGGGGCGCGCGCCCTCCCCGCCCGCCGCCGTCTCCCGCGTCTTCTTGGGGAATTAATAAAGTAAGAGTTCGTTAGGATTATCTTAGGACTTTTTGGTGTGCAAGGGATATTCCAATTCTATAAGGAAAACCCTTATTAGGAAATAAATAGGATTGCTTATAAAAGGTATTCCAACTCTATAAGAGATTGCTTGGATTACAAATCCCACTAGGAGGGCTATATAAGTAAAGGGGTCTGTAATCTCTTAGGGTAACAAGCAATAAAGATCAATTTCCTTCTTTTCCCCGCCCCTTGCACCGCGGCCTCCTCTCCCCAGCGCGCCCCACGCCGCCGCGCTGTCCAGCCAGGGCGTGCTGGCCACGTGTCACGCCGGAATCGATCCGGTCTATGACAAGTAGTTTTCAGATCAACATTTCTGTCATGTAACTGATCAGCAGTGGTTCTGCAGCTCCAATGCAATGAAAAGTGGGGATAACTCCCCCCACCCCCACCCCCTGGTGCATTTGACTCTTCTCTAAATATTAAAAATTATTTTACTCTCGGACATCTATTTTCTGAAAATGTTATTTTGCAAGACTATAATATTATAATTTTAGATATATATTCCATCTTGATCACAAGATCACACACGTCCTAGTGAAATAGGTTCTTCTGCATACTATAAAATTATACGTACGATGCTACGATGCCTTATGCTTTCAAAAATAAAAAGCTAATGGCAATTTTCCGCTTCAAAGCAAAGAAGTAAAAATAGTAATTAAATGCATATATTGGAAGAGCATGATAGATAGCATATCTGACTATCTAGCACCAACTCTCTAGGAGCATGACAAATGCATGTCTTCTCAACCAAATATGCATAAGTTGTTTTTTAAAAAAAAAAGGCTATACTTCCCGATCGTGAAAAAAATAAGTCCTTTTTAGGTAAGGAATTTATTCTAGCTTGTGGAGGATAAACCCTATCACTTCGTGGCTCATCATGGGCCGCACCATCTAGGATGGCCCAGACCACAAGATCAAGCCCGTGCAGTGTTCAAAGCTAGTTGGCGACCTCCGACAGGAGCACGACAAAGACTTAACCGTGGATGAATATCTCGAATGATATGTTGTTAATCGTATCTCGTGTAAAGTTATCTGTTGTAACCGACTAGGACTAGATACAACCGATCTATAACCCTACCCCCGAGCTATATAAGGCGGGTAGGGACCCCCTCTCAAACATGCGTAACTACATAATGATCAATACAATACACAAAGTGGGAGGTAGGTTTTTACGCCCTCACGTCGGCCCGAACCTGGGTAAAAACTTTTTTTATTCATTTCTTTCGTCTTGCTTAACGTCTTGCTAGTCATCTCCCTCACCTCTACCGACTCATCTACCACCAAGGGCATACCCCTTGTTGGATTGTCGACCATCTTTCGTTGACTACGGCGCACTAGGTAGGGGGTGAGCACCCCGATCTCATGGCTAGCAATATCGTGATCTTCCCAAGCTACATGGACATCACTTCCGGCCAACACTGCATGGTTGGGACGACAGCGTGGACCACCAACGTCGTTGTGGACCACCAACGTCGAACACAGCGTCACCAGCGCGACTCCAGAGCAGATCCAATCTGCGACAGTCTAAACTTCATTGGCATCGACGAACTCGCCCCCAGCTCCTCCGGGGATGGCTTCGTCATCTCGGGGCACTATGCAGATTCGTAGCATGTCTGCGGTCCTGTGTAGTTCTTTCTTGGACCCACTATGCCCGAGATGGATGTTGTTATGCTTTCCTTTTTAAAATGGATCGCTCACATCTTGTGCGCTCAGGGACGTTCGATGACAAAATAGTATAAGGAACTAACCGACGACTGTATATTGTTACTATTTACTAGCGCTATGTATAACCGTCTATATGGCTTACTCGTGTGTCTCTTTCACATAGCACCACCGACTACTCACAGATGACTGCCGACTGTTGTAACACCTGAACATGAATGTGTTCGCTTAAACTATGTAGCTAGGAATGGCACATCAGGTTCACCAGTTTTCTCAAAATCTTGTTTGGTGGTTGGAGTGCTTGTTTGGCATGCACACAGACTCACGTATGTTGTTCCAGTCCCCACAATAATAGATGCTCTACGAGGGTGGCTTCAACCTAACAATGTAAGAGATACAAATCTTATAATAAGTACAAGATTTACTATATAACTCGTGTTCTAGATTATGGACCGACATTTGCATTGTTTTTTATTGCTAGGAAAATGGTTCGATACAGTTCATGCTAACGAGACTTGCATCCCCCAAGCACAGACACATGAAGGTCTAATTATTCCAGTTTTAGGGTAGACAATGCCCCAATTTATAGGGAGAGGCTTGGGTATCACTCCCCAAATATCTCTCTTACATATTTCCTCCACTACAACAAACGCTTCTATGGAGTCGCCCGACATTTTGATTAGGGCAGGTTCACCTTTTAGACGCCCCTACGATGGTCGCCATGGTCTCTTTGGAGACTAGCCACCCCTACCAACGACACGGGGAGGGGTGGCTCGATATCCAATCGCCCTAATGTGACCACCATCGGGGCGGCTGAATGTGAACCGCCCTCGATGTGTAGGGGCGTTGGTGATAAAACCACCCCTACAGTGGTCTATAGATAAGGACGAACCAACAACCTTCTTGGGACACTCACTCAAACTCTCAAAAAGGTTGGGTGGCCTTGGGCTCCTCCCAATAATTGCTCTACTAAGGGGGAGGTTTTGAACTCAAATCCTTAGTAGGGGCGGCTGATAACACGAGCCGCCCCTACAAGGATTCCAAGTAGGGCCGGCTCGGGGAACCGCCCCTACAATGCAAGCACTATAGGAACAGAGAGTTAGGAGCGACATTTAAAACCGCCCCTACATGCCATCTATAGTATGCATTTGTAGTAGTGACTCTCTAGACTCTTCTCTTGTTTCCTAAGTCCACCATACTCTAGACACTTCTCTTCACAACAAGTTTTAGGGTAGACAATGCCCTTTATTTTTCCTCGGTGATGCTACGAGATCGAGACGCACGCCGCGGCCGGCCCACACCTGCGCCACGTGCCACCCACGTTACGTGTGTGCTACAACGAGTGTGTCTCTTGCTTTGCACCTCCCCGCCTCCACCCGCTGTGTGTGCCTCACTATACCGCTCTCTTCCCCATGCACTCTCTCCTCATGCCGCATCGGGCTGAGCTCGTGAGCCCCCCACTAGCGAAGCCGGTGAGCTCCTCGGCCGTAACCCGTCCACCATCCTTTGCTTTCCCGAGCTTCCTTCCTTTTTTTTATCGACGGAGGCGCTGGGCTCCATCCATGGCGGTGGCGGAGGGAGCCACATCCGCTAGCGCCGACCCCAGATCCGCCCGGGGGTGGCGGTGGATCCGGGCGGATCCGGGCCGGGCAGCCTTGCTCCTCCTCCTATCTCAATTTCCTTCCTCCCCCTCCATCTCCGGGGGGGAGGAGTTAGGGTTCTAGCAAGGGAGGGGCTGGATCCGGCCATGGCGGTCGCGGCGCAGTTGGATTTGGTGGTGCCGATCGCGTATCCAGCAGTCGCGCACCCGGCAGGCTTGCTCCTCCTCCGTTCTTCTCTCCCGTCCGTCACCTCCATCTTCGGTGATGAGCTGGGGGTTCCAGCGAGATCATGCTTCCTCCTCCTCCTCCTCCTCCACCACCACCACCACCTCCTACTCCTCCTCCCCTCTGAGTCTAAGGTTTTGTTGCGATGATGCGTGTTCAAAGTTGCAATAGATGATGTGAAATGTTGTAACAAGGTGCCTTTTTGGTTGTTGGAATAGGCATTCCTCCGATGTTGCAAACAAATGATGTGAAATGTTGTAAGTGAGCTCCCCGCCTTTTGGTTTCTCCAACTCCGGTTGGTTGTTTCAATTGTGTTCCTTTGGTTTGTTTCACTTATTTTTTTTTCATGTGATGTCTCTCAGGTTCTCCGAGCTGGGTGCCTCCCACCCCATCCTTCCTCCTCCTCCTCCTCCTCCTCCTCGTCCCTTTGTTGGCGGTCGTTATCGACCAGTTTATACCGCCAACTTATGTCTTTTTTCCAGGGAATCTTGCGCACCAATGGCACATATACCTTTACTTCTAACCTAGTTCCACTTGTATTCCGAGAAATATGTTTTTGCGGGACAAACACAGGGAAATCAAGTGAGAACGTGCCAAACTTTCACGTAAAGCGCACCTTGGAAAACATGTTTATCAAACAAGTGCAATACAAGAAGGCCAAGCCTGGAACAAATTGGACCGAAGCACCCCTAAACTACGGATCCAGGCCGGCCTAGAAGCCCCGGGAGAAAGACGGTTGCGAGAGGGGCCACCCCGGTCCGGCCGGATTTGGAAGTGGGTCCGACTGGACTCCACGGTGCCGCCTCTCGAGCCGACCTTGCACAGGCGGTTGCATGCCGCCATGCATAGGCGGTATTGCTAGGTGTTTCCTTTTATACCTGCGCAAACCGACCACAAATCAGTATAAATAAAGGGTAGAGCCTCACCTCAAAGTAGAACATCACACCAAGAGCTACTACCTCCCTCACTTGTTCATTCTTAGTCCTAGTAGTTAGATTGTGAGCAAGGCTAAGCTTCAAGGAGGGCTTGTCTCCTTGGAAGGATCTTCTTGGTAATATACTATGGAGTATTCTTTCATATTCAAGTCCTTTTATTCATATTACATTGCATATGAACTAGAGTATAGTTATCTTCATGTTATATTAGTAGGATATGAACTAGACTATAGTTGATGTGCTATGGAATGACATGAACTAACTATAGGTTAATTGTTCATATGTTGTTCTTGGAGGGTTGTAGTATTATGCTAGGGTGATGGTTCGGTGTACTCGGGTTTGCCTTTATCCTTGCTTGTCGATCCGTAGGGTCGGAGTCCCGGGGGGATATTGGTAGTTTCCTATATGCATAGGCGTGGTGCCTAGGTCTATAGGAGCCATCGAAGATGTCGGCATCCCACGGTAGTGAGGTAGGCGGCAGGTGGTGACAGCCCTGTCCGTCCTTTGCACTCCTCCACGTTCGGGTGTTGAGTTGGAGTTCGAAAGTGTCTCGGTCGCACCGCGGGACCAGTGCGGGCATCTCCTCATCATCTAAACATAGTGTTATGATTGTCCATTAACATCGTATGACTACTAATGTTCTTTGCACATGTAGTATTAGAATTGCACATTCACGTAGATATTCTTTTATCCTTATTTTCCTTTATCCTTATAGTAGCTCGAAGTGTGTTCTCCCTATCCTGGATTATCATGTTTACCCCTGTACTAGACTAATGGTTATTCATATTTACATTGTGGAACCATAATAATCGCTATGCTAGTCTTTACATAAACCTACCTTCCTTTGGGAAAATATAAATAACGATACCCGAATACTCACGGGTGAAATGCTACAATGATAGATCCGTGCGCTTATGGATTGAACTCTGTATCCTATGAATCTATCGAGTATTTCTAGAGTAATCATCCTGGGTAGATCAAAAGTCTACTCGGTGGTTGCGCTTAAGAAATACCAACATCCACCTTACTACTCCCCTCCGGATCTAAAGTTTTGTGGTGGCTAGGATTCCAACAAGACCGATCTCGTCGTTATTGTGATGATGCATGTTCAATGTTGCAATAGATGATGTGAAATGTTACAATGGTGACTTCTGGTTGTTGCAATAGGAAATTCTCCGATGTTGCAACAAATGACGTGAAATGCTTTGCAACAACTTTTTTCTTCTTATTGCAGCAGATTCTCCTACAGGTGGATTGTGATTTTAAATGTTGTTGTAGACATTTTTATGTTACAATTCACGTTTTTTTTGTTTGTTTCATTAGTTGTTCTCCTGATGTTTCAATATCTTTTCGATTGTTTCACCATTGTTTTTGGTTGTTCATTTAGGTGTCCTTCGATGTTGCAATAAGACTTTTTTGCCTTGTTGAAGCTGGGGTGGATATGGTGTTGAGCTGGTGGCAAGGTGGATGTGCTGGGGACAGCGAGGTTGGAGGTGGCGGGTGGGTGGGGTGGGGGGGGCTGTGCAAAGCGGAGCGGGGAGGCGGAGGCGGAGGCGGAGGTGGTCCAGCCCCATGTCGACGCTGGTGTCCAATGGATTTCTATTCCATCGGACGTCCGAGTGGTAGCATCACCGTTATTTTTTTCACCCTACTACCTTCGAAAAGACTCGGTTTCTGTGGAGCCCGGATACAAATGCTCACCGATTTAAATTCTAACAGGTCCTGCCTGCTCGTGATGTGGTTTCGTACTCCGGGCCATTGGCGGAGCTACATTGATGTCTGGGTATTCCTAGGAATACCCAACTTTTTTGCACAACAATAAGTATATATATAGGTATATTCGTATGTATAATGTATATTGGTGTTAATTTGACCATTTTCGAGCACAAACTGAGTCCACAGCCAGTTCCTGAAGCCTCCTTCCGTTTACAGCTTCCAGGCCAGCCACAAGGGGCAAGGGCGCAAGTCAGGATGCAAGCGGTGTGGGCCTGCCCGCAAGCCTACTTAACCCGCCCTGCAAAATGGGCCCGATAGACAACCGCAAACCTGCTTTTTTTTTCTATAGCAGATCCAAGCAGGCCAGCCTGCTAACAATACCGGGCAATTGTCAAAGCCTGCAAAAACCTGCTCATGCCCGCGAAAAGGCGTAGACTCCTGTCGTCCATCCATCACACCTCCCTGTCTGCGAATTTTTTTTAATTTTAACCCTTTTTTTAAAGAAAAACTATTTTTAACCCGGGTCAACAAGAAAATCTAAGAATAACCCTTTTGGCCGCGCCATAGGGTAGTGCGCGACATTTGCATCTTTGCCGCCCATGCATGTCTTTGGCGGGGGTGGCACACGTGGCAAGTTTGCATCGCGGTCCATGCCGACGTGGCGGTCCCCGCCCGCCGCAAATCATGGCGCGACACTTTTGCTCGCCCTCGATCCGGGCGGCAGTGCTACGCCCAGATTTGTTCTTTGTTGCCAATAAAGAGAGAGGATGTGAAAGGGTGTACTCTATCGCAGAGAGAGGGGGACGTGATGGCCTGCTGCATGTCGGAGAGGGAGAGAAGAGGATGGATGCATGCATGCATGCATGTAGGAGTAATGAGAGAGGGGATGTGAGGGATGATAGGATGGCAGTGTTGCTGCAGCATTGAAATAGTACTACTCTCGACCTTCAAGACATGCACTAGGTACGATTCTCTTTCATCTTTTTGTTTGTTTAATATAAGTTTTATCTTGGTTCATATTTTTATCTAGATCCTGTGGTTGTAACAATTGAGTGTTGAATACGACTCTCTTTCATCTTTAGCTCCACCTGAGTGTTCATGGGTTGTTAATAAACTGGTTACACGCATGTCACACTCTAATTATGAAAAAAAACTTAACTAGGTATCAAACCTACAGTAATGATCTTGCTATAATTGAAAATTTGTAACCATCGTCGTATGTACGTCCAGGTCCTAACTATGTACTCGGTCTGTCTCTAAATATTTGTTATTCTCACGTAAAAAATAATAATTGTAACTAAATACTCCTTCAGTCTCTAAAAAGATGCAATTCTAGCTTCGAATCTAAAGACATATCCTGTCAGGTTCAAACCTACACCATTGCATTTGTTATGAAATGGAAGGAATATATATTTAAAAATGTTAATATTTAAGATATATTATTATCATTATGGAAAGATCATTTAAGGAGGGAGTTTTTTTTTTTGACAAATTAAGTCAAACTTATTCCACATAGAGAATTAGAATTATTTAGGGACATAGCCATACATATACTTAATCTTTTAAAAAAAAGATCAACCACTTCACTACTCCCTCCGTTCCATTAAAAGAGTCGTTTTGAGTGTTCATACCATACGTTTGACTAGAGTTATACAAAATATGTGCAATATTCTAAAAATTTTATTGAAAACTAGACTTAATTTTTTTTCAATAATACTAATTACTTAACATAAATATTTATATATTTTAATATATAATTGTATGTAGTTATTTCTCAAAAAGCTAAAACTACTCTTTTATGTGGAGTAAGACACGGGAGCAGGACTACCTTGGTAGCTACAGTATGTACTTTGTGTGGCCATCATCACTCATGACCAAACATTCATCAAACAAAGTGACCATGCGTGCTACACCTACTACCTACTAGCTTGCTATAGTACGATACTGTACAATGAAATGACCCAAAGCATGCATGCAAACACAATTGGCTAACACGCACAGCTAGCATGCAGTCTGGCAGGAAACGATGGCTCCGACATGGTCACTGCGTAAAGTGCGCTGAGCAGGAGATGGAGTCTGGCACTGCCGCGCCCCAGATTAGGGCGGAGCACTGCCGCGCCATGATCTCTTGTGTGGCAGGACCGCCACGTCGGCGTGGACCGCATGCAAACTTGTCACGTGTGCCACCCGCCCGCCAAGCGCACATGCATGGCGGCAGCATGCAAATGTCGTGCGCTACCCTATGACGCGGCCAAAAGGGTTATTCCTGGATTTTCTTGTTGACCCGGGTTAAAAATAGTTTTTTTTAAAAAAAGGGTTAAAATTAAAAAAAATTCCTGTCTGCTCGCTTGCGTGCGGGTCTGAGCCTGTGAGGAGTGTCTCTGTCGTGTTGCCTCACTCCATCATCGCCGTAGCCTTACAGTGACGCCTATACCTCCGTCGCTTGTGGCTCGAGTGCACCCTGGTGGTTGTGTCTCGTGTGCAAGTTCCCTGGTGATCTGGTCTGCGCGCTGCAAGCCTGCAAAAGCTTGGCAAGCCCGAACTCCAAGATTTGGCGGCTGGCTTCATAGTGGGCCGATGTGGCACCAGATAGAGCCCCATGGCATAGCGTGTGGCGGGTGGGAGGGCGGCGGCGGCGTGCTAGGATGGTCGCAGCCAGCTAGCCAGCTGGGCGTTCGGCCGTTCAGTTGAAGGTGAGGGACTTTCGCCATTATTCTATTAACGATCTGGTCATTTGGATTTCGGAATGTCTAAGTTGACTGGATTTTCTAACTGTCGATTACTATATGCTGCTATGCATTGGAAGAAAATCGCTCATGGGAATACCCAACTTTTAAATCATGGCTCCGCCGGGCCACGACCACGATCGACATGTCTCGTTGCAGGTTGGCTGTCATGTTTTTTTTTATTTTTTTTTTAGAATCTGTTTGTGTCATTGTGTCTGTTGTGTGGCACCAACCGTTTGTATGGCTAAGCTAGTGGGTTGGATCAGTATTTAGACGAAGCCATCTCAGCTGCAACTCCAGCGTCGATGTTGCAGTTGTTGGGCTTGTAACTTTGTAGAGCGACTCTCTGGAGTAGTGGTGACTCTAGTTGTGTTGTGTACCATTCGCTCTTCTAAATTCAGGCAAAAATGAAGCCAAATTTCACTCAACTGTTATAAATTCATGCCAAAAATCGAGCCAAATTTCAGTCAATAGGTTCGCTCTTCTAAATTCAGGCCAAAAATTGAGCCTAATTTCAGTCAATAGGTTCGCTCCTCTAAATTCAGACCAAAACTCGAGCCAAATTCAGCAGGTTTGCTCTTCTAAATTCAGGCCAAAAATCGTACCAAATTTCAGTAGGTTCGACTATAGATCATAGCTTCAAGAGCGAGATACAATTTTCACAAAACCAAGACAAGTTTTCAACATCCGTTTCTGATTTGGCCTTTGGGGCAGATAAATCAAGACGTGGCAGGTTGAGCGGTTCTTGCCTATGGCTCAACTGATAAAGTTACATAAAGTGTTCTTTAAATTTAAGCCATAGAGTGCAAACAGACGGAAAAATCTCTACCCCACCCAATCACACATGGTAGTGTTTTACAGTTCAAATTAGGAGGTCCGAGATCGAGATGCATTAAGGTAACATTTCAATCGAATACAGCGCCGATTAGGCAGGTTGGCTCAGTCCGCTCTACCCTAGAACGATAGAACCAACGTGGCTTGGGCACAGGCCATCTGTTAATGAGCAAGGCATTAATAGTCAATCAATCAATGAAATATTTTATGAAACAAAGCAAGCAAATCATATCGAGAAACTTCAAAGAATACCTGTATCGCTTCTCGTAGCTTGCATCATCAAAATCAGACCTACAGAGAGCAAAAAATGAGCTCAAGATTATAATAAATAAAAGAGGCCTGGGGCCACTTGAGCGGCTTATATGATCTTCGCTCAGGTTACTGGTACCGGGATTTCAGCCCCCTTGAGAAGAGGCTAAAAATGCAGAATCTGACATTTTGTGATATGCCCGAACAAGATTTGTATTGTTGATATGATTAAAACAAAAATACACAAGAATTTTAAACACAACCAAGATAGAATCACCGAACAGACCCTATGCTTTGCAATTACCACCAAAAGTTTCGTTGGAAGAGGAGAACATGCACATGGATAGCACTTGCCGACTGTTAGAAAAAAAAGATATGTAAAGGCATACCTTTCAAAAACAAGTTTCTGAACCATAGACCTTGGTAGATAATGTGTTTCCTCCATACCATAGAAGTTCATGCCAATGAAATTTCCACCAAGATCAACCAGGGGCCCTCCAATACCAGCCTAGCAAGAAAGCAAGTTGACACATGGACAGATGAATATTTATTATTGTTAATACCATGCAAATGCAGATTCAAGTGATAAATAATATTGTTCATATTTTGATGCAGCTATTTCTTTCCACCATAATGAAATCAACAGTGTACCTTTGTCACTTTACAAGTGGAGATCATAAGCTCTTTGCAGTCGAGATTGCTTCCTTTCTCAGCTAGTATGCCACTTGTGGCCATTAATTTGCCTGATTCAAATATACGCCCAACAGCTACTACCTCCTGAAGAGGTTCAATTTGCACCTGATTGTGCAAGCCTGCGGTTCGACGACAACGGAAATCCTTGACACTCACCACAGCAATATTATAACTCAAAATGCAACGTTCCAATGTCCCCAAAACAGGTTGCTTATCTGGAAGGTGCACTTTAATCTGCTACAAATGAGTGAGAATTAACCAGTATCACAAATGAACAAACGAAAGGAGTACATAATTGTTTGCAGTACCAACCTTTAAGTCATCAGCTATCTTGTATTCATCAGCAGAAACTCTAACCAAACTTGCTGATATCAGAACTGTTGAGGTGAAGGTGGGTCCATCAAAGTCTATAAATATACCAGTGCAAGCAAAAACCCTTTCTTCTCCTACAAAGAACATTGTTCCATAGTTAAGTGATGTAAGAAGAAAGCAAAAATATGCAGAAAAATAAATTATGTTATGCAATCACCTTTGAACGAAGCAAGTGAGACAACACTTCGGGATAAATCTGAAGCAATGTTTTTACTGAGTTTGCTCCATGCATCTTCGACAAATTCCTCTTCAAAAGTATTAATCAAGCGCATACCCCCTGGGTAAAAACAAAAGGTAGTACAACAGTTGAATGCTAGAACAGACTGTCAAATTGTGCAAAAAGAAATTAGACAGGAAAGGCATAGCAATTGCTCACCCTCAAGCCTAATTGGCATAGGATAATTACGGGCTTCAGATCATTTAGCAGAAGCTTTATGAAAACTGGCACACAGGTAAAGAGATTTTTTTATTATTATGGGGGGTGTTGTAGTTCACTGATACTACAGCCACAAATTCTAAAGCAATGACTAACCATCATTGGTTGGCAAGAGTTCCTCATCTGCATCAAGCTGAATGAATCAGTGACCATGTCCCAGTAATGATCAACAAGCAACATTATAAATCAACATGATGACAGCGTGCATGATAATAACATTAGAATTTAAGTGGCTCGTGTTTGGTAAAAAAAGGAAGTCACCAGCTTGATTCACCTTCTGAAACACTTGATGCAGAAAGCTCATACTTACTTTCACTCTCCCCACTTGACATACCAATGATTTAAAAAAAAAAAAAAAACATCAGAATGAAATAAGCAATGTGGTGAACCGATGAATGCCCAGATCCTAGGTTTCTTTTTCCCCTACAATACACAGGAGAGCTGTATACCATGGCATTAAGAAGAATACATACAGCATCAAAACACAAACAACCCCTCACTTCTCCAAGAAAAAAAAATAAACCTCGACTATGATCAGCTGTACCAACACTCACTTTGGCACGGCCATGATCCAAAGTTGGAATCTGAACCACCCTTTGTGAGCAGAGATACCAATTGAGGATCAGCTGTATAACAATATGAACCACCCTTTGCGTGCGGCAATACCCCATTGAGGACACTCATTTCAATGTTTCCAAATTATCCAAGCCCGTAAGGGTATCAAAGAGTTCAAACCAGCCTCCATGGAACTTACCACTCAAGACCACCAATCAAAGAACTGCATGGCATATGGGCGACAGGTCAGGGAGACCAAACAGTCATAATAGTGACCAGACTTCTCTTCAGAAGAGGAGACTAAGATATGGTGGATTATCTCATCTTCTTGTCACAGAGCAGTCAATGCTCAGGATGCTTATTTCCCATCGTGCTAGGCAGTCACGACCCAACATCGATTATGGGCTACTAAGCAAAGGAATAATTGGCTGTAATGACCATGACTAGTAATGGTGGAAACTCTAAAAGACACATCAAGACATGTATCTGAATCCGACATCTACACAAGTATTACTTGCTGGATACGTAATGGCAGAATATTTTCTTGGTGGATACTTCATGGATAAAGCTAAGCCTAGCCACAACTAAAACCTAACAAGTAAAAAGACATACACCGCATGGCTTGAAACACAGCCGCCAGACCAGACCACTGCACGCTTCCCCTCATTGGTGGGTGACCACCTACCAGACGCGACTCATCAGTGAGTACAGCCAGTCATCGCAGACAGAAAAGAAGTGCAAGTTCTTTGCTTGAAGCAACGACACAAAATAAAATTCCCAAAGCAGACACTAGCTGTTGAGGGATATCATCAGCCAAATTGCCTTAGCCATAGCCAAGAAGAGACCAACTTTGCCTATTATGGCTCTAAAGTCCACAACCAAAGCTATATGGGTAACAGCAGCCATGGATTGCCACCACATTACCCCAATGGCCACACTTGTATCCATTCTTATTTAGTCTTGAATGGGCAGGTGTGGCCTTTGGTGAAAATGGGATGCTTGGCTATTTTGGCTCATTAAAATGGAAGCTCTGGAAAAATAGAAAATTGGCCTAATCAGAAGCTAATTCTTGTGTTCCTAATATCCTTTGCATTTCAAAAAAATACCAAGACAAATCCATGTATTGGGTATTTCTGGAAAATAGAGTATACATATATCCACATAGGCTGATAGTTTGCATGATAATTTAACAATGTTAGATTTAAGTGGACCAGCTTGATTCTCACCGTCTGAATCATAGTCACCGGAAACGGGGTCAGTGGCAGAGTTCCTTGACCCGGAAACATCATCCCCAACCCGGGTACACGGGGTCATTTTTGTCCTTATTATGAAAAAAACGACCATGTAGCTCGACCTCAAACCCGTCCTCGTCGTCATCGACCTAGGAACTTTGTGACTAGGAACTTTGTGACTATGGTCTGAATAACTTGTATAAGATTCGGAAAGCTTCTCATTCTTGTCCCTCTTCCCACTTGAGCTACCTAAAATAGAATAGAAAAAAGAATCATAGCTGAAGCAATGGAATGTGTTATCAAGAGCATCAAATTCTCATAACAACCATATGTATTTACAATGAACCTGTGTACACAAATGTAGTGTTTGATTTATTTATTTTTTTTGATTTTGAAAAAAATATCACTATCCAAAAATATAGGGTATATTTCATATTTCAAAGCAAAATAAGTTTATTATTCCCCATAATTAACA
The DNA here is from genome assembly GCA_015847255.1 of Hyparrhenia diplandra. NCBI lineage: Eukaryota > Viridiplantae > Streptophyta > Magnoliopsida > Poales > Poaceae > Hyparrhenia > Hyparrhenia diplandra. The sequence goes on from JADLZK010008945.1 coordinate 555,524, forward strand.
TACCTAAAGGCTAAATCTACAGGCTAAGAATCTATACAAGTGATGATTAATGATTAAACTTGGTACAGATGAGTTTCCTGACAGAATAATTCAACCATTTTGAAGAAGAGTGAACATGCTTTAACTCACCTTCTACATTGGCCATAAGGGGTGTCAACAATTCGTGTACCTCACTTGTGCTTCTTTCAATTTTGTCATCACCTCCATGCTTGATTTCATGGCTGCAGAAGAAATGTAGTAAAGTCATCTAGAACAAATGCATGCATAGAGCTACCAATCCCAGAGTAAGGCAAACATTGCTCTTATGGATTCAAAAGTACCCAGCTACAAATGTCCAAAACCAAATTGTATCTCAAATGCAAGAACTAACAAAGGTGTTTGGGACCCTTCGATTTATAAAGGGAACAACAACCATTTGATATCTTGGTCATAACAGAGCCGTACGAATGGTATGTACAGCAGGGTTGAAAACTTTTCAAGATAGCATGCCTTATCCGGAACACACTACACTGATGTATAAGTTTGGAAATTGCTTCTGGTCCAAACAACCGCATTCAGTTGCCATTTACCAATGTAGTGTATGTCCACTTATCTTAATTATTCCAACTGATTCCATATCCAGGCTTGAACAATAAAATCACAAGTAGCACAGGTGCTCTATGGTCACTCGGAAGTACTAACTGAACCAAGCTTAGTAAGTAAATGGTGTGGCTACCCTCACCACCTAGGTTCAAGTTCCCTTCGGCTAAAAGGTAGGTGCCAGTTCCTCTTAGGTGTCATTTGGAAGTTGTTGACATCTCAACTTAATCGTGGGCACCTGCTCAGCACTTACGTTTAGATGCCTATCATCCAAGTGATACTATAGTACTAGGCAGGTCGAATGTAGCCCAGCAAGAATATTTCCCAAGGGACAAACATACCTATATAGGTCAAGCCAATGGCTAACCTTACACAGATTACAGAGAAGATAAGATTACAATTGGGAAAGGAAAGGAGCTTTAGAGGTCACCTTGCCATCACCCGAAGTTGGCGGCGGCCGATGGACTATCGCTGGCGGAATTCCGGCGTCGAGGGAGGCGGTGCCGACTGCCGATCGAGGGAGGCAATTGCGGAGTACAGCGCTCTGCCGCCGCCACGGCGAGGACGATGTGGGCTTCCCGTTACATGGGCCTAGAGGCTAGAGTTTACTGCCAATCTAGCCCACTGATACATGGTTTGTTTCGTGACCATCCTCAATTTTGTACCAAATTGCCCACCTCCTTTCGGGTGTACCATCTTTTTTTTTTTTTTTTTTTTTTTGACATCGTGTACCATCTAAGTTAGGTGTTCATAGAGGAAGATTGGGAGCTCGAGATGTTTATGAGCATAACTACAACGTAAAATCAAGCAAGCTGGTAGTTCATACATAGTCCCTCCATTTGCTTTTATGTGTTTTTTTTTTTTCGAGACCGCGCCGTTGCGCGTATTTCATTAAGCAGAATAAAGTTCAAAATACAAGAAGCACCGGTAACCAAACAGTTACCGAAGCAAAACCTAACGACTACTGGATACATCAAGTGGGATTACATGGTGACCAATTTGCGACAAAAACAGCCGACCGTAAGCTGCACTAGGTGTCCTCTTCGGCGAGCCCCTCCAAATTGAGCTCCATGGCGGAGAGGTCAAAACGTCCATCAAGAAGCATCTCGAAACGGCGCCGCTTGGCCGGCGGCATGCCGCGCCTGAAGAGGGTTCTGACCTTCTCCTCGAGGACAGCTGGAGCCTCTCCCGCGTCCACTTCGCAGCCCAACTTCCGCAGCAACAGTGATTGGGCCTGCAAGGTCGCATTAGCAGCCCTAGGTTGTGCGGCAATACGGCCACTACGACGCAGGGTGTGGGTGGAGGCCGGAGTGCGTGCACGGCGAAGGCGTGGCCCCGACTTGAGAATTGGCGATGGCAACGGCACGCAAATCCTGTCTTCAATCTCCTTCTGTCGCTGCGCGATGGCGGTGGCCACGTCCACAGGGGACACCGGAGGAGGCTCCGCGGGAGCAGCAGGTTCCTCATGTATCGAAGGGGCCTCCTGGATTGCCGGCGACAGCGGGCAAGAGGTCGCGAACTCCGCCGCCACCAGATCAGCCCACCAGTCAGCCTGCACCGGTGGGGTGGGGGCTGGAGAGCGGACCTCCTGCAAGAGGCACGGTGCAGAACACGAGGCGACGATCTCCACAAGCATTGGGTCCCCCCAAGCGGGAGGCTCCGCGGCCAAACGCGGTTCACTCGCCAACGGGTCGACGCTGTCGATGTAGGTCGCTGCAGTGTTGACAACGGCAGCGCTGTCGGCGGCGGGGTTGCCCACCCGCGAAGACCTACGCCGTCGTCGGCGCCGCTGACGACGGCGACCACAGCTGGCGTCCGCCACTGCAGGCGCGTGCGTCGCCAATGACGGGCGTCCACCCACTGCAGGCGCGTGCGTCGCCAATAACGTCGACGTCGAGGGAGGCGGGCAGAGGATCTCTCCAACACGGATCGGTGTCGCGTGCGGTGTTGGCGCGCGCCGAGAGCCCCGGGCCGCCGCCACCTCCGTGGACACCACGGTGTGGGTGCACGTGCGCCGCGGCTCTGAAGGGCACCGGGTGGACGGCGATGGCGACGTGCCGGTCCCGTGCCGATGCGTCGTGCCAAGGCAGAGGAGGCAGCGGGGACGAGGAGGTGCACCGGCAGCGGCGGCGTGGTCAAGCGCCCGGCAGTTGAAGCGAGTCCGACAAGAGCGGACGGCACGGGCCGCCGGCGGCGCGAGGGAGAGGTGGTGCCTGGCGACGCCCCGCGACGACTCTGGACCAGCGTGAAGCCATCGGCGTCAACCGCGCAACCGCTCGAGGTACGTGGCAAGTTGAATGGCGGTGGGGAGGACGCTGATCGAGCCGATGGTGCGCTGGCACCCGCCGGCGGGCCGAGGACCGAAGTCGGCCGAAGAGCGAGCACCCGCTCGACTGGCCGAGGACCGAGTCGCCGATGAGAGGGCACGCGAGCGGCTGGGGCGTCCCTGGTCCTGGCTCGACGGCGACGACGACGAGGAGGTCGACCCTCAGCGTAGGTTGGCACGACCGCCGCCGGGGGACGGTCCGAACCGGAGCCCTGAGTTACTCCCGGCGGGGAGTGGATGGCAAGACGTGCCGCACGACGGTGAGGGGCCTCGGCCGATGATCCCGTCCTCATCGTCGAGCACTCGGAGAAGTTGTCCACCCAACGCATCTCCTTGACCTTCCAGCGGAGGGGAAGTAGGGAGCCGCCTCCGGGGGGGAAAGGGGCCCCGCCGCAGCACCGGAGACCACTCACGGAGCGCCCGAGGGGGCGTCGCGGCGGCGAGCCCCTCGGTGACGACGACGCGGCCGCAAAGGCGGCGTCCGACATGCCATCGGTGGCGGCGGCAGCCCGCGCCATCCCGCCCGATGAGCGGCGGCGGTCGAGGTTGCCAGGGGCGGTGGTGCTGGCGCGCTGGTGGCGAGGGGGCGCGGGGCTGTTGCCGTGGGTCTCCCCGCAGCGGGGGCGTGGCGACAGCGGGGCGAGCAGCCTGGCCGCAACCCCGGCGGAGGAGAGTACGAGGGGTCGGGCTCCCCATGCCGCCCGCGGGCAGAGGAGGCGAACGGCGGCTCGGGGTTGGCCGGTGAGCGAGGATGGGCCGGCCGAGGCGGGCGACTTCCCGTCGAGGGCAGGGGGCCCGGCACCGCCGACGTCGGTGGTTCGGGCGAGGCCGCGCAGCGAGGCCGCCCGGCGGCGGGAGACAAGGCGGTGGCCACCGGGAGCACGTTGTCGTCCCCTGCAGCAGAAGCCCCCCGAGGCGGACTCCGACGGGGAGTGCGACGGCCTCGGTCGTGGCGGAGACCGGCAAAGGGGAAGCGCCCGTGGGGGCGCTTCGGCGTGGAGAGGGCCGGGCCGCGGTGTGGCAGCGGCAAGGCGGAAGCAGACCCCTCCGGCGGCAGGGGACGGTGCACGGACGCCGGCGGGGGACGACAAGGCCGGGGCGGCATCCGGCGAAAAGGGGTCCGGGAGCACCCATGGGAAGGCAGATCCGGAGGAGGGGGCCCGTGGTGGAGCTGGAATGGAGGAAGGGTGGCTGGGGGAGCAGATCGGGCGCTGGGGGCGGAGGTGCCGCCGCCGTCGCACGAGGGGTCGGGGGGCTCCCCTAACGGAAACATCCGAGTGCTCTTTCTATGTGTTTTTTTTAAAAAATGATTGATAACCCAATCGTATGTTTAGATGCAAAACATTTTCTTTGACAAAGATGGCAAGAGTTCTGCACGATAGAACAAGAAAAGGGATTTACAAAGGAAACAGGTGACTAGACGTCCTACTAATAACGGTCCCATGATCGACTGCCCCCTCGACATGTAAACCACCTGATCCGAAACAAAGAAAAAGAAACGGGAAACTCTCACCCGTGATTCAAAAAAAAAAAAAAAGATAAAACCAAGAGACATAGCAACAAAGCAGGCACTACTTGCAGGGTCCTCCAGTGGCGGAGCTCCCGAGTTTTGACGACTAGGGCCGGACCAAACAGATATGCGTGCTACGTTAACCATCCATCACCCATAATGATCCATGTACATCAAGGTTATATATCATGGATTTGACTATGGCCTGCACGCGCAGGAAACCCCCATCCGACTGCACACTCCATTTTTGGAAACCAACCAAACTTTTTACCATATAAGGAAAGAAGTGGAAGTAAAGACCTCCACCGCGCGCTTACAGAGCGACGCACACCAAACAAAAGGCTAATCCGAAGCCTAGTCCACCGGAAAAAGCTGGTTCACGAGCCCATCTTGTTCTACCTTAACTTCCACATAGTAACAGCTGTTCCCCACCATTGTGTTCTAGAAAAAATCTCATGCATCGTCCAAAAAACCACACGGCATACATCCAACATTAAACAAGTGCTGAGGCAAATGTACCAACTGTAACAGACATTTGAATGTCAGATTAATGCATTTTCTATGTTTCTTCCCTTCATACCTCCACTCCAAGATTCTTCCTGGCGATTCCCTTAATATATTCTGTTGCTAGCTAAAAATGCTACAGTAGCAAAACTAAATTGCTTGTAACTATTGAAGAAAATGCTTTGTAGTGTTTAGCCAAGTCCATGTACGGGAATTCATAGAAAGGACCACGACCCTACAAACAAGAGGTAAAATGTTAGGATGCAAGGCAGTGATTTTACTAGATTCTAGTTGAGAACCAAACAAAAAGTGATGTTTGACTGAAAATTTGAAAGAAAAATTGACCAATAGAACTGTGCATGCCATTGTTCATTTTCTAGATAAGGAGCCTTCTTCAGTAACCTTACATGTGTGCCATGATCAGAATTAAACCATTTCATTTCCATAGAAAAGAAGCAATGGCACAACAAATTCATGATTAGAAGGAAACTATCTTGGTGAGCAATATCCTGTTCATGACAAGAACGGAGCAGTGTGTACAACATTAACCCATGGTCTCTATAAACAAGTAGGAGTGCAGTGAATACCAAATTTCTATCTCCATAGCACACACTACCACATGAAACGTGCCAAGGAACCTACAGGTAATAGAGTGGTCACATATATAACAATGATATTCAGATATTCAGGTACAAAATATAGAGGAGCATGCCAATTCAAGGAAAACAATAAGCTATGGCTTCAACAACAACCGACATGTCTGAAACCCATAAAATTAAGAAATATTCAAATAGGTTGACAAAAAGAGTTCAGGGGATACCTCAACAACAACCTTGCAGGACCAAATCATGCGCTTCAAAAATTCCTGAAATAAAATGGGAAATATTATCTCAATCAATAAGCTATGGCTTTGGTTAGATTATAAGTATAGTGAAAGTGAATTGTGAAGATGAATTGAAAGATAGAAGCTTCACCTTTCTACTTCTCCCATATATGTCAGCTTGACGATGCCGAAAGAGAGGTGTAGATGAACACAAAATCGACTCCATAAAAAATACATGGAAATAGTTCACTTCTAAGTCCTGCAAGTCAAAACTAAACCCCATTATCGTTTGAAAATAAACAAAGTCCAAAACCGACTCCATCATAAAGTGCAAACTAGTCTGCAAAGAACTTTTGCTCATAGATGGTGGAAATCTAATGATATAATAGTCATCATTATTCTATATGTTTTTCTTAACACTGGAATCTCCCAGATAAACAGTTGTACCAAATTTGATAGCTTTCTTAAATTAGTTCCAAAAAATACAGTTTGTGCATACACTTCATAAATTGTAGAATCAATAAGAACGATTGTTAACGAATTTATAATAGACACTGAACAAAGCATACTACGATGTGTACATTTTGGTTTGATTAAAATCAATAAGTTCATTTATTCAAAGCCATTAAACGTAAGCAATACTGAGCCCATAAAATGATTAAAAAGAAAAGGATTTGACTTTTAACTTCATTTAGCCCAGTGCATGTTGTCCAGTGCATTGTGTGGTGTTTTCCCATCATTCCTCGAGCTTTCTTCATCACACCAGTGCAATGCCTAATCCTCACAACTATCATGGGCCCACATATTTCATTTAGAGCCAACAGCCAACTTATGCTAAATGAGCAGGCAATTTTTTCATTTTGGTTAAGCATTTTTATGTCCTGTCTTTAGCATTTTTATGTTCGGCTTTAGCATTTTTAGTGTTGTAATCATCTTCCATTGATGATATCCATGCTTTTGTACTTTCGAGGATAGGGCATAAAGACACTACTTTGTGTATCTTTAGATGACAAATTCTTAGTTAAAGACTACCTCGTGTGATAATGACTTCATTTAGCCCGGCGGTAAGGAGGAACACACCATCCGGATCAAAGGTCACGGGCAGCCTGGATCACACAACAACGTCATGCAAGGCTGGACTCCTGCAGCACCACAAGCCCCGCGAGCATTGGCTCCCATCGAACCGCGGCTTTCCACCTGGCCGAGCAGCTCGCCAGCGCCTTAGACCTCAATGCTGACAACAGAGAGGTAGAACAGGGGTGACTAAGTGGTGCCGGTCTCTCGAGAGGGCATGAAGTGGAAGGGTGCCATAGCTGTGTAGAAGAGGGAGACTTGGATGCACCACCCGATGGGTAACCGTAGACACCACGATTCTCCCATGTTCTACCCCTCCACCATGGCGGAGACGGAGGACGAGGGGTGTGTTCGCGAGCTTTTCGGCAGGTGAAAGCGAGGATATAAATGGGAGATAATGCATAGGGGCTTGTGGTTAGGCTGGCATCCATAGGCTTCCATCAGCGTTGGTGCATTGGATCATCTATTAACAGCGGATGGGTGTGGTGTGCAAAGAAAAAAAAAATTACCGCCGGGCTAAATGAAGTCATTATCACACGAGGTAGTCTTTAACTAAGAATTTGTCATCTAAAGATACACAAAGTAGTGTCTTTATGCCCTATCCTCGAGTACAAAAGCATGGATATCATCAATGGAAGATGATTACAACACTAAAAATGCTAAAGCCGGAACATAAAAATGCTAAAGACAGGACATAAAAATGCTTAACCAAAATGAAAAAATTGCCTGCTCATTTAGCATAAGTTGGCTGTTGGCTCTAAATGAAATATGTGGGCCCATGATAGTTGTGAGGATTAGGCATTGCACTGGTGTGATGAAGAAAGCTCGAGGAATGATGGGAAAACACCACACAATGCACTGGACAACATGCTCGTCACATTTTTTGATCTTTGGGGCTTTTTAGCAGCAGACAACATAGAAGGAAGCTCCATCTAAAGGCGCCCATGACTACCCCTAATCGCAATCATTAGAGGCCTGTTCAAATATGAATTTGTTCTTATAATCAGCATATTCAAATTAGTGTATGTTTTTAGCACATTACAACTAATGATGTAGGGGCTGTTTGGTTGCTGCCGCCGTGCGCCACGCCACACCTGTGGCTGCCACAGCGAACGAGGCAGTGTTTGGTTCGCGCGCATGAAAACACGCCACAAACTGCGGCGGCCACGGGCGCTGCGGCTGCTGCTTGGTTTGGAAAAAAGCTGCGGCGACCACTGCATCTCCCAGTACAAAAACACGCCACAGTTGTGGCGGAGAAATCGTTCGCCAAACTTTTCCTGCTGCCTGCTGCCGCGTGGCGGCCACGGCTAGAAACCAGCAAAGGTTGGGCGGCGCCACACATGGGGTGGCAGCCAAGGCTGCCAACCAAACATCTCCGTAAACAAAAAGAACACAGGTAGTCGCCCTATGCTTGAAGCCACCAAAAATGAAGGATCAGAATCAGTAAGACACTATGACTTGCTTTGCTGGTTCTAACTAAGGAGCAACGGATTTGAGAGAACACTACCCAAACACAAAGAAGGGCATAGCAACTACGAGGGACAAGTGTATGACACCACCAAAAGTTGAAACAAAATGGAGGGATAAGTTAAAGCTGAGCTAGGTATGTGTGCCCAAATATTTGAAATTTAGTATCGTACGGAAGGCATTTATGCATGAAACAAAAAGCATTTCTGGCGTGCAGTGCGTGTATTTATGTATAGAAAAAGTAACTTTGAATCTATATATTCTAGGTAGGCCTAGAAGCATTGTTAGAAATAAGAGTGACAATAGATTGTTTGAAATCACTCAATCAGAGTGACAATGCATTGAACAAGCACTAACTATCGTAATAGATGGAGTATGTAATAGTTCCTAAATACAAAGCAGGTGGCTGAACACGAAATCGGCATTTGCTAGTACCAAACGCAAAAAAAAAAAAAAAAACATATATGTAATACCAATATCAAAAGAACCACACAAATGCTCGACTGTCAGTATAAAATTGGAAAAAAAAAAACACTAAAGTACAAAAAAGGAAACTACTTTATTATTACAGAAAAAATGCTAGTTTCTTATATTATAAATGCTTTTATTGTGGTTGAAAAAATGCTCAATTGGTATCTCTCCTATTATATTTATGGCATACTAGCAAATTAGCATATAAATTCTGCTATTTCGATGGAGCTGTAAGCATATAATTAACCTGCCAATACTCTCTCAAGATTATCTAGTTTCTAGGAACCCCAACAAACATCGGTAAACTTGCATGAAAAATTGGCAGTGAGGTGACAGGATACAGATATTCCTTCTAGCTAGTAGCTACCAACTTGATTGAATAGATATATTGTTTTCTCAAACATTATTCAGGATTTGTATTTGGGATTTTGGTAATGTAAGACAACAAAACTACATTTGAAATCTGAACTTTGCTTTAAGCAGATTATCTAAATTCAGTGATTGAAATTTCAACAACCAGGATGACTGATTTCCATGACTAACCACACCATGAATCCATAAGCACACATCATCCAAAAACGTTTCCTCTGAAAACACTCATCCTCCCAACATGGGGTCAGGAACAAGCCGATATAGCTAGCCACAGGGAGAAAGCGGAGAAATCCGAACCTTCCTGACGAGGAGCGTGATGAGCGCGAGGCTGACGACGACGAGGACGGCGGTGACAGTGAGGCAGATGAGCGAGGGCCACCATGAGTGCCCATGGACACGAGCAGCCTCATGTGCCAAAGGCCTGAACGCACGTAGGGGTAGGACAGCCCGACGTTGCTGACGAGCACATCCATGTCGAGGCCCCTGATGGAGTCCTTGAAGGCCCCCACGCCGACGCGAGCCCCTCGCTGGAAAGGGAAGACGCGGCCGTCGTCCACGAGGGATGGACGCGGTCGCGCTGTTGAGAGATGGAGCAGGTAGGGGAGGAGCAGCGCGGACGGGGACGAGTAGCCGCCGACGCCGGAGAGACGACCGGCGGCTGCGGCAGTGACAGGATGGTGCAGCTCGTCGGGGTTAGGGTTGTCGACGAATCTAGATTGGGCTCGGAGGAGAGGGGAGGAGGAAGGAGGAGGGGGGTAGAGGAGGGAGAGGCGGGCGGCGAAGGGGCCGCTGCTGGTGCCGTCGACGGAGGGCTGGCCGGCGGCCAGGTGGAGCCGGGGTTGGAGGCGGCGGGGAGTGTGCTGAGAAATGGAGTGGGGATAAGAACGAAGGAGACGGGAAAGAAGGCGCAGTGCCGAGCGAGAGGAGGTTGAGGAGGCCCGTGGGATCGGACGGTAGGGAGCTGTGCGCAGGCGACAGCGCTAACGCGTGCGCACGCATAAAGTAGCATTTAGGATATATCATATTAGATTCTATAATAATCTAGTAATAATAACACGTAGTATCCGGTCTTCATTAATCCCAAATTCTTATACGATGCTACGTTTGACACGTAGTTTGTGCTGCAGTTCAATTGGCTGGCGCCGGTTTTGGTGGGTGGGGTCGTGGCTGCCACTGCCCCTGCACAGTCCCACACGGGCCCCGGCAGCCCTGGTCCAAACCTACTGTAGCATCCAGGCCTTCTCTTCTTCTCTGTTTGCTGTGAACTGGTATTCAAGATTTGGCCCAACAACGCCACGGGCCGGATCATAAAACTACATATGCTAAAGAAGGATTGTGGGTCATGGCCTAAAGCCGTGCCCCCTAGTGGCCCTAGGCCCAAATCCGCCCCTAGGGTCCTCCCATTGTTTCCTGTTGCCATGGTACTGCTCTAGTTCTTCCTTGCAAAGAAGAGCGACTTGTCTTGCCTACATTGATTTGTTTTGTTACAAAGTTCTTCTGTTGCACTCCTTCCACACGTTCCACCAGTAACTCATTATCTTTCATCATAAAATGTTTTCCTACGGTTTTTGTCCGAGATAAAAAAACTAAAATTGATTACCAAAAAAGTAAAAAAAAACAACTTCTAATTTAATTTGGAACGGAGCAAGTATAATATATTCTCCCGCTGATCCTTGCATACCCCTCTTGCGCGCGTGGACGACACAACCGAGCATTGCACTCTGTATCTATGTTATATATGCCTCTACAGAGCTGCTTCATCTTAATGGGGCTATATCTATATATCGTAGGCTGCTGATTCTGTGGCCGTGGGCAGCTAGCCTGAGATGAGAAGACTTCAAGATCACAACACATTTGCCAAGACTGGAACGACTTGTCTCTGAATCTGACTGTGCAATGACACTACTGCTTGACAAGGAGCATGCAGCAGGTGGCACATGTACGTAGTTACCTCATGAACGAAGCGTTCAGCGCTCCTACTAGTATTTTGCAGCCGGAAAGGAGGAATTCCGCAAGCACGTGAATATAGCACACGCAATCTGTGAACGTACGTTAGTCTGTCCCGACTTATTAGCTTAGACCATGATGGCTGCAAAGCCAATAGCCACTGCAGTTGTTAGTGTCTTCTCTGTTTTGCACCAGCATCAGTCAACAAACTCTGAAATAAAAAGCTAAGCATGCGGCGGCTTTAGCTTAATTAATTGTTGTCAAAGGTGGACCAGGACCAATGCAACAGATTGTATGCAGCATGCCATCATCAGCGTATGTAAGCAATATAGTCATCACAAAGTTTTCTCTATGATAAGTACTTCAGAACTTTCCTGTAGACAGCATCTAGCCCCGAATTTCACCTGCGCAGACACTTTCGTGTTCGTCACAAGGAGACCCTGGCTTGAGACCGGACTCACCAAGGAAATGCTCAAACATTGACCATCTCCACGTTGAAGACTAACACTTTGGTTGACGTACGTGTTTTATTATCTGATCCTCAGGACTAATATGACATAATGTAAGCCTAAACTTTATGTATTGGCTACGCCCCCTCTGGTACTCATGTAACTGATCTGCAGTGGTTTTGCAGCTCCAATGCACTGAAAAGTGGGGATACCCCCAAAGTGCATTTGACTCTTCTCTAAATAATTAAAATAATTAAAATTAATTTATTCTCGTACATCTATTTTCTGAAAAAGATACTTTTGCAAGACTATAATATTGCAAATTTACATATATATTCCATCTTGATCACATGATCACACACGTCCTAGTGAAAATATGTCCTTCTGCATAATAAGATGCCTTATGCTTTCTAAAATAAAAGCTAATGGCAATTCTCCACTTCAAAGAAAATAATTAAAAATAGTAAATGGATATATTGGAAAAGCATGATAGATAGCATATCTGACTATCTAGCACCAACTCTCTAGGAGCATCACAAATGCATGTCTTCTCAACCAAACAAGCATAAGTTTTTTTTTAAAAAGGTTATACTAAAAAATAAGTCTTTTTAGGTAAGGAATTCATTCCAGCCTCTCCTCTACACAATTAAGGCATGTAAATCAAACCATTGAGCTCACGTCTGTGGTGGAGAATTTTGTCTTTTTTGCTTTTTGTCGTTTTTTTAAGATTCTCTCAAATACGCCTCTGGTGGAATGTTTTCAGAATATAGACCTTTCACTCAACGCCATCCATGTTGGTGCCGAGCTATAACATTTTAGCGCCAAGGTCGGCCGTATGGAAGACGATGTGGCAGCCGGCTCAGCGCCGTCGATCTAGGCATCGAGCTGTTGACATATGGGCATGATTCCTTTCCTCTCTCTCTCTCTCTCTCTGCCGTTTTGAGCTCGGGATCACATGACGTCGATCATGCCATGGACAACACTCTAATTTGGTTGCAATTCTAGAGTTGCTTCACCTGTCGATCATGTTTTGAGCTCATCTACTTTGCCGTTTTTCTCCAACATGTTATTCATCTATTATAGTCTTCAGTCAAGGTTTACATTATATTTTGGTCACCTGATGCACAAAAAAAAAAAAAAATGAAAAATAGAAAGCTCTGACACCGCCAACCCTCTAATTAAGTTGCCTCTATAAAAATATTCCCTTGATAATGTCTAATCACACTAGTTTATTAGGACTAAAGCTATACACACTAAAAATGGTTGCTTTGTGGGATGAGCATAACATGCCATGGACTTATTATATTATCATCGAGGATTGTTCAACACAAATATGAAAATAACAAAATAAATGACATTGAAAGACAAATAACAAAGCATGAAAACTAGTCTGAGCTAGTACACCCAACATATATGCATTATGAAGTACATATCCTGATATTTGAACTAGGAATGGGTGACAAATCCTCAAACACTACCTTTTATAACTTCACAATTTCAAATTATTTGACTCCAGTGTGCATATAGAACTCCTAACAAGTTGACTTTCATAACTAGCTAGGCAAACTAAATAATAAACCACGAGAGCTGAATCTATGGGAGGTGAGGGCCAGGCATACATCTCTCAAATAAACCCGTGGCATTAGCACGTGCCGCATTATACTAGTCTTATTAGGACTAAAGATAATACATTCTAAATATGTGTTTATTTGTCTTTCAATGAGCATATATAAGATGCCATGGACTTACTATCATTTAGGATTGTTCAACAAAAATATGAAAATAATAAAATAAATGACATTGAAAGACAAATAAACATAAATATGTAGCCCTCCTAATTCTCAACATTTGATGAATACATTTCGCTTCTGGTAGATGAAGTACATTTCCTCATATTTGAACTAGGAAAATGGCCATAAATCCTCAAACACGACCTGTTGTAACTTGGCGATATCAAATTGTTTGACTTCAATTCAGAGAAATCCTAAACAACAAGTTGACTTTCATAACTAGGCAAACTTAAATAATAAACCACGAGAGCTCACTAGTAGAGAATCTACTTCGCTGAATCAGGGCCGGACATACATATGCACTCACATGCAACAAACATTAAATTATGCGTGTATGAACATGCATGACAGCTTATTGTCAACTAGGTGATTAATGCACGGTCGATCATGAATCAACCTCATCACGCCGCCGGCGTGGTCACCGCGTCCATGAATTCCTGGTCGGCGACGAGCCTCTCGAGTGCGTCCGGCGCGATGCACACCTCTAGCGATATACTCCCTCCTCGTTCCGCCCCTCGAACACCGCCGCCTTGCCGCCGGCCTTGTTCCCCGAGCCGCTCGAACGGCCAGCGGCTTCCCCCCCGAAGTCGTTTCGAACACGCCGAACCTCGGCGAAGCTCCGGTGATGGCGCCCGTGCGGGCGGAGGACAGGTTGTCCATGTACGTGAAGTCGGGCTCCCCGACCCACCGCCCAGCGACTCCTTCATGGTCGCCTCGTCGAACGACGCCCACGGCGCGTTCAGCAGCCCACGCAGTCCACCCCAGCCCCTTCTCCTCGATCTCGCCGGGCGGTGGCCTCCGCCTTTTCCAACACCAAGGCGCGTTGCCGAGGTAGCCCGGGCGGTATGCCGTTGACGCTGCCGCGGCACCCGACGGACGACCCGAGTAGAACGTGCTTTGCTCTGGAGGGAGGCGCGGGCCGCAAGACACGCTGCGCCAGAAGTGCGCCAGACCGCCGCAGCGACGAGATGGTGGCTGTGGCAGCGCCGCCATCTCGTCGTTGGCCCGCGCTTTGAGCTTCTTGACGCTCGCCGTCGAGAAGGTGAAGAAGCACTCTTTCACCACGGTGCGCTTTGAACCGGCCGCAAGACGATGTGCTCCAGCTTGCTGAATGGCATGGGGCTGTGAAAAAATCTCGGTCCGAAAAAATCCGAAATTTCTGAAATTTCCGTTTTACGGTCGGGTCCGATATTTTTCATTTATCGTCCGATATTTTTAAAATTTTAAAATCTGTCTATACAAATAGACCCCAAAGCCTACCCAATTAATCCATGCTTTATTTTCTCTCCTCTTCTATTCTAGGTTCAAGTTGCCACCGTCGTAACACACTCAAGACGCTCCAGCTGTGTTGTTGTCTTGCTCATTGAATAGGCAATTGATAATATGTTTTGCTTAGTTTTTTTCGTGTTAAATGGTTTGTAAATGATCTATGTGTTTTCCTGAATAAAATGAGTTATTTTTTGCCTAAATTTTGTCCGAAATTTTATTTCTATCGCCGATAAATTTCTGATATATCCGATATTCCCGTTTATCGCTGACCGCCGAGATTTTTAAAATATCGGTAGAAAAAACAGGCATGGGGATCGGCACCGGACATGTCTCGAGGAACCATTGTGGAACACCGGGCGGCGGCGTGGACAGATGATCGCCCACCAGTAGGCTAGCACTGCTGCCAACGCCGCCCGCCCGGCGGATTGATCTCGGACGGTGTTGAAGAAGTGCTGAAATGCGTGCCATCCCCAACCGAGTGACTCAACGTCATACCGATGAAGACGCCATCAGCGAGCACGGTGACCTGCACGGGCGAGCACAGGAAGTCCGCTCGATGGCGGCGTCCGCGCCAAGAATAAAGGATAGAGGGTACAAGTCCCAAACCACGGGAGGCGTGTAGAGCGAGGAGACGATGTCCGCGACGGCGACCTCTGGCGCGCCACCGCTTGCACGAACTCGGCGCCTTCGCCGTGCACCGCAGGAACACGGACACGGTCCGTCGTCGCCATGCTCCTCGCAGCGAGCCGAGCCTGCGGCGAACGGGTAGAAAATCCGCAGCGCAGCGAACGAGGACTGGAGGGCGTTGACGCAGGTCGTTGTCGTTGTTGCCCACGGTTGATGGAGGTTTGGGCAGGAGGATGCCTTTCTGAATGTAGTCGATGCTGCTGATCAGGCGTAGGTCCCATGGCGCCAAGTGGATCACCTCCTCCTCCTCCTCCTCCTTGGGCCGATGGCAGCCGTTCCCGTTCACCGTCGTCGGCAGATGGCAGCCACCGTTCACCGTCGTCGGCGACGGCGGCGTGAACGGGCGCACCATGCGCCGGGGAGACGACATGGACGACGCCGCAGCCTGTGGCGTCCTCCATATGTGTGGCAGCAGCTGCTTTCTTGGAACGAAGCCGCGCACGCGTGTTCTTTGGGCTGCTGTGCTGGTTGCATAAAATTGGCATGGCTACATATATATACAAGGCGTGTTTGACTTGGTTTTTAGGACGTTTGACTTGGTAGGTACCATGGTGAACCATAATCACGGATTGCGTCATTGCCTAGCTAGGTTCTTATTACTCGTGCATATGGGTCTAGACTCTCTTGTGCACTTGTCAGTGCAGGCAGATGCAGATGCAGCTGCCGCCAGTGGCACGCACTGCGCACGCAGCTGCATTTGCCGTTGCCGCGCCCTCCACGCCGTCGCGACGCCGTACCTCCTATACATGCTGCTCAGCTGGCCTTGTTCCGCGCTTCTGCGTACGTGCCATCACTGCCGCACGCCTCTGCCGTTGCACCGGCGCTGTTGGAACCGAGGATCGACGAACAATCACAATAACATACATAATAGATAAAGAAAACTCGGCGAGAATGCCGCAGCGACACACACTTATATCTTGGCTATTATTAATGAAATACACAACTGGGCTCACACTTGGAACACAAAGGAGACTCGCGGGCGACCCACGCCGGCCGGCCGACAGCGGCGACACAACACCGACACTCTCTCTGTTTCTCTCGGCTCAACTCACCGCTGCAACGTCCTCCACTACCTATGCATGCAAGCACTTCCTGTTCCACCGTGACAAACACAACTCCTAAAAATAGCTAATTAGCTAGTGACCACACGCATGCACGAACAGGGCGTGGTTTATGCTAACAGGCGCCTCCCTTGTGACTTAGCCTTTGCACGCTGTCGCTGCTGCCCACGCCGTCCAGCGCGCCGCCGCCACGCCTTCTCACCGTGCCTCCCCACACTGGCTTGTGCCTGCCATCGGCGCCGCACGCCAATGCCTGCGCTGCAAAGTTAGCCGCCGACCGGCCATATGTTGTGCCCCAAGACAATGGCGGTTTTACAAAAGAGCCCACTCCCCGTAAGAATCTCGTAACCATGACATGGCATACATTTATAAATATGAGGACTAGCTAGCCATGCATGCATTTTACTCTTAAAGTCTTTCGCAATCTCACATTCTATATAGGTTGTGTTTAGATCCACAACTTCTCTAAAAATTCCTCGCACTCCCATCACATCTCATCACATCGAAGCATTAAATGCATCAAAAGACGACATGCTCGGAGTATGAAATGTAGGTAAAAAAAACTAATTACACAGTTTAGATGTACATTGCGAGGCGATTCTTTTGACTCTAGTTACGCCATGATAGGATAATATTTACCACAAACAAACGAAACGTCTTTACAGGTGCTTTTCTGTTCGCTATAGTGCTCTGCAATTTCTATAGAAATCCCACGAAATTCGGCACCGCTTTTTGACATCTAAACACAGCCCAGTTGGAGATAGATAATGCACAGTAGTTTTTGTAATTGACCCCTCTTTACTTTTGGTTCACCTTTCGTCGTTCGACTGGGTGTTTGCAACGACCAAAAACATCACATGGGTACGATCACAAAATCACAACTCGATGCAAGTTGTTCTAACTCGTATATGAGCACGGATCAGCCCATGAGGCACACGAGACGGAGGGCACAAGGCAGTTTGGGATGAAAAAATGATATGAAAAATCCCTTCGTTCTAAGTTATAATACATTTTAGCTTTTCTACATTTATTACTCTTATTATGTATCTAGACAAAGTGTATATCTCTAAGTATCTAGAAAAGTTTTATAATTTTGAATGGATCGGAGTTACTCCCCTCCGCTCCAAACAGAGTGTCGCTTTTTAGGTTTTTCTCGACATCGTGTTTGACCATTCGCCTTATTCAAAAAAATTTAAGCAAATTATAAAATAAATAAATCATTATCAAAGTATCTATAGTGATAAATAAGTCATAACAAAATAAATAATATTCATACAAATAATTTGAGTAAGATAGATGGTTAAATAACAAGTAAACAAAACGTAAAATGATACTTTTTTTGGATGGAGGGAGCAGTAGATAGCTAGGTATAATAAAATTTTTTGAGGTGTCAGATTGACTTGACTTGCTACGTTTACGCGTCATTCCATTTGGATCCTAGCTGCTGGTCCGCATGTGCATCATCACGCGGCAACATTATTTTTGGACCAGCTTGCATGGAGTCTAGCTACATGACAAAGAGGACATCCAAAGAGTACATGATTTGCTAGTTCTTTTTTTTTAAATCACGTATGTGCGTGTATTGCTTTAAGGGAAAAAAAGATTTTTGTTACACGGCTTCACATATTTTTAGGCGATATGCGGGCAGAGCAGACACACAACAAAAAAATCACCGCTCTAACGGTGGTGTTTAGCAGGTTAAACTGGCGGGAAACCACTGCGGCGACTAGAGCGACGCTTAATGCCCATCAAGGCTCCTGCAGATCTTCCACGCCCTGACCCGCATCCGGCGGAGCATGGGGAAGCAGGCTGCGCGCAACATCGCCAACCCGGAAGGCGTGCGCCGCCGCCGAATCCTTCATAGAACTTGGAGGCGATCTCGGGGTCGGAAGTATTTGCTAATTCTTAATTAAGTCGCCTTAGATGTTGCAAAACCTAGAGACGATGTGTGTTTGTGTGAAGGAGAGAGAGAGGGGGAGGGGGGTGCAGAGAGAGATGAGAGTAAGGGTCAACCTAGGCCGTTGGAACTTAACTTAGGAGAGTTAGGATTTGCAAACTCTAACTCACGAGAAGTAATAGTCCATCAAACAATGTTACCGCCGCATGAGCTACAAAATCTTTTGAAGCATATGTATTTAGAGATTCGGGTTTACAACCTATGACTATCAGTGTATGAAGCTTTTATATAGAGAGCAGGTTTGATTTGCACTTGCGTACTCGACTAACCAGCGTTGCTCGCTTGGAGCACACATTCAGACCTTCTACATTCGTTGCAGGGCATCCTCCTTGACGGCTCCAGTGACGTCCGACTGATTTTGCTCACCGACAGCGATACAAGGCAAGGGACGCGCGACGCGTGCGCGGTAGCACAAGCGCTTGCCCCAAGCTCGGAAGAACGATACATCAGTTCACTATTACGAACGATGGGCCACTTGTTTTTTTTTCCTGTGCAAATCACAAGACAGACGCATAATAAGACAGGCAGTCAATAGTCCGAGAAACATGCATTCTAATGTCATATATGCCTGCATACTTTACTTATTAGCCGAATGAAAACAAAGTTGATTACGTTGCCGCCATTTGGAAAGTCCAAAGCATAGTATGTAGGGGAAGAGGATTAATTGGCTGGGAGGGAGAATATTTCATCCATGGTGGCATCTTAATCTCAACATCGACAACGGCGTCACGAGGTCTACCTGCAGGGGGGCGGATCCGGGGGCTACAGCCCCTCCGTGAGGTTAATTTCCTTTATAATTGTTATAGTTAACCCATTAATTCACCATTAAAGCCTTTGATTTTTACTAAATCTCTTATATTTAGCCCCCCGAGGCGTCATCCACGGCTCTGATGCGTGTACATGCTTGATTGTTTGTCTCTTGAGCAACAAAGTTAATAAGGCCATCTCGGTTGAGATCTCCTCTCACTATTTCCAAGACCCCTATATGTTGAAAACAGTGGTGACAAGTTTCACCCCATGAAACTTTTATCATCACTTTCATCGGTAATACTAAGCCACATCAACTTATTTAAGACATATTTAAAGATTTGTCATCCTTATGGGGTGACACTAGTACCGATTCGATTTTGCGAGCACATGGCTGATCGTTTCCGTGGCGGCGCATTTCCCACCCGCCACGGAAATGATCAGGCGCCAATCAGGCGCTGGTGAGGGGGGCAGATCTTTTCACGTGGCGGGCCACAAAAAGACTAACTTAACCGTGGCGGGCGCGCAACGCGCCGCCATAAAAATATATTAAGCGTGGCGGGCGCGTTGCGGGCGCGCCCGCCGCGCTCCCTCTTTGCGTGGCGGGCAAATTAAGGCACCCGCCCACGCAAAAAGGCCGAAGGCCTATAAAATCCGGGCGGCCGCCCCTTCTTCTTCCTCCACGGATCTTCCTCTTCCAACTTATGGGGAGGTTTTGACCAAAATTTTGACAAAAACTTTTGATTTGGGTCTTTTGGCTTTGATTTGGGGAGGAGAAGACACTAATTGGTCGGTAAATGCCTCTTTTGATCTTTCTTTTCCCTTTTTTCATCCCCCTCTCTAGATCTAGATCCATGGAGGAGAGAGAAAACTGCCTTTCTCTAGATCTAGATCTATGGTGGAACTTCTTCTCTTTTTTTTTTTTTTGGTTTGAGTACTATGTAAAGGCACTAAGGTTTTTGGAAGAGCAGGGGATCGGGATGGAGAGGCACCGAGCCCCTTTGGATGTATGAGATGAAGAGGGTTGATGACGAATACTATGATGAGGTGAAGAAGTTTGTTGCTCGGCGACCACGGCGAGATAATTCAACGAGCCCGATTATACGTCCGTGCGCAAAATGCAAGAATCAAAGCGTTCTCGACATCGTGGTGCGATCTCACCTAATCATGCATGGCTTCGTCAGCTGACTATTTGGTCTGGACTTTTCACGGCGAAGAAGTTCCACCCGCCGATCCACCGGTCGATCGAGCACCGAGGCCGCCCCCGGCCGATCCCGGTACGAAAAGTCCACCAGCGGTCCAATTCCATCGATTTGTTGAAAGCACGGCTGACGTCGGCGATGGCGGCGATGACGGTGGTGGTGGTGGAGGGGCGGCAAGCGGGGAGAATCCTATGACGCAGCGGCGAGGATGTCCCGGGTTTTGAAGATTTGGTCAACCGACTCGATGAGGACGACATTCTGTTTGGGTGCCCGAGATGGTTGGAGAACTTCAAAGCGGATGAAGCGGGCAGCCATTGATCCGCTTTATAAAGACAGTCGGGAGGGTTGCACGCACCGAGTTTTAACCCAGAATTTGCCGATGTTGAAGTCTCGTCATGGCTGGTCCGACACTAGCTTCAATGAGTCGTAAGTTACCCGGCCTCCACGTATCCAATGCCTAACAAGGTTCACGCTAATACGTATCGTGCTAAGAAGTTGATCCGCCCATTGGCGATGAAAGTGAAGAAGTTCGATGCCTGCCCCAACCATTGTATCCTATATATCAGGCGTCAAGACGAGAATTTGACCCGGTTATGCCAGACTGCGGGCGCTTAGTCGATACAAGCGGAATGCGGATGTCGCGTGGGCGATGAGCTCGATGAGGAAGCGGGGCGGGCGAAAAAAAGAAGAAGGGGCGAAGAAAACGGGCGGCCGCGAAGAAGATCATGTCGCCTTGGCGGGACGAGGAAAGAGGAAGGTTACACGCAGAGGAAACGTCGCCGTCAATGTGGTACCTTCCGGTCACTTATCGCCTGCGGGCTCTCTATGGGAACCACGAGGATGCTAAGCACATGACACGGCATGCATCTAGCGATCGTGTAAGGATGCCGGAAGCTCACGGCACCCCTTCGGATGCTAGCGTGGCAAGACTTCGACGCCGCCTACCCCGACTTTGCAGAGGAGCCTGTGAACGTTCGGTTCGATTGAGTACCGACGGAATGAACCCATTCGGTGACGAAAGCACACACCGCGACGGCGTGGCGGTCGTCCTCACCATGTACAATCTACCTCCACATCTTTGTCAAAAGCGCGGGTATGTTTTGCTCACCATGCTCATTTCGGACCGAAGCAGCCCGGCAGCGATATAGATGTGTTCCCCGAGCCGTTCATGGAGGAGATGCAGTGCTTTGCTTGATGATGGGGTCGGGGATGGTTGATGCGCACCGCAAGCGAGAAGTGCACTCTTCGTGCCATCATCTTTGTCACCATCACCGATTACCCGGCCTGTTTTTCATTATCGGGGCAGATTAAAGGGAAGACCGCCTGTAGTAGCATGCATCGAAGAAACCCGCTCCACTTACCCGAAGGGATCCACCAAAACCGCGGTACATGGAACACAGGCGCTTCCTCTGCAGATAAGAATAGGTACAGAGATGCAAAATGAATATGTACTTTGACAACAAGGGCGAAGTCGAAAACCTCACCGGCACCGACTAGTTATGGTCCGAAGGTGTTTGACATGGTGAAGGACTTGGAGTGCGAAGTTTGGAAAGAAGAAGAAGAAGAAAGACGATGATCGAAGACGGCACCTCCAAGACAAAGAAGTTTAAAGAGGGATAAACGGAGGACGGCGCCTCCGGCCGTTCCTTTCAAGAAGAAGTCAATCTTCTTCGGGTATCTAAAGTACTTTGGAAGATATTGCATACACCCCATGCGATCGATCGATGCACCTTGAGAAAAATGTCTTCGAAAGCACGATCGGTCTCGATGGATATCAAGACCAAGACGAAGGATGGTGTGAAGTCACGCGTCGGGATCTTGTTGACATGGGCATCCGACCGAAATTCACGCTACACGGCTCCGAACGGTAAAGTCCAACTCCCAGTGCGGCCTACAACCTAACGAGAGATGAGAAGTTGGCTATGTGTCGGTTGATGCGGGGTATCAAGGTACCCGGCGTGTTTCTCTTCCAACATCAAGAGTCGGTATCCATGAAAGACCTCACAATGACAAACTTCAACGCCGCACGATGCTCACATCATGCTGACGGTGTTCCTTCCAATTGTGATCAAAGCTATTAGGTCCAAAATACGTGAAGATGGTGGTCACAAGGTTGTCATACTTCTTTAACCAAATCAACCGGAAGGTAATTGCCAAAGCAGGTCGCCTACGCCGAAAGAGTTCATCGCGGAAACAATGTGCGGATGTCGTTCTTAGCCGACATTATGCCCACCCGATGATGCACATGGTTGATCGATAGAGCGGTTTGGGACCCGTGTACCTACAGGCGATGTGGACCAATCGGCGACTAATGTCTACCCTCAATCGATTCAATCATAACCGCTTACCCGCAGGGCTCTATGATCGAGGCATACACAAGCAAGAGGGGCGGAACGGTGTATGAAGTACATAAAAGATGGGAGGGCTATTGGGCTTCCAAAGTGCATCAACATGAAGGAAGAACCTCGGGCATGGGGTGCGCGGGCCAAAAAGCACGCGACCGACATACATAGGGAAAAAGTGCTAGATGCTCACTACAAAGCATCCTTCATCAATTGGTGATCATGGACAAATACGTTAAAAAGCACCTCAAAGAGCTCCGCCGCAAGTAGGGAAGCGCAAGAACTGTCAGAAGGATTGGGCAAGAGAAGGAACACAAGAACACTTTCCTCCGGTGGCTCCAAAAGCAGAACATTCCCCGGGGAGATGATGCAGAGGGCGTGGAAGAAGCTTGTGTCGGGGGCCGTCCATGCGGGGTCACCACGTGGCAAGGGTATGATGTCAACGGCATGTGTTCCACACAAAAAGAGAAGGACAAGAAGAGTGCATCACGTAACGGCGGTGTTCGATATGAGGGCAGGAACAGCGTGGCGAGGGGAGAAGATGACATGCTTCGCGACAAGTCGAAGAAATATGGGAACTTGACTATGGCGGTAACCTACGTGTAACCGTTGCCGATGGGGTCAAGCACGGGGCAGTTCTAGTGGGCGACTTTGGGCCAACCACCGTGAACCTTCAAAGTGTAATGCGGTACAAAGATGATCGGTGGGTGCTTGCATCGGATGCCGCACAAGTAGCCTACTACATGAACGGGGAGAACATAAATAGACATATTGTCGTGGGCGAAAGCGGATGGATCGTGGAGCCGATGGGGTCCGAGTCCCAAAACATACAACAACTATGATGAGTTCCACCTCTTTACAGATTTTCCAAAAAGATGAAGGCACCGGAGGACGTAATCAATCCCGACAAGACTAAAATGATGCCATGGACCCGCCCCGATGGCGAGAAGAAGACCACCAATGCACCGCACCAAAATGAGATGTAGTTGCGGTTATTCTCGATGTAAACAATAGTCCAAAAACAAATATCTCACAGAGAGTTTCAGAAACTGGGGGAGACTAGTGATTTTTGAACTACACGTTTGTAACACTTTCTCGTATGCAAAAAATTACCTATATATGAAATATAGATCTTGATGAGTTATGAAGTTTCCGTATTCATGACTTTTTGAATCTTGGCCGTCGGGGGCTTGAAATGTCGTCGAAGAATGTAAAAAATACAAATTTCAAATTTTATCGAATATTTTTCAATTTTTAGCAATTTATAACAATTTATAACAATTTATAACATTTTTTAACAATTTATAACAATTTATAGCAATTTATAACAATTTATAACAATTTTTGCGAGAATATTTTTCAATTTTTTAAAATTATTACACGCTGGGCATCATCCGCACCCGCCCGCCAAAACATATAAACCGTGGCGGGCATCCTTACTGCCCGCCGCGGTTAATGTTTTGCGTGGCGAGGCATCCCACCGCGCCCGCCCGCGCCAAAGCGAATCATCTATAAAACCCTAGCATACGCTCGGGGAAACGCTAAGTCCTCGCGCGTTTCCAAAAGCGATTGAAGAGGGCGAAATTTCCCCACCGCCGCGCCCCGCCACCGCCACCGCCACCATCCCGCCACCGTCCAGCGCGCCCGTCCCGCCCGTCCCAGCGCTCCCGTCCCGCCCGTCCGGCGCCTCCGTCCCTCGCCCGTCCTCCTCCCCCTCTCCTCCGCCATCCGGGAAACCCCTAACGCCGCCCGGCGGTGCGTGGTCTTGCGCCCGTCTCCGTCCGCCGTGGTGCCCGTGGTGCCCGTCCCGTCCGCCCCGTGGTGCCCGTCCCCACCGCCCCGCCGCCCGTCCCCCGTCCGGCGCCGTCCCGTCGCCGTCTTCCGGTGCGCCGCCGCTCGTCCCGTCCTCGCCCGGAACCCTAACTCCGGCCACCCGCGCTCTTGGGGCCCGTGGTCTTTGGTGCTCGCCCGTGCTGCCCGTGGTGCTGACTGGTGCTCCATCTTCTTCTCCTCTACACTGCCCGGTGCCCATGGTGCTGCCTGTTGCTCCATCTTCTTCTCCTCCGGTGGTGCTGTCGGCCCACGGCGTGCTAATACTCCATCTTCTCCTCTACATCGCATCTAGATCCATTGAGCTGAGGTTTGAAATTTCATTGTTGCCAATTTTACCTGTGATGCACCCCACCCTCTGTGAATTTTGGTTATATGTCTGTTCGAATTTTGCCTGCCTGTGATGCAACCCACTATGATCCGAATTAATTGAGAAAATTAGCGTCGTATGTGCCACTGCCTGTGATGCGATAGTGGATAACTGAGCAAATTTGATTTTGAATTTTCTCAATATTGAGCATATTTTTGAGACTTAGCTGCCTTGCTTGACTAGTGCTGAATTTTTATACTTAGCTGACTTGCTTGATACTTACCTTCAAACTGAAAATTGTTGGCCAAATTAGCTACTTACTCTTTACTATTTCTGAATTTGGATATATGTTGAAACTGTCCTAGCTATTGCTGTCAATATGTTGGATATATGTTGGACTGTTGAAACTTGGCCTATGATGCCGATGTCGGCCTGATATGCAAACCTAGCTAAGATCTATACTGCCTATGAATTTCTCATTCTATATGTTACTGCCCATGATTTTCTCATTATATATGTTGGACATGTCACTCTATATGCCCTGGTCCTTTTTTTTTGACTTAGCTTATGTCACTGTATATATGTCCTTTTTTCTAAATGTTGGTCTAGTGCTGTAATATTAGCCAATTTGGACTCTTTTTTTTGCTTGTACCCTACTGTCATGTTTAAACTCATCCAAACTTGCTTGTACCCCAGTTGAGTACATATTGTCCACGAACTTCTATGTTGTCACTGTATATATGTCCTTTTTCTCAATACTTTGATATTGATTTTCATTATATATATATATATATATATATATATATATATATATATATATATATATATATATATATATATGGTGCACTTTTTATACACGGGAGTATCTACACCCACCACTAATACGAAGAGGTGGCGGTTGGTGCACCCAGACCCGCACTTGATTTAAATTTGCCTCATGTACGGTGCATGCATTCCGTTGTAGAGGCGCCTGCATGCATTCCGTTGGAGAGGCTACCAATTGCGCATGCATAGGAGTACATACTTCTCTTTGAAAGCAATATATGTGATTATTTCTTAAAAGTGACATGAGTATGGATGCATACTTAATAAAATTAGTATATTTTAATACTTACACGTATGAGTATGTCTATATACACCGTATCTTTTTTATACGAGAGTATGTACCCCCTTTTGAAATTGAGTATCTGTACATACTATTTACAATAGAGTATTTATAGTACATATACATACCTTTTGAAATTGAGTATCTGTACATACTATTTACAATAGAGTATTTATACATACTTTTTTTTGAAGAGTATGCATACATACGCCAAGATTTAGATAGTACAAGTGCATACTTAGACCATATGATCAGAGTATACGTGCATACATTCACTTATGGAGGTATAAAACATCCAGAGTATGTATTCATACTATTCTTGAGAATAAAGTATGTGAATAATACTTTAGTGAACAGGGAGTATCTGTGTATACTAATCACTGGAACATGACATGAAACAAGCAAGTAACAGGTTTGTCCGGATTCTCCTCCCGGTAGATTTGCTCGACCAGAACTGCATGCGTGTGCTCTTATCTTGTCCCCGTCGTGGCTTGAGAGGGCACACGTAGCGTAGTTCAAATCTTGCAGTTCAATTCTTGCATGGCATGGATCGAAGAGCCGCTGTCGTCTCAACCATGGAACCAAGGGCCACAGACGCCGTTGCACCAAACCACCGTTCCGTTGAGGCCGATGCTGCCTGCTGATTGGGGTTGCGATGAGGGGGCGCCGAGAAGCACCTGTGTGACGAACAATAGTATGTACTAGGTAGCGCAATCAGTGCAGATTCACAACGAACCTTGACTATGACACCGGACCAAGGATTTGCCGTTGTGCAAAGGGAAGCCGATGCACAGTTGACAACCCGAGAGGGCGGTGCATGGGGTTGCCGCCGCCGCCGCTGATGCACCGTTGACGGAGGGGGTGGATCCTGCGAGGATATGCCGCTCGCAGCCGGTCGGACTTCGGAGAACGGGTGGCACCTCGAGCCGCCGCTGTCGTCGACGACGAAGCCGGGATGAGGGCTCACCGTCGCAGCCGCCAGTTGGAAGTGGGGAGAGGTCGCTGCAGTCGCCGCGCTAGGACAGATCCACCGGCGGATCATGGATGGAGCCGCCGCCGCCGCCTTGAAGAGATGCGATGCAGCCGGCACACGTATATATTAATCCCATTGTCACCTAGATCCGCTTTTAAATATATAATAAACCTGCCATCCGGAGTTCCTGCATGTACGCTGATTTTTTTATTCATTCACGTACTGGATATAAACGTGTATCCCGTTAGCTCCCCTAGCGGCCGAGCCGGCCTCTCCTGATGTGTGCGCGGGCGCATCCCAGGTGGGTGAGGAAAATTTACCATATATATATATATATATATATATATATATATATATATATATATATATGTGTGTGTGTTGTACCTATCTACTGCTGTCAATGCTTAAACCTGGGGCTGTTGTTTTTCCTCATATGTCAATATTGCCCTGTGATGCTTAAACTCTACTACTATTTTTTAAGCTTGGCATGGGGCTGTTGTTTTGAACATATATGCAATGATGTGAACCCATTAGTGCTGAGGCAGTGGCATATATGCGATGACATGAACTTATTGGGGCTGAGGCAGCGGCTGTGATGATTGAATGTCCCCCTATACTTGGAAGCTTCTAAACTAGGACGGCTTGTACAAAGCAACCAGTTTAGAAGCGATGTGCATGATCACAAGGGGGGCTATATCTGAGCCAATCTTTTTATTTCTCTCTTTCCGCAATTTTGAATTACGCTTGTGTACTCCTCCTATATACTATAGTACTAAAGCACTATACATTTGTAGCTTGAAATGTCGAATGAACAAGAACAGCCTCAAGGTCGCTTTTTTGAATGGGAGTCCCTTAGCTCCGTAATGCTCTAGTACTTCAAGTATTCCCAAAGCGGAGCCTCAGATAGCCCGTGTAAGGGTAGAAGGAAACGCATCGAGGAGGAAGAAGATCCTAATTTCAACCCGAGGGACGAAGCACGGCAAGAAGCAACGGGTTAAGGAAGTACACGCTAAACGAGCTGCCACCTCTCCCTCCACAAGCGATTCAGAGCAACAACCCCCCTACGCCCACGGCCACCTCTTCGTGCAAATCAAAGGGAGGCAAGCCAAGCGGAGAAGGGGAGACCATGGGAGGCACCAGGCCATCGATGAGGTCCTTGTCATTCAAGAGTTGGGGCCGCAGGTGAGCCATCGCTACCCACTAAAGTTGCCGCTGGCACAAAGACTCAAATCTCCCCGTTTTCGTGAAGGATAAGGTCTCCATTCTTTATGAAGATCGGAAAGCCGCCCCCGATTAATCGACAAGTTCTCGGGTGTGGGGCGAGGTTTCAAACGGTTCCCAGATCCGCCAGCGCCGATATGAAAAGGTGGAGCAGCATGTATACGCCCCCCGCAGAAGAAGCTTCCGGAATCGAAGTATAGGCTCAACGTAGACTTTTCAAGAAAAGGACGCCTACCCTTCACCAAGTACACCATGATCTCGTAAGAAGTATGGGAAGAGTTCTCGCAAAAAGGCTAAACACGCCCGAAGCAAAGGCGAAGAGTGAGAAGTTCACAGAGCTAGCCAACGGAACAAACCGCCCCACTACATGGGCAAGATTGGGCACGTCTGACACAAGCGCGCGTGGTGGGCGGAAGAAAGGAGAAGACAGAAGCCGGGGAGCCGGATCCGTGACGAGGGCTGTGGGATGAAAGGACCCGGACTTCCTCTACGCCACAAGCCCAAGAAGCCGAGGCCCAAGCCCGTATGAAGGAGGTCGAGAAGAAGGTCATAGAGGCCATCGCGCTAAGAACGGCGGGACCCTCGAGATTCGTCTGGGGACACGATGCGCCGACGTTGGTTTTGGGAAACCCCGAGCACGCGCCGCTGGTCCGTGGCATGAGCTCCGTGAAGAGTTGGGCGACGGTGGGCTCGTGGGGTCAGATCTTCGCCTCGCATCACACGAGGCGTAGGTACAAGGAGGGTCTCGAGACAGAAGGCCGTGGAGGAGGCCTTGCAAAGAAATGATCACCCGGGCCCATCAAAGAGGCCCTCACGAGCAACGACCCCGGATGCATGGTCCGAACCGGATGTTCCGCAACGGTATGTATGCTGCCCACCCCAAAGAACCCCAAAGAAGACCTCTACCGTTGACCGACAGGGACCGGTGGATGATATCACCGAAGAGACACAAGGCGTAATGTTGATACCGCCGCAAGGTTGGGCAAGAGGAAGCCGCGGGTCGAGGGGGGTGGTATATCCTCCCGGATCTTGCAAAGAGTACGGCGCACGAGATCCCTCCGCACGTGCCAAGTCAACATTGGGTATGCGGGCGCGTAACATGAAGACCGGGAGCTGGACTATCCCGGCCATAACGACGCCAAGACTCTAGGAACGGCTCAGGTTACAACGCATCGGGCCAAGGTGGACATTGTGCTGAAGATGTCGAATTGACTTCACCTTCCCAGACACCAAAGAAGACAGCAGCCGACCCGAAAGTACGCCACCGGACCCCTATGGTGACTCTTCCGATGATGTTGAAGATGGTGGGGACGGTGGAGGCAACGACCCTCCCTCATGGTTCCGCATTCCCCCCAGCTAAGGACCCGGCACAAGACGAGCCGAAGGAGCCGACAATCGAAGGAGCCTAAGGAGGCAGACCGAGGAGCCGGCACTGAGGAGCCTAAGGAACCGACACCTCAGAGCCGACACCTCGTGAGCCGCTAAGCACATGAGGGGCAAACGATATACGAGGAAGCAATGGCGAAAAACACGTTGCTGTGTCCCGAGGAGAGAATAGGGAACGAGACACCCATCTACACTCAAGGCCTCCAATGGACAACACCTCGCCGGGGAAGCGAAAAGGAGCTGGACCTAGCAAATGCCCTCCACTACCGAAGAAGCCCACATTCGATGAAGAGGAGGTCATAGCCGACAAGTACCCTAAACCCAAGAGGCCCCCAAAGTAATAGATGTTCGATCCGAAAGGTATGCCCCATCAAACAACGAAGTTGTACTATGTTATTAGCTACTTCTTTTTCGCAACCGTAGCTAACATTTGTACCGCCGCTTTTGCGTGCCAAAATCCCCACCTTATGTCGGGTTTGTCTCGCATTTAATGCCCCCGGCTCGCTCGAAGTTTGGGAAGTTCATGATCCCAAAGGCCCAACTCATCGATGCCGTGGGGACGGGAGACTTCGGAAGTTCCATGCGTGGTACATAGAGTGCGCAAAGCGTGGATTGCATAACTTCGGTGTCCTTCTTCCTAAGGAGTGCTTCCACTACCACACCGATCTCAGTTCTTGGTTACATTCGACGACATGTCGAGACTACGCCGCCGACAGACATTGACGTTGCCCAAGTCACCTTGTTTACGATGTAAGCGCAATTTTACTTGCACATGTCCCTTGCATCCGTATATAGATTCTTTGTTTCAAAGGTACCTATGCCACGCCCACATGTCCTTGTAGGTTGAGCGCCGATGCAGGCCACAAGTTAAAGAATGGTATTCTTTACCTTTCTCCATGGCACATCCGTGGAGAGACAGTCATCGGGTTATAAGCTAAGGGCGGACCATCCCGACCGTGAACTTGACGGACGAGGAAAGACGTAAGATCCGGGATAAGAACGAAAAGAGCTAAGAAGTTGGAGGTAGCAGAGTACGCCATATCAGCGATGAAAAAGGTCAAGGAAAATGGGTATCGATGTATTACGCGCCTTACCAATACGGAATGGGGCTCGTAGGGACATTGGATCTTCATTTCATGATCTTTCCTCAGGACGGGAGGGCCGTTGTCTTTGACTCACTACAAGGCTCATCAAACCCGCGCGACTCTACCGACAATTTGAAAAAATCTTGAGATTGTAAGTGATCGATGAACTCCTTATTCAATTACTAGAGTCGAATATCATATATCGATTTGACAATATAGTGCATTTTGCATAGCGCTTACAAGCACTACTTGAAGGATTCGAATGGCCGGGATCGACGATCCCGTATGTAAGGAGCGTAATGGAGATACACTCAAAATCAGGCGAGATTTCGATACGTAAATGAAACATAGTTTTTCTTAGTACGACTACCTACCTATAGCTTCGATATTACTAATAACACCGGGTTTATTGTGTGCGGTGCCTCAAACAACCATTTGGATCAAACTTGTGTGGATTCTTCGTCGTGTGAGTACCTCGGGGCGCAAAAGGTACAAATCCAAACTACCGACAGCTCAAGGACTCAAGAGTCTACGAAAGGCAACCGGCGAGATGCGGTTCAAAGACAAGATCGGACATCCGCAAGTTCGTTTCTAGACATGGTAGTTCACTTAAGGCTAGCCGTACTTCAATGTGGACAATGAGTGGGGCTGTTTGTAGAGTATGCGCCGCTAAGGAGATGGGAAGAGCTAGGTCTTAAAGACTATCTTCATCCAAATCAACATATAGCTCACAATTTTTGTATAGATGTTGTAATTAACTAGTACATGTTGGATATGAACAAATGGATCGATCGATCGGTGAAACTTGTATATATGAATCGATGTATATATATGTATATATGATATATATTAGAGTATCTGTTTTCTTTATATATATGTGTGTATGGATTGATAGATGTATATATATATATATATATATATATATATATATATATATATATATATATATATATATATATATATATATATATATATATATATATATATATATGGTATTTTTTTTTTTTTCAAGCCGTGCAGTAAACATAACCCGCCCGCCACGCATAATAAACTTAACCGTGGCGGCGTAACGCGCCCGCCACGGATAATATTTGGCGTGGCGGGCGCTTATGTTGCCCGCCACGGCTTGATTCTTAGGCGCGTGGCGGGCACGCCGCCCGCCACGCAAAAGGTCACGATTAACCGCGGACCTTTCGTTAGTGACGGGTAGCTATGCCCGCCACGCAAAAAGGTAAAACGCCCGCCACAAAAAAAAAAAGATTTTGGGTACTAGTGTGAGTGGCAATTTTCCCATAAAACACTAATGAAACCCCATTGAGACTCAACATGCAAGTTTCAAATTATTATTTATTACATGGAAAGGAAAAAAAAAAAAGGCAAGCCACCTGAGAAAAAAAGCAGTGATCAAGGGCTCCATCTCCAGAGCTCTTCTATTGCTGGTACAGGGCGATTATCCCTCAGGGCCCCCCTTTGGATCACAAGATATGAAATACTTATGTAGGAATAGGAAAAACCCCTTAAGAATCTAGATGTCATACTTCTGTATTCCTATAGCTAAAAAGAAGGCCTTTGGGAGGAGACACGTGAAACATAGGAAAATTTCCATGAAGTATGAGCTCATGCTTCTTTTCCTAAGGAATGGAGCTATAGGACTCTAATCCTATGGAACACTTCCTTTGTTTTTACTTCATATGAACCAAAGGCTAGGAAAGGAAAAAATTCATTAGGAAATCCAATCCTTCAAAATTCTTTTTGTCCATCCCGTGAACCAAAGAGGGCCTAATGTCATAATGTACATATTGGAAACAATGTTCTTGTACAGCCAATTATAAGTAGCACTACTAGAGCCACAACAAGATCTTAGCATTAGAATCTTGGTTGTGAAAATATATAGTTGTGAAGGTGGTGAACAAGGGGAAGAAGAAGCAAATTAACCCCAAAAACAAAAGAGAATATCTCCTATTACAATGATAATCAACTTTACTTAGCTTTAAATGTTAACAAATTGCTTATATGTAGGATGATATTTCCTATTACTATTTGGCTGATGGTGCTTGTTGGGTCTACATGCATATCTTGGTGGCCAACTATATACGCAACATTCAATTTTGTAATGCTAATTCATCTCTCCACTTTTCAACATGTGTATAATCTGTTTGATTTGTACATTAGTGATGCCTTAAGTGCATCAAAAGACGACAAGATCCGGTAGAATAGATAGTCTTAATGAGGATGGTCGTTGTTACAAACTAGATTGTTTTGGTTCACGTCAGAAACTGGAATTACATTCAAATTGTTCATGCAGGGCTATAGTTGCCTTGAGGACTAGGACCAACATATATACGTATGTATTAGATTAGAGATAGGCTATGGACGACATGCAGAACAAGGAGGATGTCAGCGATGGCAACCCTTAGTGGTTAGTGCCATCATGTGCACAAACTTAATTAGCGCCTTCTAACTATGTCAGAATCACATATTAGAGGCTTCTAATTAATCGATTAGAGACATGAGACTTACTGCTTCATCCTCAGGGTGCGTTATAGGAGCCTCCTGCTCACCAAGTCACCATCCCGTCCACCACCACCATCAGCGCCGTTGTCGACGCCAGCCGTGCTGAATATACCACCACCCACAACACCAGCTGCTACTGGATCGGCTGGTGGATTTACTGGTTGAACTTCTTCGCCGTGAAAAGTCCAGACCATATAGTCCTTGACAAAACTATGCATAATTAAGTGAGATTGCACCTTGGTGTCAGTGACAGCTTTGAGGTTCTTGCAGCGAGAGCAAGGACATATAATCATCCTCTGTTGATTTATCTCAAGATGTCTTTTCGCTATAGGGCAACAAACTTTCTCACTTCAGCAATGTATATGCCATCCACCCTCTTCATCCTGTACATCCATTCGGCTCGTCGCCTCTCCATACCTGTTGGTCAAATTCTAGGGCAAAGCTCGCCCCCCACCCCCACCCCACACACACACACCACAAGTTGGAAGAGAAAGACCCGCGGACGAAGAGGAGGGGGTTGGCGGTTCATATATATAGTGGTCGTCATTAACCGGGCGGGCGCTTTAACGCGTTCGCCACGGAAAATATGTATTAACCGTAACGGGCGTCTGCAGCGCACCCTCCACAGTTAATCGATTTACCGTGGCGGGCGTGTTAATACGCCATTTTTCGTGGCGGGCCATAAAAGCGCCCGCCACGGTTAATCCATTAACCATGGCGGGCAGCCGACTGGCTACTCTAGCCACGGAATTACCGTGGCGGGCAAACAGTGTGTCCGCTACGGTAAAGATTTTACAAGACGTATTACGTAAAATCATTTCGTAACTAGTGGGGAACACCTAATTAATTAGATAGTATCTAAGAAAGATAGTATAGTGCAAGATTAGAGACTCGTTTCAATTAGGATCCGTACGTGTTACTCTTGTCATGGCAATTATGAGATATGTTTCGTCGACTGGGGCCAGAGTCCTGCTACGTACTCGCGCTCCTAGCTCGCCTCGGACTGGAGGCGCCGATGGCAATGGCAAGCCGGCCGGCCGACGAACGGGTAGATAGAAAACAAATGAACGTACGCCCTGTCGCCCCTGTCGCCCTGAAGCACATGCAGCCCGCACCATGCGTCGGGCTCGATCTAGCTAGGAGACGACGACGACCTCCAAGTGGCAGTGGCAGTGGCAGCTGCATTACGTCGTCGTCTTGTTTGGGTTCGATGGTTTGCTTGACTTGCCGGGAGAGACCAAGACTTGACTTGCGTTTGGATCGTTGCTAGCTGACGAGGCAATGACAGCGAGCATATCACCACAGAGGACGTGACGACGATCATATCGACGCGTCATTGACTCAATTTGCATTGGACCCACCCCACAGCTCACATGCGCATGCCCAAGGCGGAGCAGCAGTTACGTTTGTGTTTTTCGACCAAGTTAAGTTGTCTTGGGTCGTTTTGATCAAGTTGAAGCAAATAGTGTCGTGAGTTTGCTAATTGCATTGTCGCATGCTCCATCGTCATTGCTTTGCTTATTTATTTTCTTAGCATATTCTTCAATGGTGTCTTGATAATAAATTACAAAATAAATTTTAAAAAAAATAGGCTTAGTCCCGGTGTCATGTTCACCAAGAGTTTGCGCCGTTACGTTGCCGCCATTTGGAGAGTCGAAAGCTAACCAGCCAGCGTGGGGAGAGCTTTTTTGCTTGATTGGATGATGGATGGGAAGGAGAAATTCAATTCCACATCGATCCACAACGTACTTGCGTCATGACGGGGTGCAAACCGCGTACACGTACTATCTCGCAACTATATATATATACATATTGAGAGTGAGAGAGAGAGAAAGGAAGATTCAAGAATGACAGGGACGAACTTGTTCATATGCATATGTTTACATGCGGCAAAGGTCAAGATGACTACTCCATATATGTACAAGATATATATTGACTGACTGATACAAATTAACTCGATCGATTATTCAATGACGACCTCAGAGTGGCCTGGAAGGACTGCAATACCTGCTCTTTGTTTACGGAGACCTGCTTTTGTTTTTTCCGGAAATCAACTATGTATAGTTAAGACGAAGAGTTGCTGTTATTACAAGGCTTGGATGGATATTTATTATTTATATTTATATCATGAATGATGAATGATGCGAGGTGCTGCTGTGTACGAGCAACGTCCGTCGTCGAAAGTTTTCAGTTTGAGCCCAGTGAAGATCTAGCAGCCCACTACATACAAATGGGCCGGCGCGATCATATTTAAGTAGCTGGGTTACTTGATCCCGCCAGGCCCAATTGAATGGATTTGCCAGCACGATGCATGTGGGCCTGGCTGGCTCGCCTCCTGCTGCCGCCGCTGTCTCAATTCGGCCAGTCCTAGTCTTTTCGCGGCCAAATTACCACGCCAAAATTGCACAAAAGTTAGAGAGACATCGCATTCAGTGACGCCGCCGAATTCAGACGAGTCTATACGTAGGGAACGTATGCTATGGAAACCAAATTTATGCATGATTACAGGCGTGTATTCTGTACCATATGCTTGTATGCAACGCAGAAATCTCACGTGAACATTATAGAAATTTCATACTAATTAGTTTGATTTTACAAAATTTTCACGCTCGTTAGAGCATCTCCAAAGCAATGTACCTCAAACACACACCCTACTTCTCCTTTTAGGTAGCTACCAACTTTTATACTACCCAAATGAGAGTAGACATATGTGAATGTGATGAAGGAAAACAAAAAACCATCCACAAATGTTGCTAGAAAAAGTCCACACATGTCCTTGTGAATCAATTTTAGTATTCGCTTCGCTTAGCTCCTTTCTTGTGGTGGGAGGATTGATTCTTTGTGTAAGCGTTCTTTTCTCCCCCTCGAAATATGGCCTTAACAATGATTGCCATAATTTCGATGAGGAATCAATTCTCTTTTCTTTTTCTTGCTTGCATTAATAGATAATGCGTTCTCATTCTTATTACATCCAACATTCTCATTCTCGACGATAATAAAGCATGTCTTGTCGGAAGGCAAGACCCACGCATTTATTATTAAACTTTAGCTAACAATCATCTTTCAAAAAATGGCAATCGAGGCCATAGTCTCACACACTTCAGAACTATATCAAACTTCGAGCGAGGAAACATAACTCATATCATATAACTGAAATGTGAAAACCACTAGCTAAGACTAGAGATAAATTTGCTATAGCTTGGACTTGAGCTTGAACACGGTGGCCACCTTAATCTGTCTTTCTTATCTTTGAGGATTGTCATTCCATGGAATCCCCCATTTACAGTGTTCCATGAACTTAGGGCATTTATGCTTCCAATGCCCATGCTCATGGCACCACACGACCGACGAGCTTGCTTAAATAGCTGTAGCTTGGAAACTTGCTTCGAGGTACTTTGGGCTCAAGAGTTGCCTACATCCGAGGCAATGCTCAACAACTCAAAACTGTTGCTCCATCAAAGGAAAACAATGAAAAAAGAGTTTCCGGATCTTTCTTTGTGATATTCGAAATAATTATCGTAACATCGGTGTTCTTGCTAGAAATAATTACATATCTTAATTTAACGTTGGTCAAAATCAAGATATACAAATAACTTGCTTCAATCTAGTAAACTTGAAAACTTGCAATTGCAATATTGCTATTATTGACGTTGGTCAAAAAAACAACAACATTACAAAAATTACTTGTGCTTGAAAATCTTGACTTCTCAATTAAAGTGCAATATTGGTATTATTGACGTTGGTCAAAGAATAACAACATTACAAAAATTACTTGTGCTTATAATCTCAACTTCTCAAATTAAATATCCCGTTGGTTCAATTTAATAAGAGAATGTCCGGAGTATCTTCTTGCAAAGGGAAATCAAAAACAATTTGCTATGACTTGCTAATCTTAAAATTGTAATATTGCTATAATTAACGTTGGTCAAAAAATAGCAACATCATAAAATTTCTTGTGCTTAAAATTTCTTGTGCTTAAAAACTTGGCTTCTCAAATTAAATATCTCGTTGGTTCAATTTAATAAGAGAATAAACTATAATTACTTGGCGCAAATGAAACATGAAAAATTTTGCTATTTTCATAAGCATTATTTGCTAATCTTGCTCTCTAAATAATAAACACATTGGTGCAAATTAATTAGAGGTTAAACTAAGGTATCTATCTTTAAACTTGACATGATATTTATTGAAAAACTTCTAAAAAATTAAATATAAAATTGTATTGTACTTATTGGACCGCAGGTAAACAATTTGGCCCAGCCTTGCTTTCAGCCCGTGGACGGCTTGCGCGTTCCCCTGGCCCAAAACACTTACTGCGAATTTATGGGAAAATGACCAAATCATCTCTTTTGCTTATTGGGCCGGGGCTAACAAATCAGCCCAAGAGCCGAAAAACGGCCCGAGGCCCGCCGCCGCACGGGGCTTGCCCGCCTCGCCTCGCTACAATTATCCCGTAGGCCCATGAAGCCGATCGAGCGATCTCGCCGCCGTCGAGTGGAATCGGACGACTGTCCGTCCTCCGCGGTGGAACAAAAATGCGGCCGCCCTCCCTTGCCACAAGAAACCCTAATCCATTTGCTCTCTTCACCTTCTCTCCTTTCTCCCGGCGGGGGCAAAGCGTCCGTCTGGAGGTCACTGGCGGCGGCGGCGCACGGCCCCGGCTCTCCCCTCGACATTTCTCTACTCTTTCTCCTTGCGGCCGCACATGGCGCTGCCACGGCGGCGCCGCGCTCCAGGCACTTCGCCGACGTTCACTGTCGCCGCCTTCTCCTTCGCCCGGGCGTGCGTGCGTCGCCCGAGGCCGAGCACGCCGCCGTCGAGCGCCCTTGTGGCGGCGCTCTCCTGGTGCCTTTGGCTTCCGAGTCCGAATGTCGTAGTCCGTGCACGCGGCAAGTTCGCTCCCGGTGTCTTGGCCCAGGCGCGCCCACGCTGCGGCATGGCGGCGGCGAGGCGGCACCTTGCTCATGCGCGCCCGCCCCGGGCGGCGGGTGGCCGTGCTCGCGTGTGACCGCATCCCGAGTCTCTACGGGTGGTCGCCGCCGCGGTTTCGCCCACCCGCCGGCGAGCGGCAGCCGCTGGAGGTCCTTGTGCTTTGGGTTCGGGTTTCAATCCCAACCGATCCGGATCGGTGGTGGCTAGCTTCTTTATTTCCCGATCCGTTGGAGATTCGAGTCATTTCTTTCTTTTTTGTTTGCTCGATCCGAATTAGGGTTAGCTTTTCCTTTGAGTTTCTTGCGTGATCCCGTAACGGATCGGTCGTTCTTTTTGCGCTAGGGTTAGAAACTTGATTCAAAACGAATCAAGATCTTCATCTGTCTCTAAACTTTTTCTTGCGATACTTATTCTCAGAACCCGATCTACTTACTAGATCGGCTCTGATACCATTGATAGAAATAGAGGGTCTTACTAGCAGTAAATCGGATTAGGGAACAACTAGAAACAGGAGTAATGACAAGTAATCATCCCAAATTACAACCGCTAATCAATTACTAATAGTAAATGGTGAAAGAATGAGATCGTCAGTGGAGGCACCGGTGGAGTTCATCCGCGTCGCGGTCTTCCCTTTGGTGGCGGCGGTCGTGGTACTTTCCGCCGCTGGCTGCGCTTCTCCGATCGGTGGAGTGATTGGGAATGACAGTGGGGAAATTGGCGGCTGCTCCAACTCGTGTAACTTCTCGTAAGCAGTGCCGCCGTCCCCCACCTCTATTTATTAGCGCAGTACGACGGAGACCCACTAACCATTAGGGTTAAACGCCTCCGATTAGGGCTGACCAAAGGGATTGGGCCAGCCGTTGGGCTGGGCCCCTTTGAGGTCAACCTAACAGTATACAGTTGCACGACTAATGAGATCCCAACCAAGAGTAATAAGAACCAAGTGAAACGTACATGTGGGCCTGTAGGGTACGTCGATCTAGCCTGTAGGAAATGACGCAATTCGTGATTATGGTTCGTCATGGTACTTGCTACCAAAACCAAGACAAACGTACTAAAAAAACAAGTCAAACACGCCTTGTGCTTATATATATGTAGCCATACACAATTCAAAAAAATATGTAGCCATACCAATTTCATGCAAGCAGCAGCAGCCGCCCAAAGAACACGCGTGCGCGCTTCGTTCCAAGAAAGCAGCTGCTGCCACACATATATGGAGGCCGCGCCACAGGTTGCGCGCCGCCCATGTCGCCTCCCGGGCATGGTGCGCCCGTTCACGCCGCCGTCGCCGACGGTGAACGGGAACGGCTGCCATCGGCCCACGGAGGTCGAGGTGATCCACTTGACGCCGTGGGACCTACCCTGGTCAGCATCGACTACATCCGAAGGCATCCTCCCGCCCAAGCCTCCATCAACCGTGGGCGACAAGGACAACGACCGCCAACGCGCCCTCCAGCCCCGTTCGCGCGCGCCGCGGGATTTTCTACCCGCTCGCCGGGCAGCTCGCCTCCGGAGGAGGGCGGCGACGGACCGTGTCCGCTTTCCCTGCAGCGCACCGGGCGAGGGCGCCGAGTTCGCACGTGGGTGGCGCCGCAGGTCGCCGCCGCGACATCGCTCCTCGCCACACGCTCCCGTGGTTTGGGACTTGTACCTCTATCCTTTGTTCTGGCGGGACGCCGCCATCCGGCCGCTTCCCGTGCTCGCCGTGCAGGTCACCGTGCTCGCCGATGGCATCTTCATCGTATGACGTTGAGTCACCCGGGTTGGGATGGCACCGCATTTCGCACTTCTTCAACACCTGGTCGGAGATCAACGGCGCCGGCCGGGCGGTGTTGGCAGCAGTGTTAGCCCATCGGGTGGACGATCCGTCACGCGCCGCCCGGTGTTCCACGATGGTTCCTCGAGACATGTCCGTGCCGATCCCCATGCCATTCGCCAGTCGGAGCACATCGCGGTGGCGGTTCAAGCGCACGGTGGTGAAAGAGTGCTTCTTCACCTTCTCGACGGGCGAGCGCCAAGAAGCTCAAGGTGCGAGCCAACGACGAGATGGCCGGCACTCGCCACGGCCACCATCTCGGCGCCGCCAGCTCACAGCGGTGCTGGCGCACTTCGGCGCGCCAAGGCACGGCCGGCGCCCCTCCGTGAGCAAAGCACGTTCTACTCGGTCGCCGCCGGGTGCCGCGTCAGCGCCAACGGCATATCGCTGGGGCTACCCGCAACGCCTTTGGTGTTCGGCAAGGCGGAGGCCACCGCCGGGCGATCGAGGAGAAGGGGCTGGGCTGGATGGCGTGGCTGCTGAACCGCGCCCGGCGTCGCTCGACGAGGCGACCATGAGGGAGTCGCTGGAGCGGTGGGTCCGGGAGCCCGATCACGCATTACATGGACGACCTTCCTCCGCCGGCACGGCGCTGATCACCGGAGCTCGCCGAGGTTCGACGACGTGTTCGGAACGACTCGGTGGGGGAAGCCGCTGGTCGTCCGGAGCGGCCCGGGAACAAGGCCGACGGCAAGGCCACGGTGTTCGAGGGGCCGGAGCGGGAGGGAGTATTTCGCTGGAGGTGTGCCTCGCGCCGGCGCAGTCGAGAGGCTCGCCGCTGACGAGGAGTTCATGGACGCGGTGAGTTGCCATGCATTTTCATATTTTCTTATATCATATAATATATTATTTTCTTACGCATGAAAAATACGGGGCTGTCTACTGTACAGCCGATTGTTTGAATGTAAAAACAACCGGCTGTTTTTGACCATTAAAACAATGGTGAGCAAACATAAAAAAGCAGCCGATTGTTTTGTGCCTAAAAACAATCCCCAACCTAAACCATCAGATCAAAATCAAATGGATGGAAAAATACATAGAATTTTACAACACAAAAAACTGCATAAATAATGAAATGCCAGTATGCAACGTCAGATTTGTACTGAACAAAATGATATGACCAGCAATTCAGACAAAACACTCTTATATTCTGACTATGCTGGCCTTTGAAAATTAATAAACATGGCAAAATGCTAAACTAAATAGCCAAATTGGAAGCTCGCAAATCTGGGAATAAATCATGTTAATACCAATTTTTTCAAAAACTTATGCTGAACTGTAACAAAGGAGCAAAACTTGCACAATGCAGGAGTTCAAAACCAACATCTGCTCTCTCTACAAGCAATGGGTGTGCATCAATGCTCTTCCCATCCTGCTGTGAATTTAGTCAGCATACTACACCCCTTACCCTGACATAAAAACAACATATTTTACATCACAAATAGGCCTCTAAAAATCATTTGGAGGGGCAGATCAGTAAAGTGCTTCTCAAATGACACAAAAAGAGATGCTGTCGAATACCCGCCACCATATGGTTTGACCGTGCAGCAAAAAGATATTGTAATTATCAACTAAAGCTAGAGCCAAATTACATCTCGAATAGAAAACTGAAATGATAATTCACAGGCATGAGCATAAAAAATGACACAAGCAGAACTACTAACACTAGTGACAAGTTCAGTTTGGTCCGGGAGGACCAACCAAGAACTAAGAACTTGGCTAAAGTTGTTGCCAATATCAAAATTAAAAAGCAAGAAAAGCACAGTTAAGATGTAAAGAAAGGATCCAGCAGTAGTTTCAGCTGGAGGGGCAAAATCAGTAAAGTGCTTCTCAGATAAGAGGAAGAGATAAAGATAGACCTTCTTTGTCGTAGACCCGCCGCCATTGACAGGCCTCAACCAACCAGATGTAAAAAGGAGTGAGTCAAAATAGCCTCCAAAGGTCCCAAATTCTATGTAGATGTGCCACATAAACCCAATGCGCATTACTGTAAACAAATCAGATAGCATAGCATTCAGATAGCATTAAAGTAAAATTTAGATAACAATTCAGAGCAACCAATCGAGATGCAGATATACTCACCCATTTCACACCATATCTTTCAGAGCATGTACTCCATGGCAAACACAAACAGTCCTCAAAAAAAAAACCATCAAAATTCAAATGCAAAAAGAATTGTTATCTAAATTCAAATTCAAATTCAAAATCAAACTACATGTCCAAATTCAAATTTAAAATCAAATTCAAAATTCAAATTCAAACTCAACATTCAAATGCAAAAAAAAAATTGGCAAATTCAAATTCAAATTCAAAATCAAACTACATGTCAAAATTCAAATTTAAATTCAAACAACATGCCCAAATGACCAAATGCCCACGACCCTAATGCCAAAAAATTCAAATTCAAAGGAAAAGGAAAAACCATATTCAAATACAAATTTAAATTCAAATTCAAATACATATTCAAAATACAAATTTAAATTCAAATTCAAAATTCAAACCAAAATTAAAATTTAAATTCAAATTCAAATTCAAATTCAAATTTAAAATCAAATTCAAAATTCAAACCAAAATTCAAACTACCATTTCAAATACAAAATCAAATTCAAATTCAATTAACTAATGACCAAATGGCAAACAAAAAAAAACCTAATGCACTAATTATCCAAATGCCATACGAGATATCATAGAAATGATTTCCAAATGAAAAAAATTGAATTATAATGGGCCACGAAAAGTATTGCAGATCTGGAAAAAAAGGACTCAAGCATGCACAAAGCAATAGAAGCCCTACAAAAAAAAAAAAAAGCCCATAAAGATACATGCTACAAGTAAAAGGCCCACCCAAAGAATACACAGGGGATACACAGTACATCCAGAGCAAAGGACAGAATGAGCCACATTCTAATTGTCAAGAGAAAGAAGCTACAAGTAAAAGGCCCACCAAAATAATAGACAGGGGATACAGGGTACATCCGAGCAAAAGGACGTAACGAGGCCCATTCTAATTGTGAGAAAGAAACAGCCTTGCACACCAAGAAAGAAAAGGGGATAGAAGGGGAATCGAATCATACCGCAGCCTAATCGACCAACACAAAGATCACGGAAAAGCGGCACCGACCACGAAAACTTCGAGAAGAACAAAGACGGGGATCGGCTAGGAAAGATGCAACCACAAGATCCAAGACAAGGGCTACACCGCGTGAATTCCAACCAAGAGAAAAGGTGAGAACAAAATCCGAACAGAAATACATTGATATCCATTATACATACATAATAATAGCAAACAAAAAAAACGGGGAAGCAAAAAGAGAAGGGGGCAGAAAGGTTGCAACTACTGGACTCGAGATCCACCGCAGGCGTGCATCCGGATGGAGCCACATCATATTCGAGGTCAAGATAAACCCACGTAAACCCTACTTTAGCATTACAAAAGGAGTTCTCACCTGTTGTACATAATAAATCGAGAGAGAACATATGTCAATGAATGGCCAATGAATATATGAAACAAAAGCTCAAGCAGATTACACAAACACTTCTGTACATAATTTCCAATACTTGTTGTTTCTCAAAAAAAAAAATTATATAATGTCATCAAAAAATAAAAGAGGAGTGTGCACATTTTACGGGATGATTACAGGCACGTGACGATCTCATATATGCATCATCGACAAGTAATCAAGAAAGGGATGACATGAATTCAAGCTTTGGATTTTTTGGGTCAAACCCATTGCTAGCCACATATCAAACACCATCACTTTCGATGAATGGGGTGAACTATGGAATCAAATGTATACCAATGAGGTATAACTTATAAAATGACAGAGATCAAAAGTCTCTTGTTAAAACAATTTCACATATTCCTTTCTAAACATAACATCTACATTTTGCAGGGACAAAGCTCTACAACAACAGA
Organism: Hyparrhenia diplandra; assembly: GCA_015847255.1. NCBI lineage: Eukaryota > Viridiplantae > Streptophyta > Magnoliopsida > Poales > Poaceae > Hyparrhenia > Hyparrhenia diplandra. Next base: position 599,189 of record JADLZK010008945.1, read on the forward strand.
AAGCCAAAAGAAAGCTATACAGGCCTACTCATGGAGCAAATAAGAAATTCTCAAGAAGAAATGCTATGGTAAGTCATATTGACAAATCTTCATTTTCATATTGTTCAATCAAACAAATCACAATTTATAATATTGTTATTTTGCAAAAACTTCAGATTATCACAGGAAATACCTATCACATATACAGGAATGCTAATGGGCACAGATAAATTGTCGAGGTAAAAAAAATATTTAACAACAAATTGTTCAATAATTATATACTACATCCTCCTTTTTTTAAAAAAAATCTAAACTACATTCTCATTGATCACATGTACAAAATGCAGGTAGATCCAATGGTACAAAGAGCGATAATGCATATGAAAGGGAACATTGATCCGCCACATACCTACGAGGAGCAGAAATGTCGCAGGTACACTCATTAGACAAAAACAAAACACAAAGAAAAATAGGATTCATTCGAAAAGTCTACTACTTGCCTATTTACTCGATTAATCAAAATTACAGGGTTTGCTGCAGACACCAAACATGAATGGGCAAGGAAGAGATAATGCAAATTCCTCATATCCAAATGTTGAGGTAAAGAAAATAAGAAAGTATCAATATACATGACTGTTCACAAAAAAAAATGATACATAGGAGTTACTCACTTGTACCCTCTTGCAGGGGGATGATATGCACAAGCCAACGTAAAACGGAATCGAAGAGCACACCGATTGCAACATGCATGCTGCAACAGAGAAAGGCCAGTACAAATCAAGTACAAACAAATTGAAAACGGCTACATAAAAAAAAGTATAAAGATTGCAACCGCTTGGCTCATTTTTTTGGGTTTATCAAATTTACAGAATTAGTCCGAATGAGGACAACACTATCGGAGACATAAATGATGGGACTTACTCATTTGGACATGATGAGGTAAAAAAACATCATTTCTTTAGACAAGACAGATTAATAAAAAATAGAAAACTACATAGAAGTGTCATAAATAATAATGAGCTAATTATTTCCAAATACCAACAATGACGGGATGATTACGAAAGAAGGTGGGATGAAGATAACTTAAATGACATAAGGAAGAACATCACCGGGGAGATACGATCTTCAAAAGCATGCACCTCCAAGAGATTCAACAACCCGCAATAGTACACGAGAGAAGATGAATCAAATATAACATCGAAGAAACAGAGTTAGAAATGTAGAGACATCGCGATACGTAACGAGATCCAATCAAATGAGGCAGCAACTCAGATTTAGAAGCAAACAGAGAGCTAATCGAAGAAGAAATAGAAGACTTCATCAAAAGTGAACAGATAGCAAAGATCTCGAAGGCAACAATGCAAGTTTGACGAGCATGTTCACACCACGATGGGGCAAGAGTTTAAGTCAAAAAGATGAAGCTCAAGACTTCTTCAATGTGTATGCATCAATCGCAGGTTTCAAACCAAACGGTTGTGGGTGTTGGAAGGACAGGAGCACAAAAGAGGAAAAAGAGATGATAAGAGTTACAATGAAGTGTAACAAATATGGAGCACCAAAACCCGATTTAACTTTTTGCTCAAAAAAGGAGGCTCGGTGGATGCGCAAATCGGAAAAAAAAAAAAAGGGAAAAAGAGGAAAACAAGAGTAATAGATAAGACAGTGCGAATGTACCATGGTAGCTAGTGAAAATAATGGAGTATGGAGGGTAATTAGGCTTGATCTAGATCACAACCATGATCTAAGCCCAGGGCAAGCTAGCAACTGCTCAATGGGCACAAGTATTTGGTGAACTAGAAAAGTCAATGATAAGAACACCGAACAAAAGCAACATCCCAACAAGAAAAATGATAACGATACTTGTCACAACTCAGAGGAGGACCTACAGCCTTACCAAATAAGAAAAAGGATATCAAAGCAACTACAAGGACACGATTGAGCAGGGAAATTAAAGGGATGATATGACCAAAGTACTAGAGCACTTCGAGGAGAAAGAAAAGCCAAAGATCAAACTTTCTTCTACAGATTTCGGTTAGACGATGAGAAGAGAGTTACCAATATATTTTGGAGAGATGCGGCATCACTTAAATACTATGCAGAGTTTGGTGATTGTGTGAGCTTCGACACAACATACATGACAAACAAGTACAGATCGCCATTTGCACCTTTCATAGGCATCACCTGGACATGCACAAACATGTTTGTTTGCATGTGCCTTCCTGCATAATGAAGAAAAGGAAACATTCAAGTGGGTTTTTGAAACATTCCTAGAATCAATGGGGGCAAAAAACCACAAACAATCATTACGGACCAAGATAAGGCAATGAAAGGAGCTATAGCGTAAGTGATGCCGACAACAGCATTACACGTGAATTGCCTTTTTCACATCAAGAACAAATGTTACAATAAGAATTTGAAGGTTTTTGCAAATGAAGAAAATAAAGGCTTGTATGAAGACTTTGAGGACATTGTCAACAACTCAATCACGAGAATAGGAATTCGAGGATGATTGGAATACCATGATCGAGGCAAGAAACTTGAGAACAACAAATACTTCACAAGGATGTGGGAAACAAGAAAAAGGTTCATACCAGTCTACTACAAGAATGATTTCTACCCCTTCATACAAACAACATCAAGAAGTGAGTCTACCAATTCAAGATTCAAGGACAATGTTGGGCCAACGATAGCATAATGAGCTTTGTCACGTAATACCAACGCATAATGGACACTATACAAAGAGCAAAAGCATTAGAGGACCTATACAACAAGGAGAAGAGACCAAAGGAGCTACTCTTTGGCTACACATTTGAGAAGCAAGCGCATGAGCTGTACAACAGGAACATTTATAGTAAATTTTAGGTCCAAGTACAAGCTACATCAACACTAACATTGAGAGAGTTGGAAGAAGACAAGAAATTTCATGTTTGGCAACGAAGCAATCGGGTATACAAGGTGCACAAGATAAGGAAATACATAGTATTCATCGACCTCACAAAAGGGAAGGAAGAATTGAGTTGCATCCGTGCAAAATTCAGCAAAGATGGAATATTTTGCTCCCACATCCCGAAAATCATCATTGAAAAGGAGATTGAATTAATACCGCACAAGTACATAATAGATAGATGGAGGAAGAAGGAAAAGATAATAAACACACGAAGCAAGATGACCCAACAAAGTAGCAACTAGCTCATTGCTCAGATTCAATGTGCTAGCAAGCATGTCGGCAAAAATAAATTCGAAAGGAGCTACAAATGAAGCAAACTACAACTTACCTAGTTGAAGAAATGAAGAGAATTGACAAGCACACGGACACACTCTTTGGCAGCTCAACCAAATCCCGGGACAGATACTCAAATAGCCACAAATGAAGAGATACAAACAGAACCTGAGGTGGAACATGCAATTACGCAACCCATCAAGAAATACATGATCCGAGTTCACTCAAAAGAGAGGGAGGCCAGAAAAACCAAAAAGAATGAAAGCAATAATAGAGCAAGAGAGAGAGAAAGCAAGGATCGGGGAGACAAAGAAGAAGAAGAAAACAATTGGAAATGAAAATTCAGGTAACACACATATAAAAGCAAAAAATGTTATAATCTACCACACTAAACTTTACTTTGTTTCGAAATAAAAATTCAATTCATTTCATTTACTAAACTGCTGTTCATTTTGTACATAACAGTTTCTCCAGTAAAACCCAAGACAAAAAGAGTCGAAAAAAAAAGACAAAGAAGGACAAAGAACCCAATGGCTGCAGCCTCATCAAAGGGAAACAAATGCCTAGAAGATGAACAAGTAATTTAAAATACAAGATCGCCAAAAAAAAGAAATTTTACTTATACGTACCAATATTATATACTTATTATATGTAATAGAACAGATTGCAATTGGCTGCAGATACAAAACCAATCAAAAAGGTTTGTAATGAATGTTTGGTACTCTCTTTGTTACGACACGTAACCAACATGCACATGCGTGCAACCACACTTTATGGTCTCTAACTCTACATTTATAAAGCTAAATCCTACCGGATATCTAGAAAAACTCAACACCATCTTGAGCGACGGACATTTTCAACGCAGACCACTATTTACTCGAACTCATCAACCCGAAAGAAAAAGGGGAAATGTGTTTTTTTAAAGAAAATCACAAAATAATAGAAAAATAAAAATACCGCAGATTCCCAAAAATACCTCATTATTGCCATAGCTAATAACTAGATTCTTATTGCCATGATTCCTATGATTGAAAAACATGTCATTTGTCAACTTGATCCCGAGATTCGAATATCAGCACTAGAGAAAACAGAGCACAAAGTTGTACTAGACGATTCCCAATACTGAAGACACATCATAGCATAGATCCCAGAATCGCAATCGCAAATCGAAAAAGGGAAAAAAGAGTCATACATATTAAAAACTAAAAGGAGGACCAGCAAGCATATAGAGGCAAAAAAAAAGCCATACTCATCACATGGAGAGTGCTTAGGCAATCGTAGGATAACTAACACCATAATCTTCAAACTTCATATCACGCTTGACAAACCGATCCCACCAAAACTTGAATTGAGGGATCCGAAAAGGAAAAGGGGACAGGATAACTATGTTATCAAAAAAGGTATTGATGAATGAGGGAAAAAAAGAACCAATATAGTACCTAAAAAGGAAACAACATCAAAAAAAAGATATATCACTAACCATCTTTTCTCTAACAAATTGATGATATACATGGTCTTCGGGATAGAGAGAATCAAGAAAAGCAAACTTCTTATCCTTGTGATTGACGGCAAAAACAAACCAATGGTCTTGATAAAGAGTAGGAAAGAACAACCGCACAATGAGAGAGAAGGTCAAAAAAGCTTCATTTATGCATTAACTAGTTAAAAAAAATATATCACCGATTAAAATAAATCAGAACAAATACCATCAAAATATAGTCATATACCATGCGACACTTGTAAAGTGGCTTCGCCTTAGCAGTAACGCACAAAGCCTCTACTCATTACAGACTCATTAACTCCAACATGATCTTTCAAAGAAGGTTATCCTAAATTTTAGAGAAAACAAATATAAACAACAAAACAGTTTTTTTAGTAAAAAAATATAGAAAGAATAGATAGGTAACACAAAACATAAATTCTAAAGAAAAATTTCAGCATTTAAATACTTACTCGAAATATTTGGAAAGAAATAGTGTCGATTGGATATATCGGGATGACCATCCCAGGACGAGAAAACAGATGGTAGCGAAAAGAAGCAATCACATAATTGCTAACTTTACCACCAATTTTCATCGATTCACCAAGCGACCAAAAATTGCATCGGAGACCTCCAAAGTATAGAGCATCCATACTACGAAAAAAAAATAGCCTCCTTGTCTCGAGAGTCGAAGTTAACACTAATATTTTGACCATCCATACTACGTAAAGGGATGCGAGAAAAACTAACCAACTAAATTTCGAACTAGCAAGCGCACAAATTGCTTCATAATTTTCTATTTCAGATGAGGAAGGATTGAAATCAATTTCATTCACAACAAAGTCATCCATAAGATCACGAGTAGGAAACACCGATTCGCTAGGACCAGCAGCCGAAGAACTTTCACCCCTGTTTTAAAGAAAAATCCCATGCGTTCAACACAAGAAAGATTCACTTCGCACTTTCAAAGACTTCAAAAAAAAAAAAGCAGGGGACCCATGGGACTTACCAAGAATTTCGCAATCAACATGACTAGCAAGCCTTGCTTGAGCTAAATCGAATTATACATAGCATCCGCTTCCTTGGTTTGGCTTTTAACCCTTTCAAGAAAAGTCCTTGAGCCAAGAAAAAAATGACGGAGAATTGTCCTAAGAAAAAGGGAAGAAATTAATTCAAATTATTGCAAACAAATAACAAAAAAACAGATATAAACTTCAATTTTAAAAAGAAAATGAAGAATAGAGTTGACTACACTAGCACACTAACATTCTCTTTAGCAGTTCTACATTTCACCTTCTTCCCGGAAGAACTAGGACCAACAACAAGATATGACATTTCTTGGACGGATCGGGAGTAATTCGAGCGAGATGAATCATCAACAAAAGGCTTCTTGCTCATTAAAATTTCAACCTACAAAAAGACATGAAAAAAAAAAAAAAAGAATTATTTGAGTTACAAAGTGAAAACATTACTTGCCAAACGGGGGAGAAAGAGGTAAAAAATAGGGGAAAAAGGATAACATATAACCTCATCGACTTTAAACTTAGAGCTTCACGTCGGCATGTTGGGGCAAGTTGAAACGACCAAATTTTGATTGATGCCGAAAAGGAGATGGTGAAAGAGAATCGGGGATGACAACATTCTCAAATCCTTCATTTGAGGCATCTTTTTTCAGATTGACAAAATTCTCATGCAATGAAGAAGCAGATTGACGAGCAAAGCATTGCTAATATCACGCAAAGGATTCGAATAGAAGCAACAAAAAAGAAATGCCACAAAGCGAAGAATTTTTGAGATGCCGATCAGCGACACTAGACTTGCCTCTCTGAGCACGAAGTACAGTACAACCTTCCAAAAAAAAAAAATATAACTAGATCAACATATATTTTATAACAGGACCAATCACTTTGAATTAAAAAAATATCAAAAGATAACTAAGCAAAAACAGGGGCACTCACTTTTTTTTTCATATCAGGCACATCCACCTTGAAAACCCATCATCAAAAATAAGATAGAAAAAAAAAAAAAAAGAAACACGTTAAGATATACAAGAAATTTATAATACAAACATAATGAAAATACTCCATAATCAGAAAACCAAACATTCTCGCAAAAAAAAAAAAAGGGGTTGATGAAACTTACTTTGTTACCAACATCGGGGCGAACATCTTCTCGCACACTTAGAAGATGAAGCTACGCCCCGATTACCCAAATGGGGCAAGATACAGAATCGGGGCACCAAGCTCGGCAAGATTAGCACGAGAAATAGCATCCATAATTGACACCACCAACCGCTTTGATCGAAAGTGTCACTTTGGCAAATATGGCGCATCATCTTAGCAAACATATCTTGAAACTCCTTCGAAACATTGGCCAGAGAAGTAACATCCATATTCAAAGACAAACCACGTTAAAACAATGCTCATCAATCAATCTACTAATCTCAATCTTCAACCTCATAGGAAGCTTACAACCAATAGCCCTTTCCATGTTATTGCAGAATGCAAGATCAAGCTCATCGCCAGTAGAAACACCCCTAAGACGCACACACTACAAAAAACAAAAAAAAAGGGGGAGGGGGGAAGGGGGCAAGGAAACGAAAAAAAGTAAGGCATAACAAAGCAGCTCTAAAAAAATGAGTGACAAATGAAGACCGGAAAAAAAAGAAGAAGGAAACATTCATCCGACCTTATAGTAGCAAGTCTTCTCATATTCAAGCAATGGTCGATAACCATAAACACTAGGAGATTTCAGATCAAGATTAGCATAAGTCTTTATCATATCACCATGCCATACCGAAATACGAGGAATGGTATCCGGAACTTGACGTTGCCGAAATCAATATGATCAAGATAAACGACCTAAAAAAATGAAACATGTGGCATATCAAAAAACAGTTCGATAAAAGGGATAAAACACTTAACAAAGAATTAGACTTTAAGAAAATGTACTAATCTAATAGCATAAGACAAAAGGGAGTGTGGAAAACTAACCACAAGGTAGTAGATACAACCACCAAGGCCTTGACAACGTTTCATCTTGTCATTATTCCCTCTATTGAAAGCCCTAATTTAATCAAGCAACCACTCCAAGACATAGCCACACCAATTGTAATCTTTGATATGAGCAATATCTTGAAAAACACCAAAATACTTTGGGCTAGGGACGAATTAGTATTGGGGCAAAGAAAGTCGCTTTCGAGCTACTACCGAGGAAGCAAATAAGCATATCTTCATCTGGTAATTCTTCATTATTAATCAGCTTGTCGAGAAAAAAAGAAATAGGAGGAAGCTTGGCCTTTCCAAATTTTGATAGCACAATATCTCTCGCCAACGGTTGGATCAGATGGAAAAGCGGTTTTCCGGAAAGGAAGATCAAGGACCAAATGAACAGACTCTGGTCAAGAGATATAACCTTTCCATCACGGATTATATCGCCCATTTTGGATCAACTAAATGAGCTACCCGGTTTGCAAACTTCCCGGGGATAACACACTTGGTAAACTTCAACAAAGATCCAAAACCATATCTTTCAATAACTTGACCTTCCTCTCGGACTCAAAGCGGATATGACATTTATGAAAGCGTAAGCGAGAGAGATTGCTCAATCCATCCTTGGTCTTCTTATCAATCTTTATTTTCTTGGACTAAAATAATAACAAAAAAATGCCATAAGCAACACAAATTTAACAAAAAAGCTAGTGAAAAATAGGAATTCAGATTAAGTAAAAAAAAAAAAGAAAGAAAACCCGATGATTGATAGCCATCTCAAACTTTCTCTTCATAAGCTTAATGTTGCAATATTGAAAAGAGATAAAGTTTTAAAAACGATAGGAAACAGAAAAAAACAACAAAAGCTAGGGGGGGGGGGACGGGGAGAGTACATACTTCTTCTTTCAGACATTTCTCATACATTGCTAGATCAACACTAGAGTTATCGAGATGAATCTCCCTATAAAAAGAGAAATGGACAAACAGTTTAGGAGAAAAAAAGGAAAAAGACTTTGAAAAAATGACAAGCCTAATTCGCAGACAAATAATAATAATAACAACCTGCGATGGAGATAAAGAAAGATAAGAATCATAGTTCATAGGAGGCAACCGAAAGTGGACTGAAAAATTTTCACAACCAACGTCTTCGATTCATCAGAACTTGACAAGTCAACAACACCTTTATTCCTTTTACGACCCATACTACAAGTGGACAGAATGAAAAGAAAATTAGATATTCATGCATAACAGCCATTCCCTCATAAATATAAATTTGAAAACAAAAAGCAGATATCCATTAAAAAAAACTGCTAACAAACATATAGCATTTTGTCAAAACATGTTCTCACTGATCAAATCCTAAACAGCATGGCATTACTGTAATACATAGTCACTAATATATCTACAAAAAGCATCTTTAAAAACCAAACTACATGTCTCTTGGTCACTCTAATATATACAGGTAAATATACTACTAAACAAGGATACTGAGCATATATATAAGATAATATTATATAACATGATAATGAGCCACTTTTCGCTTGGAAAAATTTCACCAATTAATTGCAACAAGTACATCTGAAATTATAAAATCACTAACTGCAAAATTGGAACCATGTAATTAGGGGAAAAAAGAAGAAGGATCAAGTTAGACCAATTCAACCCCCCATCTCCAAACTGACATATAAGCGTACATTTAAACCAATGATCAGATAACATACACATCCTCTAGCATTCAGACACAGAACACATGACACTGAGAATTCAGAAAGCAAAAGCAACAGGGTATTGCAATTCCTATCCCCCCTTGGGTTGGGCCACTACTAATTAACTCCAACCACGACACTAGGTAACTGATGAACACATACTAGTACTGACCTACACAGGACATCAAGATGAATACTAATTTAGAAGGCATGCAATGCAGCAAATGATTAGTTTCTGATGGAAGATAAACACAACACATACTGACAGAGTACTTGAAATAGAGAAGACAGATCTGAACAAAGGAATAAATCACATCCATCACAAAACTGCATGCAAAAAGAATTCAGAATTAATTTACCTGCATGCAAAGTAATTCAGAATTAATTTAGATGCATGCAAAGTTTCAGACGCACACACAAGCACAACAAAACTGATCTCTTCAGTAAATAGGTAATTTCAGACAATAAGTTCGCTCCTCTAAATTCTGACCAAAAATAGAAACCCAATAAGTGCCAAAAAATCGAGCCTAAGTTTAGACGGTACACGAGTTGCTCATCGGGCTCGCCCCCTACCCATGAATACTAATCAAGAGAAAGAGCAGAGCAAGGTTAGGGGACCATCGACAGCCATGGAAATGGCAGCTTCCTCACGGGTCATTCCAAATGCCACACGGCCAATGCCACAAATATCAAATCTACTAAGCAGCAGCATGTCAATAACTGTCATATCTCGAGTTATCACTAAAAATAGGCACACAGAGTCAACATACATGAACTAGAAAAAGGGGGAGAGGGGGAATTGGCCACACAAACCCGGAAGACAACCGAAGATTGGCCCAAAATCGAGAAGACAATGGCCACAAAGAAGAACGGGATTCGGCACCACCGTAAAATTGCCCTAAAACAGGGACGCCATAGCGGATCCAGTGGGCGGCGCGCACCAAACAGGCGAATCCACATGGAAAATTGAAATTGAGACAAAAACCAAAAAAAAAAAAAACACAATCAATGAATCTACGAAGCATGAAAGCGTTGGAAATGGCTAGATTGATGGAAATTACTACGGGATGAGCGTACCTTGACGAACCCTAGCGGAATCGCCAACGCGGCACGCCGAATCGAAAAAAAATGGAAGGGAGGAAGAAGCGGACAAAATGAAAGCGGTAGCCGGCGCGACGAGGCGCGAGAACCAAAAACTGAAAAAGACAAAGTCGGACACACGGGACCCATCGCCGATAGACAAAACCAGTCCAACACAAATCGGGCCGCGACGATGAACATCGTTCGGCGAAAAGAGCCGATTGTAAAATCAAATCGAACAACCCGGCTGTCGATAGTCTTTCTCTAATATTATTATATAGGCACGCCCTGCGGCCCACCAGATGCGCAACCAGGCCCGGTGCTACACGCACTACACCACAACACCAATTCACCATCAGATAATCTGACGCTAAAATTTATTTTTACCTAGCGATGGTCTGACGCTAAACATGTTACACAGATCATCTGACGCTAATTTCTTGTTCAGCGACATGTTGTCTGACCCTATAGATAGGTATATTTATCATCACATAGTCTGACGCCAAAACTGCTTACATCGTCATGTGGTCTGACGCTACAAAAATAGTCCCACATCAGCCCAACTCGGGATTTTGGCCCAGCCCAGGAGGCAGCCTATCCGCCGAACCCTAAATCATGTTGTCTTGGCCGCCGCCGTCGCCTGCTCGGTCAGCTTCAGCTCCCTGTCCCGATTTCCTCCCGAAAATCACCCGACACTACCACCACCGAGAGCCTCATCCTCCCCTCCTTCCTCCTCCAAGATCTACCGGTGATACCTCCTCTCCTCCCTCACTGGCCCATAGCGGCGACGCGGCCCTAGCGTACACGCTGCCGCCCATCCCCTGCTCCTCGCCCACATGCTAGCTCCGCCTCCAGTGCGCTCGCCGGTCGCTGCCCTTGGCGCTCCTCCTCGTCTCTCCGGCGGCCCCCTTATCAGCCTGGCGTCTAGATCCGCGACGGCCTGCTCTGATGCCGGCGGAGCACAGGACGGGGAGCCACACGGCGGCGGCGAACTCCCTTTTTCCGCGTGCGTGGAGCACGAGGCCGCCGTCCCTCTACGCTCAGATCCAACGTAGGTACAGCGAACTCCCTCCCTCTCCCTCTATGGTGCATGGCTCCCTTCCTCCCTCTACTTCTGGGGAGCGCGGGTCCCTTCAGTCCCTGCTCAGATCCGGCACAGCGGGGAGGTGCGGACCAACTTTCCTGCTTGCTAGTTGGATTTATTTTGATGCTTGCTAGTAATCGGTCAGAGTTCCACTTTTGCAAAAGTAATAGCAGATTTTGTTTAGTTAGCTAGATAAATTACTCCGATGGCAACACTATTATCTTGGACGATACATATTGGAGTAAGAATTGGTTCAGTCATGTACTCCTGTCAAGTCACAGTCGATCAATAAATAGAGATTTAGAGACTTACTGTATGTATTCGTGCTCTATAGATTAATAGACAATATATGTATATATGTATAAGTGGAACCATAACTTATATGTGCTCTGTGGATTAACAAAATTTTTAATGGAATCAGGTTTTAGTTTTTCCTTATGTCCTCTAGATTATCTACTACTAAAAAGAACGAAAGTAAATTCCTTTAAATTTGGTGAGTGACCACGCTTGATCTGCATGGATAAACCTGTACACCTTAATGAAACAACAAGGGTGCTTTTATATTGTTTGGCAGGTGACTGCGTTTGCAGTTCTCAAATTGGTTGCCTTGTTTTGTACTGTTTCAGCAATTATCCATTAAGAATTGACTTGTCATTTAATAAGATTGGTGGTTAGAAAATATATATTCCTGATCCATCGTTTACTTTGATGTTCTTTGTGAATAATAGTTAATGGAATTTGTTGTTGGTGCAACTCTATTCATTTCATATAGCAAGGGCTCAGCTCTGTATCAGGTGGAGTATGCACTTGCTGATTGGTTTCAGAGTGTTGAAGACTGCATCCTCATAGTTTTTATTCCTCATATCTCTAATATTGCTACTGACACTTTATCTAGAATATTCTTAGTCAACCAATCTGGTACCATTTCTTTGTTTTGAGTAGTTTCCTATGAAATCTTTTGCCGCTAACTACCTTATTCACAAAGGAGTCGAGGATCATGTCTTTTCCAGCTCATCTAGAAAGCTTAATTCTGTCCAAACAATAGTGTCATTTGTCTCGGGTAATGGTAGAAATTAAATTTTGTCTGGCGTCATTTTGAGTTTGGTTTACAATAAACAGAATATCAACAGGGGTTACATGGTGTGTGGCATCCCAGCAAACAGATGCCTGTTCTGGCTTTTGGCCAGGAGGGTTCTGCATATGAGGGCACTATCCTCCGTGAGCATAAGTGGGAAGTCATGGTATGCTAGCATATGCTCGGCTCTGGTGTTAGATCGACCATTACCTAGTATATATATTGAGAATCACATAATGTGTTATGTTGCATGCAGGTGTGTTCCTGCTGCTCCTGTTCTGCCTGTTCAACATCATGTACTAATCAAGTCAGTTTCAGTTTGTCAGGATAGAAGGTACAGCATCAGCAAAACTTTCTTGCAATTGTTCTACTGTCTCTGGGTAATCTTGTATGACGTATGAGTTCGGTACAGAGGAATCAGTTATTTGAGTTGCATTAACGATGGTGATGAGGGAAATTACAGTATCCTGCATCCATACTCAAAATGCTTACAACCCAACACAGCCTAGGCTCTGTTATATTCTTTGTGGTGACAGCAGCTGTTTGGTTTTAGGAACACACCATGTCATCTCTTTTACGGTTTCAAGTTTCAACTTAAGTTGATTGCTTTTGTCCAATCAACAGGCTGGCAGCATGACAATAGTAGCAGTTATTAAATTCTCTCAGTTTTCGTTGTAGATCATTTTCCATATGAGTTTACTGCACACGGCCTATTTTCCCTATGCGTATAGTATATCTAAAACTTATGCTCTTTCTAGATCTTCAATGCTGCTGCACTCTCAGCATACAAGACTGACTTTAAAAATGTTAACTTGTACTTTGAAATGATTATCTTGCCTAGTTGCAATCAGATTTGTATGGTACATTGCTTACAAGTGTCAGGCCAAAAGACACTTAACTGAATTTTGAAATGTAGTCTCAGTTTCGACAACCTGGTAGAGGTATAGTCCACTAGTAATAGGTGATTAGTCTGACAAACACTTTATGCCAAGTACAACCATGTAACTTTGCTTCTTTTTGAAACTGGTAGTAATATTGGATTTGGCATTTTTTCAGGGATATTGGATCTGGCATTTCAAACTGCAGGCTGTCATTTTCTTTAAATTAATCATCTTGTTCTTTTGGATGCAGTGTAATTTTTCGATTGTATTCCACTAGAAGTGAGTCTGTACTGTCGACATCTTTGAGGTATGATATGTAGAAGTGAGTCTCTTGCTTTGCCTTTAATTGATTCTCTAGGATTGAATACTCATGCAAATCTCTATTTGTTAAAACTGAGATTGGGTGCTACTGCTAAATATTTTAGGCACCGCAAGAAATTATTTCACTGTAACAGTGGTGGAACGTGAGTGGATGTCGAAGCATTGGACACCCATAAGGCTAGCATTTTGATCGCATATGCTGCAATGAAGTCTGCAGTTAATAAAGTGGACAAAAGAGTGGAGAAAGCGCTCCCATTCCCTTCTAGAAAGGACGACAATTTCAAAATTCTGTTGGAGGGAACATGTTGCATATATATTTGTGCTAGGTAAGATGATGGTGGCTTCAACCCCCAGTATTATAATCTATAATAATAAGTAGTTTGGCAGACTTGATCTATAAGTAGTTTTGCTTTCAGTGATATAGGTTCTGTAGAAATTACTTATTGCTTTGCTCTCGGTAGGCATCACCCAAATTAGAGATCGATAACTGCTAGTTGTCATGTATATATGGATTCGAGGAGCACATATAGTATATATTGAAGACTTTGCTTTACTTGTGGGACGTTGCTTATATTATACTGAATCCTTTTATAGGGAATGGGAATTCCTGTACGCAGACTTGAATGTTTAATTGAGTACATGAATAATGTGATCCTGTCCATTGTAATTTATTGTGTTATGTAGTGCTAATATTTAAGATAAATACCTAGGACATTTGTAACTTTATCAAGTGACTCCTTGTGCTGATTACATTCTGTATCATAGTTCTGATTTGCATGCCTAATGATACTGATATTGCTCTAATGAATACAGAAATTAATGGCATCGAATTTCATGGATAACTACATCTTGGCAGCTGGGTTGAGCACTGATTTGGTTGCCCAGAGAGTTGAGTGTAGTACTACAGACCTCGGTCATTGATGAAACATTATATGTTTGTAATGGCTCTTATATGTATGTCTCTTGGACATCATGAATGAATCTATTTGTATGAGAAATGAGAAATGTACACAATGATGTTACTTTTCTGTTAAATTGCAACGAAATGTCCTTTTAATGGCCTTTTATTTTTTTTAAATGCATTCAAATGATCTCGTCGAACCATCTGACGCTAAAAAGATATTCAGGGCAACAGATTGTCTGACGCTGAAAGTTTGGTCTGATGCTAAAGAGTTTTAGCGTTAGGACTTACAGCGTCAGCTGAAGTCTGACGCTATATGTTCTTAGGGTCAGATTGTCTGACGCTATATGTGGCTTTCAGTGTCAGACCATCCGGTGGTAATTGTGGTGTTGTGGTGTAGTGACGGCAGCATCCGTACCACCAGAAACAGTAATAATTGGGCCAACCCTGACCGGTTTGGGAGCTTTCTTTGAGCTTAATCCTGGTGGCAAAGACTCTGGACGCGTTCATGTCAAAGCGCACGTCAGTAACATTACCGACCTTCCCACTGCTTTTAATCACGCTATGCAGCTTGCGATTAAAATATCCAAGTGCCTGCACTTTGGGGAAGTGATGTTTATAGAGCATCAGTTCCATTTGGGTTCTGTTAAACCAAGGCAAAGTACCATTAACAAAACAGCGCTGAAACTGGCAAAGCAAGCTCGCCAGTCGATTCCTCAAGAATGCAGCTTTACATGCAACACTCAGAGTCATCTTGATTTGTGCCCAGTGATAGAGGCGCTCCGGAACGACCTTCAACTCGGAGGAGACTACTCCCTCATCTCGGTACTCTGCATTTAGGCAGTGTTCGGTTTCAGAATACAGTTGGCTCTGATGTCTGTCCTAGGTTTCTGAATGGAACCCATCGATCTCTATATTTCTACGTCTTTGTTTTATGTTTGGTTATGATCCTTGATTCGTCTGGATTCGTCCTTGTATTATGTATGGTTGGAGGAATGTTATTTCATAGTATCAGCACAAATTTTAATCAACGCCTCAATATTTTTATGATTATCATATTCCTCACGTTTCAGCATGTAATCCTTTAATATTATGTGCACAACTCAAAGTTACTTTAGCACTACGTGTGCAAAGTTTCTTAGTAATAGATTTCCAGCTGGGACATCATTTGCAAATATCCCTCTTAGAGATACTATATGATTCGATCATTAAAAAGAGGGCAGGGGCCAAGCTACGTTGAAGCATGCCATAAATTTTTTTTAAAAAACACACTATTAGGAATAAATTTTCACCATATTTGCAGATTAAATTTTCACACCTATAAGAGAAAAACACCCCCTCTAACTTCCTCTAGCTTCACCCCCTGAAAGAGAGAGAGGTTGATATAGCCCCAGGAGAAGGTGGGTGCATCCTGTTGTGTAGGTTAGGAGGGTTTCATAGGTGTAGGCCATGGGTGTGTGTGACAAAAGCTTGCATGTATCTAATAAAGCGCGCTAATTTGTTCGCTATAGCTTTAGGGCCTATTTGGTTTGTGGTTATCCATGCCTGGCCAAATGATCGGTCGACCAAATTTCGTCAATTAAATCGGCTGCCACGGAATCAGCTGCGAATTGACAACAAAATCAACCATACTTTCGGCACCGTGACTTGAGGCAAGCCAAAACGTGGGTGTGTCAAACCAAACGACGCCGGTGCCCTCAATCACCGACCAAGTTTTGGCCTAGCAAACATCGACATGCATCCAAGCACGCCCATAGATTGCTCATGCTCATCTCATCTATCTAGCTTTCCCTTCTTTCATACATTCGTGATAGCTTAGACTCCCACAAGAAGCCTGCTTGCAGCCCATGGTTGGCGTTTCTATTAGCCTTGCTATAAGGGGGTAGATTGGACCAACTTGAAAATTTGGAGAGCTAATTTGAAGACAAAAATAGTTTAGTAGTTTTGGACGGCGTTCTTACTATTAAAGTATACCATATTAAATGTTCATTGTGTAGATCTACTCATTCGAGTCTAACATAATTTGATTTTTTTCATTTTACGATTTTTTCTGTGATTTACTATGATTTTTCAAAACTGCTTTGGGGGTAATTTGACCGGTTTTCGAAAGTTCAGGGGGGTGATATAGACCGTTTCATAGGTTGGGGGTTATGTAGTCTACCACCCATAGTTGAGGGGGTGATGTAGACTTTTTCATAAAATTTACTATTTTTTATATATAGTTTGTCACAGTTTTAAAAAGTTGATTTCTTATAAAGCGAGATTTTTTTTTTTTTTTGGATGGAGGAAGTATAATACTAGTGTATCAATCAACAAAACTGAAGTGGAATCAAGAAACGAAATGGTGTAACGAAGGCTTTTATCTTACCGATCGAAGGGAAGAGAGGGATGGGAACCTGCGCGCGCTCCATTACGGAGGCGGCACGCAGATGCGGTCGTCGCCGCGTTGGCTGGCGCTGCCAGGCCACTTTCATGAGCCCCGATCAAGGTGTTGAACAGGTGGCAGAACGTGTGGTGCCGTAGTCAGCCATGCCGTGGTTGAGCGGCATGCATGGCCGTCGTCGACCGAGGTCGCGCGGCGATGAGGAATCCGCGCCACCAACACGAAAGACCAGCAGCAGACGATGCGACGCATGTTAAGCGATATGCTGCGACGTTGGAGTCGGACATGGCTTGCACGAGCGAGTTGGGCGCCGTCGCCGGTGCAAGCGCAACGCAGCGAGGTGGTGAACCGAAACGAGATGAATCCGTGGTGCTATCCTGTCATTGGATTTGGATGCTGTCCGCCTCGCTCTGAGCAGACGAGAAGAGAACGGACGCATTATATTAGGAGCAGGGTGCGCGTGCGATGAACCGGTCGTCGATGACGCGTGCAGTGACAAAATTCACAGGAGCAGGAGAGAGTAGGTAAGTCAAAGACGAAGGGGTGGAACTCACTTGGGAGAGTTCCACAGACAGACCGAGAGCGGGTCTGTGTTTGGCCGGATGGGCGCATGAGAAGAACTGTGTTTGCTTGGAGCTGCTGTATCTGCAAAAATACGACGTCATGCAGGCTGGGGTAGTATGGACACGACACCACACGAAGCTGACTTGGGTTGTGTGGGCCGCAGGTTCTGTGCGCTGTTCGGTGGGAAGTAAATCCCGGTCCTACAGCCCTTGTGAGAGGGGCGCGACATCGCACGGGTTCGGTCCCAAGTCACAACGTCTTAGCATCACACAGCATGCTAACTTTGTTTTACATAATGTCTTGAAGAATAGGGACCTACCATCATTGATCAAAACATTTTTTTTTAGAGACTAATTATAAGAGCTCTAGCAACTGGAGAAAGGGCGGCCAAGTACAGTGTTCATATTGATAGTCACTGCACCGTGTGCGGGTGACAGAAAATGATACACATCTATTTTTCCATTGTCAACTGCCACGGGTTGTATGGTATTCTACAAACCCAACATTTCGTACTGACATCCTTCCCTAGGAAAATTATGGTGTGCAACTTATCCTACGTGCTCTGTTTAACAAAACAATGGCCACTTTGACTTTGTGGTATCTTTGCAAAGGCCCCAAATGACATGGAGTCCGGCAGGTCCATCAGGCACACATTTCCAACCGCCAACTAGCACTACAAGATCAGGCAGAGCCAGCAGCCACCACACACTAGCAAACCAATTCTGTCATCGGCAGACAATATACATCATACACAAACAGCCACCCATCTCTTCGTGGAATGCCCATTCAATTCTCCCGCTCCATCTGCGAGAGTTTGCACCCTTCCATGTGGGAAGAAGTCATAGACATGGAGGATTGGCTCTTGTTATTCACAACGTCCAAAAACAAAAGGCTCACATCCTGCCATCCTGCCAATTATAACTTTGTGGTGTCTCGGGAAGCAATTCGCTTGTATTATGGACGAAGCTGCCATGTGGGCGATCACCGGTGCTAAGGCCTTCAGGCCTTGCTGTGTTGACTTAACATTTGTGAGTAGTTAGCTAAGCTTTTTGGCCCTCCCTAGCGGTCTGCTAGGTGTTGGGAATTGCGCTCCTCGCGCTAAAGTTGTAAACTCCATTCTTGCTTATTAATATAGCCGGATAACGGGGGTTTTTTTTTAAAAACACCACCCGCCCTTTACTGTCTTGTCATATCAGACATGTTCCCTCTAGTTATGGTAATATTTGTTATATTACACAAATATCATTGTGACCAGTGAGAAGGCAAAGGTATAACTAAATATGTGTGATTTTGTGGGATGAGTATATATTATGTAGGATTCTTGCACTTATTATCTTTGAGGATTCTTCAGCACAATTATGAAAATAATAAAAAAATGACAATGGAAGATGAATAACAAGGCATAATAAAACAAATAGCTGCAATAATGTATTTCTATACAAATGGGCAGAGAGGTAGCTCTTCTAAAATAATTCTGAAGTATTCGATATTTCATTAAGTACTTGAGAGAGTTGTGCTCCTTCTGGCTATAATATTGTTGAGAAATGCAAAATGATATGGAGATGATCCTTATTATCTAATTTGGCCAATTATATTATTTCCTTGTGTATTCCTAAAAGAAGGTTTTGTACCTGTATCTTGGTTTCTCTTTTTATCTCATTTATTCATCCAAGAGAAAAAGTTTTTCTAATTCTATGTAGTTGTGCATCACCCTGTCCCATATTAAGCCCATATCCTGGTATTTTAAACAAGTATAGTGTCACGTCCTCAAATGCGACCTTGTGACTTCATAATTTCAAAATATTTGAATTAAATTAAAAACATATAAACAACACAAGTATACACACATTTTAAACTTAGACAAAACTAGGGGCCTGTTTAGATACAAGGGCCAATTCCTAGCTGGCTAAAAGTTGGCTTTAGTGCAACCAAACAGAGAGAGCTAATAGGTGGGCTATTTTTTTCGAGCAGCCTTCAACTAGTTGTTATAACCAACTGACGAACCAAACATAGCGAATTTGGACTAATTTTTAGCTCCAACTAGTAACTAGTTATTTGTATCAAATAAGCCTTAAATTTGGACCACTAGAGTTGATTCTTCGTGAATACGCAGGGGAGGCGGCATACATGCAGCACATCTATGATGCTGAACATGCATGATGGCTCTGTCAACTAAGTGGAAGTGATTAATGCACGGTCATCAACCTCGGCACGCCGTCGTGCTCACATAGGGGCCCATGTGAGCATCCAGCTGCCCGTTACGTGGGCCTAGAGTGTACTGCCAATCCAGCCCACTGACGCGATTTCACACCCTCTTCTTGACCGCTGGGCTCCACGCCTCGACGGCGTCCACACATGGGCTCTAAACTTTACTTAGGTATACATCTTCTTTTTTTCCGAAAATTTTGCTCTACATCTATTACACTATAGGTGTACTAAAAAAAGTTCTATCACACTAGGAGAAAATGCACCGGAGAAATACATTGTAATTGATGATGCAACTGTTTAGCAACTAGTATTGTGTAAAACCCAGCTTCAGACAGCAGCTTCAACGCACGCAGGAAGAAAGGGAGCTCGAGATGTATCAGCATAGCAACACTGAGCTCTTGGCAGTTGGCACCCGTACCCTCCTCACAAACGCAGTGTGAGCGCTGCATGCATCGTTGTTGATGGTAGTATTGTGTGTGTGTGTGTTCGTTGGCTTGGCTACAAGTACGTCAAATTTTGCTGCTACTACAACTACAGTGCTGCGTCATCTTCATGAGACTGTATCTATATATCGCAGGCTGACTCGATCTGTGGCCGTGGACAGGATCGACATCTATCCTGAGACGAGATTAAGAGATGTCAACATCTTAACTTCCCAAAGACTGAAACTTGTCAGAATCTGACAAGAAGCATTCATCAATGAAGAGTTCAGCGCTCCTAGTTCTAGCTATTTTGCAGCCGAAAAAGAGGAATTGGGCATGCACGTGCATATACTCGATGGCGAGCTACTAATCCCTTCTCGCCGGTCGCCGCCACGCAATCGATCGATGTCACCGCTCAGCGTAGACCATGCGGCTGCAAAGCCAATACTAATTGCACTGACCATCATCAGTCAACAACGTAACTCTGAAATAATTAAAAGCTAAGCATCCGGCGGCTTTTACCTTGTGTTATCAAATTTGAAGGTGGACCGCGACCATCAAATTGTATGCAGCATGGCATCAGCGAAACCAATACAATCGCCAAGTTTTCTATATGAAAACTACTTTAGAACTTTCCGGTAGACACAGCATCTATCCCCAAATAATTTCACCTGCGCAGACATTTTGTGTGTGTTCGTCACAAAGGAGACCCTGGCTTGAGACCGGGCTCCGAACAACGACAAGCTAGGAAATGGTCAACCCATTTGACCATCTCCACTTTGAAGGATATAGCATACAAACACTTTATTTGGTTGACGTACAGCCTCTTGTACTGACTAATACGCCCGCGACAATATCAAGTTTTCAGCTTCACCAAATTCACAGCACTACCTTTTTTTCTGGTTGGTGCTCCATGGACGCTGTTGGATGGGTGACCGGAGGTTCCGCCATGGCTTACAACAATCAAATGACTGCATCATGTGTGACCAAGACCCGGAAACCATGGATCATATCCTGCTTGGATGCTCCTTCGGCAGGGAGGTTTTGCTCATCATCCTCACTAAGCTTCACGTGCAGGATCTTGCTGTGATCAGAGAGGATAGAGTTTTTATTGGTGGATGCTTAATTGTAAGAGGATTCCTAAACCATTTTGGTGTAGTTTTGACTCCCTCTTCTTCCTCGTTGGGTGGCTTTTTTGGAAGGAGCGCAAATGCGCTTTTTTTTTTTTTAACAGGATCTTGACGACGGCGGTGTAGCTAGCTCTGGCCATCCGTGATGAGGCCTTGGCGTGGTGCTCGGCGGGCTTCAAGCAGTTGGCGGTTCTGCTTGCTAAGGGTGGTCTGAACCCCCATTTAGGAGCGACATTTGATGTCATGTAATTGCTTTGTGTGCATCCAGTAGTATAGGCCTGCACTGGTAACTACTAGTTGTTACCATGTGTTTTATCTAACTCGTTTGTCAAACTCTTTCTGCTTAACGAACAACGTGCTTCGGTGTGGTCTAAAAAAAAACAAACTTCTACCTTACAGTAGGATCAGTAGAAGAGACGAGATATGCCATTAGTCATATCAGACATGTATTCCCCTCCACGACACAAATCAAAGCAACAAAAACAATGATATTGCATATCTAGGATATGTTATTTGAAATTTTGGACATATATTCCATAGAGATCACAAGGCCAAACACTTCCTTGTAAAGATAAGTTTTTGCATACTATAAAATTATTAGGTGCAGGAGATGCTTTATGCTTTTCCTTCAAAAAGGAAAAAGATGCTGCCCTGATCTTTCTAAAGTAATTTTTTGGCGGTCCCTTAATGTTGCATTTCACTCTAGGAACCCATGGTGCATCTATATACCTACTTTAAACGTGGGGAATGGATCTACAGTTCCCACCTCTCACAGAAGCACTATACAACTACAGTTCTCCATGGATCAGAGGATGGAGCTATGAATCAAAAGTCAGGAAGAATGTAGAGGTGAGTAAGCAAACGTATGTGCAATCTGAATAATCAGACGGATGGAGCCTATGAATCAAAAGTTGGGAAGAATGCAGAGGTGACTATGATAAGAGGTGGGAACTGTAGATCCGATCCCCACATTTAAAGTAGGGATATAGATGTTCATGTTTCGAGTTCAACTACTTTGCCGTTTTCTACAACATATTCAGTTACTTATTTATCTAATTTATGCACAAACAAAGCAAAAATAGAAATAAAGCTCCGATCGACACCCCAACCCTCTATAGAAGTTGCCTCTATAAATGGTAATATTTGTTATACATAACACAATAATACCATTGATAATGTCAAATCACACTTATTATTAGGACTAAAGATAATACACACTAAATATGTGAGTTTTGTGTGGGATGAGCCTAAGATGCCATGGACTTATTATCATTTAGGATTGTTCATTCAACATAAATATGAAAATAACAAAACAAATGACATTGTAAGACAAATAACATAAATATGTAGCCCTCCTAATTCTCAACATCTGATAAATACATTGTGCTTCTGGCATATGAAGTACATTTCCTGATATTTGAACTAGGAATTGGCCATAAATCCTCAAACACGACCTTTTGTAACTTGGCAATATCAAATTGTTTGACTTCAATTCAGAGAAATCCTAAACAACAAGTTGACTTTCATAACTAGGCAAACCTAAATAATAAACCACGAGAGCTCACTGGTAGAGAATCTACTTCTTTGAATCTATGGAGGTGATCGAGGGCCGGACATACATATGCACTCACATCCAACAAACATTAAATTATGCGTGTATGAACATGCATGACAGCTTATTGTCAACTAGGTGATTAATGCACGGTCGATCATGAATCAACCTCATCACGCCGCCGGCGTGGTCACCGCGTCCATGAACTCCTGGTCGGCGACGAGCCTCTCGAGTGCCTCGGCGCGATGCACACCTCTAGCGATATGCTCCCTCCCGCTCCGGCCCCTCGAACACCGTGGCTTGCCGTCGGCCTTGTTCCAGAGCAGCTCCGGACGGCCAGCGGCTTCCCCCACCGAAGTCGTTCGAACACGTCGAACCTCGGCGAGCTCCCGGTGATGAGAGCTGTGCCGGGCGGAGGACAGGTTGTCCATGTACGTGAAGTCAGGCTCCCGGACCCACCGCTCGGCTGACTCCCTCATGGTCGCCTGGAATTCGAGCGGCCCGCCGGCGCGATTCAGCAGCCACGCCGTCCACCCCAGCCCTTTCTCCTCGATCTCGGCCGGCGGTGGCCTCGCCTTGCCGAACACCAAGGCGTTGCGGGGTAGCCCGGCGGTATACCCGTTGACGCTGCCACGGCACCCGGCGACCAGTAGAACGTGCTTTGCTCGAGGGAGGGGCCGGGCCGGGCACACGGGCGCGCCGAAGTGCGCCCGGCCGCCGCTGCGGCGACGGATGGTGGCGTGGCAGTGCCGCCATCTCGCCGTTGGCCCGCGCCTTGAGCTGCTTGACGCCGCCCGCCGAGAAGGTGAAGAAGCACTCTTTCACCACCGTGCGCTTGAACTGCCGCACGATGTGCTCCAGCTTGCCGAATGGCATGGGGATCGGCACGGACATGTCTCGAGGAACCATCTGTGGAACACCGGGCGCGGCGTGGGACGGTCGCCCAAGAGGGTTGCCAACGCCGGTGCCGGCGCCGTTGATCTCGGACGGTGTTGAAGAAGTGCGAAACGCGGTGCCATCCCCAACCGAGTGACTTTTTTCGCGATCGGGCCATTCACCCGTGTTTCATTAAGAGGAGGAAAAAACCAAATCCAAGTACAAACTAAGCCGAGATGCCGAAGGCGAACATCGCTACGAAAGAGAAAAACAAAACGAAACCAAACGTAAATAAAAACACAACAGAAAGCAAGGAACCTAACTCTTTCGGATGTAACCCGAAGGTTAATTACAAGATAACCATGTCGCGTGATTTGGACGCAAAGCACTCTCGGGCCTTGCGCCGCTTCTTCCCCACACGAAGGAAGACCTCCATGGCCTCCATGTTGACCTCGGCGTTGGGGCCCGTGAGGGCCGCTGCGGCTTCGAGAAAGGAGACCGCATCCTCACGCTTCGGCCTCGACCTCAATCCCCATCTTCTTGAGCAAAACTTTCCTTGCCTGGTCCTCGGCCTATGGAGCTGGACGCACTCTTTCGGCCGAGCCGTGCACTACGTTTCGGCATTAGCTCGGAGGCATCTTGGCGCGGGGCGTTTTCCTCAAGACCGGGCGTGAGAGTATGGATGGCTCCAGCGCCTCGTGAAGGCGGCTATGAACTCTTCCACCGGCGGCACGAGCTTTGGGGTCGAAGAGTGTGTAGACCCGCCTTCATCGCCACTGACCTCATTGCCACCAGCCGGCGCAACGGGAGGCCATCCCGACCTCGGTTACAACCTTGCACACCGAGCTCCCGATCCCTAGGCGGTGAGGCCGAGGGGTGTCGGGTGCGGCGTCCAACACGGCGGTGACAAATGGGACGGCGAACTCGGCCTCTCAAGTTAGTTGGCTCCACCGGCCGTCCGCCGGCCCCAGGCGGTGGGCGATGAAGGAGCGCCCACTGGACGCGGCATCCACCATGCACCGCGAGGGGGTGATGCCCTCCACGGCGGTAGCTGGGCGCCGCGGCGATGGAGGCCGCGAGCTCAACGAGCATTGGGTCATCCCATGTCACGGGGGCCCCGCCGCCGCCCGGGAGAGCGCCGGGCTGGTCAACGGCAAAGATCGCCGTGGCGTGGGCCGAAAGCTCGGGGGCTTGCATTCGCGCCGCCGACGACGACGGCGGACGGACCGGGCGCCCCGCAGCGCAGGCGTCGAGGGGTCCTCCCGATCGCTGCGTCGCCGAAGCCGAGAGAGCCGCATGTAGAATCGTCCGCCCGACGGATCGAGCCCGCAGACACCGCCGCCGAATCGGGGGCGGGGGGGCTGTGAGTGGAGCCCGGCAAGAACGACGTGCACCGGTCGCGGTCTCCAAGGCGGGCGGCCAGCGCTGGCCCCGCTCCCGCACCTTCGATTGCATACGGCGGCGCCCGATTCTCGTGGTGGCAGCGAAGCAGCTACACGGGAAGGTGCAAGCGGCGTGGGCGTGGTCACGGAGAGGCGCTTGAAGCAAAGCCCGACAGCTCGGCGGCACGGGGCCTCCGGCGGTGTGGACGACGGTGGGCGGCGATGCGGCCTGGCGAGGAGGACCCTCCCGCCAGCCGTGGCGATGCGGGAGGGGAGGCGCGACGGTGCGGTCCGCACGGCGGTGGGCGGGGGCGCCCCCGCCACCGCGGCGAAATCACGGCCGCGACCGCTGATGCGCGCGGAAGTCATCATCTTCTTGCAGCGGCGGGGCGGCGCTGGCGCTTCTTCTTCATGGCGGATGGCGGTACACCACCGGGCGCGCCATTGCCGGACCACGAAGCCACACTCGGGTGGCCGGCGGATCCGCCACGGTGCGGGTGGGCCATCGAGGAGCACCCACCGAGTGGCGGCGACACCCATCCCATAGCGGAGACGACGGGATGGGGGAAGCTGCATTGCCCGTGGAGGAGGACCGTGCCCCCGTGGCTAGCTTGTGGTGGAGGAGGGAAGCCGGCAGCGGTGGTTGGCATCTCGAACTCGTCGCCGGAGCGATGGACATGGGGACATCGACCCGCGCGCTCCTCCTTGGTCCCTGCCGACGGAGGAGGGGAAGAAGGGGTGAGCCTCGACGGAGAGGCACTTTGCCGGTGGAGGCCGTGGGTCGAGGAAGGAGCGCCGAGGTCTCCATCCACCAACTCGCCCCTTCGACGCCCCCGACACGGGGAGGGCCTTGCCACCTCCGCCAAGTCCTTCCCCACGATGGACTTGGACGGGGGAAGCGCGACGGAGATGGTCGGTGGCCACCTCCACGAGCGGGCGGCGTGGGGGGGCCCGCCTCACCGGGCGAAGGGCGATGGTGGCGCACAACCTGGGAAGCACAGCCCCGGCCTCCCCACGCACGCCACGGACTGCCGGCACGCCCGGGCGAATGCCGGAGCTCGGCAGCCCGCCAGAGGACGAGATGGCGCGCCCCTCCGCTTAGCTCCCCAACTTCACGGCGTCGGCGGCCCAGGGCTCGCGGCGAACGAACCCGAGCGGCACGAGGCCCCAGCAACCGGAAACGTGGCTGCGCCCGGCCGGCACGACCGGGCGCCGCCTTCGTGCAAAGCAGACGGCGAGCGTGCGATGCGAGGCTGTGGCCTCGCCGGCGACAAGCCGGGCGCCCGGAGCGGCATGCGGCGGCGCCGCCCAAAGACGACAGACGGCGACTTCAAGTAAGACGACAAGGGGGCGATGGCGCGAGCGAGGGAGCACTCTCGGCGGCGGCGGCGCAGCAAAGAAGAGAGGCACGACGGGCTCCAGGCTGCGCTGTAATGGTTTGCGAATCCTCCAGCAGCTCGACGGCGCCATCACGGCCTCCGCAGGCGGGCCAGCAGCACCCCCGCTGAAGGGTGACTGCCCACCTAAAAACCACCATGGGAAGGTAGATCGGGCGACAGCCGGCAGGGGAGCACGGATCTGTACTTGGCTTGGGCTGTCATACCGATGAAGACGCCATCAGCGAGCACGGTGACCTGCACGGCGAGCACAGGAAGCCGCTGGATGGCGGCATCGCGCCAAGAACAAAGGATAGAGGGTACAAGTCCCAAACCACGGGAGGCGTGTACAGCGAGGGAGACGATGTCGCGACGGCGACCTCTGGGCTCTGGCGCCACCGCGTGCACGAACTCGGCGCCCTCGCTGGTACACTGCAGGAACACGGACCGCGGTCCCTTCGTCGCCATGCTCCTCGCAGGCGAGCCTGCCGGCGAACGGGTAAAAAATCCGCAGGGCGCGCGAACGAGGACTGGAGGGCGTTGACGAGGTCGTTGTCGTTGTTGCCCACGGTTGATGGAGGCTTGGGCAGGAGGATGCCCTTCTGGATGTAGTTGATGCTGATCAGGCGTAGGTCCCACGGCGTCAAGTGGATCACCTCGACCTCGTCCTCTTCCTTGGGCCGATGGCAGCCGTTCCCGTTCACCGTCGTCGGCAGATGGCAGCCACCATTCACCGTCGTCGGCGACGGCGGCGTGAACGGGAGCACCATGCGCCGGGAGACGACATGGAGGACGCCGCAGCCTGTGGCGTCCTCCATATGTGTGTGGCAGCAGCTGCTTTCTTGGAACGAAGCCGCGCACGCGTGTTCTTTGGGCTGCTGCTGCGGGCTTGCATCAAATTGATATGGCTTTCCACATATATATACAAGGAGTGTTTGTTTGACTTGGTTTTTTTAGGACGTTTGACTTGGTAGGTACCATGGTGAACCATAATCACGGATTGCGTCATTGCCTAGGCTCTTAATACTCTTGACTGGGAGCTTATTAGTTGTGCATATGGGTCTAGACGACTCTCTTGTGCAGTTGCCAGTGCAGGCAGATGCAGCTGCCAGCAGTGGCACGTACTGGCACGCCACGTCGACGACCACCGAGCACCCCACTGCGCACGCAGCTGCATTTGCCGTTGCCGCGCCGTTGTTGCCCGTACCTCTCAGCCTGCCTTGTTCCGCGCTTCTCCGTAAGTCCCATCACGGCCGGACGCCTCTGCCGGCGCTGTTGGAACCGAGGATCGACGACCAATCACAATTACATACACAATAGATAAAGAAAACTCGGCGACGAATGCCGCGGGCTCACACTTGGACCACAAGAGGAGACTCGTCGGGCGACCCACGTCGGCCGGGCAACGAACGACGCAGCGGCGACACAACACCGACACTCTCTCTGTTTCTCTCGGCTCACACACACGGCTATAAGAAGCCCGACTTACATGCATGAGCAACAACTGCTTGTCCGGGACCCGGGTCATGCGCGCACACACATCTGCCATCTCTAGCGCTAGTACATGATCCACCCACTCTTGCACACCTGGTCTTTGCCTTCCCGCAGCAAGCCGTGCTGCAACGTCCTCCACTACCTATGCATGCAAGCACTTCCTGTTCCACCGTGACAAACACAACTCCTAAAAATAGCTAATTAGCTAGTGACCACACACATGCACGAACAGGCTTGGTTTATGCTAACAGGCGCCTCCCTTGTGACTTAGCCTTTGCACGCTGTCGCTCCTGCCCACGCCGTCCAGCGCGCCGCCGCCACGCCTTGTCACCGTGCCTCCTCACACTGGCTTGTGCCTGCCATCGGCGCCGCACGGCTATGCCTGCGCTGCAAAGTTAGCCACCGGCCATGTTGTGCCCCAAGACAATGGCGGCGGTTTTACAAAAGAGCACTAGCGAGCCATGCATTTTACTCTGAAAGTCTTTCGGAATCTCACAGTCTATATAGTTGGAGATAGCTAATATGCATCAGTAGTTTTTGTAACTGACCCCTCTTTAGTTTTGGTTCACCTTTCGTCATTCGACTGGGTGTTTGTTGCAAAGAGCAAACATCACATGGGTACGATCACAAAATCAAAACTCGATGCAAGTTGTTCTAACTCGTATATGAGCACGGATCAGCCCATGATGCACACGAGACCGAGGGCCGGCGAAAGGCAGTTTGGGATGAAAAAATGAGATGAAAAATCCCTTCGTTCTAAATTATAATACTTTTTAGCTTTTCTATATTTATTACCGTTGTTATGTATCTGGACAAAGTGTATATCTCCAAGTATCTAGAAAACCTTTATAATTTTGAATGGATCGGAGTTAAGCTAGGTATAATAAAATTTTTGAGGTGTCAGATTGACTTGACTTGCCACGTTTACGCGTCATTCCATTTGGATCCTAGCTGCTGGTCCGCATGTGCATCGTCACGCGGCAACATTATTTTTGGACCAGCTTGCATGGAGTCTAGCTACATGACAAAGAGGACATCCAAAGAGTACATGATTTGCTAGTTCTTAATTAGATGTTGCAAAACCTAGAGACGATGTGTGTGTGTGTTAAGGAGAGAGAGATGAGAGTAAGGGTCAACCTAGGCCGTTGGAACTTAACTTAGGAGAGTTAGGATTTGCAAATTCTAACTCACGAGAAGTATATGTATTTAGAGATTCGGGTTTACAACCTATGACTATCAGTGTTTGAAGCTTTTATATAGAGACCAGCGTTGCTCGCTTGGCACTACAGGAATCCGCTTCTTTGCCGAGTCGAAAAACGTTTGCCGAGAGGAAAAATCGGCACTCGGCAAAGAGCATCTTTGCCGAGTGTTAAACTGAGCACTCGGCAAAGACTTCTTTGCCGAAAGTGCCAGGCCGTCGTCGGCGGTGTTCCACACTCGAAAATTATATCTTTGCCGAGTGCGTAGCCGTCGGCAAAATAATACACTCGGCAAAGAATAACGGAGGACCAAACGGCCCGTTTTTCCGTCACCGCTGTCGAGTGTCCGGCGTTAGGCACTCGGCAAACTAGGTATCCTTTGCCGAGTGCCGCACGATATATGCACTTTCGGCAAATAGGGTCTTTTTGCTGAGTGCCATATATGGCACTCGGCAAATTATGCATTTTTTTTTGTTTTTTCGTCCCATATTTTTTGTGTGGCCTTGGTACCGTAATTACATCTCATGTTCAAAATTTGGGACAATTTCAAGTTGTTTTGCTATATTTCATGAATTATTTCTATTTTCTTGCATTTTACGGACCACTCCAAATTTGAACTGCAGGTACATGAAATAATGGAATTTGGTCATTCAAAAAATATTATTCATGATATTTGGCGTATGTGGAGAGTGTGGAGATGTCCGAAGTTTTAGCCATTCGACGTCACAACTTGCTTGAGACTTTTTCAAATTTTACCACAGCCTCCACATGAGATGACAAGACACCTCGCCAAGTTTCGTGATTTTTAAACTTCGTTTGGATTTTATAGAATTTAAAAACACTTTTTCCGCATGTAACTTCGTCATGTTCCGACACATAAATGTTCGTAATTTTAGTTGAAGTTCCTGGATTGAGCCTAAACATACGCCAAACATCATGAATAATATTTTTGAATGACCAAATTCCATTATTTCATGTACTGCAGTTCAAATTTGAGTGGTCCGGAAAATGCAAAAAAAAGAAATAATTCATGAAATATAGCAAAACAACTTGAAATTGTCCCAAATTCCCGAGGATGAGATGTAATTCATTGTACCAAGGCCACACAAAAAATATGGGACGAAAAAAAAAAAAAATCATAGGCACTCGGCAAAGAGGTTCTTTGCCGGAGTGCCTAGACGCGTGGCACTTTCGGCAAAGAGTATTTTTTAAAATAATAAAATAACACCTTTGCCGAAAGTGCCTCATTTGGCCGGCACTCGGCAAAGGCGGATAAATATCCGGACCGGCCGGCGATTTCAGCTCATTTCCACGCCCGCGCCCATCCCCCCCCGAGCCCGCCCACGCGCCCATCCCCCCCCGAGCCCGCGCTGCCACCCCCCCGCCGGTCCTCGCCCGCCGCCCGCCACCGCCCGGGCCTCGCGCCGGATCCGCCGCCCCCCCCCGCAGACCCGCCCCGCCCGCGCGGACCCGCCCGCCAGCGCCCGATCCGGCGTGCCGCCCGGCGCCCGGCCCGCCCGCCCGCCCGCCGCGCCCGCCCCAGCCCGCCCGGCGCCCTATTCCCGCCCGGCCCCTGCTCCCAAGTGCAGAGGGAGAAAGGGGAAGGTGAGGAGGAAGAGGGAGGAAGGGGAAGGTGAGGAGGAAGAGGAGGAAGGGAAGAAGAGGAAGAGGAGGAAGGAGAGGAGGAAGAAGAGGAAGGGGAGGAGGAAGAGAGGGAGGAAGGAAGAAGAGGAAGGAGAGGAGGAAGAAGAGGAAGGGGAGGAGGAAGAAGAAGAAAGTGCCGATCCGACCGGTCGTCGATTCTTGTCCGCTGCGGTGATCCACGCCTGGCCGGCCGTCGACCATTGCCAAGGTAAGCCCAATCCCTTCTAGTAGTGGTTAGTAGTAGTTGTTAGGGATAACTAGTGGTTAGTACTAGTAGTAGTGGTTAAGTAGTAGTGGTTAGTACTAGTAGTAGTGGTTAAGTAGTAGTGTTAGTTGTAGGGTTAGTAGTAGTAGTTAGTCAATAGTTAAGTAGCTCTTAGTATTAGTAGTGTTAGTAGTTAAGTAGTTGTTAGTAGTAGTTGTAGGGTTACTAGTAATTGTTTTTGTAATACTTGAATACTTTCATCCGCATGGTAGTTAGAAGTAAAGTAAATGGCTCTTGTTGATATATTGGTGGTTGGTGGCCTTCGTTGCCCATATTCGGTATATGTATGTGGTTGTTGGCCTTCGTGCCATGTTTTTTGCAGGTTTTGGGAACCTCCCCGTGCGGGGAGGTCTTTGCCGAAAATTTTGAGTCGACACTAACTATTTTTTGCCCTTGTTTTGTAGGAGGATCGTGGGAGGGACTCGGCGACCCGATCATCCTCGTGGCGCTAGCGTGTCTTGCCGCACCGCGCGTCTCCATCGACACCGTAGGTATTAATCACCTCCCGTCCTTATAGTTGTCTTACATAGCGTGACCCGTTAGGCGTCTCCCCGTCCGAAAGAGATACAGCGTTGGTATGTGCATCCGTGCATATCTGCGACCGTGTGACCATTTCGGATTGTCCCATTTTTTGGACAGCCCGTGATGCGTAGATGGGTTAGCATCCATGCTCGGCTCCCATCCGGGCGGATTTTGCGAACACTTCCCCGTTGTTCTCCGGATACACACTCTCCCTTCGCAGGGGACGTGTATCGGGAGAACAGCGGGAGGTGTCGCCGAAATTCCGTGTCGGATAGGAGCGAGCATGGAAGCTAACCTTGTCTACGCATCCTCGGTGGGATTAGGACCTATCCTCACCTATTAGATGGTACGAAGGCCGTGTAGATGCAATTGCTGGTTATATGGCTCGCCGACATGGGCGTATGACAGAGGATGGATAACCGCGGAGTGGATGTACCACGGGCCGCAAGTAAGAGCCTTGAATGGATTAGGGGGACCGATGCGCTTTCTGGAGCATGCATTTGGCCCAGCCGCTAAAGGGTCTATTCGGATGTCGTGTCCCCGCAGCAAATGTAAGAACAAGAAAAAGAAACGAAAGGTTGAAATGGGCAAAGATATTTACAAGCACGGATTCGTCCCAAAACTATAGCATTTGGATCTTCCACGCGTGAAGTCGATCGTATTAGAGAGGACGTGGTGAGGCCCCTCCTCGAGGACTATGATGCGAATGCCGGGATGGCGTACATGATGGCAGACTTTCACGATGCACGGTTCAATGAAGGATTGGAGGAGGAACCCGAGGAAACCGTAAAAGGCGTTCTACGAGATGATGGAGGCGGCACAAGTAGCCCCTTCACGAGAAGACAATGGTTACAAAAGCTGGATGCCATTTCACGCCTTATAGCGTTGAAGTCGCAATTGAGCATTAGTTGAGGCGGCCGACACCTCGTTGTCGGTTATTGGCAACCGCTTCCAGGGTCACGTCCCGCCAAAGAACACGTCACGAGTCACGAGAGACTCCCTTCGTGGACTCAAGATGCCGTGATGAGTCGTACCATGCTTGTCCAAAGGGGTGCGGCCCTATTTAGGGAGACCTGAAGGAAGCAACGCGATCGGTCCAAAGTGCAAAGCCTCTAGGTTTGTGGAGGTAGAATGTAGTGATGGCGGGAAGAAAGCGATCAATGAGGGAATGGGGCTCCTACCTTGCAACAAGAAGACAATCTTCTAAAAAATGGGCAGCCTGATTTTATTTCTCGGTTACGCTCAAAGGTACCATCCAACTAACCTCGTTCCGACTTTGATATTCCACTTTGGTCCTAGTAACATATAATGTAACGATGTGCGTGGCCTCACCTTGCAGGCCCGCACGGATGCCGAAATGTGCGAAGATTTAAAATAGGTGGGCAATGGCTTCCCCGTAGGGTCAACTCGTTCACTATTTATGATGTGAATGGCTATCGCCGCGACGAGAAGCTACGAGGAGAGTCGGCCCAACCGCAAAACAACGTGCACCGGAGTAAATGACGCCCGGCTTGGATAAGAAGGACTATTACGGCATAGTCGAAGAAATATATGAGCTCAACTTCGGGGGTCCTAAAGAGCTCAAGCTAGTGGTATTCAAATGCCATTGGTTCGATCCCGATGACACGTAAAGTAGACCCTACGATTGGGCAAGTCGAAATTCGACAGGATTCCGTATATGGAGGAGAGGATGTCTATATTGTGGCTAATATACACGCCACACAAGTTTATTACCTCCCATGGGCGTACCAAAAAACACGAGGACCTCGCAAAGGGTTGGTACCTTGTGCGATAGGTATCGCCGCTTCGTGAAAGCGCTGTTCGAGCGATGATGATTACAACCTTGACCCAAACATCAAGAGTTCTATCAACCCGAGGGGCTAGAAGGACGTTTGGAGATAGACATTCTTTTCGCTGATGGGCATGAAAGTAGACAACGCCATCGATGAGGGGACGAGGGTGATGAGGTGCAGGATGCTAAGGACTTACAAATTCTTGAGCGATGGAGGATGGTGCGCGAAGGAGTTGTGGAGGGCGATGCACATCTTTGAGGGCGATACAGATGATGAGGATGGTGACATTGATGATTACAATAGTGATAGTGATAGTGATAGTGATGACTACATGCCGGCCTTTGGCATTCGGGAGATAATTTCTAAATCATGTAATACTATTTTGTTATTATTGTTACCTTTCAATTATGTTTCGTTCATTTTGCAATACTAATTGGTTTACTCTTTGTCTTTGCGAGGGACTTCGACAAAACGCCGGGCGGAAGGCGGCAACGTCGACAGGGGTCCAAAGTCCCCCACGCTGAGAGCCCCCCCCCACCCTCTCCCCACGCCGACGAGGAGGAGGCCGACGAAAGCAGCACCGACGGTGGAGACGTCGTCGAGCGCGGCCGACGTCGCCCGTCCACGAGGAGGCTTGAGTTTGTTTCTTCGTCGGCCGGCCGGGCCGTCGTCGGAAGCCAGCCGGGGCCGTCGTCGACGCCGCCGACCCACACCTCTTGATTTCCGGACTCGATTCGTCGAAGAGACACTGTCGAGCGTCTTCCTCGAAGTTTCAGCAGGTCTACCAGCGCGGGGCCTCGACCCTCCCCCAGATGGGACGATCCCTTTGTCCCGGGCCGCCTCGGTGATTCGACCCCCACGGTGACAAGTAAGTAGCCATTGATATTTGCACTACTTGTTCATATGACATGTTGAAAATCGAACTCGGACTAACAATTCGTCTTAATGGCTCGTGGCGATGAATCGGAAGATTGTAAGCGGAGGGGCAGCTCACGCCATATCAATGGCATCCGAGCCTCCCTCGATAAAGCGAACTACCCTGGCCTCAGGACCGTCGGGCGGTGAGGGAGCCGCCCTATACGTGGGAGCACTTTGTCAAGGTGGAGGAGGGTGCCCCTTTGCGGCGAAGATCAAGACACAGAGTTTCGGGTGAGTCTCGTATGCATGATTACTTCACGTTTTTTAAATACTATATTTTTAAATAATAGAATGATACATGTTGTACGTATGCAGGATTACTTCACGCGTGAGGCGGGGCAAGAGGCTGGCCGCTAGAGTGCGGGACAAGGTCTGCCGAGACCGCTCAAGGACCTGTACCATGAGGCACGTGTCCAGTGCATCATCTCCTTCAACGCTGACGTGCTTGGCAAGGTGGTGAGGAAGCATGAAGCAAGGGAGATGATGCTCCAGAGGGAGACCGACCTCACCAGGGACCAGTACATCCAGGTTTGTAGAACACATTTATTCTGATTCCTTCAATGAAAAATAAGCAGGCTTCCATTCATCCTCCTGCTATGACATGCAGATGTGTCCGGGGTGGTGCAGCAAGTACAAGGGCTGCTGGGAGGCCATTGTGGACAAGTGGCTCTTGGAGGAGACGTACGAGACTAAGAGACTTCGTCGGAGATGTCGCTTGGAGATAGAAGGGAAGCCACTGTTGACACCTGTTATAACATAAAATTACTAGTCAACTAACATGAAATAAGGGCTTAAATTGAATATCAACATAAGTCTAGGGGTTTAACTAACATAATTCCACGAGCTTTGGTGATTTATACATTTTCGAGGGACTTAACGGATAAAATGAGAGAGAAGAATGGAGAAAGTTAGGAATATACATCTCATACAATGACAAGACTTGACCGTGAAGTAACTCAACCCGAAAAGTGGACTAAAATATTCTAGAAGATACCGAGGAGGACACCGGAAAAAAAGAGAATTTGAGAGGAGGTTACACTGGCGGCCGCCAGGCAATTTTGTGCCGGCCGCCAGGCAATTATGCCCAATCAGGTTCATCTCTTTTATGTCGGTTTGTAACCGACTTTGAGGTTGTATCTACACCGTTGCCAAGGTCGGTTTGATCCAAGGGTTCACGTTCATCGCCAAGGCCTATATAAGAAGACCCCCTGACCCCAGGGTTAAACCCTAATTCATTATCAATTCATTCTATCTCATTATCTCTCAGTTGTAGAGGGGTCCCATGTAAGGATCATCTCTCTCTAAGGGATTAGTGAATTAGAATGTAATTAGAAGCATATTAGAACTACAATTAGAAGAGTTAGTATAAGAGGATTAGAACTCATTAGTTCTAATCTTTAGAACAAGAGAGATAGAGAGAGGGAAGGAATTGGAGGAAGTGTTGGCCTGTCGGTGCTATCTCCACACTTGTACCTCGGTGGAAGTTAATCTACATTTGGAATTACTCTGGTAATCTACTTCTTCTTTTAGTAAGTTATATTGTTTATATTTATTCTTATTGGTCTAACAAGTCTCTTTGGA
This sequence comes from Hyparrhenia diplandra, assembly GCA_015847255.1. Lineage (NCBI taxonomy): Eukaryota > Viridiplantae > Streptophyta > Magnoliopsida > Poales > Poaceae > Hyparrhenia > Hyparrhenia diplandra. Next base: position 635,215 of record JADLZK010008945.1, read on the forward strand.
GTACTTTAATCTGGCGCCTAGATTAGAGTAATATTCGAAGTGCAAACGTGGTGTTTGGACTCGGGTATCTCGTTAGATGCACCCTACCTTCCGGATGTGGTAGTTCGTGGTAGTGACAGTACCATTGATTTCTTTGGATTCCACATCCCGTTGGATAGGACACGTAGGACCTAGTTACTGGGGGAATAGTGAGTTTTGACCTTGCTTTCCTTTGAGTACGTCCCCATAAGAATACTATCAACATCACTTACCAAACTAAGATTTATCTATCTTAGTAAACCTCTCTATACCCTCAACCTTCTTAAGTCTTGTGCTACTCCGGGTTAAGATTAGATTGTAGTCTCCCTCATCCGTTTCCCTGTGGATTCGATATTTAACCCTCTCCCGTGTGAAGTGCTCACCGGTATCCGTGCGCTTGCGGATTATACAAATTATAAATATTTCTGTGGGCTTAACAAATACCAACAAGCATTTCTGGCGCCGTTGCCGGGGAAACGGATTGCTGAGTTGACTTTGAATCTACCTTATCCTTGTATCATATTCTTTTCTTTTATTTCCTTTAGCTTTTTAGCTCATCTATTCTTTTCTTTTCCCTTTTCATTATAAATTCCACGCCTATCTATAAATATCTTATACCCTCAAGCGAAAGCTTTAGGCAACCAGAATCTTCAGAGCCTATCCTAGCAAAGTCCTATGAGCTACGCTTGGGTTATATAAGAATGGTTCAGGAACTAGCCTTCTCGGGAGAAGGTGAGGCCAACCCACACTCACACCTACGAAAGTTTGAGGAAGTTATGGGATGCTTTTCGTATGGAAGGTATATCCGATAATACCTTACATTTGGAAGTTCTTTCCGTACTCTTTTGCGGGGAAAAGCTAAACAAAGTAGTATTACTTGAACGTAGAGAGTGAAAGGAGATTGGGAAACATTAATGTCCAATTTTGTACCTATTTCTTTTCCCACCTCGAATAGCCCGTCTTAAGTATAGAACTTTTAACTTTTTAAACAAGAAGAAAAAGAAGAGTCTCTTAAAGCATCATGGGATCGTTTTAATGACCTTATCAACTTTGGCCCAAACCTTGGTATTCTAGACCCAATCCTTCTTCAACATTTTTATCTGGGTCTTACTAAGAAAGATGCAAGGGACCTTAATGCGGCTTCAGGAGGCGCATTCCTTTCTCTGTCTACTATAGAAGCAAGAGATCTCATTGACAGATGTTGTGGATACGCCACTCCCACTAGAATTTTTCCCAAGAAAAATGAAGAATTACCCTCTGATCAAGGAGAAGAAACTACGATAGCTAATTCACAACAATTCCAATCCCAAGACTTAGCTATCCATCCTGAACCATCAACATCCCAAAATCCCCCAAAGGAAGAAGAAATTCCACCTTTGGAAGATCATATGAACCTACCCTTAGTGATTTTGGGAGAACAATAAATTCTCATCTAGACAAGAGACCTCTAAGTAACCACAATTGATTCTTCCGAGATGTCTCTTATTGAGAGTGTTTATAAGAGATTTCCAAGTGATTATAATTTGGATTCTTTTAAGGAGAAGTCTGTATTTGAATATGCTTATTCTTTCAAAAGACATTGGGAAGAACCCAAGGATGACATTTCTGATCTTGCCATAGAAGGAGAGCAAAGCTATCTAGAAGACAATCTTATCTTCTCCCCTTCTATGCCTACACAAGATGATTTATTCGAACCCATCTCTAAACCCATCCTTGTCCCCGATGAATCCACATATGCTTCCTTCTTTGAAACACATGATGATCCTAGAAATTCACTACAACAACCTAAGCATAGGAATCATCAAGACGACCAAGAAGAACCACAACAATGGCTTGAGAGTGTTAATGACCTATGTACCACAGCCATTGATTGTAGAGATGACATCTTAGACATTACTAGCCTGAGAGACACAAACCCAAGAGATCCTTTTTAGACAGCCATGATGAATTAACCTTGGAGTTTGAGAAGGAGGACAACATCAGTGAGTATGAGAGCTGCTTCAAAGACACTTCATCTAGCCCATGTTCACATGATTACCTTCCTAAATCACCTAGTCTCTCTATCATTTGTCCACACGAAATCTTCAACCCCCTCACTTTCTCTCCTCCTATAGATTTTGAAAGGGAGGTTGTAGATGCATATGTCTATAATAAATATTCTAGATCTCGTTGGCATAAAATCTTGAGGAAGATTGATGTTGGAAGGAAACCACTTCATCATCATGAATCACAATTCAATAGGTTTCCCAAGGACGAGCTTGCTGTCCCTTAAACAAGCACTTCTTGAGAAATAACATGAGTGTTTACCTTATTGCTATAATAGCCTTGTGAAATGAGCATAGAGATATAAATGAGGAAATATTCCTTCGGGTATTCTTGTCGCTAACTATTTTAGGTCTAGAGCAAGAAGAGTGAGGAGGATGACAATGTAAGGTATGTCCAACCAATCATTGAGCAACATGAAATCACATAGAAATATTTCCTTATTATGTTGCTACACTATTTTGGTTACCTCTACTTTTGAGAAATGTTAAATCTACTAAAAAATATTATCATGCTCTTAATCTCTCTATTTGAGTCAATCTCTATAATGCCTTCATGCTATCCTGTATCTACCATAGTATGCTTTGGTTTGGGAACACTATTACACAGCAGTTAGTGTGTTTCCAAAGGCTTTTAAATTAAGCGTGGTGCTTAGGTTAGAACGCCTTCCTTAATTGAATTAGACATGGAGTCTAGTTTGGTTATTGAACTAAGAATTACTTGTGTAGACATTGGTATATTTTGTTGGACTAACCCTGTAGAAAAAGAAGAAACTCTGAAATAAGCTTGGGGAGGTCTTGAGATAAACTCATACTAGAGATGAAGTAAGGGAAATAAGAGGAGTGCCACAAACAAAATCTACAAACAAAAGCACTTGCTCAAGGATCAACTTAAGGATGAATGGCACATGGAGAAGGAAGACAAACTTCACCAAGGATAATCCAATCATGCTCTTCCTCCTCACATGCTCCCATCACACCCCACACATTGCAAGAAATAAAACCATGAGAAGAGGCAAGACTCAACAAAATTTTTCACAAGGAGAACACACTCATACCTAGAAAGACCTTATGGAACAAAGAGGAAGAAGACGAGTTAGGAAAAACTACATAAAAGGCCAAATCAAGAAAGCTTCAAGCAAAAAGAAAAGCAACACCACAAGTTGCTACTAAAGTGCCATCATGCTCCAATAATAAGGTAACATCTTGAGGTGAGTTGTTAAATAAGCTTTCTCTTAATTATGGCATGTTCATAAATAAAGAATCAAACATGTTAGAGTAACACCTTTTGCTTGATCTCGACTTTTATTAGCTCAACATGTTTTTGTTTCTTTCCTAATACCACCTTCTTAATCTCATAGTCCTAATCATATTAACAAATGTGTTGCAACATTCATGTTCCATCTTCTGACCTTATCACCCTTGTTATAGAAAAGGAAACATATAAACATTAAACTTATCTTGTTTGATGTGCCTAAGGTTTTAGAGAAGAATGAACTTTTGGTTCATTTGGTGTTTTCCCACCAACAGCCCATGCACTTGATCTCTACCTTGTCTTTGCACGTTAAAGTACACACTTCGAGCAAAAAGCGTAAGACTTCACTCTCCCTAAATTATACAAGTGAATGTCCCTGAACTCACAAAGCATGCACATAAAACAAGAAGTTGCCAACCCCTACTATCAATCTTTCACTTCAAAATGTTGGACCAAAGCAAAAGAACATGGGTGACAAAATTTACAGAATTACCATCTTAGAAGATACAGCTATCAAGATCGGATGATACACTCAAGGAGTAACCAAGGTAAGTAGTCTTGTTCAAATGACTTAAAACATTGAACCCTGTAAAGAAAGGTAACTTCGGTAGTTATCTATATTTAATTCTTAGCATTGCATATTTAATTACATATTTATCTTTTCGCATCTTGCATCAGCATATTTTCTTTGCATAATCATTTTCCTTTAGCATATTTAATTTCTGCATTAGCATTGCATTGAAAAAAACAGTAAAGCCCCATGTGAATAATCTTGTGGTGTGTAATAACCCATAAGGAGATTCACCGTGGTGGCATAAAAATAATTATTCATTCATTTAGTTGCATTTGCATCATAATTCTTTGCATGCATATAAATTTATAAAACTCCAAAAATATTTTCCTGCTGAAGTTATACATAGAATAATCATGATCCATATCTAGACACATGAAGTTAATGTGGCTAACCCCTAATGCTTAATCAAGTTCCACTAGCTTTGTTGTCTATTTGAGTTCAGCAGATTCAAAGGAAAAAGAGACATGACAGTCGATATCATCATCGCCATCTACCTCAACTTCCTCATCATCAATGACCCTACACTTCAATCCGGCTTGGGGAGAGCACCCCCGATTATCCTCGATAAGTATCTCTACCATAGTATTATTATTATTAGTTAAATATTTAGTTTGCTTGGTTTGTTAGGAGTCTAGTTTTATAAATGTCTAGTTGTTTAAAGAGTCTTTGCTAGAGTTTAGGAATAAATAAATAGGAGTGTACCGAAGTTTTCTTTTCCACCCATATAAAATGATCCCGAACTAGATCTCATGCATGGAAATGATGAATAGTTGCTCCGTCCGTAATCCTTTTGATTGCCTAGCTTTCAAGCTTAATTTCTCTTGAGCCTTAAATACAAAACTGCTTTGACTTGAGATTTACTTTGAACCCGAAACCACGTGGGTTGCAAATTATTTGCTCTAAAGTCTAGGTAATTGACGGATATGATATATGAGAGTCTGATTTTGCTATTGAACTTACTCCTAGTGATGCTAGATTTTCGGAGATTTATTTTGAACTTTAAAAGTGCACATGATAAGTTCTGTGTGACAAAGTGTTGAACCTCCTACCACAGACCATATATACATGCTCCCTAGATTAGGAAAACATTTTTGATATATATATATATAAGCCGCTTGTTTTTTGCATTGAGTTTGTTCAATCTTTGTCGACCCTTAGAAACTTGTCATGCTGATCATGTACACTCCACCACCATTCCACTCATTCCATTCACTACAATCCACTCCACTCGACTCCATACACTTATATGCTATTTCCACCCTGGAAGTACGCATCCACTATATATATACACCACTATCCATTTTCACTTTAGCCAGCAAAAATGTTCTACTCCTATCCTAGGAGAGAGCAACCAAAAATATTTCCTATACCCATCCACTCATTCATTGCTAGCCAATATCTTACAAAAAGCTCCATTGTATTTGTTTATCTCTCAAAAGTTATTACAAAAAGAGATCTGGGTTGTAGATCTAAAAAAAAAAAGAGAGAGAGAAAGGGAGATGAAAAATGGACAAAAAGTCCTACGGGCGAGTAGAGCCTACCTCCCAAAAGCAGAAGAGATGAAAAATGAACAAGTATTCGAGGGCGAGTAGAGCCCACATCTCTAAAAAAAATAATAAAAAAAAAAATAAAATAAAAAGAGAGAAAAAATAGACACAAGTCCGAGGGTGAGTAGGACCCACCTCTCTAAAAAGAAAGAAAGAAAAAGATAGAACCTGTGTTCTCTCAAAGTTTTCAAGTTCCAAAAAGAGAGAAGAATCCTCAAGGAGCAAAAGTAAGATTTCCCCTCATTCATTCCACCTTACCATATCCCTACCATCACCTACCACCATATTCATTCCACCATACACATGCACTACTTGATCGGTGTAACTTGTAACTTTGGATTCATTGCTTGAATTTACAATATATGCTTAGTAAGTAAGTTTAGTCTTCTCCCCACCTATGAACTCCACATATAAACCTTAGATGTAGGGTGAGAGAGAAGAAGGCATAGTGTGCTACTTGCCTTAGTCCAAAAAATACCACATATCATGAGAGAAAGGTAAAACAACTTTGTTGCCTTAGTGAGAATCCACAAATACCACAAATGAGAGACCCGAGAGAGTCATACTAGGAACTTTGAGTTTTATTTTGAAAACTTGCAAAAACTCGAGAATGACAGCTTTTGAACAAAGAGTTTGAGATATGGTGCTTGACTTGATTGTTCTATCTTTCAATTTCCCAAGATCAAAGAAAAGGCTATAAGCTCCATGGTTAAAGGTAATATGGGTAAGTTGAAGAATGAACAAATTATTCTTATCCGGAGGAGAAATTTTGTTTGAAAGCATGTGTACTTTGAGAGTGTGTGAAAGCGTTGTAGCAACTCCCGATCCATTGCTAAAGTTTGGCTTTGCTAGGGACTAGCAAAGGGTAAGCTTTGGGGAGCTTGTTGACTTTGTTATAACATAAAATTACTAGTCAACTAACATGAAATAAGGGCTTAAATTGAATATCAACATAAGTCTAGGGGTTTAACTAACATAATTCCACGAGCTTTGGTGATTTATACATTTTCGAGGGGACTTAACAGATAAATGCAGAAGAAGAATGGAGAAAGTTAGAATATACATCTCATACAATGACAAGACTTGACCGTGAAGTAACTCAACCCTAAAAGTGGACTAAAACATTCTAGAAGATACCAGAGGACACCAGAAAAGACGAGAGGCTGAGAGGAGGCAGTTACCTGGCGGCCGCCAGGCAATTTTGTGCCGGCCGCCCAGCAATTATGCCCAATCAGGTTCATCTTTTTATGTCGGTTTTGTAACCGACTTTGAGGTTGTATCTACACACCGTTGCCAAGGTCGGTTTGATCCAAGGGTTCACGTTCATCGCCAAGGCCTATATAAGAAGACCCCCCGACCCGTGGTTAAACCCTAATTCATTATCAATTCATTCTATCTCATTATCTCTCGGTTGTAGAGGGGTCCCATGTAAGGATCATCTCTCTCTAAGGGATTAGTGAATTAGAATGTAATTAGAAGCATATTAGAACTACAATTAGAAGAGTTAGTATAAGAGGATTAGAACTCATTAGTTCTAATCTTTAGAACAAGAGAGATAGAGAGAGGGAAGGAATTGGAGGAAGTGTTGGCCTGTCGGTGCTATCTCCACACTTGTACCTAAGTGGAAGTTAATCTACATTTGGAATTACTACGGTAATCTACTTCTTCTTTTAGTAAGTTATATTGTTTATATTTATTCTTATTGGTCTAACAAGTCTCTTTTGGAGTACTTTAATCGGGCGCCTAGATTAGAGTAATATTGAGAAGTGCAAACATGGTGTTTGGACTCGGGTATCTTGTTAGATGCACCCTACCTTCCTGGATGTGGTAGTTCGTGGTAGTGACAAAGTACCATTGATTCCTTTGGATTCCACATCCCGTTGGATAGACACGTAGGGACCTAGTTACCGGGGAATAGTGAGTTTCGCCTTGCTTTCCTTTTGAGTACGCCCCCATAAGAATACTATCAACATCACTTACCAAACTAAGATTTATCTATCTTAGTAAACCTCTCTATACCATCAACCTTCTTAAGTCTTGTGCTACTCGGGTTAAGATTAGATCGTAGTCTCCCTCATCCGTTTCCCGGTGGATTCGATATTTAACCCTCTCCCGGGGTGAAGTGCTCACCGGTATCCGTGCGCTGCGGATTATACAAATTATAAATATTTCGTGGGCTTAACAAATACCAATAGCCACACCACCAAGGGAGCGTGCCCCTCCTAGTGTATATGGATAGATGGGTACGATTCTGTTGATTTTTTATTCAAGCGCTCAAATCTTCACTTCTAACCATCTCTGTGTTCTCCTCGCGGTCCGCTTCGCATGAAGGCCAAAGACATCAATCGAAATGCAGCGGGGTTCGCCTTGAGTCACAAGCCGCAGATCGACTAACAAGGTCTACGACCCGGCGAAGGGCCCGAGGCGTACACCAACGCCCGCGTCTACCCCAAGCTTACCCAAGACACCGAGGCGGCAAAGCGGCGCTATGGGGGCGATTCTCGATCCGGCCGGCGCCCCCCAGAACCACGAACCTCGTGATGAGGTTGGGAGGAGGGAAGCAAAGACGCCGGCATCGGATGGCCACCGCCCGCGATCGACCGGGTCCTCCCTGTTCCTAGGGTCGAGCGAGATTCGCTCAAGGAGCACGACCTCCTCCGACATCCCCATAGCACCCCGGCGGCCAGAGCTCCACATAGATGATGCGGCGTTTGTGTAATTACGTTTCATATCTGTCGTTCACTAGTTGTAGACATGTCCATTTGCCTATGCATTGTTTCAATGTTACGGGTGTAATATTGCAGGCCGGATGGCGAGTTGGAGGCCAAGCGGGCGGCCGGGCGGCGAACTTTGAGGCCCGGCGGCAAAAGGCCCGAGGGAGGCCCATCGGCGGGAGTTGGAGGCATACCAGCAATACTCGGTGCGTCAGATGCAGGACGTGGCGGCCTTCTTCTAGGGCCTCCAAATCCCGGGTGTGACCCTGCCTCCGTTGCCTACCTCGCTGTTCGCTCCACCCCTTTTCCCGTTCCTCCCACTGTAGGGACTCGTGAGTATATGTTGTTGTTTATTTCTTTGGCTTGTGCGGCCATCCTGCGGTACTAATGAGATCGCCTCTCCTTTATGCAGCCAGCGTCACGGGGTTCGAACCGACTCCTCCGGGTGGCCCTTCTCCACCCCATCCGGTTGGCGGAAGCTCCCACGCACACGTGGCCGGTGGCGTTCCTCCTCGCACGCAGCGGCGCCCACACTACGCGGGCTTCCACATGTCCCTCCTACACACCACGGGTGGGCGTATCAATCGGCGCCGCAGCATGGGTGGTATCCGGGGCAAGGTGAGGGCCCCTCACACTCTTCGCACCAGGGAGGCCACGGGTCGGGGCAGTGAGTTGCTAGTGATTATGTTCTGATGGATTTCTTTTGGATGTTGGACATGTTGCACCGTGATGGATCTCGTTTGGATCTTGGACATGTTCTTTTTTCGTTTCGATGTTGGACGTGTTGGATATGTGCACTATATGTGTGAATTTGTGATATATGTGGATTATATATGTGAATTTGTGATATATGTGCATTATATATGTGAATTGGTGATATATGTGGTTTATGTGTATATATGGATGGTTATGGTATATATATATGTGTATTTGCGACAAGAATCAGCAAAAAAAGCTAAAAAATAAAACTCCCAGATTTGCCGAGTGCGGCAAAGACTCGCAAAAGCCGGGCACGCCGACATCTAAATGGCAGATTTGCCGAGTGCATAGGTGGCACTCGGTAAATCTACCATTAGTTTGCCGAAAGTGCTATTATCCCGGCAAGTCGGCAAAGTTTTTTTTTTTTTGTAAAATAAATAATTTGCCGAGTAATCGACATAACACTCGGCGTAAGTTTTTTTAAAAATTCAAATCTTTGCCGAGTGCTCGACGCTTGGCACTTTCGGAAAGGGGCGCCCCAGTATATAACGGACGACGTTTCCATTGCCGAACATCGACATGGCACTCGGCGAAAACCTTTGCCAAGTGCCCGACATTTGGCACTCGGCAAAGAATGTTTTGCCGAGTAATTCTTTGCCGAGTGGGCTTCTTCCGAGTGGGGCACTCTCGGCAAATGCCTTGCCGAGTGCATAGGTGCCTTTGCCGAGTGCATCCCGCACTCGGCAAAGCACTCGATTCCCCGTAGTGTGGAGCACGCATTCAGACCTTCTACTTTCGTTGCGGGCGCATCCACCTTGACGGCTCGGTGACGTCCGACCGATTTTGTTCACCGGCAACGATACAAGGCAAAGGGGACGCGCACGCCGCGGCCGCGCTTGCCCGAAGAACCATACATGAGTTCACTATTACGAACGATGGGCCACCTCCTTTTTTCCTGTGCAAATCACAAGATAGACGCATAATAAGACACACAGTCACAAGTCCGTAAACATGCATTCTAATGTCATATATGGCTGCATAGTTTACTTCTTAGCGAATGAAAACAAAGTTGATTACGTTGCCGCCATTTGGAAAGTTCAAACCATAGTATGGAGGGGAAGAGGATTAATTGGCTGGGAGGGGAGAATATTTCATCCATGATGGCATCTTAATCTCAACATCGACAATGACGTCCACGAGGTCTACGTGTACACGCTTTTTGAGTGTTTATCTCTTGAGCAACAAAGTTAACAAGACCATCTCAGTTGAGATCTCATCTCACTATTTCCAAAGACCCACTATATGTTGAAAACAGTGGTGACAAGTTTCACCCCCATGAAATTCATTTCATCCCATGAAACTTTTGTCATCACTTTCTTTCAGTGATACTATGCCACATCAACTTATTTAAGACATATTTAAAAATTTGTCGTCCTTATGAGGTGAATGGCATAAGATTTGACCATAAAACACTAATGAGACCCCATTGAGACTGAACATGCAAGTTTAGAATTATTATTTATTATTAATGCATGGAAAGGAAAAAAAAAGGCAGGCCACTTGAGAAAAAAAACAGTGATCAAGGGCTCCATGTCCAGAGCCCTTCTGATGCTGGTACAGGGTGATTATCCCTAAGGGCCCCTTTGGATCACAAGATATGAAATACTTATGTAGGAATAGGAAAACCCCTTAAGAGACCAGATGTCATACTTCTCTATTTCCATAGCTAAAAAAGAAGGCCTTTGGAAGGAGACAGGTGAAACATAGGAAAATTTCCATGAAGTATGAGCTCATGCTTCTTTTCCTATGGAATGGAGCTATATGACTCTAATCCTATGGAACACTTCCTTTGTTTTCACTACATATGAAACAAAGGCTAGGAAAGGAAAAATTCATTCGGAAATCCAATCCTACAAAATTCTTTTGTCCATTATGTGAAAACCAAAGAGGGCCTAATGTCATAATGTACATATTGGAACCAATGTTCTTGTACAGCCAACTATAAGTAGCACTACTAGAGCCACAACAAGATCTTAGCATTAGAATCTTGGTTGTGAAAAGTTTTAGTTGTGAAGGAGGTTAACAAGGGGAAGAAGAAGAAAATATTAATAATGGTAAATACACTTAGAATAATATTTTATAAAGAGGTGCAAATTAAGCCCAAAAACAAAAGAGAATATCTCCTATTACCATGATAATCAACTTTACCTAGCTTTAAATGTTAACAAATTGCTTATATGTAGGATGATATTTCCTATGACTATTTGGCTGATAGTGCTTATTGGGTCTACATGTATATCTTAGTGGCCAACTATATACACAACATTCAATTTTGTAATGCTAATTCATCCCTCCACTTTTCAACATATATACAGTCTGTTTGATTTGTACATTAGTTATGCTTAAGTGCATCGAAGACGACAAGATCTGGTAGAATAGATAGTCCTAATGAGGATGGTCGTTGTTACACTATGAACTAGATTGTTTTTGGCTCACGTTAGAAACTGGAATTACATTCAAATTGTTCATGCAGGGCTAGTTACCTTGAGGACTTGGACCAACACATACGTATGTATTAGATTAGAGATAGGCTATGGACGACATGCAGAACAAGGAGGATGTCAGCGATGGCAACCCTTAGTGGCTAGTGCCATCATGTGCACAAACTTAGTGCCTTCTGACTATGTCAGAATCACATATTAGAGGCTTCTAATTAATCGATCAGAGACATGAGAAAATGCTTCACTTATATATACTACATCTCTGATGTGAACACTCTTAACGCGTCGTTGACGATAAGATCACTAGAGACTCGTATAGCCAAAATGAGGCCTTGATGGCCCCCATGCACTGGAGATGTCGTCACTATGGATCCGCCGTGTGGAGAGGAGGAGGAGGGGATGTGAATGGACAATGAATTGAAAGAAGAGGGTTGCAGTGTTGGTGAAGGAGATAAGACAGATATTGGTATAGTGGAGTGGATGGGCCAGGACGGGACACGATAGCAGTAGCGCATGTTTTTCGCGTGAAAAATGCTACGACTTGCGACTTTGTTATTTTAAATAAAAATGTATCCCAATTTTGAAATTGAAAATTTTTAAACGAATTCGGACGGAAGAACCACCAACATGTAATCTAAACATTATTAAACTTTGTAGTTGACAACTTCTTTATTTGAAAACATCTCGTGGGCCTAGAAAATAGACCTTTTAGTCATCCATTGGCCGACAGGTCCTAGATGGCCTCTGATGAAAAATCACCTAAATGAAAGTTGTAGATCTTGAAAAGTTATGAAACTTTGTAGTTAACTACTTTTTCATTTGAATTCATTTAGAACCTGAAACGATCAATTTACATTCGGTTTAGCATAATATGTGGGGGAACCAAAATGGATTATAGAAAATAATGAAAAAGGGTAGGGTACACACGAGGGAAGTTGCGGATTTGAATCCCACCGGCCGTGTAGCACACGATTTTTTCACGAAAAATGCTGCGATTTGCGATGTTTTCATTTTAAATCAAAATGGCATGGGCAACACCTAATTAATTATTACGGTATTATCTAAGAAAGATAGCACTATAGTGCAAGCTTAGAGACTCGTTTCAATTCCGATCGGTACGTGTTACTCTTCTTATGGCAATTCTGGGATGTTTCGTCGACTGGGGCCAGAGGCAGAGGCCGGCCGACGAACGGGTAGAAAACAAATGAGCGTACGCCCTGTCGCCCTGAAGCACATGCAGCCCGCACCATGCGCGGGCTCGATCGAGCTAGGAGAAGACGACGACCTCCAAGTCCAAGTGGCAGTGGCAGCTGCATTACGTCGTCGTCTTGTTTGGGCTCGATCGTTTGCTTGACTTGCCGGGAGAGACCAAGGCTTGACTTGCGTTTGGATCGTTGCTAGCTGACGAGGCAATGACAGCGAGCATATCACCACAGAGGACGAGACGACGGTCATATCGACTCGTCATATTGCACTCAATTTGCATTGGACCCCAGCAGAGCAGGTATTGCACTCAATACTGCACTGGCGACAGGATCGAATTTTATTTTCTTTACAAAGGACAGCAAAAAGCATGCGATTTATTTCAAAAGCAAGCTACAAGTGATGGATGTTTTATACTAGTATGAAAATAATTACCCTTTCAAAAAAAAAATAGTATAGAATCTGAAGTGGACGAGTATGGAAATACTCTATCACAGGATAGCTGGGACTTTGCAAAACTGGGTGCTGCTTTGCCCACAAGAAAAGAGAAGTATGCTGGAACAATACATTCGGAGTTCCAAATTGAGGCCAAGATGGTATCCTGGTTACCACCATAAGTCAGGAGCGAAGCTGCATCTCGGAGGATCAAGACTGGGAATCTGTCCAGAAGAATTTGATGAAGTATGAAGACCCTGGGAATGGTACCAACATGAATTGGTGGTCAACTCTGAATGAAGCTATGCAAGCAAACTGAAGAAGGCGCTTCTGCAAATGTTTTGAAGCTGGTAGTCGTGAAAATAGTTTGAGGTTCAGTCGTAAACCTGATGTCCTTGTTTGCTTGTGTTTTGTGCCTTTGCTCTGGTTAGAGAGTGCCTGGATTTTGCGCTGTAAACACTTTTAAACTCTATGGTCTTTTATCTTAATAAAAGGCCGGGGCTGGCCCTTGAACTCTAAAAAAACAGTATGAAAACAATTTTCAGTGGAGACTGCTAGCATTGCCACGACCACATGATCAATTTAGTTGGTTCATTTTTTTCCGGCCAAGTTAAGTTGTCTAGTTGGGTCGTTTTGATCAAGTTGAAGAAAATAGTGTCGTGAGTTTACTAATTGTATTGTGGCATGCTCCATCGTCATTGCTTTGCCTATTTAATTATCTGCTTAGCATATTCTTCCATGTTGTCATGATCATATATTACAAACAAATTAAAAGAAATAGCCTTAGTTCCGGTGTCATGTTCATCGAGAGTTTGCGCCGTTACGTTGCCACCATTTGGAGAGTCGAAAGGTAACCAGCCAGCGTGGGGAGAGCTTTTGCTTGATTGGATGATGGATGGGAAGGAGAAAATTCAGTTCCACATCGATCCACAACGTACTTGCGTCATGACGGGTGCAAACCGCGTACACGTACTATCTCGCAACTATATATATATATATATATTGAGAGAGGGAGAGAAAAGGAAGATTCAAGAATGACAGGGACGAACTTGTTCGTATGCATATGTTTACATGCGGCAAAGGTCAAGATGACTACTCCATATGTACAAGATATATATATTTTGACTGATTGATACAAATTAACTCCATTATTCAATGACTACTCCATCCGTGATTATGGTTCACCACGGTACCTACCAAGT